>CM042151.1:85204682-85683312 GCA_023376005.1 Doryteuthis pealeii
CACATTGTAATAAACCTGTAAATTTTTAACTAGTAAGGTTAGGGTTACTTTAATGGGAAAATATTAATTTGGATTCTATTTTTTCTGGGTCACTATGTATACATTATGCAAGGTTTTAGCCAATTTTTTTTTTTTATCAATGTCGCTTTTATAATGAATCTATCCTTAAAAACTGTATTAAGTTTTTAGAAAAAAAAAGAAAGTGACTTTAATGAGAAAACAGAACTTTTAAACAATAATAAATTTTGTCCTTTTTAAAAATAAATGCCAATGTTTGAAGATGATCAAGTAAAAGATTTCTCATTGTTCCAATTGTATTATTGAAAGATCAAAAGGAACATACTCATAATTGATACTAATGAGCTTCCATACATGCTCAATTACTTTTATTTTATTTTTTTTAAAGTCTGCAGAGTTGTCTATTGTTGGTAACAGCTGAATAGCAAGGGAGTCTATCACCTTTTTGCTAGCATTAGATCAGGGAGATTGTTTTTTCTGAAATGGAGTGCTACACTTACCATCAACTTCCTGATGCTTTATCACAGATCAAATTTCCAAGCTGTGCTACTCATGTGCTGAGTTGGAAAGGAGTAGTATCAAACCTGGAACCTTGTGATTGCCTCTACTTAAGTATAAAAAGAAAAAAATATTACAAATTACACTGGAATAGGTAAGAAGGAAAAGAAGGGAGGAGCTTTCAAAGTAGTTTTTGACTAATGAATTTAGCATGTATGGAAGCTCATAAGTATCAATTATGAGTATGTTCATTTTGATCTTTCAATTAAATGCAATCTGAACAATGAGATAAATCTTTTACTTGATCACTATATTAATTTTAAACTAAATAAAATAGACCAACTGAATCAGAGAAAAAAAAAACTTTCCTTGCATCAATTCAAAGAAAAAATATTGTTTTATAACTACGAAGAAAAAAACCCAACAAATATTCTACAAAAATGATCTTTGGGGTTTCAAGAAAAAACATTTTTGGGCGGCTGATTTTTATTTTATTCTTTTTTTTTTTAATGTGGTCTTCAGGATTTGATCTTTCTAGAAATATAACAATTAGGGATTGGAAATTTTTTTATTCAAATAACCAAAGGTTGAATTGATAAAAAACAATTTTTTGAAAATATTTTTTTCATAAAATATACTATTCATTATAAGATTAAGTCAATAATAATAAAATACTGAAAATTTCATTAAAATCAGACAATTCCTTGATTTTTGATAATTGTTTTAAAATTAAAAAATGTTATTATCTCCCTTGACTAAATAAAAATGCCCATGTCTACTGTAAAACATTAATTTTTACATGTGGTTTTTAAAAAAATTCCCTTTTCATAATACAGCAAGTATTTCATTCATTTTCTCTGAGATTTGTTGAATTTTTAATGAATGTCGTGTGGAAAGGACAAGCAATTTTAGCCACACCTATCTTTTGCAAAGATCCCCCCCCCCCTAAAAACGGTTAGATTCCTCTGTATTTTAGATCAAGCAGAAAATAAAAATATCTTCACATTTGAAAAATATTTTATTTTCATGAAAGAAAAAGATAACTGAGATAGCAATATTGTTAAATACTCAGCAAAATTACAGCAAATAGTAATTTCAGTTTATTTCCGTAGAGGACTTGATAAGTTTAATGTCAAATCCCTTGAAATGCTGAGATGAAAAAAAGTTATAATAAGAATCACTACACAACAATTTGAAATCTACACAACATCAATTATTGCTTGTGGTTTTTTAAAACCTTATAAATGAATTAATAGTTTTTTTAAAAGTATCAATCCCAATTTAAAAATATATACATTGGACTTTATTTCATATTCCACGAACATTTATCCGGTAGACTATGCTAAAAATGTACGTCCCCGAATTCAGTCTACTAATTGAGGTGTGTCTAATTCTTATCAGTCGTCACATACGGTACGTATTTATTTATGATTCATTGTTGGTAATAAAGGACTATTTGCTCGTAAATTGCTACCATAAAATAAACTGAACCCCCATTTTATGTCCGTGTTTTTGCAATAAATGTTTTATTTTTCTTGCACCCGTTATTTTACAATACTAAATATATTTCCTTAGTTTATTTTAATATTCACTTCAATGTGTATATTCTAAAAGCTTTTATTTTGTGAGAATGCTTAGTTTTAAAGTGGGGGTTCGTTTTTACACTTCAACTTTTTACTCGTAAATTCCTATCATAAAATGCCCAAGCCTAATTTTATGGCAGGAATTTACGAGTAAAAAGTTGAATATTACTTTTTGTTGTTGTTATTTCTTTTCTTTTTGGCTTTGGTACTCTAAAATAAAAACGTCAGAATTTAATCATCGTCGACGAAAAAACAAAATTACTGCCATACAATATGCCTAAATTGTAAAACGAGCCCCCACTTTAAAACTAACCATTCTCACAAAATAAAAACTTTTAGAATATGCACATTGAAATGAATATTAAAATAAATAAATAAAATATATTTTGTATTGTAACATAACGGGTGCAAGAAAAATAAAACATTTATTCATTGCAAAAACACGGACATAAAATGGGGGTTCAGTTTATTTCATGGTAGGAATTCACGAGCAAATAGTCCTTTATTACCTCATTGTTTGTAAAATAAATTAAAGTGAATGTTACTTACTTCAATATGTCTTTTAGAGCCGATTCAACTTTAGTTTAAAAGTGAGGGGGGGGGGCTGTAAAGTTTGAAAATATAACCGATATTTTTTGAATGATCAGGTTCATTTATGATGTCAAATTGTAACAGTATTGCACGGACATCCCTTCTTAAAAATGAAAAGAAGAGCCTGCTTCAAGCATTTCCCGAAAATCGATGAAAATTTCTTGATGGATAAAAAAAAGGATTGCCACTTTTATTTGGGGTGATCCTGGACACGCGTTGTAGTGTAATGGTTAGGAAACTAGTCACGCAGATCCTTTACTTGCTGAATGGCAATATCCGCCCTTCATAATCCACACTTGCGACTTTGTGTTACATCCTACCCGTGGCGAACGAATTGGGTAAATGCCAACTATAAGAAGAGTGATGAGAATAACGACGATAATAAACTTTAAAACAGTAGTCATTTAGAATGAAAATATTTTCTTAAGAACGAATGTCAAGGGAGATAATTAATAGAAACGTTTTTTGTATTGGAACCGGTGTACATAGGTACCACCAATTTTCTCGGTGAAATTTACCCCCCGCCTATATTTAACACATTAAAACTTGCATAAAGGTTAATATTATCTTGAAATTTTTTTGTCCATTCGAAAGAAGAAATGAAAAACCGTATAATGATTTTTTTTTAAATTCAGCTTACGGAAATTATGAAAATTATGAACGAAAATTAATGTTTACAGTTTTACACCGTTAAATCAATTGAAATTTAACGTAGCCAAAAACAAGTTATGACTAGAGGCTTTTTAACAAATTCATTGAAAAATCAATTAAAGGTCCGATTTTCACGAAAATTTCCATAATTACTTACCTTTTGATGAAAATATGTCTGAAATTGTTTTTTCTTAAAATATATTTGGGGATATATATATATATATATTTTTACGAGGTCTACCCACCCACCCCTTATTTTATTTTTTGAAATATGAAAAAATGAACTGACAAAAAACGATTTTTACTTTTTTTTCTATAAAGATAAGAGTCTGAATAATTATATCAGAAGACTTTTATAAGTTTCAATGCCAGAGTTTTTTGTTTTTTTAGTAAAAGAACCATAAATACAGAATTCAGCTAAAAAATATTAATAAAGAAACTGACCGTATCGTAAAAAAACGGAATGTTTTACTTATTTTTCCTGATAACGGTATTTTTCCCCAATCGGATAATTTGATCTTTGAATTATCTGTTTTTCTTTGTAACAACTCTTTATGTTCATTATTTCTTTTTTGCGAGATTTAAAAAAAGTTCAAAGATATTTACGTTTCTTCCTTCAATATGACCTAAACTGATCACGTGACGCATTTTGATGGTAGGGTTAGGGTACATGTATTAGTTTAAAACTGTATTCCTATGTCTGAACAATGTTCTCACATAATTATTAAGTTGATATATATATTTTTCAATAATCATATTGTAGTTGTGCCATTTTCCCCCTATTTCCTCCCATAGTGCCATTTTTACCGGTTCCCTAATTACCTAAATTCCTACTAGATATATCTAGCATTTTTCCTATTTGTCCCATTGTGCCATTATTACCTAAAACCCTACTAGATATATTTGATAACATTCTTTTTCCAATTTTTCTGAATTGTGTCCTTTTTCTCATTGTGGCATTTTTGCCAAAATTCCTATTGGATATAACATTTTTTCCTATTTGTTTCATTGTGCCATTTTTACCTCTGCCATTAGTACCTATGTATTTAATATATTTATTTATTTTTTTTTACAATGATGAAATAAAATGTTTACTTTAGTAAATATTTATCCTGACATTAACATTTTTTTAAAAGGGAAAAGTTACATTTGAAGAAATAACACAATCAGTTATGTAATGATTTATGGTACACTGTGAATTCATGGGTGTAAATTTCTACCATACTCTACCGGACAGATGTTAGTGGAATATGATATGATTTCCAATGTATAAATTTTTAATTTCTGAACTACGATTAATACTTTTAATCAAAATGAAACTCTAAGGAAAACATAACTTTATGTGTTAATTCATTTATAAGTTGAAAAAAAAATAAACGACAGCATTAATTGATGGTGTATGGATAAAATTGTTGCGTAGTGATTCAGTTATACTCTTTTTTTACCTTAGCGTTGTTATCTTAAGGGAACTGAGATTATAAACTTATCAAGTCCTGTACTGAAATAAACTGAAAATTACTATTTGCTCGTAATATGTAATGGTAATTTGTGATGGTAATTTGTAATGGTAATATGCAATGGTAATTTGTAATGGTAATACGTAATGGTAATATTCAATGGTAATTTGTAATGGTAATATGTAATGGTAATATGTAATGGTAATTTGTAATGGTAATATGTAATGTTAATATGTAATGGTAATTTTTAATGGTAATATGTAATGGCAATATGCAATGGTAATATGCAATGGTAATTTTTAATGGTAATATGTAATGTTAATATGCAATGATAATATGTAATGTTAATATGTAATGGTAATATGCAATGGTAATATGTAATGGTAATATGCAATGGTAATTTGCAATGGTAATATGTAATGTCAATGAATTGACTCTATACTCCCCAGAACCACATAACCAGAACCTCAACACATGATGTAGTTTAGTGTCATATCCAGGATTAAACTGAGGAAGGGGAGAAGTTATAGTAATAAGTAAAAAGTTGACGGGCTGACCTAATGTTGGTATCTGCCAGACAGCGAGGGAGTCTATACCCTTTTCACTAGCACTAGACCAAGGAGATTGTTTTAGAATCTGAAGTGGAGTGTCACACCTACCATCAGCTCCTCACCTTATTAAACAGAGCCCTGTGTTACTCATATGCTGAGTTGGCGAGGGCCAGTATTGAACTAGGAACCTTGTGATTCCTAGATGGATGCTCTACTGACTGAGCTAATCCTTTTTCTAAATAATTTTAACTTATAATTTTCATACAGTCACATTGTTTCAAGTATTCCTATCTAACAATAATAATTATATCAGTTGGACGCATGTGGACTAATGGTTAGAGTCGTAGGAATGGACTTGTCGACCCAAGTTCAATCCTGGACGAAGCTACAGTTCACATAGCGCTAATACCCTTAGGAAAAGTATGAAACCAACTACTTTCCCTCCAGCTATGGTAAATAGTAGGGCAGACTTGGCCTTTAACCTTGGTTAGGCAACCAGTCTAGGAGAAGGAAAACTCTGAATTCAAACCTGTTAAACACTGATTGGGTTGTAGTCACTACTAGAATAGGCTCAATTCTAATTAATGATCTATTTCACTAATTTCTTATAATAATCTTTAATTCTAATTTTAATTTATCAAATAATAACCATTTGTTTGCTCGCAGTTACATAATTTCACATATTTCTAGGCAAGACTAATAACTTTAGAACAGTTCTATATGAGCCATAAATTTGAACTTAGGTGGTTTACAGATGCTGTCATCCCGGCCTCCTGCCCTAAAATACGCTAGGTGGTGACTGCTGAAAAAGTGAACCGTGCTAGTTATGAACCATATAGCAGTTTTATCAACAACTTAATACGATATGAAAATGACATTTTACAGCCCCACTCCAAGTTTTAAAAATATTTTAAAGATAAAAAACTGGTGGAGTGAACCCGGTAAGAGGCATACCCATCAACAACCTTCAACCACCCTACAACAAAAGCATAAACAACTTTTGTATTGAGTGAATAAATAAAATAAATTAGCATATTCAATTTTTTTTTTCTAAAAATGCTGATCCGCACACTTTATGTATAAAGGGTTTTCTCCAGTATATTTATGCATGTATACTTTTACAGTTGAACTTCATGGAAATACTTACTCACACACAATACAAGTCTATGTCTTTCCTACAGTGTGCCTTTTACACCTCCAGATAGACAACTGCATCTTCCTCAAAGAGTCAGCATTGATTTTATGATGCATAGTTAAACTCTTCCCCAAAGGAAAAGACTCTGAAGACAATTGTTATTTTCCACAAGTTTATTCACTGTAGAAAAGTGTAAAAACTGAAAACAAAGAAATATATTTCACAAATAAGGTACAACAGGAAACAATACAACAAATAAATAAATTAGGCCGTTGTCAGCTTAGAAACCTACAACTAGGTAAGACGACGCTAGTAAACTTAACAAGAATGGTGTGACACAGTATCATCTTAAAACCCTAAATATATAGACAAAGTTAAAACATGCAAAACATACATCTTCCTCAAAGGGAAACAAATAAGGGGAGGTTACTCTCATTTATGTAACTAATGTTCTGATTACAAAACTCTATCTCTCAGGACTTGAAGTTTTGTATTTTCAGTGTAGATTTATGGTGAAATGAAAATGGCCAACCAAAACATACAGCTTCCTCAAAGTGAAGCAAACAAGGGGAGGTTACTCTCATTTATGTAACTAATGTTCAGATTACCTGAATATTTTGTTATCTTGATTTTTATGAAAATGTTGAAATTTCCCTTTACATTATTTCAAAAGTGGTTTTACAATTTATTTAATTGTAAAACCACTTTTGAAATAATGTAAAGGGAAATTTCAACATTTTCATAAAAATCAAGATAACAAAATATTTGGGTTCAGACTTGTTATTTTATATATATATATATATATATATATATATTATATATATATTATGCTATTAGCAAATCCAATTATAAAGTATTAGGACTTGAAGTTTTTATTGTCATGCCTCCATTATAGACTTTACTCGTTCTTCTCAAAGCACCATGATTGTCTTTATTGAGGTTAGTTAACTCTTTTCTACAGTAAAAGACTCAGAAGACAATTGTTATTATCCATAGGTTTATTCACCATAAAAATGTATAAAAACTGAAAACAAAATATATTTCACAAATAAGATACAAAGGGGAACAATACAGCAAATAAATAAATTAGGCCGTTGTGAGTTTAGAAACCTACAACTAGGTAAAACAAAGACAGGGGGAGTGACAAACTAACACAAAGAAGTTGCCCAGAGACTAGTACTGTTAATAAGAATGGTGTGACACAGTATCGTCTTTAAGACCCTAAATACATAGACAAAGTTAAAGGGCAAATAAAGTAATAGTTATGGAATTAGTAGGTTTACAATAACAAGAACAGAAATAAAAGAGAAATATGACTGATGGAAATAAATACTACTTTAAAGGAGGAGACATTTTTGCTGAATAGTTACCACATGGTAAAGAGAAAAAGGGTATTTATTTAAAGTTCTATAAAGGAAAGAAATAACCTTAAATTATGAAATAAATAGTGGTGAAGCTAATTCAAAATAACTGAAATAAAGCTTTTACCTTCAAGATCCATTATAAAGTTTACACAAAGATGGTTGAATCTAAGTGCTTCCATGTTGATATGATTAATTATTGCACCTCTCATCAAGAGCGATTAAGTCAACGTTTGAGATATTACTCTTTGACTATTAAAAAAAAAATCTTTTGAAATAATTATTGATATTCAGTATTCTTAACCCTTATTAACAGTCTAAACTGACCTTTGTCTATTGCTTTATTTTTCCTCTCCTTCAATCTTTCTCTATTTGGATTATTAACATACATAAAAACACAAAGTTATCCACAAAACAACAATAACAAAAAATATTTTAAAAAAAGAATAAATAATAATAAATAATTAATTTTGATGCATCATGTATCAGTGTCTCTTATTTAAATTGTTTCATTTTTTCCTTTACATTTTCTGTTCATTTCAGTTCATTCATGTTCCTTTTTTTTTTTTTTTCAACGTTAAATAAAAAAGTTAATACAGTTCATTTTTGTGGGTTTTTTTTTTTCTTTTTAAATCTTAATTTGCCCAAACAATTTTCTTTTTTTTTTCTCAATATCCTACTTGCTAATTATCATTTTTTTGTTGTTTTTTGTTGTTTTTTTTTTGTTTGTTTAAATGTAAGTTACTTCTTTCTTTTTTCTTCTTAATTCCTCTGTATGCATATCCTTATTATGTAAAATTTCTTCAATATTCTGAGGTATTTCCCTTTGACCATTAAAAAAATAATACTGAAATAATTACTGATATTCAGTAACAATATAAAAACAGTAAAAACTTACTTTTTTCGAGTGGGGGGGTGGGTGACCTCTCAGATGTCAGATATCTTCTTTCTCATTTTTTTTACCAGAGATCTATTTTATTTTCATTTATGAGTATTGGTTTAATTAAATTCTTCAGATTTATTACTTAAGATATATAAGTAGATCTACATATTAGTTAATTCCATATTTTTGATGCTCTTACAGAAAGACTGAGTGATATTTATTCATATTACATTGACTATATTTAAATGATGTTTGCACAGTTCTGGTTTGATATTTGTGATTTACTTTGAAAAATTGTGTTTTAATACATTCAGGTACATCATTATTATAAATCATTCATTATCATTATTATAATAATTATGAATTTTGTTTTAATACATTCAGGTACTTCATTATCATAAATCATTCATTATGATAATTATAAATTTTGTTTTAATACATTCAGGTACTTCATTATTATAAATCATTCATTATTATAATAATTATAAATTTTGTTTCAATACATTCTGGTACTTCATTATTATAAATCATTCATTATTATAATAATTATAAATTTTGTTTTAATACATTCAGGTACTTCATTATGAAAAATCATTCATTATTATAATAATTATAAATTCTGTTTTAATAGATTCAGGTACTTCATTATCATAAATCATTCATTATGATAATTATAAATTTTGTTTTAATACATTCAGGTACTTCATTATTATAAATCATTCATTATTATAATAATTATAAATTTTGTTTCAATACATTCTGGTACTTCATTATTATAAATCATTCATTATTATAATAATTATAAATTTTGTTTCAATACATTCTGGTACTTCATTATTATAAATCATTCATTATTATAATAATTATAAATTTTGTTTCAATACATTCTGGTACTTCATTATTATAAATCATTCATTATTATAATAATTATAAAATTTTTTCAATACATTCTGGTACTTCATTATTATAAATCATTCATTATATAATAATTATAATTTGTTTCAATACATTCTTACTTCATTATTATAAATCATTCATTATTATAATAATTATAAATTTTGTTTCAATACATTCTGGTACTTCATTATTATAAATCATCATTATTATAATAATTATAAATTTTGTTTTAATACATTCAGGTACTTCATTATGAAAAATCATTCATTATTATAATAATTATAAATTCTGTTTAATAGATTCAGGTACTTCATTATTATAAATCATTCATTTATTATAATATTATAAAATTTGTTTCAATCATTCTGGTACTTCATTATATAAATCATTCATTATTATAATAATTATATTTTTGTTTCAATACATTCTGGTACTTCATTATTATAAATCATTCATTATTATAATAATTATGAATTTTGTTTTAATACATTCAGGTACTTCATTATCATAAATCATTCATTATGATAATTATAAATTTTGTTTAATACATTCAGGTACTTCATTATTATAAATCATTCATTATTATAATAATTATAATTTTGTTTCAATACATTCTGGTACTTCATTATTATAAATCATTCATTATTATAATAATTATAAATTTTGTTTAATACATTCAGGTACTTCATTATGAAAAATCATTCATTATTATAATAATTATAAATTCTGTTTTAATAGATTCAGGTACTTCATAACTTGCACAGATATGTTTAGACATTATACATAATAAGTATGCACAGGTTTGCCCACAAATACGTACACCATCAACAATTTTTCATAAAAATAATAATAGTACCTTTTTTCCTCAAGAAAAAATTTACATGTTCATATTAACATTTTAGGAAATGTATACAGTAGTACAAGCATAATATTCTTAACTCTTTGAATGCAAGTGGCCGGTATTTGTACTGTTAACTAAAGGTATACTGGGACAATCCAATTTTAAACATCCGAATTGTTTATAAAATTTCGTAATCTGATATCTAACAGCATCTAAAATGATTAATCACAATATTTCTTATTTTCAGTCAGGAGCCCATGACACTGAGGCAGTAGTGAAATCATTATTCTGAGGGTTAAGAAAATATCTTCTCTAAAGCGTTGGTTTGTATGTTTGTCTTCCTTAAATATAAAGTATAGAAATATCCAAATAAATATATGATGTGTTTTAGCAATCTTAATTTATTTTTGACATTTCCTCAGTGTGTATCTATTAATAATGGAGATTCGCTTCCGGTTTTTGTCTGTAACAAAAATTATGTCACTGCTTACGTCACATTACCCAACACATAATCCAACGTCATAACATAGAATAGATATACTCAAAATGTGAGCATGCAATGTTAGACAATCCTCATTGTTTCAATAGATAGATGCCCGGCGTTATATATCTATATATAGATTGTTTTATTCTAATATAATATTTACAGCTATCGGAACTGTTTCCATTTCAAATTGTCTTTCTTTCTTTTTGTTTTACTCCTTTAATAAATTTGACGATTTTACATACTTATGGTACACACTCTATGACATTGAATTTTCAGCTCCCATCCCCTTAGACAATATATTTCAAAAAATTATTTTTACATTGCCCAGAGGCGTCTTTTCATTTTGCTAGTTTATTTAAATGTGAACATCTCACAAAAATATGATTTCTTTCCAGGATGTTGACATGTGTCATTTTTTCTTAATATAATTTCATGGAAATTACGGAAACACTCACTTATAGATAAACGTTTTTTGTTATGTGTATTTGTGCATGTTTTTCTTCAAAGAAAAACTCTGAAAATATCAACAGGTTTTGAAGAATACAAGTTATCTTTTATCATATACATTCACATGTGAATTGCTTGAAAATCTACACTGTGTGTTCGTAGATGTCTTTGTAAATTGGAAATTTGGGAAAATGCAGCTTCACACACTTCACAATTATAGGGTTTCTCTCCAGTATGTTTTCGCGTGTGAACTTTTAAACTGCATCTCTGGGAAAATGATGTTCCACATATTTCACAAGTAAAGGGTTTCTCTTTAGTATGTGTTCGCATGTGACCTTTTAGATTTGAACTCTGTGAAAATGCCTTTCCACATACTTCACAAGCAAAGGGTTTGTCTTCAGTGTGTGTTCGAATGTGAATTCTAAAATTTGAACTCAGCGAAAATGACATTCCACATACTTGACAAGTAAAAGGTTTCTCTCCAGTGTGTGTACGTATATGTCTTTTTAAATTTGAATTCTGTGAAAATGCTGCTCCGCACAATTGACAAGAATAAGGTTTGTTTCCAGTGTGTGTTTCCATGTGTGTTTTTAAAGTACCACTGTGTGAAAATGCTGATCCACACTCAACACAAACATATGGTCTCTCTCCTGTGTGCATTCGCATGTGTAATTTTAGTCCTGAACTCTGTGAAAAAGCTTTACTACAAATTTCACAAGAGAAAGGTCTCTCTCCAGTATGTGTTCTCATGTGTATTTGTAAATTAACTTTCTGTGTAAAGCCTGCTTCACACAGATCACAAGAAAAGGGCTTTTCACCAGTGTGTATTCGCAGATGAATTTTTAAAGCAGAACTGTCCGATGATGTTATTCCACACACCTGACAAGTGTGTTGCTTTTCTCCAGAACTTTTGCTCTTACTTTCCATGTCCGATTTTTAAAAAAATATTGCTGTACACCTTGCTTAGAAAAGATAAATTCTGTGTTTTATATGTACATTTAAATTTGAATTCAGTGAAGATGATGATCTATATGTGACTATTTCAATATGGATTTCATGAAAATTCAGATCCAGATAATCCACAAAATTGATTTTCAGCCTTATGTCTTCCAATGACACTTTTCAGCTTAAAAGGTTCATTCAAATGTCTTTTTTATAACTCATTTTAATAAACATTGATTTCAGTCACAATTGATATCTGTGAATGAAACAAATGATATTATTAAACAAAACAGTAACACTCTTCCATTGCACATGGTCCTTTTGAATATGAATAAATTAAAAAATCTTCCAATGACTCTTTTCAACTTAAAAGGTTCATTCAAATGTCTTTTTTGTAACTCATTTGAATAAAAATTCTTGTATAATATTTGTGTATGTTCATCATCAGATAAATTCCATTGATTTCTGCCACAATTGATATCTGTGAATAAAACAAGAAACAGCGTCAAAGAAAACAGTAAAACATGCATTATTTAAAATCATTAAATCTATTAATAATGGAGATTTGCTCTCTTTTTGTCTGTAACAAAAACTGCGTCACTGCTTACGTCACATTACCCAAGACATAATCCAAAGTCATAACATAGAATAAATATATTCAAAAACTCATGCAACATTAGACAATCCTCATTGTTTCAATAAATAGATGCCCAGCATTATATATTTATATATAGATTGCTTTATTCTAATATGATATTTAAATTTATCGGAACTGTTTCCATTTCAAATTGTCTTTCTGTCTTTCTTTCTTTCTTTTTTTACTCCTTTAATAAATTTGACGATTTTACATACTTATCGTACACACTCTATGACCATGAATTTTCAGCTCTCATCCCCTCAGGCAATATCTTTTAAAAAACTATTTTTACATCACCCGGAGGGCGTCTTTTTATTTTGCTTTTCTCTCAAGAAAAATGATAAAATCAGATATCAATATTTGGCATATTAGTTTTTGCATAAGTTTAATATGCGATTGATTCTAGATAATCTACTGACATAAACACAAAAATGATTAAAAATTCTTCCAATTAAATATGAATAATTTTTAAACAGGTCTACTCATAGATGGGACTCTAAAAGGTACAAGCACCCCGAGTCAGAGTGGACCTGGGAGTACTGGCAATGAAGTTGTACTCCACACTCTCCAGATATACAGAACTGGAGCCTCAACATCAGATATAGTTTAATGTCACTCCCAAGACAGTCTTTTCTAAGCCCTACCCTCAGGGTTCATTTTCATGTTAGTTTCAATTGACAATGACAGAATTAAAAGATTGATTTTTATTTCTATTTGATACTTATAAGCTTCCATACAAAAGATATAACACTTTTTAAAAAATGGACTAGATAGAAATTTTTCTGATGATAATACCATCATCACTTAAAATAAGTTTTTCTTTTGAATTTAAATATTGTGATTGCAAATTTCTAATATTTTCATGAACTTTATAATTGGCTTTGCTAATAGCATTTATCATTTAATTGTAAAACCACTTTTAAAATAATAGTGTGTCCATTAAATTGAAATAATGTAATGTGAAATTTCAACATTATTCTAAAAGTCAAGAAAACAAAAAATTCAGGCAATCTGAACATTAGCAACATAAATGAGAGTAACCTCCCTTTGTTTCTTTCACTTTGAGGAAGCCGTATGTTTTGCATGTTTTAACTTTGTCTATGTATATAGGGTTTTCAGATGATACTGTGTCACACCATTCTTGACTTTATAATTGGCTTTGCTAATAGTAAGTAAGTAAAGTCGTCGGGGCGGTTTAATGTCGGTATCAGCCAGTCAGCGAGGGAGTCTATCCCCTTTTCACTAGCGCTAGACCAAGAAGATTTTTTTTAGCATCTGAGATGGAGCGCCACACCTACCATCAGCTCCTTACCGCACAGATCCTTGTGCTACTCATACGCTGAGTTGGCGAGGACCGGTATCGAACTAGGAACCTTGTGGCTTCTAGCCGAACGCTCTACGACTGAGCTTGTAAAACCACTTTTGAAATAATGTAAAGGGAAATTTCAACATTTTCATAAAAATCAAGATAACAAAATATTCAGGTAATCTGAACATTAGTTACATAAATGAGAGTAACCTCCCCTTGTTTGTTTCCCTTTGAGGAAGCTGTATGTTTTGGTCGGCCATTTTCATTTCACTGTAAATCTACACTGAAAATACAAATTTGTTTCAATCAATACAACTGCATGTTTTATGACGAAAATATCATAAGATGTGTTCTTAATTGTGCTTGTGCATTATTTGAAATTAACTTAATTGTTATTAAGAACACATTTTATGATATTTTCATGCCGGGTTAGCTCAGTCCGTAGAGCGTTCAGCTAGAAACCACAAGGTTCCTAGTTCGATACCAGTCCTCGTCAACTCAGCATTGTGAGTAGCACAGGAATCTGTGCGGTAAAGTAAGGAGCTGGTGGTAGGTGTGGCGCTCCACCTCAGATGCTAAAACAATCTCCTTGGTCTAGCGCAAGTGAAAAGAGGATAGACTCCCTCGCTGCATGGCTGATACCGACTTTAGGCCGCCCCATTGACTTTTTTTTTTCATGTTAAAACATGCAGTTGTATTGATTCAAACAAATTCGTATTTTCAGTGTAGATTTATGGTGAAATGAAAATGGCTGACCAAAACACACAGCTTCCTCAAAGTGAAAGAAACAAGGGGAGGTTACTCTCATTTATGTAGCTAATGTTCATATTACCCAAATTCATGCGTGACAATCATGAATTTTGAAATTGGCTTTGCAAAAAGGACTTATAATTCAAAAATCTCTATTAAAATAACAATATTTCCATTAAATTGAAATATTCTGATTGTGAAATGTTAATATTTTCATGAGACTCAATATGAAATTAAATAAATTTGTGGCATTCTTGAATTTTGACATTTGTTATGCAGAAAGGAATTATTATCTAATAATTTATTCTGGTGCAGAACTTTAGGAGCATTGTATTTAGTCTTTGTTCATCACAGGCAAAAATGTGTGGCCAATAGTTGTGACTAAGTAGAAAAACAGTGTTTGGTAGCTGAAATGTTGCTCTATCCAACAGTATTATTGTGCTACCTGCATCTTATGTATTTTCCATGAAAATAAATAAAAGGTATTACTTTTGGAGCAGCCCTTGTATTTTTTTTTGTTATTTTTTAATCTGTTTTCTTCATTGGGTCATATTTATTTTTGCTATTTTCAATTGACAATTACAAAATTAAAATATTGCTTTGTATGTTCTATTTTAAATCACCTGTTCTAAAAATGATATAACAGTTTATATCTAGCCAATAAGTTTTATTTGGCTTATTTGCTTATTGGCATATCAACTTATTATGGGTTATTTAAAGCCAAAAATTCATTCATTTGTAAATGATTTATTTTAGTCATGAATATATGTTCAATATTCCATTTTTTTTTGTCTATAATTATTTGTTTGAACAGTTATATGATATCAAGTATTCCTATCATATACAAATAATTTGCAATTGTAAGGTTACAAGTACTCCTACCTAATTGTAATACTAATAATTTATACACATAGTTCAAAGTAACTATTCTTATTTAATAATATTCGTTTGTTTTCACAGTTATATGGTTAAAAAAAACTAATAATAACGATGCTTAGTAAACAATAATAACTTCAAGTAACTATTCTTAATACAAATACACTTATTTGGTATTAAGTATTTCTATCTAACATCAATAATTTAAAAAAATGACTATTTGATTCATAACAGATAAAACCGCTCCGGGTATGAGTAAACCACAAAGTCATGGCACTAATTAGGCGACTCCACACACCTCAGATAATATTTAGTAAATTTATACCTAAAATAATACTTTTGGGTAGGAAGGCCACCTGTAAGAAACGTAACCGCATTATGGCGGTTGGATATATGCTCAAAGGGAGGCAACTCCTACCAACAATCCTTAGGAACGGCTGACATGAAAAAACTAACGGCCTGATATGATCACTGCGTACTGGAAATAAATTAGAAATTTCTTGTCCGATGATTACAGTTTTTTTTTTTAATTATTCACTTTATCTATATCTGTCATAAAAGTAGTCCATGAGGTTAGCCGTCAATCTCGTTAAAGTTAGGTACCGCCAAAATGTGCATCAATTTTCATTTTAAAAACTAATTAAAATTAATCAAATCGATTATCTAAGGTCAAATTTTTATTCAAGTCGAAAAGTAGTAACATAATGAGCATCAGTAAAAAAATAAAAAAATAAATAAAACTATAATATTATATATGTAATTAATTTTTAATACATTTTAAGCATTAAATTAGCCTAAAAAAATTACGGAACATGATTAAGACTTAAGTTTAAAAAAGTAAAGTCGTCGGGGCAGCCTAATGTCGGTATCAGCCAGACTGCGAGGGGGTATATCCCTTTTTCATTGGCACTAGACCAAGGATGTTATTCTAGCATATGAGGTGGAGCGCCACACCTACCATCAGCTCCCTACTTTACCGCACAAAATCCCTGTGCTACTCATACGCTTCATTAAAATCGGATAATTCCTTGATTTTTGGGTTTGTCGGATAATTCCTTGATTTTTGGGTTTTCAATCATGCGGATTAAATTGATTTTGTAATATATGTCTCTGACGTCACAATTAATTAAATGAACTAAACATCACGTTACGTTTCATTACAGTAAAATAAAGACCGAAATTCATTCATAATTTTATTTGTGTCAAATTTGAAAACAATGTTTTATAAATCATAATCAGCATGGTTTTGATTAGCATGTTTTTATATTAATTTTTGAAATGATTCTGTTTAATAGACATCACGTTATGTTTCATTAAATTTTAAAGACTGAAATTCGTTCTTCATAAAGATGATGACGTCACATGTTCCCCCCTTACCACTACATATGACACTAATTAGCCTGATTTATGTTGGTCTCGGTAAGGCACATTGTTAGTGGATTATAATCTCCAGTGACAAACCGATCGGTAATTTATACAATTATTTGGTTTTAAGTGACCAATAATAATCTTTTCTAAACAATTTTAGCTTTAAATAAATATTCTTAACACCAATAATTTGCATATATTGTCTGAAGTACTCCTACCTAATAATAATAAATTAATTAATCATTTGTTGTTACATGGTTTTACGATTTACGTATTCCTAGTCAATATAAATAATTTCAAAATCGATCTACATGAACCACATAAAGCAATTTAAAAGGTACAACCACTCCGGGTATGAGTAAAGTAAACCTAGAAGTAACGGCATTGAAAGAGTGATTCCATACTCCTCAAAGCTCCGGAACTAGAGCCTCACCACCAGATGCAGTTTAGTGTCATACACAGAACAGACCCTTCGAAAAGGGTGCAGTCGGAGAAGTGGAAGCCCCATCATCGGGTTGTCGCCGATAACTAAAACTAACTGACTTAAAAACAAGCCGATTAATAAGTTAATTCAAAATTTATTTGATTTTTTAAAGAAAATAATTAGGTCATATATTTAATTTAGGGACGTCCAATGAAATCGCTACAGTTTTGACCTTCAAGTTTAAAACGATTTTAAAATATTTAAACAGATTCTTTCTTGAAAACAAAAAAAAACAAACAAAACAAAAACCTAGTTTCAATCTCTTAGATAAAAGCATAAATTTATTTTTTTTCTTTTAATGTTAAGGCGTAAACAATTTTTGTATTAGGCGAAAAAAACAAAAAAACAAAATCAAACAATATGTTTGCATATTTTCAAAAGAAAAATATTTCATCCTTATTGTTTTTCGTGAAGGAATAGAAAAATCATTTCTCATGGGACTTGCGTATTTTCGTTTGTAAACAAAAACATTATACTTACTTCTTTTTTCCCTTTTTTTCTTGAGAGGTGGGTTCCAAATTATTTTTTTCTTTTTGACGAGGCCGTTAAATAGAGAAACTGTAATTTTGTAGTCATATAAAGGTTTTCTGCTCTTTATCGAATGTGATTATGCGCACTAAATTTACAGTAACAAAGGATATGACGAATAGTGAAAATTAATTTAATTTAAAAACAGCCGACGGCGTGAAACACCATGTTTTTTAAAGAGTGAAAGTCAAGGGAGATAATTAATAGAAACATTGAAAAATTTGAACATCTTTCTCAAAATTATTCAATAAAAATCAAAATACACTCAATGGAATCATTAAACTTTATCAAATCAGTTTATTCTTTTTAAATTTCTTTTGACCTGTAGATATAAGTCCTGAAATTAAAAACATTTTCAAAGCAAAAATTTATTAATGAAAACTGATACAATCTTTTCTATAAGTTTTTTTTTTAAATTTAGAATCATAATTATTAAAAAGAAAAATCCACCCTATCAGCTGGGACTTTATAATAATCTGATTGTACCTCCCGAAGGTACTAATTGTTTGTCATGGGTGGCAACCCCTATTCCCTGAGGACATGTTTGTGGTTGCTAAGCAGTCTGTGACCCAGGTACTGAGTAAACCCATGACATGCAACACTCAAATTCGACCCTTACTTGGGCTAGATGGGCAGTTGGAGAAGCCCATTCGATCAATTGACTGAAGTATCCATTAATTTCCATTACTCCCAGGTCCACTATGACTTGGAGTGGTAGAACCTGTTAGGTATAAGATAACTCTAGGGTGGTTTTCAAGAGTATCAAAGAAGAGAATGAAATCCCAAATGCAAATTAGAATGTAAGTTATTACCAAATGACTCAACATTCCACCTTTTTCTAAAACCTTTCTACTAAAAGAGCAATAAAGGAGGTGAGTCTAATATATTTAAAGGAATGGAGTGGAGGTACATGGTGTAATGGTTACCATCATAGGCAATGGACAATAAACAAGTCAAAATCTTGGATGTGGTTGTTACTGTTGTATAAGCAAATGTAGAAATCTCCCGATTCACTAATTCAGCACTTCAATCCATAATAAAAGATACATACACTCGCCAACAAAACAAACAAAATCGGAAGTGTCCTCTATCGTTACCTAAAACAGAATGACCATTTTAACACATATCTGCGCATGGGCTCCAATCGGGAGTTCCGCTTTGATAGTCAATTCCTGACATTAAATAAAACAAAACTGATAAATAAAATTCGCATTTTCATCCAATGAAAGCGATTCCTGAGTGAAGTGAAAATAACTTCAATTGATCCGATTTGGGACCGCCGTTCTCTATAAATAACCAGCTCTAAAAGGCAGACGACAGTCAAAGGTTCAGGCGTCGAGCGAACACATCTCACCAACGAGGGCTATCACAGCGAAGGATACATCAAACGCGCCGATCACAAACCCCACCTACTTACCCAAACCTGACCTCACAAGGCAGTCAAGTCAACAAGCGAACATTTCTACATCATTCGACGATACCAATAAACGCTACTACCAATACACAATATTCTGCCTACAACAACAACAACAACAACAACAGGTATACCGACTGAAACAAGGAAATTCCATTTCGTTCAGCAACCGCTAACGACTCACCTACCAACACCCATCACTACCACTGGTTCTTCTGCCCACCTACCTAAACTACAACTGACTCGGCCACCTGACACTCACTGACTTTTATTCAAGACACAGCACCTACCACCACATACACAATATTCTGCCTACATCACCACCCCACTACCACAGTCAAGCTGGACATTTTACGGACTTAATATTCACCCACAACTATCACCAAAATTATCCTGTAATTTTCATTTCTATCTTCTCACCGTTATCATGTTATTTTCAATACAATTTTGAACTTAAAATCTGTGTTTTGTTCCTTTCCTCATCACCATATGCTTGCATGCTAATAGTGTTTATAACATTACCATGTTAAAGGCAAGAATCCGACAATTCTCTCTCCAGCTATTGGTAAATAGTAGGGCAGACTGGGCTCTTTAGACAGCCTCTCAGAGATATGGTTACCAGATAGCAGCTGCTGCATCATCAAGATCTCACAGGCTGATGCCATCTCTATCATAGCAACCTTACTGATAAATCTGGACGACATAGTGTAGCATTTGCATTCAAGATACGGTGAATGTATTGGGTGGAGCTGGCTTAAACGAATAAGGGTGAATGCCACAGCAGTAACAGTAACAATTGACTGGGCTCCTTAACTTTAGTTAGGCAACACACCTAGGAAAAGGAAAATTCTGAATTTAAAACTGCTAAACTCTGGTTAAGAAATTATCCTTAAATCACATCCTGCTCATGCAGAAGGGTTGTGTAGTATACCAAGATCTTGAAGTGAGAAGATTAAGGGAAATCTCAGTAAGACAAGATCCTGAAAAAAAGGACATAACTACCAAGATGGCATCTTGAACTGTACACACCACATAATGTATGTTCCTGCTAATAAAACCCTTTGTTAACCTTTAACCTGGAGTTTGTTCACTATAGGTTGCTAAATATATATATTTAAAGGAATGGTTGTTGCATCATAATTTACCTTTCTTCCACAGACAATGACAACAACAGTAACTGTTCTTGTTTTTTTACATCTATGTGAAGGAGTTATATGCCGGACTGTCCTCTATAAAATACTCCCAATTGACAACATACAAGAGTGATTAAATAAATATAGTGGATTTTTTTGAATAAAGAAAAATATAGTTTTTAGTATTTTTTCAATAAATGCAAACTCTGAATAGTTTTGAATTAGTTTTATAGAAAAAAATTATTTCAATCTTGCAATGCTATTCAAAATAGCGGCAAATAAAACAGACCACTCCAGTTTTGAACTGATATCTGTCATCAAATTGTTTTCTTCCCAAAATCCTAACTTCATATATCTATCAACAAAGATCAAAACATCTGAATTTTTCATCAATGTACATTTTATTGTGCCCATTAATCAGATCTGCTTCAAACCATTTTTAAATAATTTTTTTGAGAGGAAAGTTTTTAACCATCTGACTTTAAAACATAATTTTGGATTCTATTCTTTCAAGCATTCTTCCCATCAAATTTTATAAGTTTGATTCTTGATTATCAATTCATCTTCTTAGTCATCATCCTTCAAGTTATTCAATAGACTATACAGTTGCATTACTTTTACTATTGACAACCAATACAAATGGTGTGGTGCATGTGGTCACAGATACATATACAGTATGTCTGCATTAGGACCAGTGCCTTGTTTTACAATCATAGTGATGCATTATTATAATGATTTGGTGATAATGTGCTACAATGATGTCGACCCTGTGACTCATTAAATTTGATATGAATAATTATTGTACTAAGGGGTTGTCAATGATGATTTACTGTTATAATGATTTCTTCTATTAA
This sequence comes from Doryteuthis pealeii, assembly GCA_023376005.1. Lineage (NCBI taxonomy): Eukaryota > Metazoa > Mollusca > Cephalopoda > Myopsida > Loliginidae > Doryteuthis > Doryteuthis pealeii. The sequence continues at coordinate 85,226,378 of CM042151.1, forward strand.
TAATGGAGAGTCGCTTCCAGTTTTTGTAACAAAAATTACATCACTGCTTACATCACATTACCCAAAATTGTCATAATATAGAATAAATACACTCAAAATTTGAACATGCAACATTAGACAGTCCTCATTGTTTTTTTTAAACAAGTTTTAATAAATACATGACTGGTATTATATATCTATATATAGTTTGTTTTATTTTAATACATATATAAAGTTTACATTTCAAATTGTTTAATTTTTTAAATCCTTTAATGAATTTAATGATTTTACTTACTTAGGGTACAAACTTGCTGACATTGAATTTTTTACTCCCACTATATGTTTCAAAAATCTACTTTTACATTGCCCGGAGGGTGTTTTTTATTTTGTACTAGTCATTATAATGTACTATAACAATATTGACCCAATGAGTCATTATCTTTTATAAGACTAATTATTATATTAGGTTGTTGTCAATGATGATCATGTATTATTAAAATGATTTGGGCTAGGGTTGGGGTCAAGGATTAGGGTTAGGATAAGGGTTACAGTTAGGGTTAGGGTTATGGGTTAGCAAGGTTAGCTTTAGGGTATTATTAAAATGATTTGGTTACAATGGGCTACTGCAATGTTGTTGATCCTGTGACTCATAAATTTTGATGACTAATTATTAGAATGTTGTCAATAATGATCTACAATGTGCTACAATGATATTGACCCCATGAGTTTGATAAAGATAATTATTATATTAATATTGCATAGCCTTACTTCATTTTATACCTAACTTATATAAGTTTGGTTTGGTTGGTTGGGTTTTACGGCAAGTCAACCCCTTGGGTTATTTAATGCCGAATACTTCTATTGGTAATTATTCAAAAATGTATGTGTTTATTTGTGTATATTTCAAGTTTTCTGTTGAGAATTTTAACATCAAGAGAGTGAGTGGGTGATTTTTATAGGTCTCTGAACTTATATCCTTGATAAGACGCTGGTTCTTTTCAAAAAGTTTAATATCTGATTAGGATCTATTTTTCCAAATAGTTTGTCCATGCTGTCAACATTGTAGAACTTTCGTCGAGTGTGGGAGAGGTGTGTGCATTCAATCAGAATATGTTTTATTGTGTATCAGTTTCCACATGAAAATTTAGGTGGAGGTTCTTCTTTTAAAATGAAGGAGTGGATTATATAAAGGCTAGTAGTGTGATGTTGTGAATCAATTGAACTGGTTGTCCACAATTGTTGTTGAAATGGATTAGTTTGATTCCATTCAAACCGTTTTTACAGTGCCTTGTTTAGGCATGCTGAAGTCTCTTGGCTTCAAAGAACTGTGTAGATACAACATATCAGAAATTATGTCATAAGAAAGGAATAAAAATAAGACAAATTTTGTATTTAAAAGGGGGTTCAATGTGCGGTGCAATGGGTTTGCTAAAACTTAAGGCTTTTAGCGGTCTTTAAGTCACACACTTTTTATACACCATTATATTATCTATTATATTCTAATGTTTAAATATTAAATTTTTTTATTTACTTCTTTATTTATATTTTAATATAATATTCTGTTTTTTCTGTCATTGTCTTTATTTGTCTGTCTGACTACCATACCCCTAAGAAGCCAAAACTTGAGATGTATCTCTTTTTTCTCATTTGACTTCCTGTCACCATGGTGACAATCTTATATTGTTAAAAAAAAATTTATTTTTGTTTGAATTTATTTTTTAAATTCTACTTTTTGTTTTTTGAGAAGTGCAATTCAAAAGTAAATTGATCCCCATCTGATGAGACTGAATTCTGGGGAGCTATATTAAATCAACTTAGATTTATATAGGCCCCAATTTTGGTCGAAATAAATTTATTATGGAATTACGGTGTTGAGTTCTTCCTTCCTTTCTATGATATATATATATATATATATATATATATATATATATATGATATATTGAAAAAACAAATGATTTTTACAAATGCTTGGGATCATCAGGAGAGAATGTGCACCGTTTCGGGCCTTCCTCTCAACGGTTTTAACTGCACATCAGCCCCCCCCCCCTCACTGATGTGAGGTCCCTCGGAATATCTGTATCGACTGTATGTAATAGATCGGTCTTCAACAAAAGTAAAAACGGGATGAAATGACCGTTAGAAGAAGAATGCGCAAACAGAACGCTGTTAGTCAAAGTTGGAATTTTTCAAAAAATGCGTTATCTGTATTAAAAATAAAATGAATTTTATTTAACAATTATTTTAATATTTAAAAATCAGAAGCATTACAGTTTATAATAAGACTCAAAAGAGCCTGATGTAAAATTGTTTAAAAAAAGTGTATAATTGTATAAAAAGTGTATATTAAGTATCAAAATTGTACATAATACACTCCAACTATTAAATAAGTAACCAATAAGTCCACAGCACAACTGAAAAGATGTAAGGTTCCAGAAAGTTTGTGGTGTTGGTAAATCCATGGTGTTTGTGGATGATTATCTTTAGAGGAGTAAACAACTATATGTATTGTTTTTTCCTAGAAAAGTATGTGAAATAAAAGGAAATTAATCCGACAGTGTGAATTTGATATATTGAAAAAACAAATGATGTTTCTGTTTGTGCATTCTTCTTCTAACGGTCATTTCATCCCGTTTTTACTTTTGTTGAAGACCGATCTATTACATACAGTCGATACAGATATTTCGAGGGACCTCACATCAGTAAGGGAGGCCTATGTGCAGTTAAAACCGTTGAGAGGAAGGCCCCGAAACGGTGCACATTCTCTCCTGATGATCCCAAGCATTTGTAAACATCATTTGTTTTTTCAATATATCAAATTCACACTGTCGGATTAATTTCCTTTTATTTCACATATATATATATATATATATATATATAAAGTAACAAGTCTAAACACTTATCTGTGTTGACTTTTTTTTGGGTGAAGAATTTGGTTGTACGCTCATTCATTGTTGTGTCTGCTGCTGTGTTAACCCAAAGTTAGGGGATAGTCTGTGTTTGTTTAAGTATTCAGCGGTCCCTGCTGCTAAGGATTTTGGCCGTGTTGTCTATCTGACTAATGGTACTGTGCTCCCAGGAGGGATGTGTTATCTCTCCAACCACTGTTGCTGTTCTGAGGATTTTGGCCATGTTGTCTATGTGACTAATGGTACTGTGCTCCCAGGAGGGATGTGTTATCTCTCCAACCACTGTTGCTGTTCTGAGGATTTTGGCCATGTTGTCTATGTGACTAATGGTACTGTGCTCCCAGGAGGGATGTGTTATCACTCCAACCACTGTTGCTGTTCTGAGGATTTTGGCCCCTGCTAGTCCATACTTCCAGAATCAGTCAGTGAAGGATAACTCATATTTTTCAAATGCATCCAGAGTTCTTGTCAACCTCTCCCTTGTGTGCAGGAAAGCAGAAACTCTGTTGGGAACTCTATAATCCACTAGTGTCAAAGAGGTCACTTCTATTTGAGATGTTGACAGGGTTTGGTAGTTCCCAGAGAATGCCTTAAACTATGTTAACTCTATGGTAATCTGAACATTAGTTACATAAATGAAAGTAACCTCCCCTTGTTTGTTTCCCTTTGAGGAAGCTGTATGTTTTGATCGGCCATTTTCATTTCACTGTAAATCTACACTGAAAATATGAATTTATTTGAATCAGTACAACTGCATGTTTTAACACGAAAATATCATAAAATGTGTTCTTAATTGTGCTTGTGCATTATTTAAAATGAACTTAATTGTTATTAAAAATACATTTTATGATATTTTTGTGTTAAAACATGCAGTTGTTTTGATTCAAACAAATTCGTATTTTCAGTGTAGATTTATGGTGAAATGAAAATGGCCAAGCAAAACATACAGCTTCCTCAAAGGGAAACAAACAAGGGGAGGTTACTCTCATTTATGTAACTAATGTTCAGATTACCTGAATATTTTGTTATCTTGATTTTTTTGAAAATATTGAAATGTCCCTTTACATAATTTCAAAAGTGGTTTTACAATTAAATAAATTGTAAAACCACTTTTGAAATTATGTAAAGGGACATTTCAACATTTTCATAAAAATCAAGATAACAAAATATTCCGGTTCAGATTTGTTATTTATATATATATATATATATATATATATATATAAATGCTATTAGCAAATCCAATTATTAAGTCTTAGGACTTGAAGTTTTTATTGTCATGCCTCCATTATAGACTTTACTCGTTCTTCTCAAAGCACCAGAATTGTCTTTATTGTGGTTAGTTAACTCTTTTCAACAGTAAAAGACTCAGAAGACAATTGTTATTATCCATAGGTTTATTCACCATAAAAATGTATAAAAACTGAAAACAAAGAAATATATTTCACAAATAAGATACAAAGGGGAACAATACAGCAAATAAATAAATTAGGCCGTTGTGAGTTTAGAAACCTACAACTAGGTAAAACAAAGACAGGGGGAGTGACAAACTAACACAAAGAAGTTGCCCAGAGACTAGTACTGTTAATAAGAATGGTGTGACACAGTATCGTCTTAAGGACCTAAGTACATAGATGAAATTAAAGGGCAAATAAAGTAATAGTTATAGAATTAACAGGTTTACAATAACAAAGACAGAAATAAAAGAGAAATAGGACTGACAGAAATAAATACTACTTTAAAGGAGGAGACATTTTTGCTGAATAGTTACCACATGGTACAGATAAAAGGGATATTCATCTAAAGGTCTATAAAGGAAAGAAATAACCTTAAATTATGAAATAAATAGTGGTGAAGCTAATTCAAAATAACTGAAATAAATCTTTTACCTTCAAAGTCCATTATAAAGCTAACATGAAGATGGTTGAATCTGTGCACTTTTGCGTTGAAGCATTACGATGAAAAGGCAAAAAAAAAACAGTGATAATTAGGGATTGTTCTGCTGTTAAGAAGAGTTTCTAAGGGAGGTAACTCTAAGGTGTCTTAAATGTTATTCTCCATAACATGACAATGTCTTTGCATGTGTACTTTTAAGTTTGAACCTAGTAAAAAAATTACTATTCCAGGCACTTCATAAGAGTAAGGATTGACATATGTTTTTACCTATGTGGATTTTAAATGTGATTCCATACACTTGCCAAAAATGGGCTTTTTTTGTCACCAGAAAGTCTATAGAATTCTGACTTTTTCACTTTGGTGGCCATTGTTTTTAAGTAAAAAAAAAAAAAAAAAAAAGAAAAAATTCTGATTCGGTCTCCTGTCAACAAAATCCATTCTTTACATTGCGGCAGCTTGCCCAGGGGTAAAAGTACCAACAGAGAGAGAGAGAAGAAAAAAAGGAATGCTTTGGTTTACATAATGACCTGTTTGCAATCAGGGTGAGGAAAAAATGAAAGTCAGTGACAGGAAAAACAAGACCATCTGGTTTATCCACCGGACCCTCACAATTTTGTCACTTTTCTTCAGTTTTATGACCAAATTTCTGTTTTGTCCTCTCGTATTCTCTCCTTCAATCTCTATTTGGATCATTACCATACATAAAGAAAAGTTATCCACAAAACAACATAAATAAAGAATACCATTAAAAAAAAGAAACAATAATAAATAAATAATTAAACTTCATGCATCAAGATCAGTTTCTCTTATTTAAATTGTTTCATTTTTCCTTTAATTTTTCTGTTCATTTCAGTTCATAAATTTTTTTTTCTCATTGTTAAATGAAAAAGTCAATACAGTTGATTTTTAAAAATCTCAATTTGCCCAAACAATTTTTTTTTTTTTTTTTTTCAATATCCTATTTGATAATTATCATTTTTTTTAAAATACGAGTTCTTTCTTTTTTTTTTTTTTTGGTTTGGGCTTGTTTTTCTTTGCTGGGCTTGTTTTTTTTAAATTTTTACTTTGTCATTGTTCACTTGTTGTCTTTTCTGTTTCTTTTCTTTTCTCTCTGGGATTCACTCTATGTGACCCCAGATCGTTGTGAGAGATTTTCATTTTTATTTACTTGCTGAAAACAACTGATCACAGCACCAAAATAGACAAGTCTGTTAGATTACTGCCTCTTATTTTAAGTGAAATCACCAACAAAGAGAAAAGCTGAAGAAGAATATTTGGGTTTACATGACAAGCAACTGGCAATCGGAGATTAGAGGAAATGAAAGTCAGAGACAGGAAAAACAAGACTGACCCTCTGGTTAAACCACCAGCATCTCACGATATCATCCCTTTTTTTTTAGTTGTATGGACGAATTTCTGTTTAAGTCGTTGGTTCTCCATGTTTCCATATTCTGTCACTTTTTCATGTTATCTCCTCCAAAGGTTTCTCTCACTCTGCATTTCCATCACTTAATGTTGAGTAGTTGATTAAAATTTTTGATTTGATTATTGATTAGGATTGATATGATTACTATTATCAAGGTTCTGAGTTATTTCCCTTTGAAAGTTAAAAAAAGTAACTACTAAAATAATTACTGATATTCAGTAATTATTTTACAGCCATAACAATTTACCAACAATATAAATAAAAACAGTCAAAAGTTTTGTTTTTTTTGGAGGGGGGAGACCTCTCAGGTGTCAGACGTATTCTTTCACATTTTTTACCAGAGATCCATTTGATCTTCAGTTAAGAGTACTGTTTTAATTAAATTATCCAGATTTATTAATTGAAATATATAAGCAGATCTACATATTAGTTAATTCCATATTTTTTATGCTTTTATGTGTTATAATGTTACTGTTATATTTATTCATATTACATTGATAACTCTTAAATGATGTTCTTGCAGTTCTGCTTCGATATTTTTGTTTTACTTCATTATAGTATATGTTGCATACATGTTTAGACATTATATATAATAAGCATGCATAGATTTGCCCATAAATATGTACATCATCAATTTTTCATAAAAAGGAAAATGTTATTCTAAACCAAATATTCCAGAGATTTATCATTACAAGTAGAAAATCATGCAATCAAAACTGATATTATTACATGTCATTTATAAACAAACTCATAGAAACTGTTTCTTTGTTTTTAATGGCTTATCAACCTTCATGGGTTAATGCCAAAGCCATCCCATTGGAAGAACAGTAGGGGTACTATTCAACCCATATCTGGGAAGATGAGGGGGTTCATACCATTCTCAAGGACATTAGTCTAAAATAGAATGTAATGGCATGAGTGAAATTCAAACTCATTTACACTGAAACTTTTACCAAAAATATGAATATGTAGTAGTTAAAAAATAAGCATGCCTCTTGTATATCCAGTTTTATTGTTGCTTTCATAGGTGTTGCAGTTATATTTTTCTTTACAGAATTTCAATGCTGTATAGTTTGATAATGATTAATATCTGTTGTGCCGTTAGAAATAATAATGGTGCCATTGCTCTAGAAGAAAATTTATATGTCCACATTAACATTTTGCCAGCATTAATATTTGGAAATAGGAAATATATACAGTAGTACAAGCACAATATTCTTAACTCTTTGAATGCAAGTGGCTGGTATTTGTGCTGCTAGCTACAGGTATACCTGAACAATCCCATTTTAAACATCAGAATTTTCTATAAAATTTGGGAATCTGATATCTAACAGCATGTAAAATGGTTAATTAAAATATTTCTTATTTTCAGTCAGGAGCCCTTGACATGAGAAGAAGTGGTAAGCTCAGTAGGCTGAGGATTATCTTCTTTGGGTGTAAGTTTGTACATTTGTTTTCCTTAAAGATAAATTATATGAATATCCAAATATGTATAACATGTATTTTGTCAATTTTAATGTATTTTTGGCATTTCTACAGTATGTATGTGTGTGTGCATTTATTTACTTGAATGTGAAGATCGCGCAAGAATATACTTTCTTTTCCAATATGTTGTTTCTTTATATAAATTCATGGAAATTACAGATACACTCACATGACTTGAGCATTTTTTTTCTTGTGTTTGCATGTTTTTCTTCAAAGAAAAACTCTGAAAAAATCGTCAGTTTTTAAAGAATACAAGTCATCTTTTATTATATACACTCATAAGAAAATTCCTTGAAAATCCACACTGTGTGATCGCATATGTCTTTGTAAATTGGAAATTTGGGAAAATGCTGCTTCACACACTTCACAATTATAGGGTTTCTCTCCAGTATGTTTTCGCGTGTGAACTTTTAAACTAGATTTATGAGAAAATGATGTTCCACATATTTCACAAGTAAAGGGTTTCTCTTTAGTATGTGTTCGCATGTGACCTTTTAGATTTGAACTCTGTGAAAAGGCTTTTCCACATACTTCACAAGTAAAGGGTTTGTCTTCAGTGTGTGTTCGAATGTGAATTCTAAAATTTGAACTCAGCGCAAATGACATTCCACATACTTGACAAGTAAAAGGTTTCTCTCCAGTGTGTGTACGTATATGTCTTTTTAAATTTGAATTCTGTGAAAATGCTGCGCCGCACAATTGACAAGAATAAGGTTTGTTTCCAGTGTGTGTTTCCATGTGCGTTTTTAAAGTACCACTGTGTGAAAATGCTGATCCACACTCAACACAAACATAAGGTCTCTCTCCCGTGTGCATTCGCATGTGTAATTTTAGTCCTGAACTCTGTGAAAAAGCTTTACTACAAATTTCACAAGAAAAAGGTCTCTCTCCAGTATGTGATCTCATGTGTATTTGTAAATTAACCTTCTGTGTAAAGCCTGACCCACATAGATCACAAGAAAAGGGCTTTTCACCAGTGTGTATTCGCAGATGAATTTTTAAAGCAGAACTGTCCGATGATGTTATTCCACATACCTGACAAGTGTGTTGCTTTTCTCCAGAACTTTTGCTCTTACTTTCCATGTCTGATTTTTTAAAAAATGTTGCTGTACACTTTGCTTAGAAAAGATAAATTCTGTGTTTTTATATGTATATTTAAATTTGAATTCAGTGAAGATGATGATCTATATGTGACTATTTCAATATGGATTTCATGAAAATTCAGATCCAGGTAATCCACAAAAAGGATTTTCAGCCTTATGTCTTCCAATGACACTTTTCAGCTTAAAGGTTCATTCAAATGTCTTTTTTATAACTCAGTCTTTTTTGTAACTCATTTGATTAAAAATTCTTGTTGTATGATATTTGTGTATGTTCATCATCAGATAAATTCCATTGATGTCCACCACAACTGATATCTGTGAATGAAACAAGAAATATTATTAAACAAAACAGTAACACATTCACTATTTACAATTATCAGATTATAATAAATAACTTTGGATTTCAATGAATCCAAGTTTATTTATGTTCAGTCAGTGATAGAAATGAAATGTTGGTTTTCTCTCAAGAAATAATGATAAAATTAGATATCAATATTTGGCATATTAGTTTTTGCATAAGTTTAATTTGTGATAAATTTTGATAATTTTTGAAAGAAATACAAAAATGATTAAAAACTCTTCCATTGCACATGGTCCTTTTGAATATGAATAAATTAAATTTTTTTTTGTCTACTCATAGATGGGACTAAGAGATACAACTACCCCAGTTCAGAGTGGACATGGGAGTAATAGCAATGAAGGTACTCTCCAGATCTCCAGAACAGAAGACTCATTATCAAACATAGTTTAGTGTCACCCCCAGGACCATCCTTTTTGTGGAGGTCTCATTGATTTTAAGCTCTACCCTCAGGGTTAATTTTTATGTTAGTTTCAATTGACAATGGCTGAACTAAAAGATTGATTTTTATCTATATTTGATACTTATAAGCTTCCATACAAAAGTTGTAACATTTTTTTTTTAAAATGGACTAGATAGACATTTTCACTTAAAATAAGCATTTCTGTTGAATTGAAATATTGTGATTGCAAATGTTTCATGATTTTTTTTTTTTTTTTGGTTTGGTTTACAGCATATCAACCTTGGTGGGTCATTTAATGCAGACAAAGTTTTGAAATAAATTCATTCTTAATGGGTACTCAAAATTTTTATAAACATTTTTCTATTCAACCCATAGCTGGGACCCTAACAGGTACTACCACTCCGGGTCAGAGTGGACTAGAGAGCAATGGTGATGAAGGGGTGCTCCACATTGTCCAGACATCCAGAACTGGAACCTCACCATCAGTTAGAGTTTAACATCATACCCAGGACATGAAGACCCTCAGCCACTGCCTTCTGGCACCCATATGATAAAAAGGGTTTGGGGTTGCCACAAGGACAATAGTGTTGGGACAATCATATAGGTACTAGGGCTTTACATGACCAGCCGACTGATTGGAAGGGGCCTAATGTAAAATTGGTTAACTTTAAGACTTTTTGACAGCATTTTTGGATTCCTTGGATGCTCTTAGAAACCAATTTTTAGGAGTAGGGACACTCTAGAACTCATTTAACAGACAAAAATAGATTACAAACAGTCACCATTTTTCGCGACCCCCCCCCTCAAATTTGGAGAGCTAAAAATCAACATAACTCCGCCCATATTTGGAATTGAAGCTCAAATATTGGGGATTGTCTAACTTTAACATAATCCACACCTGTACAAAATTTCAGCAAAATTGAAGGGGGTGGGTGACATGGCCTGGATGATTTGACATGGAATTACCCAGTTATATGGTTTCAAATAACTAATAATAATGATACTTAGTAAACAATTATAACTTTGAATAACTATTCTTAATAAAAATTATTTGCATTCACTTATATGGTATTAAGTATTTCTATCTAATGTCAATAATTTTCAACAAAAAACATTTGATTCATAAGAGTTAAAACCACTCCTGGTATGAGTAGACCAAAAAGTAATGGTACTGAATAGGCAACTCCACACTCCTCAGATAAAATTTAGAAAATTCATAACCAAAATAATGCTTTTGGGTGGGTATGGCCAATGCCATAATAAACCTTGTAAAGTCTGTGTTAAAGTAGTCTTAGGTAATCTGAGCATGTAAGGGAGATAAATGCGTAAAATTGGACTAGAGTTTTATATGCATTTAGGTGAAAATCTATGGTGATCATAGATTTATTTATTGAATTTTATCACAAGGGTCATCAGGGGAGATAACTTTTAAAAATATGTTTGGTGATCCATGCACAAAAATAGGATTGTTGTTAATATTCTTTTTAAATATATAAAAATCTCAGAAAATATGTTGCACAAAATTGCACATTTTTAAACTTAAATTTTAGATAGATAAATTGTTCTCAGGTTTCAATATCAAGTTCAATATGAATGCTTCCAGACGTTTAAAATTCACTATTAAATTTTTAAGAGAATAAAATTAGGCCAATTGAATAAGAAAATTCAAAGAAAATATTGCTTTTAAAACTATGAAAAAAAAAAAAAAATATCATGCAACATGATGGAAAAATTATTTTTTCAAAACACTTTTTTCGTGTATACATTCTGAATTGATAAAAAACCTTTTTTTGTCAAGTTTTTTTTTTTAAATAAAATAAGCTACTCATTATAAAACTAAGTCCTTGATGGATAATTTGGTGAAAATTTCATTAAAATCGGAAAATTCCCTGATTTTTGGTAATAGTTTGAAAATATTTTTAAAATTAATTTTTATTACTTCCCTTTGTGTTTAAATAAATAAACTAAACATCACATTACGTTTCATTAAAATAGAATATAAAGACTGAAATTCGTTCATAATTTTATTTGTTTAAAACTTAAAAACAATGTTTTATAAAATATAATCAGCATGGTTTTAATTAGCATGTTTTTATATTAATTTTTTAAATGATTCTGTTAAGTAGACATCACGTTATGTTTCATTAAAATTTAAAGACTGAAATTCGTTCTTCATAAAGATGATGACGTCACATGTTCCCCCCTTACCACTGCATATGACACTAATTAGCCTGATTTACGTTGGTCTCGGTAAGGCACATTGTTAGTGGATTATAATCTCCAGTGACAAACCGATCGATAATTTATACAATTATTTGGTTTTAAGTGACTAATAATAATCTTTTCTAAACAATTTTAGCTTTAAATAAATATTCTTAACACCAATAATTTGCATATATTGTCTGAAGTACTCCTACCTAATAATAATAAATTAATTAATCATTTGTTAGCATACAGTTACATGGTTACGTATTCGTATTTCTAATCAATACAAATAATTTTAAAATCGATCAACATGAACTTTATGAACAATTTAACAGGTACAGCCTTAAGTAAATAATAAGTAAATATTTAAAAACAGCCTGATTAGTGTTAATTCAAAATTTATTTAATTTTTTTTTTTTAAAGAAAAAATTTAGGTCATATATTTTGTAATAGTATAATGGCAGGTGCGTACAGTTTAAAATTTAAAACAATTAAAAAAAAATATCTAAATACATTCTTTCATGAAAACAAAAAAAAACAAAAAAAACACAGCTTCAATCGCTAGATAAAGTCATAAGTCAGTAAATCTAGTTTATAGTTAACGTATTTTTTTTTTAAATTTTAAGTGTAAACAATTTTTGTATTAACAGAAAAAATAAAATATGTTTGTATATTTTTTAAAAAAATCAAAATATTCCATCCTTATTGTTCTTCGTGAAAGAACATAAATTTCTTTCTTTCAGGACTTTCAAATTTTCGTTTGCAAACAAAACAAAGAAATTAAAGTGAACGTTATACTTACTTCTTTTTGTTTTTTTTTTTCTCGGGAAAATTTACTTCTTTTTCTCTTTTTTTCTTGGAGGGGGGTCCAAAGTTTTTTTTTTTATTTACGTATTGATAACACCGTTAAATAGAGAAACTGTAATTTTGTTTTAAGGTTTTCTGCTCTTTACTGAATATGATCCGTCGCACTAAATTTACTGTAACAAAGGATATGACGAAGAGTGAAAATTAATTTAATTTAAAAACAGCCGACGGCGTGAAACTTAAAGTTTTTTAAAGAGTGAAAGTCAAGGGAGATAATTAATAGAAATATTGAAAAATTTGTATATCTTTCTCAAAATTATTAAACAAAAATTAAAATACACTCAATGGAATCATTAAACTTTATTAAATCAGTTTATTCTTTTTAAATTTCTTTTGACCCGTAAATATAAGTCCTGAAATTAAGAATTTTTTAAAGCGAAAATTTATAAATGAAAATTAATACAATCAATTCTTTGATTTTTTTTTAAAATCTAGAAGCATAATAATACAGAAAAAGATCTGCCCTATCAGCTGAGACTTTAATCCGACTGCACCTCTGCAGAAGGGTAAGACCCCCACCCTCCCTGCTATCTGTTTGTTGTGGCCTGAGAATATGATTGTGGTGGATGAGCAGTCTGTGACCTGGGTATTAAGTAAGCCATAGCATGCAACACTCCACATTGGCCCTTATTTAGGCTAGATAGGCAGTTGGAGAGGCCCATCAAATAAATTGGTTGAGAAGTGTGGAGTATCTCTTCATTGCCATTACTCCCAAGTCCACTGTGACTCAAAGTGGTAGAACCTGTTAGGGTCCTATCTATGGGGGAAATAGCTCTGTTAATGTAAATTATTTCTACCAAATTATTAATGCACATGAATTTAATGATAAATTTAACATGAAAAATATTTCTACCATGAAGATAATGAAAATTTTTATACCAATTTATTAATACTCAGGAATCTAATTTAAAAAATTAGGTTTAAAAAGAAAAGAATTTGTAAAAAAAAATTGATTAAAAAGAATTAGGTTAAAAAAAAAAAGATTACCGTATTTGACATAGGAGGCATTTTTTCCCCAAAATTTGGCTCAAAAAATTGCTTTATGTCTCATACATAGGTGAAGTTTGAGACCTCCCTTGGACTAGCTAATCTTCTCTATGATGCTCACTAACCCAGCTTACACTCAGTACTTTTACCTACCCTAAACTCCATGCATTCTTATTTTATTGCTGGTGTTGTTATAATCAAGGTTAAACAGACTGTTTTCAACAATATATACTTAAAATACTAAAAACTTTTTTCCTGAATCTGACCTGCTGAAATGGGGGGGGGGTCTTATATGCCTGTGTATTATATGCCGTCAAATACGGTAGTTAAAAAAAATAATACAAATGAAGTGAAATTATATATTTAGGAACCTCACCTTCAGATAGAGTTTAACCATTTTCAGGACATGTAGACCCCCAGCCACCCTCTTCTAGCATCCATATGATAAAAAGGGGTTAGGGCTTGCCATAAGGGCAATAGGGTTGGGGCAATCATATAGGTGCTAGGGCTTGACATGGCCAGCCGATTGATCGGAGGGGGTCTCTCCGACTGCCTGTCTAGCCTAAGTAAGGGCCAAAGTGGAGTATTGCACAAGATTTGGCATAAATAACCTATAAGCGTTGAAATACTGTTAAACCCAACCAACCACCAACCACCAACCAACCAACCAACCAACCAACCAACCAATAGAAAAATTACAACTTTCTGTGAAGGAGATTGATTTGGCTTATCTTTTTTAATGGTATATCAACTCTTATGGGTTGTTTAATGCCATAATTTGATTCATTTCTAAATGATTGAAACAAGCATGTTTTTAATGTTCCATTTCTTTTTCTTATTTTAATTGCAATTTTATTTGTCTATAATCATTTGTTTGCACACAGTTATACAATAATATTTTATTCCTATCTAATACAAGTATGCCCTGTCAGGTGGGGCATTAGAATGCATCGACTGCACCTCTGCAAAGGGGTAAGACTCCCACAATGGGGCCACCTCATGCTTAAGGATAAACTCTGGTGGTTGAGCAGTCCATGACTTGCAATACTCCACTTGGTACTTTATTGGGCTAAACATCAATCGGAGAGGCTCCTCCGATTAGTCGGCTGGTCACGTCAAGCCCTAGCACCTATATGATTGCCCCAACCCTTTTTATCATATGGGTGCTAGAAAGCGATGGCTGAGGGTCTACATGTCCTGGGAATGACATTAAACTCTATCTGATGGTGAGGTTCCAGTTCTGGAGGTTTGGGAAATGTGGAGCCACCCTTCATCACCATTGTTCCCTGATCCACTCTGACCTGGGGTGATAGTACCTGTTAGAGTTCCATCAATGGGTTAAATAGTAAAATGTGTTTATAAAAATTGAGTAACCGTTTATTTCAAAATTTTATTAGCATTAAACGACTCACTAAGGTTGATATGCTGCAAAAGCCAATCAAAAAAAAAAAATCTAATACAAGTAATTTGCACACAGTTTTATAGTTTCAAGTAATCCTACAATAATAATAATCTTTGGGAAACACTTATAGCTACAAGTAACTATTGTGAATATTATTCATTTGCACACTGTTATGTTCTATAGAATGCAATAATTATCAAATAGATTTATTTGACTCATACATGGGACCTTAACAGGTACTACCACTTCGAGTCAGAGTGAACCTGGGAATAATGACAATAAAGACATACTCTATACTCCCCAAACCTCCACAGTTCAGTGTCATACCCAGAAAACAATCAAGAAATGATTAGCAAGCAAGTCTTGTATATAATTACTACTGTAAAGAGTATACAATATTAGTCACTTTTAAGTTTAGTAGATGTTTATTTGGATCTTTTTCAATTGGATATGTGTGTTTATTATGACTGCCAGAGATCAGTGTTCAAATTAAAGCAAAATACAGGTTTTCACATGCTGATTTTCAGAGCAGGCATTCCTGTTACATAATTATTAGATTCCTAATATTATGTACAGTAGTGTAGAAACCAAAATGGCTGTTATAAGTTGCAGCCAGTGGCCTTGAAGGATGAGTGACAAGGCTTGACCTCAGTCCTGATCTTCCTTCCGGTGGATACCGTGAGAATCGGTGGAGAAGACCCTCTTCCGGTTTAGATTAGAAAGAGATTTGTTTAGTCAGATTGGCCAAAACCACGACCGTGGTAAGTCGTGTTATGCACACTCCGACTCAATCTGCGCAGGTAGTCTGGTGGGGATTTCAAAATAAAATATGATCTAAGTAAATTGAAGTCTTGTGTTATTATCTAAAAACTACCAATGACACAGGGCTTCTGATAAAGAGAAATCCCCAATGGAAGATCAGACACGAAGTCCCCAAGACGAAGTCCAGATGCTAGAAGAGACGCTAGAAGAATAGAAGTAAGAAAGTAAAGAAAAAAGGTATACAACATTCCTTTGCAATTGAAAATTTGTTGCAACACAATGTTCCTTCTTTCATTTTCACCTTATCAGTGGGGTTTAGAATATTCTGCAGTCATGCAGAAAAATTAAGTTGATACATTTTCCACACCTGGAAAAAAATTTCAGAAAAACTGAATGGGTTGGGTGACAATTTTACTTTTTTCTGGATGATTTGACATGGAATTACCCATATGAATTTTTGGGAAATAATTGATTTTTATCTGAAAGGATATAAAAATGAATGTAATTTAAATCCATTTAAATATTATCATCAAACATATAATCACCTTTATTTTCAATTAATGCAACAACAACAAAAAAAAAAAAGAAAGATAATATATGATCTGCCATACTCACCAAATGTTTGATTTCCTTAAAAATGTAAATCAAAATTGACTTTCACATTAGGAGGAAGTCATTAAAAATTAAGGCGATTATATTTTTTATGATAGTATTTAAACAAATTTAACTTATATTTGCTTTTATATCCTCTCAGGTAAAATTTAATGACTTTACAGACTCCTTAATACAATAATTAGTCTTATTAAAATAATGATTCACAGGGTCAACAAAATGATTGTTGCATATTATGACAAATCATAATAATAATACATCATCATCATTGACAACATCATAATATAATAATTATTCTTATAAAAAATAATAACTCACAGGGTCAAAAATATCATTTTATCACATTATAACCAAATCATTATAATAGTCTTGTCGGGGTGGCCTAAAGTCGATATTAGCCAATCAGCGAGGGAGTCTATCCCCTTTTCACTAGTGCTAGACAAAGGAGATTGTTTTTGCATCTGAGGCAGGGCACCACACCTACCATCAGCTCCTTACTTTACTGCACAGATCCCTGTGCTACTCATACGCTGAGTAAAATCGTTATAATAATACATCATTATTATTGACAAAACCCTAGTGTTATATAATTGATAGGTGGCCTATTAGTTATGTACGGTAAGAGTAGAATTAAAACACTTACTGATAATTCTTTAGAAGATTCATGGAAAATAAATAACAATACGATAGACAGATCATCACCTTTAAATGACCTTGTTAGCTGTTTTCTGATTGGATTTAGATTTAGAGTTAGCTAGGTGTGTTATATAATCCATCGTCAGGTAAATACATGAGAGAGAGACTTCAGAGAGTTCTCAGTGATAGAGAGAGATATTAGAGAGACAGAGACAGAGATTTGAGACTTACTTGGTTACTTCTGCTAACTTCTTGCTATCTTGTCTAGCTGTCATCTTGTTGTCTTGTTGCTGTCTTCTATTTTGCTTTTTCTTTTTCTTAAATAAGGGCTTCTATTTCCTGGGCTGCTTTTAGTCATTGTAATTAATTAAATGAACTATAAGACTTTTTTTTCTTGATCAAGATTTTATTTAGTCTAGCCCATGTTCTTCCGCATGGGTGAGAGTCAACCTCAGCAGTGACACATCTGTCTTGCCTCAACGTCCAGTCGAAACTAACTCTCTAAACTAACTAATCATGTGACATGCAAGATTCGTGTCTCTAGGGGTCAGTTGAGGTCATCCAATGGAAATCTACCTGCCTATGCTTTTAACTCCAATGAACCTATTTCAAACTGACTACAGAGTCTATCGTGCCTTCTACTTCCTCGTATATATCTTATCCAAAGCGTATATACAGCTTTTCATTACACATAGTTAAACTCCTTCAAGTATAGAATAACAAACACCGTGGGTAGGGTAATTTCGTTTATTCCGTCCACAAGAAAGGGGTAAGAAACTGAAAAGTGAAGAAACAAATTTTACAGTAACAATGCGACAAATACAGAGGTTACAACAGGTAATAATAAGAATGGCAAAACATGCACAGGAAATGCAAACAAGGTAAAACAGTGAAAGAGTTAAGAAGCTAGCAGTTCACAATACAATAGGTAGCAAGCATATACAACAATATTATCAAACAGGGGTAAAGAGTTAAGAAAAGTACAAACAGGTAGGGCAGTGTCCTTATGAGAAAAGTCAATGAAACAGGAACATGGTATCACCAGTTAAATAATGTACACAAGTCTTTAAGTGAGAAAACATGAATAAGGGGTGATAAGGCAATGGACAAGAAAGGTCTAATAAGTCATGGTTGAGAGGGAGTTAGTCTTACCTGTTCTCTAAGAGAAGAACACGAAGAGGGAAGACAAAACACGTCCGTTTGAATAGGCAAGCTAATGTGGAAAGAATTAAAAATCCCGTTTAGTCACGGGGAATGCTGGGTAGCTGGTGTAGACGGTACTTCCGGTGGCAAGATTTCGCTGCAGATGTAAACAAGGTGAGGAAGAGATAAAAAGGTGTAAGGGGCACAACTCCTACAGGAATTCTAATCTGAGCGAGTCATTACAGAGTCTGTCAACAATTTATGCTACCACATAAATTGTAACAGGTGACTGAGGGAAGTGGAGGCTAATGATGCTCCTGCAATCTATTTCTCTCAATGCATATTGATTACCTTCGGAAACTTGGGTTTTGAAATAAAGACATCTAAAAATATGCCAAGTCTTGTGTTCATTTGTAAGAACAAAAAAATGGAGATAGAGATGAACAAACAACACAAGAAGTCCCCAAAATTGACCAAGACCAACACAAGACCAGATAGAAGATTGAGGAACTGGCTAGCATATAAGTTAAGTATGAAAAGAAGCCAGGCTATGCAACACTAATATAATAATTAATTGATTTTTGTTTTGTTTTGTGGCATATCAACCTCAGTGGGTTATTTAATGCCGATAAAGTTTTGAAATAAATCAATTCTTAATGGATAATACATTTTTTTATAAATACATTTTTCTATTTAACCCATAGATGGGACCCTAACAGGTACTACCACTCCGGGCCAGAGTGGACCAGGGAGCAATGGTGATGAAGGGGTGCTCCACATTCCCCAAACCTCCAAAACTGGAACCTCACCATCAGATAGAGTTTAACATCATTCCCAGGACATGTGGACCCGCAGCCACCACCTTCTAGCACCCATATGATAAAAAGGGGTTTGGGCTTGCCATAAGGGCAATAGGGTTGGGAAAATCCTATAGGTGCTAGGGCTTGACATGACCAGCCGATTGATCATAGGGGGCCTCTCCTACCGCCCGTCTAGCCCAAGATAGGGCCAAAGTGGAGTATTGCAAATCATGAACTGCTCATCCACCTGGGTTCTATCCTACTAATATAATAAGTATTCTTATCAAACATAATGACTCACAGAGTCAAGAAAAGGATTGTCGGCCATTATAACTAAATCATTATAATACATCATCATCATTGTCAAAAACCTAATATAATAATTCATCTTATCAAAATTAATGAGTCACAGGGTCAAGAAAATAATTGTAACCCATTATAACCAAATCATTATAATGATACATGACCATGATTGTATAACACTGGTCCTGATGCAAACATACTGTGCAGACATTATGAAATATGAAATGTATAGGTATTATGAAGTATATAAAACTATACATAATTTATATTGTATAGATATAATGTATATGATATATTAATATTATAAATATGTAAATCTATATATAAAAACTACCTAATAGAAAAAAACAATTTTAGGACTTTTCCATATTTCTATTGTCATCCATATATATGGTTGCATATTTGTATTAATAGTTAATAGTAAGAGTAATGCAACTGTATGGTTTATTGAAGATCTTTCAAGCTTTGTTGATAGATATATGAAGTTATGATTTTGTGGAGAAAGCCAGCTGTACTGGTCACTGACTGTTTTTGATAAAATGTTCATGTGACCTCCAATGTGAGAAATTACTATCAATTTGTTATGGTCTTTGCAGAGAGAATCATTTTTACCAAGTTTTGTCCTCTGTGAAGTATTTGCACAACATACACATGATTAGCAGTTGATAAAAGAATAAGGAGTACATTTCTATTGTCACCAACCAAGAAAAGCAGCAGCTACTGGGTTTTGACATCTACACACATGGGACCCTAATTGGACCTGGGAATATGGACAATAAAGACACACTCAATGCTAAAACAGAAAAATTCACATTTAAACAAAATATACCAGAGTTTTATTATTTCAAGTAGAAGATTATGCAAAAAAGACCCTGATATTATCACTTATTACTTAAGATATGTAAACCAATTTTTGTTCCACTTACATAAAAAACAAATGTGTCATATTTATTCATATTACATTGTCACATTTGAATGATGTTCTTACATTTCTGGTTTAATATTTTTGATTTACTTATAAAAAAATTGTTTTAATACATTCAGGTACTTTATTATTATAAAATATTCATCAATATAATAATAATAATGAATAAATTATGTTTTAATACATTCAGGTACTTCATACCTTGCCCAGTTATGTTTAGACATTATATATAATAAGCATACATGGAGTTGCACATAAATACATACACATACCAACAATTTTTGATAAAATGTAAATGTTATTCTAAACCGAATATACCAGAGTTTTATTATTTCAAGTAGAACATTATGCAGTCAAAACTGATATTATTGCATCTGATTTATTAACAAACTCTAAAGCATTGAAACTGTATCTTTGTTTTAAATGGCATATCAACCTTTGTGTGTTATTTAGTGCCAAATCCATCCTTGTAAAAGAATAGTAGTCATTCTATTTAACCCATAGCTTGATGGATGAGGGGGTTCATACCTTTCCCATGAGTATTAGTCTGAAAGTAAACATAATAGTAGAGCAATTAGAGTTCAAACTTCACTTATTATGATGTCATAGTCCAGCATATTAGCTACTACACTGTGGGAAGTTTTCACCTGGTTGGATTTTAAATGAGTCAGTATGGATATGTATACATGGATGTATGCATATATATATGAATCTTCGTATATAGTTTAATGGCAAAGCATTGAAACTGAATGGAAAAATAAGTACATCTCTTATATATACATTCACATACTTTTAATTTTGCTGCCATAGTTATTGCAGTTATTGTGGGTTTTTTTTACCGAATGTCAATGCTGATAATGTCACAAATACTGTTACATAATTATTAGATACCTAATATTTTTGTGCAATAGTGTAGAAATAAAAATGGCTGTTATAAGTTACAGCCCACGGCCTTGAAGGATGAGTGACAAGGCTTGACCTCTGTCCTAACCTTCCGATGGATACCATGAGAATCGGTGGAGGAGACCCTCTTCCAGTTTAGATTAGAAATAGATTTTAGTCAGTCGGCGAGAAACCATGATGGTGGTGAGTTGTGTTATAAACGCTCCGACTCGATCTGTGCAGGTAGTCTGGTGGGGGATTTTGAGAATAAAATATGATCAAAGTAAATTGAAGTCTTGTGTTATTATCTAAAAACTACCAATGACACAGGGCTTCTGATAAAGAGAAATCCCCAATGGAAGACCAGACAGGAAGTCCCCAAGAGAAGTCCAGACGTTAGAAGAGACCTAGAAGAACTTAAGATGTCAGAAGAACAGAAGAAGTAAGAAGTAAAGAAGTAATGAGAAGGGTATACAACAATACACCTGCACAAGCTGAATCACTGCTGCATAATCTGGAGAATGTAGCAAGAGGCATTGGTCTCTATGTAAACTCAGATGAAATGGAGTTCATGTGTTTTAACAGTGGTATATACCCATCAAACATCATACATTGAACATCAGGTATATAAATAGTGAGTGAGAGGGTATTAGTTCTGATATAGTTCTTCAGTGAGATATATATGGGAGAATATGTGCTTAATTGAAGTCAAACCTAATTTTTTTGAAAGTTAATTCATTATTGATTAATTAGGCGGGATTTAACTACTTAAATGTAAGGCTAAACAAATCGAGAAAAATCAATATCTGTATGTACATTCAGCCTATTAGGCCTCATCAGCAGAGCTATAGATACGAAGATCGCCTCGTGTGTGATTCGAAACCTGTATGTCGGATCGACAAAGCAAGCCTCTTACCCCTACACCAAACGGAACCTCGCAGTTTTTCATCGCTTTATTTAGGTAGTAGTAGTACTCATATTCCTCTTAAGAGACTTTGCACGAACTTACTTGAACGTAGATCTTCGTATCTATAGCTCTGCTGATGAGGCCTAATAGGCCGAAATGTACAGAGATTGATTTTTCTCGATTTGTTTAGCCTTACATTTAAGTAGTTAAATCCCGCCTAATTATTCATTAATGAATTAACTTTCAAAAAAATTAGGTTTGACTTCAATTAAGCACATATTCTCCCAAATATTGTCGGCTGAAAATAGCCATATTTGTTTACGTTCACACACATATATATATATATATATATATATATATATATTAGAGAGAGACAGAGACTTACTTGGTTGTTTCATTTCTGCTTACTGCTTCTGCCGATTCTTGCTATCTTCTCTGGCTGACATCTTGTCTAGTTGATTTGACTTCTAAGGGAGTCGAGTTCTTCTAAGGGCTTCTGTTGGGCCTTGCTTGTGTTTAATCAAATGAACTAGAAGACATTTTTGTTGCCTGATCAAGCTTCTTTATTAAGCCCATGTTTTTCTGTATGGACGAGATCAACCTCAGCAGAGAGAAGCATGTCCTCTCTGCTCCAAAGTCAGGTTGAATCTGAAATCTAAAACTTATCACATGTTTCTCATGGCATGCTTTCCAGGGATCAAGGGGTATAACTGTCACTGGTACATTTCCACTCCCTGATCTCAATGTTAATGACCCCCTATTCAGCTACATGGTCTGCTAACAATTTATGACACCATAAATTGTAACAACAGAATGGAAAAAAAAGTAAATGTTATTCCAGACATTTATTATTTCAAGTAGAACATTATGCAATCAAAACTGATATTATAACATGTCATTTATTAACAAACTTTAAAGGATTGAACCTGTATTTTTGATTTTACTGGCATATCCACCTTTGTGGGTTATTTAATGCCAAACCCATCCCTTTTGAAGAACAGTAGGTGTACTAATTAATCCATAGTTGGGAAGATGAGGGGGTTTATACCATTCCCAAGGACATTAGACCAAAATAGAACATAATGGTATGACTGAAATTCAAACTCACTTACACTGAAACTTTTACCAAAAATACGAACATGTAGTCGTTCAAAAATAAGTATGCCTCTTGTATATATTTATGCAGTTTTACTTTTGCTTTCATATGTGTTGCAGCTATATTTTTCTTTGCAGAATGTCAATGCTGTATAGTTTGATAATAATTAATATCTGTTTTGATTGTAAAATGTACCATTAGAAATGGTGCCATTGTTTTACAATCATAATATTCTTATCCTTTAAAACCATGGCATTCTATATTAAAAGGCCTACTCATCATGCAAGTAAAGTAAAAAATTATATATATATATATTTACCAACCCCTCCACATGAGCAGGATGTGACACAGGGTCAATTTCTTAAGCAGAGTTCAACAGGTTTGAATTCAGAGTTTTCCTTCTCCTAGACCAGTTGCCTAACCAAGGTTAAAGAGCCTAGTCTGCTCTACTATTTATCCATAGCTTGAGGGAGAGTAGGATTCATACCTTTCCCAAGGGTATTAGCACTAAGTGAAATGCAATTACCACATCCAGGATTTGAACTCGGGGCGACGAGTCCATTTGCCATGACTTTAACCATTACACCACACGCTTCCATTAAAGTAAAATATTATAGGCCAACAATTTACTTCAGGTTTAGGATTTCACTAGTTTGTGTAGTTTCATAAAGTTTATTTAATATTTTTCACTCAAGATTTATTAAAGATTTTCACTTAAAGTTTATGCAAAAAATGTTAAATTAACTTTGAATTACAAATCTTAAATAAACTCCTAAGACCCATAAGATTCATAAATGTCATTGTTTTAGTTGTTAATTTCAATAAAATAAATGTTAAATAAGTTAAGTCTGAAGGATATAAAATTAATAAATCTTATATTTACTTCAATTGAATAATAGTAACAAGAAAATTTATATTTTCACACTAACATATTGCCAATATTAACATTAGACTTTGCCATTTAAATGTTTTAGAAATAGGAAATATATCCAGTAATACAATCTCAATATTCTTAACCTTTTGAATGCTGGTATTTATGCTGCTATCTATATGTACATATACCCGTGGTCTAATGGTTAGAGTCATAGGAAATGGACTCGTCAGCACGAGTTCAATTCCTGGATGAAGCTGTTGGCATTTCACACAACGCGAATACCCTTGGGAAAGGTATGAATCCAATTCTCCCTCCAGCTATGGGTAAATAGCAGGGCAGACTGGACTCTTTAACCATGGCGAGGTAACCAGTCTAGGAGAAGGAAAACTCTGAATTCAAACCTGTTAAACTCCGCTTAAGAAACTGACCTTGTGTCACATCCTGCTCATGCGGAGGGGTTGGTAAATATATATATATGTACATATACCCAGTTGGCATTGTATTTGTACTTAGAGGAACATATACCTAGGTAATCCCAATTTCTACATCAAAAATTGTCTACAAAATGTTGCAATCTGTTATCTTACAGTATGTAAAATGGTTAATTAAAATATTTTAGATTTTCAGTCAAGAGATGACATTTCAGTATTATATGTTACAAAAGTAGTTTTCATCATTATCAGGTTTCTCTTTCTCTTTCTTTCCCTCTCTTTCTCTTTACCCCTCTCTCTCTCTCTTTACCCTCACTCTCTCTCTTTCACTCACTCTCTCTCTCTTTCACTCTCCCTCTCTCTCTCTCTCTGAGGGTTAAGAAAATATCTTCTCTACAATGTGGGTTTGTATGTTTGATTTCTTAAAGATAAACTATATGAACATCCAGATTTTTATGTGATGTATTTTGGCAATTTTAATTTATTTTGGCTTTTCTTCAGTGGGTGTGGGTGTGTCTGTGCATATTTTTTGTGTGTATTTGTTTACTTAGATATGAATATCTCACAAGAATATTATTTCTTGCCAGTGTGTTTAAATGTTGTTTTTTTTTTTTGTTAATACAAATTCATGGAAATTACAGATACACTCACTTGAGATGAGCATTTTTTCTGATGTGTTTGTGCATGTTTTTCTTTAAAGTAAAACTCAGAAAATATCAACAGGGTTTGAAAAATACAAGTTATCTTTTATTATATATATTCACATGTGAATTCATTGACAATCCAGATCAATATATTTTACAAGAACATGATTCTTATCCACTGTGTGTTCGCATATGTCTTTGTAAATTTGAAATTTGGGAAAATGCTGATCCACACACTTCACAATTATAGGGTTTCTCACCAGTATGTTTTCGCGTGTGAACTTTTAAACTGGAACTCTGTGAAAATGATGTTCCACATATTTCACAAGTAAAGGGTTTCTCTCCAGTATGTGTTCGCATGTGAATTTTTAAATTTGAACTCTGTGAAAATGCCATTCCACATATTTCACAAGTAAAGGGTTTGTCTTCAGTGTGTGTTCGAATGTGAATTTTAAAATTTGAATTCAGTGAAAATGACATTCCACATACTTGACAAGTAAATGGTTTCTCTCCTGTGTGTATACGCATATGCCTTTTCAAAGTTGAATTGCGTGAAAATGCTGCTCCGCACAATTCACAAGAGTAGGGCTTGTTACCAGTGTGTGTTTCCATATGCATTTTTAAAGTACCACTGTGTGAAAATGATGATCCACATACAATACAAGAATATGGTTTCTCTCCTGTGTGCATTCGCATGTGTAATTTTAGTCCTGAACTCTGTGAAAAAGCTGTTCCACAGATTTCACAAGAGAAAGGTTTCTCACCAGTATGTGTTCTCATATGTATTTTTAGATGTATCTTCTGTGAAAATTCTGATCCACACACATCACAAGCATAAGGTTTTTCACCAGTGTGTGTTCGCAGATGCATTTTTAAACCAGAACTGTCTGATGCTGTTGTTCCACATACCTGACAAGTGTATGGCTTTTCTCTAGAATTTGTACACATACTTTTTATATCAGATTTTTTTTAATATGTTGATGTACACACCTTGCTTAGAAAAGGTAAATCAAATCCTGTGACTATTTCAATATGGATTACATGAAATTTCAGATCCAGATAATCTGCAAAAAGGATTTTCTTCCTTATGTTTTCCAATAATTCTTTTCAACTTCAAAGGTTCATTCAAGTGATTTTTTTAATTTTTAAAAAGTATGTCTTTTTTATAACTCATTTAAGCTTGCGTTATTATTTTTAAATGAAAATTCTTGTTCTCTAATATTTGTATAGCATCATCATCAGATAAATTCCATTGATGTCCACCACAACTGATATCTGTAAATAAAACAAGAAATAGGAATTAAAGAAAACAGTAAAACATGCATTATTTAAAATCATTAAATTATAATAAGACACTGACTTTCAATGAATCCAAGTTTATTTATGTTCAATCAGTAATAGAAATGAAACATTGCTTTTCTCTCAAGAAATAATGACAAAATTGGATATCAATATTTGGCATATTGGTTTTTGCATAAATTTGATTTGTGATAAATTCTAGATAATCTACTGACAGAAATACAAAAATGATTTAAAATTCTTCCAATGCACACAATTCTATAGAATACAAATAATTTTTATACAAGTCTATTTTACTCATAGATTGGATGCTAACAGGTACTACCACTCCAAGTGAGAGTGAACCTGAGAGTAATGGCAATGAATG
Source organism: Doryteuthis pealeii (assembly GCA_023376005.1). NCBI lineage: Eukaryota > Metazoa > Mollusca > Cephalopoda > Myopsida > Loliginidae > Doryteuthis > Doryteuthis pealeii. The sequence continues at coordinate 85,253,073 of CM042151.1, forward strand.
TGTACTTCATAGTCTCCAGAACCGGAGCCTCACCATCAGATGTAGGTTAGTGTCATACCCAGGACAATCCTTTTTGTGGAGGTTTAATTGAATCTAAGCTCTATTGTTGTATACTCTTCTTTTTCCTTTCTTACTTCTATTTTTCTTCTGTTCATCTTTGGTATCTTATGTTCTTCTTCCAGCGTCTGGACCTAGTCTTGGGAACTTTGTGTCTGGTCTTCTAGGTCAGTCTTGTTGCCAAGACATTCATCAACCACAAAACCATATTATTTATTTAAACTTTTATTTCTTAACTAAAGATATTTCTCTAACTAATCACAGTGTGCATGTGCAGTGAGTCTCAGCTAAAGCAGTAACATCTTATCTGCCTGATGTCCAAGCTGAAACTGAGGAACCAACCAGGTCCCACGTGACTTCACGTATTTCGCAGGCTTTCTGTAATATTCCATGGAAAGTCCCGCCCGTGATATAAAAAGGGGCCATCCCTTCAGAAATACAGGGGGTTGACAATAATATATGCATAGATTATGTAACACTATTAAGAGGGTTTGATAATTTTCATGTTAGTTTCAATTGGCAATAACAGAATTAAAGGATTTTTTGGACCATATAACCTTTAAGCACCCCATCTGCGATCTTGATTCATAAGGAGAATTTTTTTATTTACACCATCAAAATCCGGTTGTTTGTTAGGGGTTAAGGGTTAGTTTTATAATTATAAAAAAAACCCTCTAAAATTCATCTGTTAACAAACAACCGGATTTTGATGGTGTAAATGAAAAAAAAGTCCTTATGACTCGGGATCGCTGATTGGGTGCTTAAAGGTAATATGGTCAGATTTTTTTCTTTATTTCTATTTGATACTTATAAGCTTCCATACAAAACGAACTATACAAACATTTTTCTAATAATAATGCCATCATAATTTAGAATAGTGTTTCTATTAAATTTAAATATTGTGATTACAAATTTTAAAGACTTTCATGAAACTCAAAATGACATGAAATCTACTTGTGTCAATGTTAAATTTTAACTTTGGTTTTTACAAAAAGCACTTATTATTTAAATGTAAATCCCCATTTAAAATAATAGTGTTTTAATTAAATTGAAATATTGTGAATGTAAAATTTCAACATTTTCATCAAACTCAAGATGACAGGAAATTAATTTGTGGCAATCCTAAATTTAAATTGGCTTTGCAAAAAGGACTTACAATTGGGTAATTCCATGTCAAATCACCCAGAGAAAAGTAAAATTGTCACCCACCCCCTTCAATTTTTCTGAAATTTTTTCCAGGTGTGGACTATGTTAACATTAGACAATCCCCAAAAATTGAGCTTCCAATTCCAAAAGTTAGCAGAGTTATGTTGATTTTTAGCTATCCAAATTTGGTGGGCTTGGTGAAAAATGGTGACTTTTTGTAATCTATTTTTGTCAGTAAAATGAGTTCTAGAGCTTTCCTACTACTAAAAATGTTTTTGGGATTGGCTAACTTTATCATAATCCACACTTGGACAAAATTTCGGAAAAATTGAAGTGGGTGGGGGACATGACCTGGAGTTACCCAATTGTGAAAATTGTAAAATTAAAATAATAGTGTTTCCATTAAATTGAAATATTGGGATTGTGAAATTTCAACATTTTTATGAGACTCAATATGAAATTAGATAGATTTATGGATATCTTGAATTCTGAAAGGACTGTCTAATAATTTATTCTGGTGTAGAACATTAGGAATATGACATTTAGTCTTTGTTCATCACTGGCAAAAATGTGTAGCCAATAATTGTGACTAAGTAGAAAAACAGTGTTTGGTAGCTGAAATGTTGCTCTATCCAACAGAATTATTGTGCTACCTGCATCTTTTGTACTTTATGTGAAAATAAATAGAAGATATTACTTTTGGAGCATCCCTTATATTTAAAAAAAAAATCTGTATTTTCATTGGACAGTTCTATCTATTTTTGTCATATTCAACTGACAATTACAAAATTAAAATATTGTTTTCAATTTTTATTATTTCTATTTCAAATCACCAATTCTAAAAAGAAATTACACAACAATTTATACTTAGTGAATAAGTTTGATTTAGTTTATTTGTTTAATGTCACATCAACTTATTATGGGTTATTTAAAGCCAAAAATTGATTCATTTGTAAATGATCTATTGTAGTCATAAATATATGTTCAATATTCCAATGCATTCTTTAAAAATAGTATTTATTTTTATTTGTTTATAATTATTTGTTTGAACAGTTATATGATATCAAGTATTCCTATCATATACAAATAATTTGCAAACAATTGTTGAGTTTCAAGTATTCCTACCAAACAGTAATACTAATAATTTATATACAATTATATGGTTCAAATTAACTATTCTTATAAAATAATATTCATTTGTTTTCACAGTTATATGGTTTCAAGTAACTAATAATAATGATACTTAGTAAACAATTGTAACGTCATGTAACTATTCTTAATACTAATAAATTGCACACAATTACATTGTATTAAGTATTTTTTATCTAATGGCAATAATTTAAAAACAAAACTATTTGATCCATAACAGGTAAAAACATGCCAGGTATGAGTAGGCCTTAGAGTAATGACACTCAATAGGTGACCTACACTCTTAGGGTAAAATTTCATAAATTAATACCCAAAATAAGGCTTTTGGGTCAACAGGGCACACAGTTGGTACATTCTAAAAGTTGTAAAATAACGGGTGCAAGAAAAATAAAACATTTATTGCAAAAACACTGACATAAAATGAAGGTTCAGTTTATTTTATGTTAGGAATTTATGAGGAACAAGTTAAGGATTACCTTAAGTTAGTAAGAATGAAGTAAAAAACATGGAGGAAGATTATGCTTAGTTTAAATTATTTCTCCCCTTTCAAGTCCTTCATCTTTCCTCCCCTTATTTCTTTTCCTCTTTCTTTGTTGGTCTTTTTAAAAATAATTCATTTCTCATATTTAAAAGTTAACGCTATTCAGACTAAAGGAATGACATAGTTTTATTTTAAGATTTAGAATTAGAAGGTATATAAAGAAACAAGACATGAGACGACAGTACTCCAAGGTTTGCTAATATGGAGTTAACCACGAGTGTGGCAGACAGGTTGAGAGTTAAAGAAATAACCAAACAACTAGAAATAGGAATAAAAAATGTGTATTACATATAACAATAAGGATTGCAAACTTTAGTTCGTCTGCACAAATGTTTATAATTTGTAATAACTTATCTGAGTCCTGAGATAGGGTATTATCGGAGCCCTAGCTACGGCCTTCTGATAGTTTGGATATGATAGACGTTCTGTTTGATGTCCGACTCCGATTCTGGTTGTTGAGGAAGAGGGCGACCCTTATTTAGGTCTGTTCCCTTTGAAAGCTGCATCAGAAGAGGGTGAGTTTGCTTATTCGGCTTTGCCGCCAAAGTATGCTGGCTCGTGATTGGTTGGTTCAAAACAGAGGCTTGTAAACAAGGACGATAACCCCCATACCCCAGAATTCTCAATAGGTAGAGAGAGAGAGAGGGGGGGGTAGAAGAAAACGAAGAATTATTAATGATAATCTTTTATAAGCAATTTTAGCTTCAAATAAATAATTTGCATAATAATTTGTTTGAAGTACTCCTACCTAATAAGAATTAATCATTTATTTGCACACAATTAAAAAAGTTTTAAGTGATAGGTGTGGTGCTCCACCTTAGATGCTAAAATAATCTCTTTGATCTTGTGCTAGTGAAAAGGAGATTGACTCCCTCGTTGTCTGGTTGATACCAACATTAGGTCGCCCCGCCGACTTTACTTACTTTTACGTATTTCTAGTCAATACTAATAATTTCAAAATCTCTACATGAACCACATAAAGCAATTTAAAAGGTACAACCACTCCGGGTATAAGTAATTAATCCCGAAAGTAAGGGCATTGAAAGGGTGATTCAGCTAGGCATTAGCATTTTTATCGTCTGCTAGGAATTTTAAAAGCGAATTAAAAATAATTAAATCTATTATTTAAGGTCAAACTTTGTCTAAATCGATAAGTAGTAACATAATAACCATCATTAAAAAAAGAAAAATATCATTACATATTCAGTTTATTTTTAAAAGATTTAAAACCATTTGTTTTGGTCAATTTCGACGCGATACGCCATTCAGCCTCTTTTTCGATGGTAATTTATTTATTTCAAAACTTTAATTTAGTATTTTTGCTATGAAAAATTGATATATGAAATTCATTTAAAATATGAAAATCCCGATGTTAAGTTTAAAATGTTATATTTTTAGATTCTAAAAATAAATATCTACTTAATGCAAACCTTATTTTAGGTGCCAAAAGTAATAAGTTTTGAACAAAAAATCGATTGAAAATGTACCCCCTCCCCTTATTAAGAAGAAAAAACATCGATGTATAATTTTTTCTTTTATAAAATAATAGCCAATTAAATAATTATCGAAATGAGTAAAAATGAAATCTCCAAAAAATTAATTATTTATTATTTTTTTACATTTTATTTTTCGATTTTCGGTACTTATTTTCTCATAAAACAACAACCGTAAATTTTTTTTTGTTTCTATTCATAACTTCGGTCTTTTATCTCTTTATTTATACTGTAATTAGTATCGAAAATGACCAACTCGCAAAACATTTTACGCCCCCAACATAAGGGGGATCAAAATTAAGTGACCTGAAAAAAATGAGAAAGTTTTGAAATAAAATAAATAATGCATTTATAAAGATCATTCATTGATACATAAACACTGAAAATTTCATTAAAATCCGATAATTTCCTGATTATTGTAAATTATTTTCTGTAGGGGGTCTAAATTCATTTGGTCAAAAACGCATTTTAGGCTCATTTTGCCAGTAGCTAGTGATTCCATACTCCACAGAGCTCCAAAACTAGAGCCTCGCCAACAGATGCAGTTTAGTGTCATACCTAGAACGGGCCCTTTGGGATTAGGGGTCAACCCACTTCGAAAAGATATGTAGCTGGTGAATTAATTCTAAGCCCCATCGACAATAAGTAAACACTGACTTTATAAACAACCCGATTCATATGTTAATTCAAAATATATTTAATTTTCTAAAGAAATCAATTTGGTCATACGATTTATATATTATTTTTAATTTTAGAAAATTAATTTTTTAAAATGATAACTTAAGTATAAACAATTTTTGTATTAAGTGAAAAATAGAATATGTTATTGTTCGCATATTTAAAAGAATGCAAATATTTCATCCTTATTGATCTTCGTAAAAAAAAAAGAAAAAAAAAAGGATTTTTGAAACTTACGCATTTTTGTTTGTAAACAAAACATTCTCGGAGGGGTCTGAATTTTTCTTTTTTTGATCAAATAAAGACACTGTAATTTTGTTGTCGGATAAAGAAGGTTTTCTGATCTTTGCTGTAACAATTTACTATTACGAATAGCTAAAATGAAATAAATTTAAAAACAGCCGTCGTTTGGCATGTAATAAAAAGTTTTCTAAAAAGCGAAAATCAAGGGAGATAATTGACACATACTATAAAGAAAAATTTGAAATTCTTTCTCAAAATTATTCAACAAAAATTAAAATACAATCAATAGAATCATCAAACTTTATTAAATCAGTTTATTCTTTTTACATTTATTTTGACCTGTAAATCCTGAAATTAATATTTTTTTTTAGAAACGAAAATTTGTATATGAATACAATAAATTCTGTAACATTTTTCTTTAGTTTAGAAGCACAATAATCCAGAAAAAAATATTCCCCGATCAGCTGGGAGTTAGGGGTGATAAGAGGTTTTGGTGTTTTAAGGTTTAAAGGTATCTGGATAGTCTCGGTGCATTTTTCTTAGGGTTTTTGCTTTTAACCCCATCTCATTTGGTGGTCGCGCTGAAAAGGAAGGAATTCAAGGAATGAAGAAGAAAGAGACAAAGACAGAAGGTGGTTTTATGACTTAGGCTTTATTAACTGGTCATAGCCACCTGTGGCAAGGGAATATTTCCCTGGCCAGTTGGAGTGAGCAGACTTAGTTAAGGCCTAAACTCGAATGACCGAGAGATCTTCTTGGGGGTAAGAAGTGTTTCCTTTTTCTTGCACATGCGCGGAGGGTTCTTCTAGTGACGGCTCATGGGAGTTTGTTATTTTTATTTTTATTTTAATTCTAATTTTATTTTAATTTTATTTTAATCCCCACAGACTTTATGATAATCCGATGGCAGTTCTACGGAAGGGTAAGACTCTGCTTCCAAATGGGACAATCTGTTGGCCATGGGTGGTGACCTGCAATGTCTAAGGACAATTATATAGTGGCTGAGATGTCTGTGATTCAGGTATTAAATGGTCCCATAACATGCAACACTCCACTTTGGCCCTTATTTGGGCTAGATGGGCAGTTACAGAGGCCCGGATCAATTGGCTGGGGAGTGCAGTGAGTCCCTTCATGACATTGCTCCCAGGTCCATTGTGACTTAGAGTAGTAGAACCTGTTAGGGTCCGATCTATGAGGGGAAATTGCTCTGTTTGTAAGTTTATGTAAATTATTTCAACCAGATAATCAATACATATGAAATTAATGATAAATCTAACATGAAAATTATTTTATTAAGATAATGGAAATTATTCATAACAATTTATTAATACTCAGGAAAAAAATTTTGCTTAAAAAATTTAGTTTAAACCCAAATTTTTTATTGAAAGGAATTTGGTTAAAAAAAGAATTTTGCTTAAAAAAATTTAGTTAAAACCAAAATGTTTTATTGAAAATAATTTGGTTAAAGAAAAATTTTGCTTAAAAACATTTAGTTAAAACCAAAATTTTTTTATTGAAAATAATTTGATTAAAGAAAAATTTTGCTTAAAAACATTTAGTTAAAACCAAAATTTTTTATTGAAAATAATTTTGTTAAAGAAAAAATTTTGCTTAAAAAAATTTAGTTAAAACCAAAATTTTTTATTGAAATAATTTTGTTAAAGAAAAATTTGCTTAAAAACATTTAGTTAAACCAAAATTTTTTATTGAAAATAATTATTTTCAATAAAAAATTTTGGTTAAAGAAAAATTTTGCTTAAAAACATTTAGTTAAAACAAAGTTTTTTATTTGAAAATAATTTGGTTAAGAAAAATTTTGCTTAAAAACATTTAGTTAAAACCAAAATTTTTTTATTGAAAATAATTTTGTTAAAGAAAAATTTTGCTTTAAAAACATTTAGTTAAACCAAAAATTTTTTATTGAAGATAATTTGTTAAAGAAAATTTTTGTTTAAAAACATTTAGTTAAAACCAATTTTTTATGGAAAATAATTTGGTTAGAGAAAAATTTTGCTTAAAAAAATTTAGTTAAAACCAAAATTTTTTATTGATAATTTGTTAAAGAAAAATTTGCTTACATTTTAGTTAAAACCAAAATTTTTTATTGAAAATAAATTATTCAATAAAAAATTTTGGTTAAAGAAAATTTTGCTTAAAAACATTTAGTTAAAACCAAAGTTTTTTATTGAAAATAATTTGGTTAAAGAAAATTGCTTAAAACATTTAGTTAAACCAAATTTTTATTGAAATAATTTTGTTAAAGAAAAATTTTGCTTAAAACATTTAGTTAAAACCAAAATTTATTGAAATATTTGGTTAAAAAAAATTGTTAAAAACATTTAGTTAAACCAAAATTTTTTATAAAATTTGGTTAGAGAATTTTGCTTAAAAAACATTTAGCTAAAACCAAATTTTTTATTGAAAATAATTTGGTTAAAGAAAAATTTTCTTAAAAACATTTAGTTAAAACCAAAATTTTTTATTGAAAATAATTTAGTTAAAGAAAAATTTTGCTTAAAAACATTTAGTTAAAACCAAAATTTTTTTATTGAAAATAACTTGGTTAAAGAAAAATTTTGCTTAAAAAAATTTAGTTAAAACCAAAATTTTTTATTGAAAATAATTTTGTTAAAGAAAAATTTGCTTAAAACATTTAGTTAAAACCAAAATTTTTTATTGAAAATAAATTATTTTCAATAAAAAATTTTGGTTAAAGAAAAATTTTGCTTAAAAACATTTAGTTAAAACCAAAGTTTTTTATTGAAAATAATTTGGTTAAAGAAAAATTTTGCTTAAAAACATTTAGTTAAAACCAAAATTTTTTATTGAAAATAATTTTGTTAAAGAAAAATTTTGCTTAAAAACATTTAGTTAAAGCCAAAATTTTTTATTGAAGATAATTTGGTTAAAGAAAAATTTTGTTTAAAAACATTTAGTTAAAACCAAAATTTTTTATGGAAAATAATTTGGTTAGAGAAAAATTTTGCTTAAAAACATTTAGCTAAAACCAAATTTTTTTATTGAAAATAATTTGGTTAAAGAAAAATTTTCTTAAAAACATTTAGTTAAAACCAAAATTTTTTATTGAAAATAATTTAGTTAAAGAAAAATTTTGCTTAAAAACATTTAGTTAAAACCAAAATTTTTTATTGAAAATAACTTGGTTAAAGAAAAATTTTGCTTTAAAAAAATTTAGTTAAAACCAAAATTTTTTATTGAAAATATTTTGTTAAAGAAAATTTGCTTAAAAACATTTAGTTAAAACCAAAATTTTTTATTGAAAATAAATTATTTTCAATAAAAATTTTGGTTAAAGAAAATTTTGCTTAAAAACATTTAGTTAAAACCAAAGTTTTTTATTGAAAATAATTTGGTTAAAGAAAAATTTTGCTTAAAAACATTTAGTTAAAACAAAAATTTTTTTATTGAAAATATTTTGTTAAAGAAAATTTTGCTTAAAACATTTAGTTAAAACCAAAATTTTTTATTGAAGATAATTTGGTTAAAGAAAAATTTTGTTTAAAAACATTTAGTTAAAACCAAAATTTTTTATTGAAAATAATTTTGTTAAGAAAATTTGCTTAAAAACATTTAGTTAAAACCAAAATTTTTTATTGAAAATAAATTATTTTCAATAAAAAATTTTGGTTAAAGAAAATTTTGCTTAAAAACATTTAGTTAAAACCAAAGTTTTTTTATTGAAAATAATTTGGTTAAAGAAAAATTTTCTTAAAAACATTTAGTTAAAACCAAAATTTTTTATTGAAAATAATTTAGTTAGAGAAAAATTTTGCTTAAAAACATTTAGTTAAAACCAAAATTTTTTATTGAAAATAACTTGGTTAAAGAAAAATTTTGCTTAAAAAAATTTAGTTAAAACCAAAATTTTTTATTGAAAATAATTTTGTTAAAGAAAAATTTGCTTAAAAACATTTAGTTAAAACCAAAATTTTTTATTGAAAATAAATTATTTTCAATAAAAAATTTTGGTTAAAGAAAAATTTTGCTTAAAAACATTTAGTTAAAACCAAAGTTTTTTATTGAAAATAATTTGGTTAAAGAAAAATTTTGCTTAAAAACATTTAGTTAAAACCAAAATTTTTTATTGAAAATAATTTGGTTAGAGAAAAATTTTGCTTAAAAACATTTTGTTAAAACCAAAATTTTTTATTGAAAAGAATTTGGTTTGAGAAAAATTTTGCTTAAAAAAATTTGCTTAAAAAGAATTATATTTAAAAAAAGATTAGTTTAAAAAATGATACACATGAAGTTAAATCATACATATTTTTTTTAAATTTGGTAGGAGATAACTCTTCTGTACCCTTGAGCCTTTGATACAGTCAACGTCAATTTACCTGTAAAAATCAAAAACACTTTGTTCTTCCTAATGCTGGTACAGTAAACAACTTTTACCTCCTCCTGGGCTGGTAGTGAGGTGATATCAAGGTCTTCTTTCATGTACTATATGTATTAATATAGCACATCACATGCAAACGACCCAGTATACAAACAACTGTGCTGCAACACTGTTATGTAGTATAGAATGCAAATAATTTTCAAATAGATTTATTTGACTCATACATGGGACCCGAACAGGTACTACCACTCTGAGTCAGAGTGGAACTGGGATAAAGACGTTCTCCACACTCCTAAAACCTCCACAGTTTAGTGTCATACCTAGGATACTATGAAGAAATGATTAGCAAGCAAGTCTTTTACATTATTACTACTGTAAGGAGTATGAAATAAATAAACCCAAGTAACTAAAGGTAACCAACATGCGTAAAGAGAAATAGTGCACAGAGCAGTGTCATTAGTGTCTTCTTCTCTCAGTCACTCAACTAACTCTAAATCTCTAACGCATTCTCACGACTGATCGACCAATCAAAGAACAGCTAAGAAGGTCAGTTAAAGGTGGTTACCTGTCTATCATATTGCTGGTTATATCCCATGAATCTTCTTTTAAAGATTTACCAATTAGCTTTTGAATTCTACACTTACTGTGCATAACAAATAGGCCACCTATAAATTATATAACATTATGGTTTTGTCAATATTTATGATATTTGATTATGATGTGCTACAATAATGTTATTGACCCCATGAGTCATTATTTTTTATAAGACTAATGATTAAATTAGTGAGTCTGGAAAGTCATTAAATTTTACCAAAGAGGATATAAAAATGAATACATGTTAAGTATGGTTAAATATTATCATAAATAATGTAATCAATTTAATTTTCAATGACTACAGCCAAGGTCAATTTTCAATTACATTTTTGAGAAAATCAAACCTCTGGTGAGTATGGAGGATCATATATTATCTTTTTTGTTGTTGTTGCAGTAATTTAGAATAAAGTTGATTACATTTTTGATGATACATTAATTATTAATTTAACTTACATTAATTTAACTTACATTAATTTAACTTACAATCATCTTAGATAAATGCAATTATTTCCCAAATTATTTCTATATAAAAATACAAGTTGACAAATTAATAATATAGTTTTTTCATAGCAACATAGATGAGGTATTTTCCTGTCCTGGCTTTCTGTCTGATATAAGATTGGGTAGTTGGTATGTTGGATTTTATGGCATGTCAACACTTTAAATAATATATAATTATATGATAGTTATTATATATCATGAAAATTTGTCTAAAGTTAATATTAGTCTGTCAACAATAATATTATGCTTTTACTTCTATCAACAAAAGAACTACATAACAACCATAGCTTTTTCTATTGAGAAATATCATTGTGTATCAAATGTTAATTTTAGGCAGATATCTTGCCAGTTCAGTAATAGTTTTACTTTGTGTCTCTCAACAAGCAAATGGGAATGTGGAGCACCCCTTCATCACCATTGCTCTCAGGTCCACTCTGACCCAGAGTGGTATTACCTGTTAGGGTCCCATCTATGGGTTAAATCGAAAAATGTATTTATAAAAAAAATTGAGTATCCATTAAAAATGAATTTATTTCAAAACTTTATCGGCATTAAATGACCCACTGAGGTTGATATGCCATAAAACAAAACAAACAAATCAACAAGCAAAACAAACTATGTAACACATGTAATTTTGGATCATTGTGTATTAATTGATTTTAATTTAATGTTAGAATGTTATAGACTTCATCAGGAATTCTTTGGGGTAACCACAACATTCTTATTGGGTATCCCATTTTTTTTTACCTGGGAGTAATGCAAAGAAGGAGGACTCCATACTCCCCAGGGCTCAAGAAATAGATGCAATTTAATATTACACCTAGAACACTAAGAATCTCAGCCACTGCCTTCAAGCACATAATAATAAAAAGGGTTGGGCCTTTGCTATAAGAGCAATTTGGTCGGGACAGTTATATAAGTGCCAGGGCTTCACAGGACCAGCCAACTGATTAATGCTATTCTAAACCAAATATACCAGTTTTATTATAATTATTATTATTATTATTTTATTAATTATCATTCTAAACTATTATTATTTTAGTATATTATTATTATTATTAAACTATTATTCTAATTATTATTATCATTATTCTAAATTATTATTATTATAAACTTATTATTTTATTATTTATTATTATCATTCTAAAATTATTTTATTATAATTATTATCTATTTTTATTATTTTATATTTAATTATTTATTATTCTAAACTATTATTATTTTATATAATTATTATTATTTATTATTATTTAAACTATTATTATTATTTATTATCATTCTAAAATTATTATTATATTATTATTATAACTACTATTTTTTATTATATTATTATCATTCTAAACCAAATATACCAGTTTTATTATTTCATTATGCAATCAAAACTGATATTATCACAAGTTGCTTATTAACAAACTTTAAAGCATTGAAACTGTATCTTTGTTTTTAATGGCATATTAACCTTAGTGCTATTTAATTCCAAAGACATCCTTGTTGAAGAACAGTAGTCATACTATTTAACCTAGAGAGGAACGAGGGTTTCATACCTTTCCCAAGGGTATTAGTCTGAAAGTAAACATAATAGTGTAATTAGAGTTCAAACTTCACTTACTATTAATCACGGTCCAACATGTTAGCCACTACGCCAAGGGAAGTTTTCACCTGGTTGGATCTTAAATGTGCCTATATGGATATCTGTATGGAATATCACTCTTTGTATGTAATGTAATGACAAAGCACTGAAACTATGACAAAAATATGTAATAGATAAAAATAAGTACACCTTTTATATATACATTCATGTAGTTTTATTTTTGCTTTCATAGTTATGTAGTTGTCATGTACATAGTTATATTACAGAATTTCAATACAAGTATAGTTTGATAATATGTCACAAATACACTGCTGAATCAGTGCTACATATTTTGGAGAAAACAGTAAGAAGCATTGGTCTCTATGTAAACTCAAAGAAAATGGAGTTCAGGTGTTTTAAACAAGATAGAGACATCTCCGCACTGGATGGCAAGCCTCTGAAATTAGTAGACTAGTTCACATACCTAGGTAGTAATATCTCATCTACAGAAAGCAATGTCAATATATGCATAAGAAAAGCATGGAGTGCTATTGACAAATTATTAATGATATGTAAATCTAATCCTAATGTATTGTGTTTTGGCAATTCTAATTCATTTAGCTTTTTCTCAGTATATGTGTGTGCATGAGTCTACTAAGATGTGAATATCTCATAAGAATATAAATTCTCCTAAGTGTGTTTACAGGGTTTTTTTTCTTCATATGAACTCATGGAAATTATAGATACACTCACTTGAGATGGGACTTTTCTTTTTTCTTGTTTGTATGTTTTTTTCCAAAGCAAAACTCTCAATAATATCAATCAACAGGTTTTGAAAAATACAAGTTATCTTTTATTGTATACATTCATGTGTGAATTCTTTGAAAATCCACATATACTTTATAAGAATATGATTCTTATCCAGTGTGTGTTCGCATATGACTCTGTAAATTGGAAATAGAGGAAAATGCTGATCCACATACTTTACAATGATAGGGTTTCTCTCCAGTATGTTTTCGCATGTGAAGTTTTAAATTGGAATTTTGTGTAAATGCCGTTCCACATATTTCACAAGTAAATGGTTTCTCTCCAGTATGTTTTCGTGTGTGAAGAATTAAACTGGAACACTGTGAAAATGCTGATCCACATATTTCACAAATAAAAGGTTTCTCTCCAGTATGTGTGCGCATGTGAATTTTTAAATTTGAACTCTGTGAAAATGCCATTCCACACACTTCACAAGTAAATGGTTTCTCTCCAGTATGTGTTCGCATGTGAATTTTTAAATTAGAACTCTGTGAAAATGCTGTTCCACATACCTCGCACGTAAAGGGTTTGTCTTCAGTATGAGTTCGAATGTGAATTTTAAAATTTGAATTCAGTGAAAATGACATACCACATACTTCACAAGTAAAAGGTTTCTCTCCAGTGTGTACACGCATATGTCTTTTTAAGGTTGAATTACGTGAAAATGCTGATCCACACAATTCACAAGAGTAAGGCTTGTTGCCAGTGTGTGTTTCCATGTGCATTTTTAAAGTACCACTGTGTGAAAATGATGATCCACATACAACACAAGAATATGGTTTCTCTCCTGTGTGCATTCTCATGTGTAATTTTAGTCCTGAACTCTGTGAAAAAGCTGAACCACACACTTCACAAGAAAAAGGTTTCTCTCCAGTGTGTGTTCGCATGTGTGTTTTTAAATTAATCTTCTGTGAAAATTCTGATCCACACACATCACAAGCATAAGGTTTTTCACCAGTGTGTGTCCGCAGATGCATTTTTAAACCAGAACTATCTGATGCTGTTATTCCACATACCTGACAAATGTAGGTTTTTTCTCCAGAATTTGTACACATACTTTTCATATGTTTTTTTTTCTTCTTTTTTTTTTAAATACACACCTTGCTTAAAAGAAAGGTAATTCAGTGAAGTTGATTGACATGTGACTATTTCAATAGGGATTTCATAAAAATTCAAATCCAGATAATCGACAACATTGATTTTCTACCTTATATCTTCCAATGACTCTTTTCAACTTCAAATGTTCACTCAAGTGTATTTTTTTAATTTTAAAAAAGTATCTTCTTTTATAACTCATTTGAGTTTGCATGTTTATCTTTAAATGAAAATTCTTGTTGTCTAATATTTGCATATGTTCATAATCAGATAAATTCCATTGATTTCCACCATAATTGATATCTGTGAATGAAACAAGAAATATTATTAAAGAAAACAGTAAAATTCAGACATTATTTACAATCATTACAATAAAAGAACTCACTTTGGTTTTCAATAATCCAAGTTTATTCATATTCAGTCAGTAAAAGTAATAAAAAGTTGCTTTTCTCTCATGAAAAATGTTAAATTAAATATCAATATTTAGCCCATTAGTTTAACTAGCAAAATAAAAAAAACCCTCTGGGCGATAAAAAAAAAATTTTTGAAACATATTGCCTGAGGGGTGGGAGTGAAAAATTCAATGTCAAAGTAAAATCATCAAATTCATTAAAGGATTAAAAAATAAAACAATTTGAAATGTAAACTTTAAATATGTATCAAAATGAAACAAACTATATATAGATATATAATACCAGTCATGTATTTATTAAAACTTGTTTTAAAAAACAATGAGGACTTTTTTATTTTGTACTAGTAAGTTTAATTTTATGATAAACTTATCAATATAAATACAAAAATGATTTTCATTTTACCATTGAGCAAATGAATGAAGTGAAATAGCAGGAAACATTTTAAAATTGTAAATAAATTGAAAACATTAAAGCTAACTTTTAACCTTTATATTCTATGTTTAACAAAAGTATTAAAAAAAATTGCATAGAAATAATTTTTCATGTAAGTAAAGTCGTCGGGAGGCCTAAAGTCAGTATCAGCCAATCAGTGAGGGAGTCTATCCCCTTTTATCTAGCGCTAAACCAAGGAGATTGTTTTTGTCCCTGAGGTGGAGCGCCACACCTACCATCAGCTCCCTACTTTTCCGCTCAGATCCCTGTGCTACTCATACGCTGAGTTTGCGAGGGCTGGTATCGAACTAGGAACCTTGTGGTTTCTAGCCGAACGCTCTACCGACTGAGCTAACCCGGCCCATTTTTCATGTAGTATTCTTTAAATAACTTACATGATTGATCAATTGATTTAAATGGCATGTTAATCTGTCTAGGTTTATTTTATACCAAGTTGTTATGGAATTACATTCATTGTTTATTCAAATTTAAATTTTTTGTGTAGTTGTTTCTTAAAAGTTTTTTTTTCACACAGTTCTATCAAATACAAATAATTTTTAAACAAATCTCTGAACAATAGATTGGACTTATCAGGTACTACCACTCTGGGTAAGAGCGCATTTGAGAGTAATGACACTGTAGGGGTACTCCATTCCTTCAGAACTGGAGCCTCAACATCAGATGTAGTTTAGTGGCATACCTAGGACATTCCTTTTTGCAAAGGTATTGCCCTCTGCAAGTGATACAGTTAGCATAATCCAAGTCACACCAACAGGGCAAAATGATTTTTATGTTAGTTCCAGTTCACAATTATAGAATACAAAGATTGTTTTCTATTTTTATTTCATTTGATACTTATGAGCTTCCATACAAAATGTGCAAGGCCTGTAAAAAATATGGATTAGACAGGCATTTTCCCTATAATAACACCATCATCACTACTGTAAAGTGGTATGTTATCTTCACTGATGCAAATTTTTAGGAGCATGGCATATAGTCTCAGTTTATCACTGGCAAAAATACACAGCCAATCGTGGTGACAATATAGAAAAGCAATGTTTGGTATCTGAAAAATTCTTCCATACAATTATATTATTGGTAATCCTTAACTTGTTCCTCATAAATTCCTACCATAAAATAAACTGAACCCTCATTTTATGTCCGTGTTTTTGCAATAAATGTTTTATTTTCTTGCACCCGTTATTTTAAACTTTTAGAATATACACATTGAAGTGAATATTAAAATAAATAAATATATTTAGTATTGTAAAAAAACGGTTGCAAGAAAAATAAAACATTTATTGCAAAAACACGGACATAAAATGAGGGTTCAGTTTATTTATAGTAGGTATTTACGAGGAACAATTTAAGGATTACCTATATTATTTTTCTCCTGATGTATTTTGTTGGAAATAAATAAAGGCATTACTTTTGAGCCTTCTTCAAATCTTTGACCCAATGTTTTAAAAAATCTGTATCTTTATCGAACAGTTTTATTCAATTTACTAGTTTCAATTGATAATTGAATTGAGCCAGGTCACTCAATGTGCTACTGGTACTATGTAACCCAGTATTACCTGTTCCATACTTGGATCTTTGGCGACTAAACCAGTAACCCCACAAATTTTGTCTGGTGAGGAGGGTAACTAGACACGTTGCAGGACAAAAAACAAGACCTGTAAGAGGGTGGAGGAAGCTCTTTTCCAATGGCCATCTAGCACATTATTTCTAAAGTCCAGCCCCTCCTCATCGTGATAGGGCTATCAGGAACTTAAGTTACAGGTAGAGTCACCTAAGGTGGGCAGATTTGGTACCCAGTGGTATTAGGACCACAACCCAGCCAAAGGGGCTCTGGCAAATCTCCAAAGGGTGTCTCCATCATCGTCAGGAATCAATGGTTTTTTGCATAATTGTCAATGTATCTGTGGAAAAATGCAGCAAACAAAGGCATCTCTCTCTAAACACTTGGGAATTTCCTATTCCCTTATTACCTTTCCATAAATTTATGTCAAATGTACTTGCTGGATGGAGTTCAACTGAACCAGGGTGAATGCCATCACAGAAACAGAAAGAAGAAAGAATAGAAAATTACAAAATTAAGATATTGTTTTCTATTTTGTATTATTTTTAAATAGCCAGTCCTAAAATATGATATAATAATTTGTATTTTACTGATAACTTTGATTTGGTTTATTCGATTAATGGCATATTAATTTGTTATGGGCTATTTAATGCAAAAAAATTGATTCATTTGTAACCCATAACCCTAACAAGTACTATTACTCTGGGTCAAAGTGGACCTGAGAGCAATGGTGATGAAGGGGTACTCCATATTCCCCAGAATTGGAACTTCAGCATCAGATACAGTTTAACATCATACCTAGGACATTAAGACCCTCACCACCGCTTTCTAGCACATATGATAAAAAGGTTTGGGGGTTTGCCATAAGGGCAATAGGGTTGGGACAATCATATAGGTGCTAGGTCTTGTTGAGACCAAACGACTGATCAAAGAGGGCCTCTCCAACCACCTGTCTAGTAAGTAATGACTCAAGTGGAGTGCTAAATGTCATAGACTGCTCAGCCACCTGTGTTCCATCCTTAAGCATCACTGTTTGCCATGCATGACCAACAGTTGTGAGAGTCTGACTCCTCTGCAGAGTGCAGTGATGTGTTCTAAAGCCTAGCTAACAGGGCTCCTTTATGGCAAGCCCCCAACCTTTTTTATCATATATGTGCTAGAAGGCGGTGGCTGGAGTCTTAGTGTCCTGATGACGTTAAACTTCATTCTAATTTTGGGTTATTTTATTTTTTAGGAAATTGAGTTGACGTTTTTGTTTATTATTGAATAAAACATATTTGCATATTTAAAACATGAAAATATTTCATCTTTATTTGGTACTAATGCAGAATAGCGCGCAAGAGAAAATATCATTTGATTATCTATAAAAAGCATTACAATTTACGGAAATTCACAAAACGTTTGAGATGCTAGGTTGAGAGTGATGGTTCGCTAGCTACTTCGGGAGTTTCCGTAATCTACTGCTATTTTATTTATACGTAAAATCCTATTCTAATGATATCTCATGCGTGCTATTCTGTATTTGTACCCTTCGTGAATAAACAAACAAACAAAAATCCTTTTTGGAAATTACGTATTTTTGTAAACAAAACAAAGAAATTAAAGTGAACATTTATACTTACATCTGTCAATCTGTTATTGTTGTTTGGTCCGAAATATTGTTCTTGATTAGACAATAAAAAAAAGATAGATTGTAATTTTGTAGTCGGATAAAAAAAACTTCCTGTTCTTTACTGAATATGACGAATAGCGACGATGAAATAAATGAGGAGCGACGATGATTTTTGACTGAAATAAATTGAAAAACAGCCATCGTTTGGCACATAACAAGGTTTTTCGCAAGAGGCAAAGTCAAGGGAGATAATTTATAGAACTATGAAGAAAAATGTTTTTCTAAATTATTCAAGAATAATTAAAATCTACTTAATGAATGGAATCATTAAATTTTATAAAATCAGTTTAATCTTAAAAAAAATTTTTTTTCGAACACTTTTTTAAAAGCCTAAATGTATATATGAAAATTAATACAATTAATTCTATAAAGTTTTTTCTTTAATTTAGAAACATACTATTTATAATTTAGGGGAAAAAATGCAACTTTCTGCGAAGATTAGTTTATTTTATTTGTTTAACGGTATATCAACTCCTTATGGGTTATTTAATGTTGAAATTTTATTCGTTTGTAAATGATTGTAATATATAATTTCAATATTTCATTGTATTTTTCTGGCTAAACTTGCAAATCGGACTCAAAATTAAAACGGAAAATTTTGACGATGATTTGCAACACATCAAACTAAATTTTGAAATTAAAATTAATTTTAAAATCTGATTTAAAATTCTTGACTTTTTTTTTTGGTAAGTCGGGTTAGTAATTGTTTTATTTCATTTATTTAACGAATCTTGAAATATTTTCTAAACTGCAAATAATATTTTAGTTTAGAAAATATTTCAAGATTCGTTAAATAAATGAAATAAAACAATTACTAACCTGACTTAAAAAAAAACAAAAAAAAACGTAAAGTATTTTGAATCAGATTTTCAAAATTTAGTTTGATGTGTTGCAAATCCTCGTCAAAATTTTCCGTTTTAATTTTGATGCCGATTTGCAAGTATAGCCATGTATGTTAAGGCAAGTAATAAAAAATTCTAAACTTAAAATTTTCAAACTATTACCAAAGTTCAGGGAATTGTCTGATTTTAATGAAATTTTCAAAACTTTATTCATTGATGACTTAATTTTATAATGAATAGGTTATTTTATTTTTTTTAAATTTTAAAATGTTTTATCAATTCAGATTTTCATCAATTCAAAAAAAAAAAAAAAAAAAAATGGTGCTCAATTTTTTAAAAACCCACTTTTGCAAATTCATTTTGGAGCAATGGTGATGAAGGGGTACTCCACATTCCCCAGAATTGGAACTTCACAATTAGGTAGAATTTAACATCATACCCAGTACATTAAGACCCTCAGCCACTGGCTTCTTGCAGATAAAAAGGGCTGGGGGTTTATGGGTTAGGGTAAGGTTTGGGTTTTTATGGTTTAAAGGTAGCTGGATATTCTTGGTGCGTGTTCCTCAGGTGTCTTTTTAACCCCATATTGTTTGGTGGGCACGCTGAAAAGAAGCATTCAAAGAACGAGAAAGGAAAGAGACAAAGACCAAGGTAGTTTTTGACTTAGGCTTTATTGAACAGGGTATAGTTGTTTGTAGCGAGGGGACTTGCGCCTGGCTAGGAAATGAAATACACTCTGTTGTGGCTTCAGTTTGAATGGCTGAGGTATTATTTTGGGGGTAGGGAGTCAGTCCTTTTGTAGGGCCTGCGCAAAGGGGTTCTTCTGGTCAAAGCCCCATGGGTGTTTTTTTATTTTGTTTTTATCTTATTTTTATTTTCATATTTTTAATCCCCACAGCTTTGCCATAAGGGCAATAGGGTTGGGACTATTATGTAGATGCTACGGGCTTGACATGACCAGCCAATTCATCTCACTCTTGTAAAGAATCATGTAGAACTCTCAAAGGAGATCTCTTTGGAAGAAGTCAGGTAGTTAAAAGAATATCCAAGAAGAGAATGAAAATATAAACGTAAATCAGAACGTATATTAATACCAATGGCTCAACATTCCACCTTTTTTCTAAAACCTTTCTAATAAAAGACAATAAAGCAATAAATTATGTGGGTCTGATATATTTAAAGGATTGGTTGTATAAGATGAGAATGTTCTTAAAATGTGTTAGAAAGCTCAAAGTAACCTTCCTGTGGGTACATTTGTGTACATGAAATAATCTAACAAAGAAGTTATATATAATAACAAATACAGACTTAATTTGTCTGAGCACAGGGAGAACATACATTCATGACATGGTACAGTATAGATATAGAAACGGATACATAAAGTTACACCGATAAAAAACAATGTAAAAGAGGCAGATAGGGTTACATCCTAAAGAAGTGATAAAGAGTTCCTGAAGGATTGTCACTTACTGATAGTTGGTTGGTTGGAGGGCAAAGCCCCCCACACTCAATGAACATAGACACCATGTGTTTATGCCAGGTGTAGTTGTTGCTGGACCGAGGGAGAAAGACTGAATTTTCCCGGGCTGCAGTTTAAATACTCTAGCCACCCATTGGCAAAAACTTGGTGGTAAGGGAAGAAAACCTTTTTTGACAATCACTACAGTTGTTTCATTATGATTTAACTTTCTTGCAGAGATAATCCCACCCTGTCAGCTGGGGCTGTAGAATATACCAACTGTACCTCTTAATTAACTAATAATAAGCTTTAGTAAACAATTATAGCTTCAAGTTACTATTCTTAATACTAATGATTTATAGTTATATAGTGTTGGATTGTCTTCCCTTGGATCTGGAAGAGTTATCTTCTCTCTGGGTTCCCAGTTTGACCACCGGGGGTCTGTGGTATTTAAGCGCCTGTTTCAAACTCGCTCTCTCTCTCTCTCTTGCCTCTCGGGACGTGACTACAATGGGTTAGACACTTGTCTACACCCTCCCTGTGTGGGAGTTCCTCAACCCCCATTACAGACACTAGTAAGTGACCTTAGTTTATGGACTCTCCATAAATAAACATATCTTCTACATAACCCTTCTTATGTATCTATGTACGTATATTATCCACTATGTATCTTGTTTCATATATATGTACTTCATGTTGTAAATGTCTCACCATGCGCTTTTATTAAAGTCCATATTGTTATGTTCAACACTCATGTCGGAGTTGTTTGTTTCAACCAGTTATAATATATATATATAACCTTGAACCTTACAATAGTATTGTTATGTACCACATGCGAGATCTCTTCCAATTTAAGTAACACTAAAAAACGCTGATGTTCTTTTTACAAAATGAGAAAATGCTGCTCTGCTTACATAGATAAAATAAAAATAAAGAATATAAATTTAACTTTTTCCCATCATGCAAGGAAATTTGGTCACCTGATCCCTGGGTTTCAAAATTTCCAGTCAAGTGTTTCTCTATCTCTTTGGGTTTTTTTTTGGGGGTGGGGGGTTTTTTTTTGCTTTTTCCTTTTCCCTTCCAGCCTTGCTCAAAGAAAGACATGTTACTCAGTCAGCATATTCAACAGGGCAAAAAATAAAAGAACAGAATAATTTAAAAAAAAAAAACAGATAAAATAAGTAAAATAATAAGATAAAAATAAAGAATATAAATCTAAATTTTTCCCATTGTGAATTTGGTCCCCTGACCCTGAGTTCCAATTTTCCAGTCAAGAGTTGTTATTCCTTTGGGGTTTTTTTTTGGGGGGGGTCTGCTTTTTCTTTTTCACTTTCAGCCTTGCTCAAGGAAGGGCACTTTACTCAGCAGTTCCTTGAAACACAACACACAAATACTCCAACCAAGTGACACGTTGACATGGTCAGGTGTTTGTACCAAAATTACACTAACCCTTCACACAAAGAAACAGAATGGTAGATGCTATGAGAACTTTCTTCTAAGGAATATAAAATAAAAATGGTTCATCAAAAGAAAGTGTTTTAGCTTATTTTGTGAACTAAATTCATTTCACCAACATGTGTAGCACACACAATACATACACCCAAAATAAATAAATTAATTCTATAATCACATTTCTATAATGTTTTTTTTAATTGGCATATTTTTTCTCATATTTTTTTCTTAATTGGCATAATATTAATGATCCAGAAAAAGATGCAACTTCTTATAAAGATTAGCATATTAAGATATAGCATAAATTTTATAAATACTAATATTTTAAAATATTTCAATTAATATTTTTATTTTAATATTTTTATATTGTTATATAGTTTTATGTTATATTTTTTATATAAAAAAATGTTTTACATTTTTAATATTATTATATAGTTTTATATTATATTTTTATATAAAAAATGTTTAATTTTTAATATTCATATAGTTTTAATTTATATTTTTATATAAGTTTATATTTTTAATATTATAATAGTTTTATATTATTTTTTTATAAAAAAAAATGTTTATATTTTTAATAATTATGTAGTTTTTTAATATTATTATAATATTTAAGTTTGATCTTTTTAATAAATTTTTATAAATATTAAATATTAGCATATTAAAATGCAACTTCTTAGTCTTGCACACCATTTCTAGTGTAATTAGTATTGATATATACACCTCCTTCACTACGAGCAGGATATGACAGAAGATCAATTTTTAAGTGGAGTAAAGCTGGCTTGAATTCAGAGTCTTCCTACTCTTTAGCAGCATTGTAGTGGCCTGCCTAGCAGTTAAGTCTTTTACTATTACACTGTAGTAAAATCATTACTTGATGCCTGCAGACACAGTTTCTCAAGTCATATGCTATACATAGGAACGCTTTATAAATTGATAGCCTTTCTATTGGTTCTTCTCAGTTCTGTTTCTATGGTGGCATTCATTCTGGGTCAGTTGAGCTGGGATCATCAAACAAATTCACCTATGGTGAATTTGTTAAAGGAGTAAATGAATAGGAAATTCATATGCAGTCCCCAAACCTTGCATTCATATCCCACTCAGGGGAAGCAGATGCACTTGTTTACGACAGATTTTCAACGGATGCAGTGACAAGTATGCTAAAAGCCATTGATTCCTCATAATTGAAATGTGTAACTGCCACTAAACCAAGCAGTTAATTATTTCTAATTTTTATATAATTATTTTGTTTATAAAAGATTAACTACAATCAGAGTATTCGATTTAAGGTAGTTAATGGGTTTAATACCATTTGGTGCCGACCACTAGTTTCTGCGGTCTATGAACCCTAACCGGAAAAAGTAAAAGGAAGTCAGTTAGAGTTAGTTTTTCGTCAACTGGTTGGATGAGGCTAAAAACGATAAGACTCCATTTCTTTGAAGAATTTCCTCTTTCTTTGAGGATTTTTGCATTTCTTAAGATTATTTGCTGTATACGTCATTAAATGTATTTGTTTTTTCCTTGTACAGTTTCATGGTGTTTATTAAATAAACTTAATGACATCAATAAAGAATTGTCATGCAGTCCCTTTGTTTAAGACCAGTAGGCAGTTAAAAAATGCCCTTTGGTCGGGTCATGGCCCTAATACCAATTGGCTACCAGACTTGTCTGTCTTGAGTGACCCTACCAGGAAACTAAGTTCCTGATGGCATGACTCTAATGCTACCGTGACAGTTAATAAATAACTTATTTTTTACAAAATCTAAATGACAAAATATATGTAAAAAAAATACTAAGGTAGCTGATATCCCTGCACCAAGAACATCCATCCCATTAACAATAACTGTGAAGACAATGAACTATGTTACTATGGTTACTGTTAAGATGTTGATTTACCCCTCCATGCTGCGGACACAGCTAAAACAGCTAGATAAATTGGTTTAATAAATTAGGTTTTATTTGCAAAATACATCTTTGTGTTTAATTTTGTTTTCAATTTAAAGCATACCAAAAAATAGAGTGTGGTTGCATGTGTGTGTGAGGGAATGTTAGGAATCCATTGGAAAGCTAAGAGGGTATTAGCCAGAAAAAAGTTTGGGAACCACTGCTGTAGACAATAATTAAATCTCAAATCAAATGAATAAACAAAAGAGAAAATGAAACTGTAAATCATGCTCTGACAATTTTCATATTCTCCTCAGTGTTCTTGTTTAATTGTGAACTCTACAATATATTGATTCAAGCACATCAAAATGGCATCTTCTTAATGTGGACTTTTAAGGTAATATCAATGAGAACTATGGGTTAAGAATTTGTCCGTTTTACTCTTAAGTATATATCTAAAGCAAAATGAATTTTAAAAATATTTAATAATATCCAGCAAATATTTTCACAGAATATTTCAGACTATTATAAAAATATATAAATGGTTCTTCTTCCTCTTAAGAAATACCAAAGTGAAATATGGAATTAGCTTTACTCTTTATAAATCTAAACCAAAATTAATTATAAAAAATATTCAGCATTACTCAAAAATCACTTTCACCCCAATATTTCATTCTGTCATTTAGTACTTAAATGATAAGGATGGAATTGTCTGTGTTTCCAATAAATAATGCCTGATTAAGCTTCAGAAGAAAGAAACAAGATATAACAATGCAACCAAGAAATTGCTAATTATTCTGTTCACCTTGTATTTTTGCTTATTAAACATTTTACTCTATCCTTAATACTTGTTTCTTCTTATAATTTCTCTGTTACCTCTGATGCTTGAGTTGCAACATGTACTATTCCAAAAATCTCTAAATGGTTCTTTGTCCCTGATTTTACTGATTGATTTTTTTATATATAACATATATTTCAAGTTTTTAAAAACCAAAGCAATAAGCAGGGAAGACCTAAATGGTCTTCAATGTTGAAATTAGCATTATTATATATTATCATAAGGCAATGCAAAGTTGGAATGTGGATGTTTATGAGAAAATATGTTGCATACCAACTTCATTACTTACTTCTTCTTACTCTACTCTTCTGGCCGTCTTTGGAAACTTATAACATCTTGTCTTGGTCTGGAATCTTTAAGGTCTGGACTTCCTTGGGGACTTCGGGTCTGGTCTTCTATTGGGGATTTCTCTTTATCAGAAGCCATGTGTCATTGTTAGTTTTTAGATAATAAACACAAGACTTTGATTTACTTGATCTTATTTTATTTTTAAATCCCCAACCAGACAATCTGCGCAGATGAGAACGGTGGCGCGTAATACGCGACTTACAACCTACGAGCTCGGCTCCTACCTTCTAACTGCCTGAAACTTACTTACTATCTAAACCGGAGAGAGGGTCCTCTCTACCGGTTCTCCTGGCTATCCCTGGAAGATAGGGTTAGGACTGAGGTCAAGCTTGTCACTCAATCTTCAAGGCCGTCAGCTGCACTTAAAATGCCATCTTGTTTTCTACACTATTGCTCATAAATATTAGGTATCTAATAATTATGTAACAAATACATATATATACAGGATTTGAAAATGTATGAATGACCCTGTAAATGATAATTATACTTCTATAGAAATTGAATGCCAAAGTAGTGATAACCAAAATATTTTTAGTTCACATTTGAGTTTTCCTATTTAAAGAAAAAATTTTCAGTGAAAATGATTTTAAAATATATAGTATTGTCAGTCGTACAGTCATATATTTTCTCTCTAGGGAAGGGTTTGTATTTTATTTTTTACCAATATTTTCTTTAAAGATTCCCATGTAAATTTTCTTAGCTCAAGTCTTAGTATCTTGCTGATTCTAAAATATAAAGTATGTTCAGTGGTAGTGTCATAATTTTCTTAAGAATACATCTTCTCTCTGGCATGGTTTGTCTTTTGTTTAGCAATGAAATTCTGGATCCACATATGCTGTGTTCTAAAAAGGTTTTTTTTCCACAATGAATATGTATTTATTTACTTAAATGTGAACCCAGCAAAAATATTGATCCAAACACACCCAAAATATATGAATGTGTATGTGTGTGTGTGTATGTGTGTGTGTGCATATGCATCTTTTTTTAATGTGAACTCTCATAAAATACACATCTTCACACTTGAAAAGTGTAGGTTTTATTTTTCTGTGTGCTGAAGATACCAATTCCTACATCTTGCAGAATAGTTCAATTTTAGTTTATATATATATATATATATATATATATATATATATTAGTGTGGGATGGTCACTGTTTCAGCTTTTGCTGGAATGGCGTACCAAAGGCAGTATTATTGGTAGAGTGCTCAACATAAAATAGAGCGGTTATATAATATAATAAAATAAATATATAAAGGTTTTACATATCTATTTATTAGGTGACAAAGGAACATTCACAACCATATTGGTTTCATGCGAGGCAATCATCCAATCATCACCTGATGATTGCCTCGCATGAAACCAATATGGTTGTGAATGTTCCTTTGTCACCTAATAAATAGATATGTAAAACCTTTATATATTTATTTTATTATATTATATATATATATATATTTCATGTGCAAATTCCTAGCAAATATAGATTCATATGCATTCCAAGAATCTATTCCACTTCAGGGAGACTTTGCATATGCATTTTTAAAATGGAACTGAATGAAAATGCTAATCCACTCACTTCACATGTATCAGGTTTCCCTCCAGCTTGCATGTTTTTTTAAAAGTGAAACTGTTAAAATGCTGATCCATACACTTAATATGTATAAGGTTACTCTCTAGTATGTGTTCGAACATGTTTTTTTAATGTGGCATTTTCTGAAAATGCCTTTCCACACACTTCACAAGAAAAAGGTTTTTCTCCTGTATGTGTCCTTCTGTGTTTTGTTAATGTGGAACTCTCTGAAAATGCCTTTCCACACACTTCACAAGAGAACGGCTTTTCTCCTGTATGTATCCGCATGTGTTTTTTTAATGATGAATTCTCTGAAAACGCTGATCCACACACTTCACATGTATAGGGTTTTTCTCCAGTGTGTGTTCGCATATGTCTTTTTAAGACACAACTCTGTGAAAAGGCTGATCCACACACTTCACATGTATATGGTTTCTCACCAGTGTGAGTACGAATGTGTTCTTTTAATTTAAAACTCTCTGAAAATCCTGATCCACACACTTCACAAGAAAATCGTTTTTCCCCAGTGTGTGATCGCATGTGTCTTTTTAATGTGGAATTTACTGAAAATGCGCTTCCACACAATTCACAAGAAAAGGGTTTCTCTCCAGTGTGTGTTCGCATGTGTTTTTTTAAAAAGGCATTTAACGAAAATGCCTTTCCACACACTTCACAAGTACAGGGTTTCTCTCCCGTATGTTTTTGCAAATGTGTTTTTAACTGTGAACTCCATGCAAATCTGAACCACACACTTCACAACTATATGGTTTCTCACCAGTGTGGGTTCGAATGTGTTCTTTTAATTGGAAACTCTCTGAAAATGCTGATCCACACACTTCACAAAAGAAACGTTTTTCACCAGTGTGTGTTCGCATGTGCTTTTTTAATTTAGCATTATATGGAAATGATTTCCACAAATTTCACAACTGAAGCGCTTCTCTACAGTGTGTGTTCCCATGTGTTCTTTCAAACTCTCTGATCTGCACTTCCCAACGGAATGTTTCTTTGCAGCGTGTGTTTGCATAGATGTTTCTAAATAAAAACGTTTTTAAAATACTGATCCAGACACCCAATTGATGCACTTTTTCCTCTAAAAGGCATCAGCATATTTTTTTAAATCCAATTTTCTTTTATTGAATACATACATTATGTACACACTCTACAAATTTTTTTGGTGTAAACAATTTCTGTGTCTTCTTACGTACTTTTCAAATTGAGTTCAGTAAAGATAATGATCTACAGACCTTGTTAGAATAATGTTTACCTCAAGTGTGTGCTGGTATGTGACTATTTCAATATATTTGAAAATGTGTTCTCATAAGTCTTTTTTGGAGTAGAGTTTTCACTCTAATGAGTATTTGTCATAACAGAATTATATTTTTTTAATTGTGAGTTTCCATGTTTATCTTTGGATGAAAATTCTTATACTCTATACAATATTTTCATATGGTCATTGAATGAATTCACTTGTTTTCCATGGCAATCAATATCTGTGAACAAAGAAAAGGTATAATTAAAGAAAACAGTCATAAAATTATATCTTAGTTTGGCTTTGAATAAATCCCAGTATATCCCATATTTTTTATATTTTTTCAGATATAGAAATGATAAATTTCCAGAACAATGATTAAATCAAATATAATTATTAAAATACTTTTATTTTTTGTTTTTTCATAAGTTTTATTTGTTAGCAAGAAAAGAGACTATTATTGTCAAAAGTACAAATAAAATTGTATGTAATTATATCAAATGCTTTAAGATTTTAAAACAAACGTGATGAAACAGGAAAATGATGTTGCAGTCCTTCACATCACTCATTATGCCACATTGACTCCCCACTGAGTGAAGCAATATTACTAACAGTTTTCACAAAAAGAAAAACATATTACTTATACACAAATCAAAACTCAGATAAAATATAGACAATGAGTTGGTGACAGTAATCTACTGGTGCAATGCATATATATATATATATATATATATATATATATATATATATATATAGATAGAGAGAGAGAGAGAGAGAGAGAGAGAGATGAGTTTTAGCCTAAGAGATGGTCAGGCAAAATTGCCTTGGTAGACTTTTTAAAAATGAGGGCACTCTGACAATGACTAAGAGCAATGCAGTAAATTTTTTAGAAATTGCAAAATTCATGGGTTTTTTATTTGTAAAAAGTAATACCAAAGTAAAATCTTAAAGAAATTTATAAAATAAACAAGAAGCTTTAAAACCAATTTTCTTATTGAAAAATAACATATACCATCTATCTATTTATCTCTCTCTCTCTCTCTCTCTATATATATATATATATATATACACACATATATATATATATATATATATTTTAAAATATTTTGTTTTTACTATAAGGTTTGTTTAAAGAATTTATTGTATAAAAAAACAAATTTGAAGGAGGAAAAACAAAAAAAATATTTCAATTATGTGACTGAGTTTGATGGCATTAATAAAAATATTCAATGAAAATTTAGAAAAAAATGTTCTTATATCAATTAATAATTTTTTACTTTAAAAAAGAAAAAAAAACTAATTCAATCAAAAAACATACTCTTTCAGCCCACTGCTAATTTTCTGCTATCAATATAACCTTTAGTTAGGTGTTCTGCTATTGGATCAAGTGATTATGTTGCTATTTATAAATATAAAAGGACAACCCTATTGAAGGGGGTGAAAGAAAAACAGACAGCTGAAAAAAATCTCTTAAGAAACAACTACACAAAAATGTAAATATGAACAACAAAATGTGATTCCCTAAAATCTAGGCGTAAGATAAGACAGACAGGTAATTAAGATAATATTCAATGTCTGACCTTGGTGGAGAGAATGATTGATATGTTGGATTGATGTCTTCAAAAAATGTCACAACTAGAACCCAGTTTAGGAAAGTTTTTGTTTCTGCAGAGATAGAGAAAAAAAGTATTTTTTGTATTACTTAGAACAGGGGTCATTTAGAAAGGGAACAAATACTTTTTATTTATTTTTATTTTCATGTTAGCCATTGTTTATAAATAATTATATTTATTTATTTATTTTGATATTAGATATAAAAATATAATCAGGTTATTAATGCAGAATAGCATGCGAAGAGATAATATTAGATTACGTATAAAGATGTATTATATTTCACAAAAATATCCGAAACGAATGGGTTAGGACTTTCTGTAACCTAATGTTAATTACATGTAAAATGCGATTCTAATGATATTATCTCATGCATGCTATTTGCATTTGTTAAAAAATCAGTACTGTAATTTGATATTCAACTTTAAGCACATTCAAAATTCTTTTTTTAAAAGAAGTATGTTTAAATTTTTTTCACTATAAATTTGTAGGTACCACCAATTTTCCCTGTGAAATTTACCCCCCCCCTCTATTTAACAATTGGTGAGTGAGGATTGAGTAAAGAGATTTCCTTTTTTTAATCATTAAAATAAACAAGCAAATCTTTGGACGCATCTCCAACACTGATGTTTCGTATGGTTTGTTTTGTTTTGTTTTACAGCATATCAATCTCGGTGGGTCATTTAATGCCAATACAATTTGAAAACAACATTAAATATGAAAATAGAATTGGGTTTAATTAGGTACCAAAATTGAAATGCCCTGTCAGCTGGGTAACACCCCCTGCCCCCAATGGGGACATCTGTTTGTCATGAGTGGTAATCCGTAATGCCTGAAGATAGGATTGAGGTGGCTGGGCAGTCTGTGCCTGGTGTATTAATTGGTCCCATGACATGCAATATTCCACTTCAGTACTTTACTTGGGATAGACAAGTGGTCAGAGAGGCTCTATCTGATCAATTGCCTGGTCATGTTAAGAGCTAGCAACTATATTTCTATTTTGGCAAACACCCACCTTTTTTAATCATATAATTGCAAGAAGGTGGCGGCAGAGGTTCAACCACTAGAAATAATGATAATTCATTAACTTCATTTGCATTAATAAATTGGTAGACATAATTTCCATTAACTTCTTGTGTTATAAATACACATGAAGTTAATGGAAATTATGTCTACCAATTTATTAATGCACATGAAGTCAATGAATATTATTTCTTTGGCATTAAATAACCCACAAGGGTTGATATGCAAATAAATCAAACAACCAAGTAAGCGACCAACCAAAATTTAATTAGGTCCCAAAATTTAAATTAGATCCAAAATTTCATTGTCTTAAATTTTAACTAGGTTCTAAAATTTGATTAGGTCCCAAAACTGCAATTGACTTGTGAAGAAGGGAAATAAAACAAAAAAAAACTTGACATTGAAATTTTTGATATGTCATAGATAATAAGTTTTGAATTTCTAAAATGTGGTCAATCTTATTGCATAATTTTATCAAATCAAATTCACAGTTTTAATAAACACAAATCACGACCCTCCAACAACTGATAACTTCACCATTTGATGAAAAGGTCAGCACTCTTTAAATAAATATTTTGGCAAATTTAATTCTTTAAGGAAAAAAATAAGAAAAATTATTAAATGAAATTGACTCTTAAAAAAAAATATTAAAATAATAAAAACCTTGGTGGTATGGCCTATTGTCAATATCAGCCGAACAGTGAGGGAGTCTATCTTCTTTTTGCTAACACTAGACCAGGGAGATTCTTTTGCTGAGGTGGAGTGCCACACCTACCATCAACACCCCACTTTACTGCACCAATCATATTACCCAATCTATGCAACTCATATGATGAATTGGCGGGGACATAGTAATTGACAATAAAGACACACACCTCCAAAATAACCTCATAGATATTATTGGTATGATCAAAATTTTGGTACTACAATATCCTCTTCTTTTCTTTAAATCTTTATAAAAAAAAATGAAAAATTGTAAATTGACACTTATTCTAATTTTCTTCTTAAGAACAGATTTTAAACTTTTTAAAAAATCTGTGAATTTCTTAATCATAACAATGAAATAAATCATATTAAAAGGAGAATATCTTTAAGAAAGAAAAAAAAGGGCAAAAATGCGCCATTTTGACAGATATTAGATCTTAATTTATAATATTCTCTCGTTTTAAAGACTGTAAAATAGGTACCACCAAACCGTTTAGGTCATCTTGAATAAAACGGAAATAGATATCTCCGAACTTTGTTTATCAAAAATCTCGTAAAAAAAAGATCGTACAGGGTTGTTACAAAGAAAAATAGTTAATTCAAAGATCAAATTATCCGATTGGGAAAAATTACATCGTTATCTTAAAAAATAAACAAACCTATCCATACATGCGAAAGGGTAATTTTCAGACCACAATTTAGACAGAAAGAAATACATATTATTACCCTCTTACGGTTATGCATCTAAGTACGGATGGGTGTAACGGACAAACTTTTTTAGCCAAATTTTTTCTATTAAAATGAATAAAAATCTTTAAAAACTTTAATATTACAATTTACTATGAATAAAAACTTGAAAAAAATTAATCTTAAAATTTCGCAATTGACGTTAAAAAATGTCTTCGGTTTTAGTATTAATTCTTAAAATCGAAAATAAAATGAAAATTTGAATATTTTTTCTAAGAGAAAAACTGATAAAACAATCATTCAATATATTATTTTTATTCTAATTGGTCGTAAAAGTTAAATAAAATAATTTTTTACGCTCAGAAAAACAAACTCTAGTTGCCGAGAAGCGTCTCGTCTCTTTGTATAAAAACAAAACAAATATGTCAGTTTTGCTCTTCCGTATATTCTAAGAATCACACATTAATATTCAACAATAAAAATTACAAATTCTTTTAAAATTCTAAAATTCATATTTTTAAATATCCGTGAAAAATTCGATTTTTTTCGCAGAAAAAAAAATTTTTTTTTATTTATTTCACGCAGAAAATAAAAATATTTAAGCACACAAAAGATTGAAAATCTCGTAAAAATTAATTTCTTAATTTTTTTTTTTTTAACAATTTAATAGAATATAGTACATACCAATTACATAAGCAAAAAAGTTTTCAAATATTAATATTATGATATTTTTTTGCACTTTTTATTTCCAATTTCATTAATTTTTCCTAAAAAAACTATAGTTTGGTACGTTATACAATTTCATTGATATAGTTATTCAGCCTCTTATCTTTATAGAAAAAAAGGTACCAAATTTTTTTTCCACGTCATTATTTTTTTATCTCATAAAATAAAATAGGGGGGGGGTGATAGACCTCGTAAAAAAATATTTCCCCTAATATATTTTAGAAAAAACCTATTTCAGATATATTTACATCCAATGGTAAACATTTATAGACATTTTCGTGAAAATCGGCCCATTAATTGATTTTTCATAGAATTTTTTAAAAATCCTCTTATCGTAACTTGTTTTTAGCTACGTTAAATTTCAGTTGATTTAACAGTGCAAAAATGAAAACATTGTTTTTCAATCATAATTTTCATTATTTTCGTAAGCTGAAAAAAAATTTTTAAAAATCATCAGGAGTTTGTTTAATGTTTTTTCTTTCGAATGGAAAAAATCTTTCAAGAAAATATCAATTTTTCTGCAAGTTTCATTGTGTTAAATGTAGGGGGGGGGGTAAATTGCACAGGGTCAAATTGGTGGTATCTACTGTAAAACAAATAATTTTCGATTTAAAAATGTTCAGCTTCGGATTATCCTTACCGCGTAGAAGGAAAATATTTGCCTAATACGATTTTTTTTTCTTAAGATTAAATAAAAGATGAATAATTTTTGCATATTTAAAAACATTTTATTTTTAATATTTATTCAGAGTCAACCATTAAGAAATTATTTAATAATTTTAATTCCCTTCTAAATAGTGAGTAAAAAGAATAGAAAAAAAAAACAGTATCTCATTTTACTTACATTTAATTACATTATTTATTCATAAACATTATTTTGTAAACAAAGAAATTAAAGTGAACATTACACTTACTTCTGTCTTTTTTTTTCTTTTTTTCATCAGAATTGTTTTCCTTAGGATAATGAAATATTGGCGAAAGGGAGAAAGCGGGATCTTTTTTTTTTAATAAACTGATTAATTCGGGTTGAATTTAACTGAAAATCAAACATCGATATTAAACATTTTGTGGAGAGCGAAAGTCAAGGGAGATAATTCAAAGAAACACGAAGGAAAGAACTGAAATTTTTAATTTCCATTTTTCAGCAAAAATATTATTCTATGGAATCTAAAGAAGTTTTACAATAATTTTTTTTTTTTTAGATTTTGGTTATCTTCAAGATATGCTCTCCCGAATTTTTCAGCTTTTTATAAAAAAAAGTAATTCTTCCTTCAAATTGCTTAGCCACAGGTGTCAACCTTGTACGTTCTTATCATGTGCTTTTATTTGTTTTCAATTCTATTCAGTGTTTTTTTTTTAAGTATTCAAATTTTATTATTGTCATATGAAAAATGCCCCAAATGATTTATATTGTAAAAGAAAATTAATTAAAAATTCAGATGAAAAACAAGTTTATTTTCCTGTAAAAAGCACACCAACAGACCATACAAGTCTAACTCCTGCTTCTAATTTGAGGGGGAGTATACCTTTAAGAATAGTTGAAAAATTCAGGAGTGCGTATATTGAAGATAACCGAATTTTTTTCAATAAATATAGGTATGTACAAAGATTGAAAGGGGAGATAATGAACAAAAAATAGATTTTTTTTTAAAATTTTAAAACAAATATAAAAAATCAGTGAATTGTCCAATTTGAATGAAATTTTCACCCCACCCCCACCCAGTTAAAATTAACAGTTTTTCTGGGTTACCCTAATTTTCCGACCGATTTGCAAGTTTAGCCATGAATAGTTTATTTCATTAAAAAAAAAACTTCAAAAACTGTTTTTATTAATTCGCATTGTGTGGGGGGCGAGGGTAATCTTTGGGCATTTGAATAAAAAAAATCTCTAGTCCCTAATTTTTGACATTTCTAAAAATATCAAATCATTTTTTTTTTTAAATAGAAAAATTATCACATGAAAAAGTTATTTGAAAATTCAAAAGTTACTTTCTTAAGACTCAAAAAATAATTTTTGTTGTGTTCTTTTTGTAGTTTAAAAAACAAAATTTTTCTTTGAATTGATGAAAAGAAATATTTTTTCTGATTTAATTGGATTTTTGATTTAAATTTTATTCACTTAAAAATTTGATAGTGAATTTTGAATGTCTGGAAAGTGGCATGTTTCACTCAATATTTTCAAGATCAAACTTTATTTAAATATGTAAGTTTAAAAATGTACAATTTTGTACAACATATTTTCCAAGATTTTCATATATTTAGAAAAATTATTACTAACAATTGTTTTTTCGTTAATGGATCATCAAATATATTTTAAATTTCCCTGATGACCCGAAATGATAAAATACACAGTATAATTTTACCATATTGACTACTATAGATTTTTTCTTATTTACACACAAAAATGTAGTCCATTAGTACTCGATTTATACACATTTATCTCCCTTACATGCTGTAATTGTGCATAGCTAAATAAATACAAACCCTGAAGGGAACAGATTTTTAATTGGAAAATTCACAAAGAATGAATACTATAACCTTTTCATAATATTTCTATTGGCAGTGTTGAGGACTTTTTGGAGAATACTTGCTGGGGGGATAGTTATTAACTAATTCAAGCTTAGTTGTGACAAATGGCCAAGTATGGTACACCAGTGGGACTATATCTTACTAGCAATTGTTTGCTAATCCAGCAATTACACCATGCAAACTGTCAACATTTATCTATTCATTGGCTGGTAGGACAGCAGAATGAGAAATGTAGGTTTCTAGATCTGAATAAATACAAGAAAAAATCTCGTACAATTAACAATATATTTTATTGCCTGAGCCACTTCTTCACTACAGATTTCACTTCCTCATCACTGAAATAATGTTTGCCTTTCAAACCCCTTTTCATGGGTCCGAAGAGAGGCAAACATTATTATAGTAAAAGTAATAATAATAATAATAATAATAATAATAGAATATAATAACAATAGTAAATAATGATTAATAAAAATAGATTAATAGAAGAATATGATAATAATAATAATAATAATAATAATAATAATAATAATAATAATAAGTTAAATACAATAATAATAGAATACAATAAAAGGTCTGGTTTATCTTAGTAGGTAGAGCCTCCGCCTTGGAACCACAAAGCTGCAGGTTCAATACTGGCCCTCAGCATGTGAGTAGCATAGCTAGGATCTGTGCATTAAAATGGGGTGCTGATGGTAGGTGTGGTACTTCATCTCAGATGACAAAACAATCTTGTTGGTCTAATGACACATGTGCCTAATGTATAATAATATTAGTTGAAGGCTCGTTGTGTAATGGATTTGGACACTGCAAGATGAGTTCAAATCCTGGATGAGGCTGTTTGTATTTCACATACCCTTGGGAAAGGTATACATCTAAGTATTCTTTCTCCAGCTATGGGTAAATAGTAGAGAGGACTGGACTCTTTAACCTTGGTTAGGCAACTAGTCTACAAGAAGGAAATCTCTGAATTCAAACCTGTTAAACTTTGCTTAAGAAATTGACTATGTGTCACATTTTGCCTGTGTGGAGGGGTTGGTAAATATATATAATAAATAGGTATAGTTCTAAATATTTAGATTTAAAAATTAAAATTTACATTTTCTCTGTAGAGGAACCAAAATAATTATTGTGTTAGTAGAGCATTTAATTCTAAGGCTAACAATGAGTAACAATATAAAGTCTTTCCTGCATATAAAGTTGAGTTTGAGGGACTTACCAGCATGCTGGAGAAGATATCTGGTATCTTAGGGGGATTTCTTGGAGAGGATTTAAAGTTGTTGCCTTGTCAGATCTGGTCCAGGGTCTCTCTGGTGAATTTTTGGTATTTTGCACCAAAACTTCTGGGCTCATCACATAATTGGTATATCCAATCACAGAAAGCCTCTCCCTCACTCAACTCCACACACAGGAATTACCATTTTACTGACCCAACATAATCTTACTTAGTAATAATAATGATTACTATTGATGTAATGAATATGTAAATACCTTGATGCCCCCTCACTATAATCTGATTGGACAGTGTCTTGTATAAATATTTGACACTGATAGTACAAGCGCCTAAGCCTACCAGCCTAAACTTACTTGCCAGACTACACCATGACTGCTCGGAAGACGTATTGCTATTCGACGCACCAACTACTACTGCGATAATATACCAAATACCAACTTCATAATATATCCCTTAACCCGGATATATCAATTATATAAATAAAATTATTTTTTTATCTGCTTGTAAACATGAAAAGAAATTATGATAAACCACTATCATCCCTCAGAAACATATCAGTTATAATGAGGAATAGGGAGTAAACAAATCAGGAGATGGAGCCCCTAAGGTGGTGTGATGCTGAAATCCAGTGCTACCCAGCACAGCAACTCCTGCGACACCACCATTGCCAAATCGCATTGATACCTTACCTTTCCTTTGGATCACAGTGGGTGTGTGGAGAGGGGGGATTTGCTGCATGGGCAACAGCTTATCTTTAATATGAACCCGCCCAGGCTATGTAGTTCAAAAAGGAAAAAAACAAATTTTGACACTATTCCATCGTCTCTCGTAGACGGAAGGCTGCCAACCATAATGAGGAATGTAACTTTATTAAATTATAAAAGTACAGGATGTGACAGAAATACCTTTCCCAAGAATATCAGTGCTATGTGAAATACAAATAGCCTTATTTGTTTGGATTTATAAACATTTTTTTTGTTTAAATGATTGTGATGTTCCATGCGATGCATGTCACAATGATAGGCATGCAAAACAATGATTTTATTATTTGAACTAGTACAAAATAAAAAAACAACCTCTGGGCAATGTAAAATAGATTTTTGAAACATATTGCCTGAGGGGTTAGAGTTAAAAAAATTCAATGTCAGCGAGTTTGTACCCTAGATAAGTAAAATCATCAAATTCATTAAAGGATTAAAAAATAAAACAATTTGAAATGTAAACTTTAAGTATGTATTAAAATAAAACAAACTATATATAGATATATAATACCAGTCATGTATTTATTAAAATTTGTTTTAAAAAAACAATGAGGACTGTCTAATGCTGCATGTTCAAGTTTTGAGTGTATTTATTCTGTTATGATGATTTTGGATAATGTGACGTAAGCAGTGACATAATTTTTGTTACAGACAAAAACCGGAAGCGAATCTCCATTATTAATAGATAAGATCTTCAAAATTATTCAATGCCTTGTTTGATCAACAGCCAAACTATTCAAAATAATTTCCCAGGTTGAGTCATTGCTATGCTTGGATACACAGGAAACACCTGAGGAAGGCAGGAGGATACAGCGGCCAAAACATTGTGACTTTACATACCACAATAAAGATGAGGACAACAGTCTGAAAAATCAAAATTATACTCAAACAGCCTTGTTCAGAATTTGAACGGTAATCTGAACATTAGCTACATAAATGAGAGTAATCTCCCATGATTGTCTCACTTTGAGGAAGCCATATGTTTTGGTCATCTATTTTCATTTCACTGTAAATCTACACTGAAAATACGAATTTGTTCGGAACAATACAACTGTATGTTTTAACACGAAAATATTATAAAATGTGTTTTTAATAACAATTAAGTTCATTTCAAATAAAGCACAATTAAGAACACATTTTATGATATGCAGTTGTATTGATTTGAACAAATTCGTATTTTCAGTGTAGATTTACAGTGAAATGAAAATGGCCGACCAAAAAATATGGCTTCCTCAAAGTGAAACAAACAAGGGAGATTACTCTCATTTATGTAGCTAATATTCAGATTACCATTTGAACTCAGATAGCCAAGTCCTCTTCCTATGATGTTAACAAGAAAATACTAACACTTTAGGTTGATTTGATTTCAAAAGTTCAGTAGATAAAAAAAGAAAAAATAATTTGTGGAAAAATATTTTTATTCTATATATCTAAAGAATAGGTAAATGGCCATACAATTACTGTTTTGTAGGATGCTGCTTCCAGAATTTGTTAAAAACAGCACACAGTATCCTTCTGGGTGGGTGGGGGGTCCATCTAGGTTTTTCTCCAATTGTTTCATTAAAGTCCAAGTGGTGCAACCATACAATAGTATTAGGACCGGTTTAGTACAGTTGGTAGAGTGTCTGCCTAGGAATCACAAGGTTCCTGGTTCAATACCAGCCCTCACCAAATTAGCGTATTAGTAGCACAGAGATCTGTGTGGTAAAGTGAGGAGCTGATGGTAGGTGTGGCGCTCCATCTCAGATGCTAAAATAATCTTCTTGGTCTAGTGTAAGTAAAAAGGGGATAGATTCCCTTTATAACCCGTCGGTCGCTACCGAGCTAAAGGGCTCACAGAATCTCCGAAATTGGCCGTCAAGATCGGATTTTCTGCATCAACCAAGGATTGCAGGGTCTCTATATTTGCGGGAAGTCTAGCCGAATGCCCCACGTTGTGCTAAGATCTAGAAATCTGCTATAGAAACTGATTTCCGAGGTTAATGGCGGCCTATTGGTCACACACAAAAAAATAACGACTCTTTTTCTTCTTCAAAAATCAACAACATTTATATTCAAAAATACAAGAATACAAATAATTACTTCTCAAGACGGGGGAGTGATGGACCTCAATTCAATGTGTTCTGGTCGGAAAAATATAATAATATTCGCACTTCAAGCTTTCTTAGCTACCGTTCTCAAGCACGCCCGGCTTCATTCTACTTTCTTGTCAAGATCGTCTCAGTTTAAATAATTTTTCAATCGGATATTCTTATTTCTGGCCAGCGTGAAGATATTCGTAACCTCCTCTTTACCTTCCATTTTATCAAGGGCGCCGCCTCTCTTTTTGTCATAATCAGCCAATCAAATTTACTTCAGCATCACAATCTAAGTGCCATCTCTTCCGGCCACTTCAACAAAAGAGCTTACCGGAGAAACTACGCTTGACCTTTATCTACGAAAATCTTTTCATTCTTTTGACGGTCAGCCAGACACCTAGTCGCCTTTAGCACGTCTACACAAAAGGATAGATCTCCTATCTACCTTCGCTATTTATCTTTTCTGAATGGAGAAAAACCCTTTGTTCTGGCCTTGCACTAAATATACTAGCGGTCAATTTTATTGCTGATTATTATCTTTACTGTTTCATTGAAAAAATCACTTTTATTCTTTTTTTTTCTTTCCATAGATTCTGATCGCCGACAAAAAATATTTTCTAAGTATTTCCGTTTTTTCTTTCTTTCTTTCTTTTTCTAATTTCCAAACCTGAATCAGGTCACACCTTGCTGCCAGGCTGATACTGACAATTAGCCACTCCGATGACAAACCATCCAAGAATGACATACTGAACATTGTTTGAGAAGTAAGGACAATCTCCTTGGTAATTTTCTTCTATGGACTCATATACATGGGCACACCAATGTTGGCTGACCAGCAAAAAAAACTTATATTCATCAGCTCTATGTAAACATGGATGCCATCTAGAGGACTGGCCAATAGGGATGGATGATGAGAGAGAGTCAAGGGAATCTGTGCTGTCAGCATGCCTTGATGATGCATGTGTATTCTGAAATTCATTTTTGCTTCTTTTCCTTTGTGAAGCTAACCCATAACACTTATACAAAAGGTGATCTTGAACTTTAAGTGACTAAATTCCTACCATAAAATTGTACTTGTGCATCATTTGAAATGAACTTAGTTATTATCAAAAAGACATTTTATGATATTTTGAAGTTAAAAACATGCATTAAAATGGATTTTAAAAGTGTCATGTTTTCTTCGTAAAAATTACGTTGAATAAAAGATGGCTGCCATTGTTTACAAACTTCTTCTCAAAAAAAGAACAAAGGGACTTAATTCTCATTGCTTTGAGAGTTAAGTGATTTTAAGACTTAAATGAGAATTAAGTCCCTTTGCAAATACAATTTTATGGTAGGAATTTAGTCACTAAAAGTTCAAGATTACCATACAAAATGTGTTTGATTATTTGTAATTCAAGAGTAAATACAAAAATATTCTACATTTTTAGAAGAGTTACGTTTTTCAATTTACTAGGGTGAGACAAAAGTTTTCCAATATTTTGGTGCAAGTTAGTTTGCAACCCTTATAGTATTATATGATCAAAACTGTTCAAGTTTTTGTTGGTAGTATTGTGGTAGATGGTGTGCTGACACATTGTACATTGCTTTACTCAGTGTCCACACAGATGAATATGAAACATAGTCTAATTTGAAAACTTATGCTTAAGAATTAATATTTTTTCATAATTTAAAAAAAAAACTTATTGTAAATGTTGAAAAATATTCGTCACCTTCTGAATTATTAAAGTAATTTACCACCCCCACCCCCCCGATTGAAAAAATTACCAAAAATCAGGGAATTATCCGATTTTAATTTCTGTATAAATAAAAAGACAAAAGACCGAATAAGTGTTGAAAAATGTTCGTCAACTTCTGATTAATTAGCAAAACATTTTAATCATTAAAGTAATACTTGGGCACCAAAGATCTGAATTGGATTCCTATTCTGATTGAATAAAAACTGTTTTATATAAAAAACGTGTCTTTTGTTTAAAGTTTTACAAAAAAAATAACAATATTAGTTTATC
The DNA here is from genome assembly GCA_023376005.1 of Doryteuthis pealeii. Classification (NCBI taxonomy): domain Eukaryota; kingdom Metazoa; phylum Mollusca; class Cephalopoda; order Myopsida; family Loliginidae; genus Doryteuthis; species Doryteuthis pealeii. Next base: position 85,294,401 of record CM042151.1, read on the forward strand.
TTTAGTGCAAAATTATTTTTTCCCATGTGCTAACAACATGAAATAACTAATTTTTTTAAAATCAAAATCAAAAACTATTTAGTATAAAAACGTGTCTTTGGTTTGTATGAAATTCTAATGTCAAAAAATCATCTGTTGATTTTGTTTACTGACAACTGGGAGTTTGCAGGGAAAAGCAAAATTCCATTCCTTTGAAAACAGCTCACAGCTGGGGTGCCTGTTGGTGACTTGATCCAAACTTTTGACTCACCCTAGTATCTTGACAACTCTCCTGGATGTTCACATGTAATTTCTTAGCTGGATTTCATAAATACGTCTATTTACATATGACAATATGGTTTCTTCCTTTTTATAAAAAATAGTTTTAATAGTTTTTTTTTTAGAAACCAACAGGCTGCTTCCTGTGGCTAATAGTTGATTTCTTTACTTATTGTACTTAGGACTCTTTTAAGAATAGATGATGTTCCTTTTGTAGCTGTTATTTGTACTTTATGGCAATTTGGTTTACCAGGTATTGTGTCAAGGTAACATTTTAAGTTTTGATTGACCAACCCGGTTGTCCCTACCACAACTGGCATTATACTATTTTCTTTAACTGACCAAGTTGCCCTTAGATTATTAGTATTTTGTTATTTTTTCACACTCAGCTCTATTGAGGGCATAATCATTTGGGACAGCTATATTTATAAGGAGTGCAGTCTTTTTTTTTGTTTATCCCAAATGACGATAGCTAAGTTGATGGTCTAGAACACAGTCACCTTCCCATTTGATGTTATCAGTGGAGGTACATGTTCCCACATGTACTGTGATCTGTCAAGTTACATTTCTCTGCAGATTTTCCAATGGATGACATTGTATGTGCTGTTTCAAATTGGAATCTGGATTCATATACATTACAATAATAGGGTTTCCCTTCAGTGTATGTTTGCATTTGTACTTTTCAATTAAAATTATAATATAATAAAATATAATATATTATGAGTTGAATTATGAACAGCTCAAGAATGTAAGCTTACACTAAGATATGAATTTGCACCAGTATGTGTCTATATAGAAACACTCAGAAAATGCAATTCACATACTTAACAAACTTAAGGTTTCTCTCCTGTATGTGTCCTCGTATGTCTTTTTAAACTGTGTTTGTGTGAAAATGCCAGCCCACACAGTTCACAAGAAAATGGTTTTTCTCCAGTGTGTGTTCGTATGTGTCGTTTCCGGTGAGAATTCTGAGAAAATGCTGATCCACACAGATCACAAGAATAAGGTTTCTCTTTTGTATGTGTCCGCATATGTGTCCTTAAACTCGAACTCACTGAAAATGATGACCCACACACTTCACAAGAATATGGTTTCTCTCCAGTATGTGTTCGAATATGCTCTTGCAGCTTTGAACTCTCTGAAAATGCTGATCTGCACACTTCACAAGAGTAAGGTTTCTCTCCAGCATGTGCTTGCAAGTGTCTTTTTAAATATGAGTTCTGTGAAAATGATGATCCGCATACTTTGCAGGAAAACGGTTTCTCTCTTGTGTGTGTAAGCATGTGTCTTTTTAAATGGGAGCTTGTTGAAAATGCTGACCCACACACTTCACATGAATATCGCTTCACTCCGGTGTGGATTCGCATGTGCTTTTTCAATAATGAACCTTGTGAAAATGATGATCCACACAATTTGCAAGAGTAAGGTTTCTCTTGGTGTGTTCGCATGTGTGTCTTCAAATAGGAATTCACAGAAAATGCAGATCCACATAACTCACATACATATGGGTTAACAAGAAAAGAACTTGTCATCTTGTGGATTTTAATGTTCCATCAGTTCACAGAGGGAAGATAAAATAAGACGAAAAGATAGACAAATACTTGGACCTGGCCATAGAACTGAAAAAAAAAACTGTGGAATATGAAGGTAAAGGTAGTACCAATTTTAATTGGAGCACTTGGAATAGGTGTTTTTCTACCAGCTGCAAAACAAAGAAAATGGAAAAGGTATTAAGGAAAATCCTGATTCATGCATTAAAATTCATATACAGAAATGAAAGGCAAATAGTCTCGTCCCCGCTTTCAAGTCAGATCGCCGATTCCATTACCATAACCGTTATGCTAAGAGCGCCTTCTGAACACAGAATGCTTCATGTAGTAATGCTTCATCGTTATCTTGTTAGGACACTAAACTGCATCTGATGGTGGGTCTTCAGTTTTGGAAAGCTGAGGAATGGGGAGTACCCCTTCTTTATTATGAAGCGAGTCAACATCAACAAGTTACCAAGTTGTTATTAAAATAATAAATAAATAGAACTTCCACTACCAACTAACTCACACCGACAATTGACCACCCCTCCCTTATTCACGAACTCCTAACTCTCACTATGAAAATTTCCTTGAATTATGAGTTTAATTTGTTCTGCTTATAACTCAATTTCTGGTACATATCGCATAAATGCATCCTAGCCTCCCGCCCTAAAATATGCTAAGCAGTGCCTACTAAAAATCTAACCCATGCTACTATTGAAAAGAAAATTCTTTGACAGTTGTTTTGAATTAAAATAAAATGAAAATACCGTTAAAAAAAATATTTTTAAAGGCGGAGTAAATTTACTTGTCAATAAAAAAACATGTTGGTGGCTTACTTTTAATGCCTTCAAACTACTAAAAAAAGTTATTTATCAATAAAAATGCATTCAAACTGCAAAAAATTATTTCAAGTAACGGGGAGGTAAAATATTTACATTTACTTGTAGCTGTCACTGGTTTTAGGCTGATTCCAGCAGTAAACAAATCTTGCCTTGTCATTGGCATCATGTCCGGTTTTAGGCCTCCCCTTCCCACTCCCTCCTCTTGACCCCCAAATAAAGTACCCTATGACCCTGATCACCCTCCTGGTAAAAAATGGTTACCTTATGAAAAATAGTTCTTGGGTTTTTAATAACCCCTATTATATGTGTAAGTGCATTTTCTGAGATTGTTTGGGGTGCTTATTTTGCCTTTGCGTTTTATGATGAGTAACTCTCTGCTGTTTGTGCAGTGAAATAGAAAAGGGTTTTAAATAAAAGATAAAGTCTTGGATTGAGTAGGAATTTTTGGTATTGTCAAGTCTAAAAAGAGTTCTGGCAAAATCTTTCTTTCCGTTGAGATGGTCATTTGAGCAAGTCAAGCTTTTTGAGGCTCCGATTGTGAGCAACTTTTGGCGGTATGTTTTGAAACCGCAATTCTTAGAACCACTAAGATATTGGTCCCTTTAATGTGCAAGTCCCTAAGTGCCAGCAAAGGTATTTAAGTCCTCCATTCTCTTCTCTGAAACTGCATTTATTTACATGTTGTTATTTTGTTTTAATTTGTAATTTCTCAAAATGAGAAATATACTTTTCCCCTGTTAAATTATTGTTTGTGCTTTTTTGTGGCATTTGAGTTCTAAATACCCCAAACCCCCCTTCATATGTGTAATTTGTAATTCATAGTTTTTGCTTTAAATGTTTTTATAGTTGGAATTTTCTGTGTAATATTTGTCTATTTTATTGTATTTGTATTTCATTGTATTTTGTGTGATATTGTGACTTATTCGAATTTTCGTTTAATTCACAGTTTTCACGGCATTCACTGTATGAAAAAATAAAGAACTATTTTTGAACTACGGTGTTGTCTGTACGTCCTTGAGCGCACGGTGCGAAGCAACTTCTTTATAAAGACACGGAAAGCCAAATTTGTTGTCAGCAAAATTGTGGGACTGCCATTAACACTTGTCAAGAAAAGAAAGAGGGGGTTGGGTAAAATATCATTTTTGTATCGCATTAACTTTTTGAGGAAAATGCCTCCAAACAGCTAGAGAGTTTAATAGTAGCACGGGTTGGATTTTGAACAGGCACAGATTTTGAGCAGGTATCGCTTAGCATTTTTTAGGACACATTTATGCAATAATACTCCAATTTCCTCATATAAAATATATAAATAAATAATATAAATATAAATAAATCATATATAAATATATAATCATATATATATAAATCATATATAATAAATATATATAAATATATGAATCATATATATATAAATATATATAAATCATATATAAATTATAAATCAATATATATAAATCATATATAAATAAATCATATATAATATATGATATATATAATATAAATCATATATAAATAATATCATATATAAATATATAAATCATATAAAAATATATAGAATATAAAAATATATATCTAAAAATAAATATCAAAATAAATATCAAAAATATATATATAGCAAATATATATAAAATATATATAATACAAAATATAATATAGAATCATATATAAATATATCAATCATATATAAATCATATATAAATATATAAAATAAATCATATATAAATATATAAAATTATTTTTCCCCATTGAAATAAACTGAAATGCCATTAATCTGTTCCAGCCCTCACACCAAAAAGACATAAATTTATTTGTTATGTTTTAACTAAGAAAAATAGCAATGAATTGTATAAAAAGATAATTGTTGTGACTCAAGTATCAGAGTTAACATAGAAATAATAGGAAGAAAGACAGTGAGTATTAAGGATAGGGAAAACAGTTTACTAAGCAAAGAAACAAGAGAAACAGTGTAATTAGAAATTTCTAGATTAAATTAACAAGTCCCTTGAAATCTCGTTTTTCTTTTCTGAGGTTTAGTCAGATATCATTTATAGAAAAAACAGACAATTCCATTTTCATTATTTAGTTACTACATGACAATAACAAAATAGAATGTAATACATTATGTACTGTAATATGTTTTAATATTTATATTTTAATGTTATATAGCCATACTTTTTAAAAATTCTACTTGCTGTCCATCATATCCGATGATGACACCACATGAATCCTTTTCCTCCAATTTATTCAGTCTCTGGTTGTGTCCAACTGCCTATGGGGATGTTAAAGTCCTCCAGGTTTCTCTTGATGTTGTCTTTGTACCTTAGCTTTGGTCTATAGCCATACTTATATCAGCATATATTACATATTGTAATATTTTGTAGAATATACCTGCATATCCATGGTTTTATAGATATATACTTATCTTCTTTATACTTATCTTGTTCTAAGTAGCTGGATCTTATCTTCAGTATGTGTTATCTATATGGTTGTTATTTTGTCTATAGGATTTTGCTATCTTCTCTTGGCTGGTAGATGTTATTCTGTTTCTGGATCTGAGTTGTCTTGTGTCGTTGTAGAGTTTTTAATTAATGAACACAAGATTTTACTTTAATTAGAGCTCTTTATTATTTTATATGGTCCAGATCAACAAATACACATGAGAGAATTTAGTTTCAATGGACAGATCACTATTGCAACCACTCTCTTCAGTGTCCAACTAAAATCACACTTTCCAAAACTCTTTCACACATTCATGCTGAGAGAGGTCAAATGCAGGTCAAAATCTGTCCCTCATTTTACCTGTGTTTTTTTCACAACCTTTAGTTTGAATTCAAGCAAAACTTATCTTACATAATTAATATCCTACCTATCAATTATGTAACAGCAATTAAGGGGGCACAAAAAACAAGGGAGTTAATTTTGGCACTGCCTATATAAAATGAATTAACCGATGAAGCAATAAGAGTTAATTGATCGGAGGTGGCCTCTCTGACCAACCGTCTAGCCCAAGAAAGGGCCAAAGTGGAGTATTGCAAGTCATGGACTGCTCAAACACCTGGGTTCTATCCTTAAGCATCACAGGTCACCACCCACGGCCAACAGGTGGCCCCATTGGGGAAGTCTTACCCCTCTGCAGAGGTGCAGTCGTGAAATCTAACGCACCAGCTGACAGGGTGGAGCATTAGATAGGAATACTTGAAATCATACAGCTGTGTGCAAATGGTTATATTTGCATTGTTTGTGTAGTGTTTTCTTAAGATTTTTTTGGCACAAAAATATGATATCAAGTATTGTTATCTAATACAAATAGGTGGCACACAGTTATATGGTTTCAAGTATTCCTATCAACTACAAATAATTTGCACACAGTTATATGCTTTCAAGTATTCCTATCTACTACAAATAATTTGCACAGATTATATGGTTTCAAGTATTCCTATCTACTACAAATAATTTGCACACAGTTATATGATTTCAAGTATTCCTATCTAATACTAATAATTTGCACACAGTTATATGGTTTCAAATATTCCTATCTAATACTAATAATTTGCACACATTATATGGTTTCAAATATTCCTATCTAATACTAATAATTTGCACACAGTTATATGGTTTCAAATATTCCTATCTACTACAAATAATTTGCACACCGATTGTTTCATGTGTTTATTTCTATTTAATAATAGTCATTTGTAAGCAGTTATGCAGTTTCAAGTAACCAATAATATTATAATAATCCTTAATAACCAATTATACTTCAAGAAACTATTCTAAATACAAATAATTCAGTTATATGGTATCAAGTATTCTTATCTAATAATAATAATAATAATTTTCAAACAGATCTATTTAACCCATAGACAGGACACTAACAGGTCAAAATGGGCCTAAATGTAAAGGCAAAAGGCAATGACAACCCATATCTTTAGAACTTAAACCTTGCCATTAGATGCAGTTTAAAGTCATACTCAAGATACCCCCCCCTTTTTTTTTGGTAGTGGATACACTTGGTGTATTCTAAGCTTCTATGCCATTCACAAAAAAAAAAAATGAATTGATTAATTAATGATTTATTTGCTATTTATTTCAATAGGTTGGTTGTCTAAAAAATTTTTAAAATTATTCTTTCAGATGTTTTTGAAGTAACTCACTCACTCAATAAATAAATAGATAAATTTAAAAAAAAACAAAACAAGTGTTTTGAATGCTAAAAAAAAAAACTCACTAAAAACTAATTTTTAAAAAATAGTGATGAAAGAAAAAATTTTAAAATATCATTTTTTTAATATCCAAAATTTTAAGCTATTTTTCATTAGAAAGAAAATAATTTTTTTTTTAAACTGTTCATTTTGTAGTTTCAGATAATAAAATTTTTTTATTTATTTAAAAAAAAAATGAAAAAATCATTGTTAAAATGTCATTTTTATCTGTAAATAAATAAATAACATCTCCGCTATAATTTTATTAATATTATAGAAGAAATAAATATAAAATCCCTGTAACTAAATATAAATACAACTCCAAGAATATCTAAATATTTAAGACAAATATTTAAAATCTTAATTTAATTAAATTACGGCATAATAAACAATTTATTTATTTTTCATTTTATTCAATTCACAAATAAACAAATAAATTCATACATAACACTTACCTTTTTCTCTTATTTTATTCACTTTATCGTCCAGTTAGAATAAAAATTTAATTGTTTTTAAAGGAAAATCCTTTAAATATTTTATCACATGAAATAATTAAAATGTAAATTTTCTTATTTTATAAGACACGATTCATTATTTTCTTATGATACACAAATTTTTCAATATGAGATGTGTAGTTAAAGGGAGGTAACTAATGTACAACATTTTCAAACGGGTGTAAAAAAGCAAGTAAAATCAATCTTGAATTGTTTTGATTCTGGTTGATTTTAACGGCGTGTTACCTTGTCTGGGGTTATTCTATGCCCAGTATTTTCTTGAGTAGTTTCGTGTGATTTTTCTTTGCTTTATTATTTTAAATTTTTTTTTTTTTTTTGCACACGATTCTTGGACCTGGAAGGGGTACTCTACTACTCCTACCATGGCTGGCGCATACTACCTTGATCCTTAGGTATCACCAGACCGTTTATGCCATCTTGAATAAAACGGAAATAGATATTTCCGAACTTTGTTTATCAAAAATCTCGTAAAAAAAAGATCGTACAGGGTTGTTACAAAGAAAAATAGTTAATTCAAAGATCAAATTATCCGATTGGGAAAAATTACATCGTTATCTTAAAAAATAAACAAACCTGCCCGTATTACATGCGAAAGGGTAATTTTCAGACCGTAATATAGACAGAAAAGTTACTAATTATTTCCCTTTTACGATTAACCCGTAAAAGTATGGAATGAAAAATTGAATATTTTTTCTAAGAGAAAAACTGATAAAATAATCTATTATACTTACTTTTTATTTTAATTATTGAAAAAAGTTAAATAAAATATTTTTTTTCACGCTAACACTGTCAGCCTAACAGGAACAAACTTTGGTTACTTAGAAGCGTCTCGTCTCTTTGTAAAACAAATGTCAGCAATGCTCTTCCGTACATTCTAAGGATCACACATTACTATTCAACAACAAAAATTACAAATTCTTTTAAAAATATTAATCGAGCTCGTATCGGACCAATGTTTAGTGCACCTGAATTATAAAATTCATATTTTTAAATATCCGTGAAAAATTCGATTTTTTGATGCAGGAAAAAAAAAATTTAATTTATTTCACGCAGAAAATAAAAATATTTAATCACACAAAAGATTGATAATCTCGTAAAAATTAATTTCTTAAAAAAATTTTTTTTCTTGTTGACAATTTAATAGAATATAGTACATACCAATTATAAAAGCAAAAAAAAGTTTTCAAATATTAATATTATGACATTTTTTTGCACTTTTTATTTCCGATTTCATTAATTTTTCCTCAAAAAACTAGACCTTGTACATTCATACAATTTCATTGATATAGTTATTCAGACTCTTATCTTTATAGAAAAAAAGAAAAAAAAATTTTCTGACGCGTCATTTTTTTATCTCATAAAATAAAATAGGGGGGGGGGATAGACCTCATAAAAAATATTTCCCCTAATATATTTTAGAAAAAAACTATTTCAGATGTATTTACATCCAATGGTAAACATTTATGGAAATTTTCGGGAAAATCAGATTATTAATTGATTTTTCATAGAATTTTTAAAAAGTCCTCTTATCGTAACTTGTTTTTAGTTACGTTAAATTTCAGTTGATTTAACAGTGCAAAAATGAAAACATTGTTTTTCAATCATAATTTTCATTATTTTCGTAAGCTAATAAAAAATTCAAAAAATCAACAGGAGTTTGTTTAATGTTTTTTCTTTCGAATGGAAAAAATCTTTTCAACAAAATATTATTTTTTCTGCAAGTTTCATTGTGTTAAATGTAGGGGGGGGGAAATTGCACAGGGTCAAATTGGTGGTACCTATTGATCCTCCCGATCAGAGGGAGGGCCAAGACCTATATAATAGATTTGAACAGTGAAACTTATTAGTTTATGTGTCTAAAATAAGGTTTGCATTAAATAGATATTTATTTCTAGAATCTAAAAACATTTTAAACTGAACATCAGGCTTTTCACATTTTAAAGGAATTTTATATATTAATTTTTCATAGCAAAAATACTAAATTAAAGTTTTGAAATAAAATAAATGATGCATTATAAAATTCATTAATTGTTAAATCAATACTGAAAATTTCATTAAAATCGGATAATTAGCTGATTTTTGGTAAATTTTTTTTGCAATCGCGTATGTTACATAAAAATTGTAAACAAGCGCATAAAACCATTGAAATAAACAGAATGGCGGATCGCGTTGAAATTGACCAAAACAAATAGTTTTAAATCTATTAAAAATAAACTGCATATATAATGATATTTTTCTTTTTTTAATGATGGTTATTATGTTACTACTTATCGATTTAGACAAAGTTTGAACTTAAATAATAGATTTAATTATTTCTAATTTGCTTTTAAAATTCGTAGCAGACGACAAAAATGCCAGTCCTTACTTTAATTTGTTTGTAATAAATGATATTCAAATAGCCTATGCAATAAAGCTGTCGGGATTTTAGAATGATTATTTGTGAAAATATTTCACTGCATCTTAAATTATATAAATAAACTTATGAATGAAATGTAGTGTTTGGGAACAAAACTTAAAAGTTAATTGTTTAGTTTTAATCAATTTGATAATACTAGTCCAAGAGCCATCAATTCTGACAGATAACATAAAAAAAATATTGATTAAAAAAAAGAATTAAAAAGATGAAGGATGTTATTTGTCAAAATTATAAATAAAAATAGAATTAGAAATATAAAGGGTAATCCTAGTCAAAATTATTAATAAAAACATTTAGAATTAGAAATATGTATAAAACTGAAGTAAAGAATTTAGACCCCTAAGGAATGTAGGACAATGAATACTATTACTAATGGAATCATAGAGAAGCTGAGCACTGATTCTTAAGGTAGGATATGGCAACCTTTGATACCACAAAAAGCATTTAATGTACAAAACATAAATGTACAATGGTAGACAAGTATAAAAACGAATGTGCAATAGTCATAAACAAGTATAAAAGTGAATGTTAGTTTTCACAAAGTCCAATGTCCAAGAATTAGTTTAGTTAATCAGATTTAGGTCTGTAGGGGTAAAGAAGAGTGGTTGTAGAAAATATATGCCTGCATGAAGAGATAGCTCTTTCAGTCTCCAGGTAACTGGTTCCTGCCTTACCAATTCATAGTAGTTCAAGTTAAAGGCTCTCTCTTTTCTTAGGTGTGGGAGAAGAGACACTGCTTGATCTACCATCATGGGTTCATAGTGTTGCATACTCTCTTCTTTACTTCTTTACTTCTTTCTTACTCTATTCTTCTGGCCATCTTTGACATCTTATAACATCTTGTCTTGGTCTGGACTTTCTTGGGGACTTCGGGTCTTCTATTGGGGATTTCTCTTTATCAGAAGCCCTGTGTCATTGTTAGTTTTTAGATAATAACACAAGACTTCGATTTGCTTTGATCTTACTTTATTTTTAAATCCCCAACCAGACATCTGCGCAGAGTGAGTCGGAGCATGTATAACACGACTCACCACCGTCGTGGTTTCGCGCCGACTGACTAAAATCTATTTCTAATCTAAACCGGAAGAGGGTCTCCTCCACCGATTCTTACGGTATCCACTGGAAGGTTAGGACTGAGGTCAAGCCTTGTCACTCATCCTTCAAGGCCGTGGGCTGTAGCTTATAACGGCCATTTTGATTTCTAAACTATTGCCATAAATATTAGGTATCTAATAATTATGTAACAATAGCAATGCCAAGCAAGTGCCTTACCTTGTCATCACTGCGTAGAATGGTTAGAGAGAGAGAGAGAGAGAGAGAGAGAGAGAGAATTTGAACCCGCAAGCATGTTCCCTAATCAATTTTCAACATATGAAGGGTAATACTTGTCTAATTCATTAATAAAAGCAAATAGAATTGGAAATATGATGGGTATTCCTAGTCAAAATTATTAATAACTAAAAGTAGTTACTTGATGTCAGCTGGGCTGAGGGGTGTGGGCAAAAAGTTAGTCTTGCAAATCCATTATTACTGAATCATGAATTGGTTGCAGAATGTCCCATTAAAATCTCTATGTAAAAAAAACCTTGCATTGATCTGGCCTGGTGGGTCATTAGAAAAAAACAGCAGAGACACTGTGAAAAGAAAAATTAATGTCTCCTATTTAAGATATTAAATGAAAAAAAAATCCATACTGTTACTATTTAAATTTTATTTTTTAATTATCTTCTCAAATATGAATCAAATCTTCATTGTTTTGGCTCAGAAAGCAAGATTTGCTGATAGTAAATATGCATATATATTTACTTTGTTGTTAATTGTTTTATTTTGTAATTTCCTCCAGACATACATACATACATACATACATACATACATACATACATAGATTGGAGGTGCATGGTGTAATGGTTAGAGTCATAGGAAAAGGAGTCATCAACCATGTTGGACGAAGCTGTTTGCATTTCACATAGTGCTAATACTCTTGGGAATGGTATGCATCCAACTACTCTCCATCCAATTATGGGTAAATAGTAGAGCAAACTGGGCTCTTTAACCTTGGCTAGGTAACCAGTCTAGAAGGAAAACTCTGCTTAAGAAATTGACCTTGTGTCACATCCTACTCATGTGGAGGAAGGGTTGGTAAATATATACATACATACATACACACCAACTGCCCTTTATATATGTATAGATAAACCAATAGAATTAGAAATATGAAGGAGAATACTAGTTAAAATTATTAATAAAAAACAACTGAAAAAAAAAATGATTGATATTACAAAAAATTTGGTTGGTTTGCATATCAACACTTGTGGGTTATTTAAAGCCATTTTTTTCTTTTTCTTTTTTAATGTATAGGATTTGTTTAATTTATGTGTATTAATAATCTGGTAGAAATAATTTTCATTAACTTGCAAACAGATCTATTTGACGTATAGATCGCACCGTAACACGTACTACCAATCCAGGTCTAGGTGGACCTGGGAGTAATAGCAATGAAGGGGTACTCCACATTCCCTAGAGCTCCAGAATTGGAGCCTCACAACCAGATACAGTTTTGTGTAATACCTAGAATACTATTAATAAAAAGCAATAAGAGGTAAAAAAAAAAAAAAAAAAAAGAACAATTTCCTCGTAAATTCCTACCATAAAATAAACTGAAACCTCATTTTAGGTCCGTGTGTTTTTGCAATAAATGTTTTATTTTTCTTGCACCCGTTATTTTACAATACTAAATATATTTTCTTGATTCTTTATTCTTAAAAAAATAAAGATAATATATTTAGTATTGTAAAATAACGGGTGTAAGAAAAATAAAACATTTATTGCAAAAACACGGTCATAAAATGAGGGTTTAGTTTATTTTATGGTAGGAATTTACGAGGAAATTGTTCTTTTTTACCATGAAACACTTAGAGAATTAAACTTTAATCTGCTCTAGTTAAACGGTTCAATTTATCCTTAAGGATTTGTTTGATATGTTTTAATTTTTAAAATTAAACAAAATCTATTATTTATTTCCAGTGTGCTATTACAAACATATACATTAAGACATGCGTTAAATTAAAATAACACACACACACACACACACACAAATAACTTAGATGAAAACTATAACAAGTGACAAGAACTATAAACTGAAACTACGGCTATGAAGAAAGAAAAAAAAGAAACAAACTAATGCGCATGTCCGAAATTAACCGTGACATAAAAAAATCAGTCTGATTTAACGGCCCCAAAAGTGTTAGTTTTGTTTTTACTAAGCGAGTTATAAAACTGGTGACCAGAAGAGATTGTCGATCGGTAAAAGAAAAGAAAAAAAGGACTCAAACTCATAAAAAAGTAAGTGAATATTTCATAACTCAGAAGAAAAAAAATGATACGGTGTCATTTTTTCCTTAACCCTGTATCATGCGTACTTAACAAACAAAACAAGGAATAATGCTTGAAAAAAATAAAAGAAAAAAAAAAGAAGAATAATTACCAACATTAAAAAAGGGAGATAAGTACGAAATAATTTTAAAAAACAAAAAAGAAAGCCTATTTAGAATATATAAAGGAATAAAATGTCGAAACGATCCCTGACATTTGTACAGGATGGTCCGAAAGTCTTGTCACCCTACATATTATTTACAGGTAAAATAATTACATAGTACAACGCAAAAATCTAGAAAATTAATCAATTTTTAAAGATTCTTTAAGAGGTAAAATAATTACATAAATGATATATTATATTATTAAAACAAAAAATAATAAAAGTTTTAAAAAAGTATGTAGTGGTAACAAGACTTTCGGACCGCCGTATGCATAAAAAAACAAAAACAAGGAAAGATAACTCATATATTAAATAGAGACGTAAGAAATAATTTTAATTATTTTATATATTATTTTTTATACATTTTAATCTCACATCTTTTTCAGTTTTGCCTTTTTACGGTTTAGCTTTTTGAGTAGCTTGAGACAGATTTGTATATTTTTGGATAAATATTTGCGAGCAATATTTTCGGATTTTAATTCTTTCAGCACCTACATAGACTTTTATTAAAAAGTGAAATGTGAGAACGAAACGCAAAAAAATTGTATAGGTATGTCCACTATTCGTCTGGGAAGGTAATTTTTTTTTATTAAAAATATAATCACCAAAACTCGCAATATGTCAAAAAATCAACCATGATGGTGTGAGAAAAAGAAAAAAGAGGCATGGGCATAGAGTCTGTGGTTAATTACCCAGCTCCTTGCGAAACAATGCCAGTTTCGCGACCCTCTAGTACATTCAAGAGTCAAATTAACAATCCTTTCAAGGGAAACAAAGTTTCTTTCTGTATATCAATCTCAAGTGATCAAGAAGATTGGTCAGGTAACAAATGTGATTAGTATGACGTGACAACGATCATCACTCCCTCTGTCATTTGAAGACTATTTTGTATGAAAGGCAGACCTGCACATAACCCGGTAGAAAGGTATGAAATTCCCATAAGGCACAGATCTCGCTTTGGTATTTTGTACTGGACACTGCCACTCCAGCCGATACCATCCACGTGAATAGAGAACCCACCTCAAATATTTTTTTACCAAAAATCCGGGAATTGTCCAATTTTAATTAAATTTTCAGCACTTTATACATTAAGGAATTAATTTTATAATGAATAGCTTATTTAAAAAAAAAAAAAAAATTGAAAAAAAAAAGTGTTTTTTTATCAATTATAATTGTAGGGGTTATTTCAATCTTTGGTTATTTGAATAAAATAATTTTCCAGTCCCTAATATATTTAGTATTGAAAAATAAAACATTTATTGCAAAAACACGGACCTAAAATGAGGTTTCAGTTTATTTTATGGTAGGAATTTACGAGGAAATTGTTCTTTTTTACCTCTTATTGCTTTTTATTAATAGTATTCTAGGTATTACACAAAACTGTATCTGGTTGTGAGGCTCCAATTCTGGAGCTCTAGGGAATGTGGAGTACCCCTTCATTGCTATTACTTCCAGGTCCACCCAGACCTGGATTGGTAGTACGTGTTACAGTGCAATCTATAGGTCAAATAGATCTGTTTGCAAGTTAATGAAAATTATTTCTACCAGATTATTAATACACATGAATTAAACAAATCATATACATTAAAAAAGAAAAAGAAAAAAAATGGCTTTACATTTCTAGAAAGATCAAATCCAGAAGACCACATTTTTAAAAAAATGTTAAAAAATTTCAACACCTGATAAAAGTTATTCAAAATTAAAAAGTTTTTATCAATTATAATTGTAGGGTTATTTCAATCTTTGGTTATTTGAATAAAATAATTTTCCAGTCCCTAATTTTTACATTTCTAGAAAGATCAAATCCAGAAAACCAGATTTTAAAAAAAATGTTAAAAAATTGCAACACCTGAAAAAAGTTATTTAAAAATTTAAAAGTTATTTTCTTGCAATTCACACACACACACACAGGTACGCGCGTGTGTGTATATATATATATATATATAAAGTGAGGATAGTGTTTACATGAAGTCAATGGCACTTGGTTACTGACAGTTCCTTGCCTATGCAATTTTCAAACTTGCCTTGAAAATCACATAGGTTAGAAACTGTCAGTAACTAAATTATATATTCAGATATAAATTCTCTATCAATGATATTGAGCACTATTTACTTCTAAATATAGCACACCATATCATCAATATATACCCAAAAGAACTGGTTTTAGAAATTATTTACATTTTTAAAATGATTGGCCTTTGTACTTATTTAATGATGCTATCTATCAGTTATAACCAGAGATTCTTTGGCAAACAAGAATGGTAATAGTCTAGTTGAAGTATTTCATTGACAAAAAAACTCATTCACCCTTGTTTAATCAAAATATTTCATCAATAAAAATGTAAACAATACATATGATCACTCTAAAATAGGTTTTACGTTTGCACTAGTCATAATTTTTTTACAATTAGCTTAGAGTGATTATGTTTCAATTTGAATTAGAACTACAATTTTAAAGAAGATATTTAATTTTTTCAGCACATTTAAAAAAATTGATATCAAAAGTTAGCATATGTACCTTATTGTTTATAAAAAGAGAAAAATATTTGTGTTATTTTAATTTTTTTCCTAGAGATTGAAAATTCCCTTTCAGTGTTTAACTTTTTTCAGTGTTTCCCAGAATTTTGTTATGATAATGTAAAAATATTAAATAATGTTATAACTAAGATTTACATTTTTGGAATTCATCGTGGATGATTTAGACAATCTCATTTTTAATTAGAGGATGTTGCAAAACAAAAATGGTCATTCAATCAAGGACCATGTGTATTAATATATAGATTCTATGATTATAAATAATGCTAAAGTTTACCGATTTCTTTAATGATATTTCTTTTTGTATTTGCAGATATTGATGGTGGTGGAAAACAAATGAATTCATCTGAGAAGAATATATAAATATTGTATAAAAAAGTAAAAGTAAGTAAAGTCGTCGGGGTGCCTAAAGTCGGAATCAGCCAGTCAGCGAGGGAGTCTATCCCCTTTTCAATAGCGCTAGACCAAGGAGATTGTTTTTTAGTGTCTCAGGTGGGGTGCCACACCTACCATCAGCTCCTTACTTTACCGCACAGATCCCTGTGCTACTCATACGCTGAGTTGGCAAGGACCGGTATCGAACTAGGAACCTTGTGGTTTCTAGCCGAACGCTCTACCGACTGAGCTAACCCGAAAATGCAATAATTCTCCTTAAGATATATATATATTTTTGCAAAATCTTCATTTAAAAATGATATTCTTGCAATATGAAACATGACAAAAAACAAAAAAAACATGGGCAGATGAAGTGTGAGTTTCAGCCTCTAAAAGAGCTCTTGGTAATATGCACTTGAAAGAAACCCTATACTTGTGAAATGTATGAATCTGAATTTACTAGTTCCTATTGACTTTATTACATGAAAACACACAGCACTGAATTTACATTTAAATATACACAAGGAGAAATATACAATAAAAGAAAATTGCATAAAGAAGATGCATCAATATATTTAAAAACTTTGGCTTAAAAATCATGCAGACACAGAGTGAAAAGAAAGTCTATCCTTGCAAAATCTGTGAATCAACATTTTTGTATTGTTCACATTTGAAAAGGCACATGCGAACACACACTGGAGAGAAACCCTACAAATGTGAAACTTGTACGTCAGCATTTTCAAAGAATTCTGACTTAAAGAGACATGTTCGAACACATACTGGAGAGAAACCATACACTTGTGAAGTGTGTGGATCTGCATTTGCGCAGAGTTTCAATTTAAAAATGCATATGCGATCACACACTGGAGAGAAACCCTATATTTGTCAAGTATGTGGATCAGCATTTTCAAAGACTGTAGTTTTAATAAGACATGTGCGAACACATACTGGAGAGAAACCATGTTCTTGTGAAGTGTGTGGATTAGCATTTTCACAACGTTCAAATTTAAATACACATATGCGAACACACACAGGAGAGAAACCTTTCTCATGTGAGGTGTGTGGGTTTGCATTTTCACAGAATTGTGCTTTAAAACTACATATGCAAACACACACGGGAGAAAAACCATATGTTTGTGAAGTGTGCGGATCAGGATATTCAGCGAGTTCACAATTAAAAAGACACATGTCGACACATACGGGAGAGAAACCATATTCTTGCAAAGTGTGTGGATCAGCATTTTCAGAGAATTCAACTTTAAAAAGGCACATACAAACATGTGAAGGGCATGAACCATTATCTTCTCTCCCCCCAGATATGGGTGAATCTTAGAGCAGACTAGATTCTTTAGCTTGGATAAGGCAGCCACTCTGCTATAAGGAAAACTCTGAATTCAATCTAGTTTTACTCCTAACAAGTGTGCCTTACAATTGATGTGTCATATCCTGCTTTAATATAATAATAAAAATGTACAAATGTTCCGCACAGAAAGAAATATTGACCTTCCTCAGAGTAAATCCTTATTTTTTTAAATAAAATTTGTTGGAACGCGGTTAATTTTTGAAATGGTCACTTTCTTCAAGTTATTTTTTAAAAAGTTCTTTTTTCGAACATGAATGGAATGTTATATTTTTTCTGAATACAATGTGTGTATAAAAGTACAAAAAAATTTTTGAAACATTTTTGACACACCTTGTCATTATATATATACATATATATATGTACGGCATGTGTCTCACCAACCCTGCCTGTTGAGGGCATTATATATATATATATATATATAGGGTCATCCACAGACACGTGTTTCGACTTATCAAGTCTCCTCAGTGTGGCTAGACATTTTGTAAGCTACCTACAGCCGGAATTGAAATCCGATCGGTTGGGTGTCAGTCCGGCACCGTAACCATTAGGCTGTCTTCACTTACAGAATGGGAAGGGGATTTTAACTGTTTAATACACACATCGCTTTGCGTGTAAAGGCCGTCACAAAGTGCTCCATTCCTTAGAAGAGCGTTGCGTTATATATATATATATATATATATAATGCCCTCAACAGGCAGGTTTGGTGAGACACATGCCATACAGGAGCTGAGTGGCTCAATACTTTATTACCCAAATGGGGACCACATTTCTTATTTGATTTGTTCATTAATTTCCAAACAAAGCAGTGAGTTACCAACCGTGAAAGTAGGCAGTGAGAATTTTTACACAAGAATTGATGAAATCAAAATGAAATTTGTGTAGAAATATCCACTGTTAAATCCTGTACAAATGGGTTAGCATGATATAAAGAATGAACAGACACACATACAATTTTTGGTAACTTATGAGGAAGACCGTCCCGGTCTCCTGCCTCAAAACTTGCTACCGTTGATTGCTGAAAAACCAACCCAGCTACAATTGAAGTCCGTAGCCGAAGCAGTGTCACTTGAAAGTAAACAACCAACTTGGGGCGTTTTGTTTTTTTTTTGTTTTTTTCGACATTCCCTTACATATAAAAAAATCCAAAACGTTTATTTTTTTCGGTATTTTCATTTTATTTTAATATATTTATTTCCAACAATCAATTACAAGTATAAAAAAATCAAAATATTTAGATATTCTTGCTTATTTAAACTAAAAAGAAGACATTAAACAAACATGAATAAAAGAAAATCTGAGTATTTAGATATTCTTTTATATTTTAATAAAAAAAAACTATCTATCTATCTATCTATCTATCTAGTCATCTTCATATCTATCTATTGCTTCGGTTATGGACTTCAATCGTAGCTGGGGTTAGTTTTTCACCACTCACCGTTAGCAAGCTTTGAGGCAGGAGACCGGGACAGTCTTCCTCACCCAATTTTTTTACCTGTTATTATATATTACTGTCATACTGGGTTTGCTAAAATGGGAGTGGATATATGACGTGTTTAAAATCTTTTCTATTATCATTTTGTTGGTTGATATATGACGTGTTTAAAATCTTTCTATTATCATTTGTTGTTGAATCTATGGTTTAGTGGGAACTATAGTACTGAAAATTTAGCATATATTGATACACAGTGCTTCCTATGCAAATATCTATCATCCTCCTCCTACTGAATTGAAACTAGTTCTAGTTTAGTATTATCTGCATTATTCGGACTATTGTCCCCATCTTCATTGTTATTTGTACAATGTTTCAACCGATATGCCCTCTGGCCTTCTTCAGGTATTTCTTGTTGGACTCGGGAACTTTCTCGGACTCGGGAACCTTCTTTTCGAACTCGGGAATTTTCTTGTCGTAATTGGGAGCCATCACAAAACTTTTAACTTAACCCTTTATTTAGTCCATGGGGGTATCCTGTTCTCATTCTGCTAACCATAGCTGGGGTAGGAGTTGTGTTAATTATTAATTATTTATAGTGATGGCTCCCGATTACGACAAGAAAGTTCCCGGGTTCGAAAAGAAGGTTCCCGAGTCTGAGTAGGTTCCCGAGTCCGACAAGAAATACCTGAAGAAGGCCGGAGAGCATATCGGCCGAAACGTACAAATAACAATGAAGATGGGGGACAATAGTCCGAATAATGCAGATAATAATAATCTTCAAGCCTCATCTCAAACATTCAGAGAAATAGTTCTAGTTTTTTTTTAGCTTTTTACAAATCCCGTCTTTTAGAGGGTGGTATTTTCTTTGTCAGATTGTGTAGCATCTCTAATACTGATATAGATGCTTCTGCCATCATCATTATCAACGTGTGCTGACATCATAGATTCCTTTGAATCTCTCTAACCATCTGTCCCTATCAGTGATCGCACATAGAAGATGAAAGTAAATTTTTGCTGGTAAGTCGACACTTGTATATCCATGTGTTTAAGCCCTTAGGAGAATGTTGCTTATGAGTTTGTCCTTACCTCACCAGCTGTACCCAGAATGTCCGATCTTACTTTGATGGTTTGCTAGATAAGAGTTAAGCAGTCGTGCGACTGCTGTTTTATAGGGTGTTGCTTTCAAGTTTTGTTCAAAACATCATGCACTATTGTGTAGATCCCATCTATTTTTTTTTTCTCCAGGTGTTTTGTTAGATCCTAAGTGGTGCTGCCCTACAGTATTTCTAATACAGTTACAGACTGGAAGAATTCCTGTTTTATCTTATTAGAAACATCAGATTTGGCTAAATGGAACTTAATGGACCCGCTGAAAGAAAAAAATACCAAAAATCAGGGAATTAACCGAATTTAATGGAATTTTCAGTGTTGATATATTAATGAATAAAAGATAGAAAAACTTAAAAAAAATTTTCAGGTCAGTTAACTTTGAACCACATATCTTTGAGGTGTAACACCAATTCTCAAAGATATGTGGTTCAAAGTTAACTGAAAAGTTAGCAGTCCATGCCTTACTTATGTGTATGCAGATATCACTTTCAGTAGATGAGATATTGCTACCAAGGTATACAAACTGACCTACTAATTTCAGAAGAGATGGCACAATAAAGACACATGAACTCTGTTTTATCTATATTTACACACAGACTGGTGCCTCTTGCTATCTGCCATATCTGATCGTATTGTGAGATTGATGGAGGGCTTTGTGTAGTATGTGCTATTGTTTCCCTAAAACCACTGGAAATGGCTTCTTGATTGATTAACGGAATTTAATTGCATGTCAACACATCTGGGGTAATTTTAAGTAATGGTATTGCATACATTCAACATTTATATTTACATTTTTTGTGTAGTCGTTCATTAAGATATGTTTTACATATGGTTACATAAAATCAAGTTTTTCTAATAGAAATAATTTGTACACAGATCTATTTTACCCATAGATGTGAACCTAATGGGTACTATTACCCTAGGTCCATAGACTTGGGAGTAATAGTAATGAAGGGGTACTCCATACTCTCTAGATCTACATAACTGTAGCCTCACCACCAGATACAGTCAAATGTCCTACCTAAGACATACCTTTTGGGGTGGAGTCTGAGCCCTGAGCAGGGGATCCAGTTAGCATATTCTAAGCCCCATAAAATGCATTCTGTCAAACCACACTGTTCTTGATTGGTGTCACTGGGTGATTCTCTGATTTGGTTGAGATTTTTTCACAGTGAATTTTGGGTCACTTCAATTGGGTAATTTAAAAGAACGAATTTGCTGAATATAATTGGTTTTCCCAAAAGTCATCTTTTCCTTTAAACCCATAAATTGGTAATTAATCAAACATTAAAAAAAAACAGTAAAAAGATAATTTTCCATTTTTATTAACGTTTTTAGATATTTAGGATCATATGACCTTCAAGCACCCCTTTTTTTATCTTGATTAAGAAAGGACATGTTTTTCATTTACACCTTCAATATCTGGTTGTTTTAACAGACATTTTTTAGATTTAAAAAAAAAATTATAAAACTAACCCCTAACCCTAACCGGATATTGACGGTGTAAATGAAAAACATGTCCTTTCTTAATCGAGATCAAAAAGGGGTGCCTAAATGTAATAGGGTCCGATATTTTTTAAAAACAATTTACTGACTTTTCATAACTTTGTAAATTGAGCATACCTAGTTATTTTCTATGACAGTTTGTAAATGACATTTTACCACAATATATATATATATATATATATATATATATATATATATATATATATATCACTAGCAACTGTCAGCACTAGATAACAGTTTCAGATACAAATTGGGATGTAAAAACTCCTGTAATGAAAAAAGACAACAATTTTTTTCTTCAAAAATTATTTTTGATATTTTTTCATATAGATCAGTGAAATAGAATCTAAGTTTTTTTAGCTGCATTTTTTTAAACACAATTTTTTTCTTTCATTAGAAAAGTATGCCAAACTTAATAAAACTAAATCAAAATTCATTACTCGCAAAATGGTGATGATATTTCATCTTTATCGATTTGATCAGTCACTAACAATAAAAGTGGGTAACCAACTTGCATAAACAAAATTGATGAAATAAAAAAATACGAATTGCCAGTTCAAAAAGTTAACATCTGGGTAGTTCATGTTTAACATCTTCCCTTATAAAAGTAAACAACTTTTTACATGCTTCCTGTTTGGAATGAAAGAAATTATACGGTTGGAAAATTAAAATGGAAAGTTTTTTGGTGGCCCCCAATGACAGTCTAACTACAGTCTATGAATGAACTTTTTGCGAATTGGGTTATGGTTTTAGGGGATTAAGGTTGTTTTTAATTATGTATTGCTTAAAAAAAATAAACAACAAAAAACCCAAATTACTATACATTTAATGTTGAAAAATATTTTTTTAAACTAAGTTTAATTGAAATTATACATTGCAATACTAACACAAACAACTGTCTCAATAATAGATTCAATAATTAATTTCAATGGTTAATTAAATGTATAGTAATTTGGGTTTTTTTTATTTTTTTTTTAAGCAATACATAATTAAAAACAACCTTGATCCCCTAAAACCGTAACCCAATTCGCAAAATGTTAATTCATAGATTATAATTCAACTATCATTGGGGACCACCAAAAAACTTTCCATTTTAATTTTCCGACCGTTTTCAGAAGTCAGCCCAACATTTTCATAAATATCAACAAGAATTTATTGTTAGGGTTGGGGTTGGGTTAGAGTTAGTTTTATAGATTTATGCTTTAACGATTAATAGTGGAAAATGCCATTTTTACACTTTGGAAAAAAATTCATAACTGTCAAATTTACCATCATCATTTTCTTTCATTTTTTCCAAAAAAATTGTAAAAATTCACATGTTTTATCACAAAGACATTAATGCTATCTATATTTTTCATTTAGAAGAATTTTTTGTATCTTTATCCTTCACAAAATATAAATATAAATAAACTTTTGTGTTAAATCTGTGTTGTTATTTTTAACATTACTTGCATTCATAATAAGACTATTTACAGCAGCAGTAAAATAAGCATAAAATAGGTATACCTGAAAATTTGGCTGCTACAAATTTTTAAAACAAGTCAAAATTAATTAAATCAATTATTTAAAGTCAAAAAGTAGTAATATATTGAGCATCAGTAAAAAAATTTTTTTTTAAAATATTACACATGTAATTTATTTTTAATACATTTAAAAATTTTCAGTCAATTTCGTTGCATTTGATGCTTAAAATCCATGTTTACAAAATAAATTATAACATTCGTGATTGAAATTTTTTTACCAAAAATCAGGTAATTACCCAATTTTAAAGAAATTTCCAGTATTGATTTATCAATTAATGAATTTTATAATACATCAGTTATTTTATTTCAAAACTTTGATTAGGTATTTCTGCTCTGATAAATTAATATATAAAATCCATTTAAAATATGAGCAGCATGATTTTAAGTTTAAAATGTCATATTATTAGATTCTAAAAAAATATTTTTTAATAACTACTTTACTTTAGTATCAATCACCCATATTTTTTGGTCAAGAACTGTATTGGAAATTTTATTAAAATCAGATAATTCCCTGATTTTTGGTAATTATTTCAAACGGGTGTGTGGGGGTGTTCAAAATTGTATTGAAAAAAAAAAAACCCGGATTTTTCAACAAATTGAGAATACCTAGCATAAAAGTAGATCTGTCTATTTAACGAGGACCGGCAAAATAAGCCTAAAAGCAAGTTTGTCTATTTGACCAGGACTGGTTAGGTAGCCTCTTTCAAAAAATAACTAAGCACAGTAACAAGTATCAAAATATATAAGATGGGTAATTATAAACTTTTGTTTAGTAATTTAGGGTGTCCAGAAAAAACAGAACCCAAAAATTTTATAATAAAACTTTAAAAAAACAAAAAAAACAAACTTAAAAAACAGAACCCAAAAATTTTATAATAAAACTTAATGTTAACTAGAGGGGGTTAGGGTTAGGGTTAGGGTTGGGGTTGGGGTTTAGGGTTAGTTTAATGGGAAAATAAATAAATAATTTGGGTTCTGTTTTTTCTGGGTCACCTTGTATAGGGTGAACCAGAAAAAACAGAACCCTAACCCTAACTTGAAGGGTTAGGGTTGGGGTTTAGGGTTAGTTTAATGGGAAAATAAATAAATAATTTGGGTTCTGTTTTTTCTGGGTCATCCTGTATAGGGTGAATCAGAAAAAAAAGAACCCTAACCCCAACCCAACCCAACCCTAACCCTAAACCCCTCTAGTTAAAATTAACAGTTTTATTACAAAATTTGTGGGTTCTGTTTTTTTCTGGGACACCCTAATTTACTAAACAGAAGTTCATAATTACCAAATATGTTTATTCTCGATGTTACGGAGTGTTATTACAAACAGAACCGTTAAGTCCTGCATTAAAAAGAAAAAACATAACTAATAAAAGAAAAAACTATAAACTGAATCTACGACTATTAAAAAAAATATTTTTTTAAAGATTGTATATGCATTACGCATGCGCGAACTTAACTACCAAAATAAAATCACTTTCAGTTAACGATTCGATGGTGGTAGTCTTGTTTTTTTCCTTTGGGGTTTATAAAACAGGTGACAAGAAGAGACTACCGATCGGGAAAAGTAAATAAAAAGGAACTCAAACTCACTAAAAAGTAAGTAAACATTTCATATCTAAAAAAAAAAAAAAAAAAAAATGACGTGGTTTCATTTGTATATTGAAATTGTTGACATTTTTCCATTACACCGCATACGTACTTACAGAGAAAACATGAAATGAGGTTAAATGCTTGAACGATAGGTTCCACCAATTTTCCCTGTTAAATATACCCTCCCCTATATTTAACACATGAAACTTGAATAAAGGTTAATATTATTTTCAAAGATTTTTGTCCATTCAAAAGAAAAAACATTAAACAAACTCCTGATGATTTAAAAAAATGTTCAGCCTACAGAAATAATGAAAATTATGAACGAAAATCAATGTTTACATTTTTGCACCGTTAAATCAATTGAAATTTAACGTAGCCAAAAATAAGTTATGACTAGAGGCTTTTTAAAAAATTCCATAAAAAGTCAATGGATTTTCACGAAAATTTCCATAATTAGTTACCTTTTAATGAAAATATGTATGAAATAGTCTTTTTCCCGAAATGTATTAGGGAATTTTTTAATGAGGTCTATTTTATTTTATGAAATATGAAAAAAATGAACCGACAAAATACGATTTTTACTTTTTTCTATAAAGATAAGTGTCTGAATAATTATATCAGAAGATTTTTGAGTTTCAATGCCAGAGTTTTTTTTTTAGTAAAAGAACTATGAATACAGAATTCACAAAAAAAAATATCAATAAAGAAACTGACAGTGTCGTAAAAACGGACTGTTTTATTATTTTTCAAGATAACGATGAGTAATTTTTCCCCAGTCAGATAATTTGATCCTTGAATTAACTGTTTTTCATTATAACAACTCTTTATGTTCGTTATTTCTTTTTGTTGCGAAATTTAAAAAAGTTAAAAAAATATGTACATTTCTTCCTTCATTAAGGCCTAAACTGATCATGTGACCTATTTTGGTGGTACCTATGAACGAAACTAACAACGAATTTGTCCTATTTAGAATATAAAGGAATAGAATAAAAATGGTTGACTTCTGATTTAGGTCGGAATATTAAAATGGAAAGTTTTTTGGTGGTACCCAATGACAGTTTAACTACAGTCTATGAATTAACATTTTGCGAATTGGGTTACGGTTTTAGGGGATTAAAGTTGTTTTTAATTACGTATTGCTTAAAAAAACAACAAAAACCCCAAATTACTATACATTTAATTAACCATCGAAATTAATTATTGAATCTATTATTGAGACTGTTGTTTGTGTTAGTATTGCAATGTATATTTTCAATTAAACTTGGTTTAAAAAAATATTTTTCAACATTAAATGTATAGTAATTTGGGTTTTTTGTGTATGTCTACTAAAAAAAAAAAAAGGAATTAAGTTAACTGCTGGAAATAAAATAGGTACCTATGCTTAAAAGAAAGAGAAATGGAAGATGATGATAAAGAAAATAAGCATTAAAAGGGGTCCTATCTAGTATAGAAATAGATAAAATGTTGGGTAATCCTTAACTTTTTCCTCGTAAATTCCTACCATAAAATAAACTGAACCCTAATTTTATGTCCGTGTTTTTGCTATACTAAATATATTTTCTTTATTCTTTAACAAATAAAGAAAATATATTTAGTATTGTAAAATAATGGGCGCAAGAAAAATAAAACATTTATTGCAAAAACACGGACATAAAATTAGGGTGCAGTTTATTTTATGGTAGGAATTTACCAGGAAAAAGTTAAGGATTACCAAATGTCGAAACGATCCCTGACTTTCTGTCAAAGTTGACATTTGTAAATAAAAAGAAGGGAAAGATAACTTGTGTACAACGTGCATGCCAGAAACTCGGATCATTTATACATTGTATATTTCAATCTCACTTAATCATTGCTATTTTTTTTTTTTTTGTTTACATTGATCAGCCTTCTGTGTAGCCCTGACAGGTTTGTATATTTTGTGATGAAGTTTATCAAAAATTGTCTTATGCTTAAGAATCAATGAATGAAGATGTATTGGAAAAACAGGGGAATAATTAACTGCCATTGGCAGCAAGAAGCCAAACAATGCACTACCATAGATTGGTGCCTAATTTGCCACCCCCCCCCTATTTTAGAATCACTTGTAGTGTTGACCATCACAGGAGTGTGACATCTTATCCAGTCTCTCCTAGAACAAAGATGGACTTCAGCAGATAAATCTGGCCACAACGCCATTAAGTTTGCAAGTTGTATTTCTTAATATCTGTTTGTACTTTCATTTGTTTGCTGAGTCTTCTTCATCAAATTTGAATACCTATTGGGAAAATATATGAGCAACATTTTTAGATTTCAGTGATTTCTTTATGGTATTGACTGACTTTTATTAAAAAGCAAAATGTGAGTGAGAAACTCATGACATTTGGACAAATGTTTATTCTATAATTTCTCTGCAGTTTTCAGCTGAGGCTTGGTAATTTTTATTATTTGGGCTATTGCTCTCATCTTTATTGTTATCTGTACAACATTTTGGCCAATGTACACTCCGGTCTTCTTCAGGTATCTCTTGTTGGACTCTCAATAACCTTTTCTTTGAACTCTGGAACCTTCTTTTCGAACTCCAGAACCTTCTAGTCGTAATTGGGAGCCTTCACAGAACTTTGAACCGAATCCATTATTCAATCGAAGGGGTATATTGTTCTAATTCTGGTAACCATGAGTGGGTGTTAAGCTGTGTTAATTATTATTCTAAGTTACTGTTGCCCTTGACCAGGATTGAACCTGCAGACTAGAGATAACTCACTTAGAACTGTATTAACTCAATGCCTATATCCACTACACCATGTGTCCAATTGTGTGTCATTATTACCTTTATAATCTGGAAGAGCATACTGAATAGCGAGTTTGATCCTCACTGGATGCCCCATACTTGTGACCTTCTGTCACATCCTTCCTGTGATGAACTGGTTGGGTAAATCCCTACTTTTGGAAAGAAGGTCAACTGTAAACACTTTGAAAAACAGTTTGACTTGACCAGGCTGTGTCGATAAAGTGACAAATTCTTTGAGATAAATATCACAGATATATTTGTTGCAATGCATCTTTGATGCTTATGTTATTGTTATAAGGAGTATAGAAGTAATAAAAAGAAGAGACTGATAAACTGTTTAAATAGGTTTTAATATCAAACAATTATGCCAGTCATAATTGTACAAAGATGTCCATGTTTATGTTTCCACTTGTACCCTCGTGGGCAGGGTTGATAATTCAGAGTTCAATTTCAGGTTAGTCAAGGGGAAGTAACTATTTAATTTACAACAGTTACCCATTGTAGGAATAGCTGCCTACAGTCTATGAGGAACAAAATATAAGTTCACAGAATATAATGACAAAAGGGAAAGCACATGTATTTTTAACCTTATTTATTCACATGCAAACTCAACAAAAGTCAATATAACAAGTACTTAGAGACAGTACTTACAGTTCCTATATATCCCTCGTTGAGGGGGGGGGCTTAGGTGGAGTCTTCAGTTGTTACTCCTTCACTGAGGGGAAAATTCCTTCAGT
Organism: Doryteuthis pealeii; assembly: GCA_023376005.1. Classification (NCBI taxonomy): domain Eukaryota; kingdom Metazoa; phylum Mollusca; class Cephalopoda; order Myopsida; family Loliginidae; genus Doryteuthis; species Doryteuthis pealeii. Next base: position 85,322,636 of record CM042151.1, read on the forward strand.
CACAATGAACTGAGACAAGAGCTCGTTTCTACGAGGCTCACACGTTGGTACCAAAACCGTAAAGAGAATTCTTCACCCAACCTGACAAGGGATGTTACCTTTTCTACTTCCTGTCCCCGAAGGCACAGGAGAGTTCTAGTCTGTACACCATCAAATAGAACTAATATTTAAGGTTCAAATGAAAGATGCTAGAGTGCGGTCAGAGAGGCTTCCTCCAATCAATTGGCTGGTCACATCAAGCCCTAGCACCTCTATGATTGTCCCAACCCTATTTCCTTTATGGCAAGCCCCAATATTTTTTATCATATATGTGCTAGAAGTTGGTGGCTGAGGGTCTTCATGTCCTGGGAATGATGTTAAACTCTATCTGATTGTGAGGTTTCAGTTCTGGGTGTCTGGGGAATGTGGAGCACCCCTTCATCACCATTGCTCCCAGGTCCACTTTGACCCAGAGCTATAGTACCTGTTAGGGTCCCATTTATTGGTTAAATAGAAAATTTGTTTACAAAAAACATTGAGTTTTAAAAAGTTTCTTCCAAACTATTGCTACAAATCTTTCAAAACTTTGCTGGCATTAAATAACCCACTAAGGTTGATATGCTGTAAAACAAAACAAACAAATGAAAGATAGTGTTATTAGTAAAAGAAAAGATGATAAAATTAATTTTTATAATGAAAATGTAAAAAAATTAATTTTATAATGAAAGTGTAAAAAAATATGAAAAATTTGGTCAATTTGTATATATAAATGACAGATGGCAGTCTTTGAAGTTAGACACATTAGAAGCAAACCAGAATGAGAGGGACATATAGTTGAAGCACATAGAATGGACTTTGGGGAAAGAGAGTAATGTATTGAATATAATTGAAGGAACCAGATTTTGTTTGTGAAGAAGGAACACCAGTTTCATCTGCCTTTGTTGGTCAGGTAGAGGACATGAGAAACAATTTTTGTAATATTGTTACCTTATGTTTTGGTTTGATAACTGTTGTAACTAAATAAATAAACTGTTGTAAATAAAGGATTCATTTCCGGACATGCGCACATATACTATAAAAGGGGGGGATAGAGGGGGGAAATAGATATTTGCTTCAACAAGTTCCTGCTGAGTGGGGGGCGGTACCAAAAAGAAGCGAGTTCACTGTCTTCTCGCAGGCCAAACTTTCTTTTGGTCAACACAGTCTTCGACCAGCAGCTGAAAATCCATCGCCGTCATCAAAATAATATTTTCTGACTGCCGTCTCACGTAAGCCGAAAGCTTCTCTGCTTGTCATGCCACGCTCCACTCGCTTTGGTTATTTTATGGGCATATTACCCAAACATCCGGGCACATCAGTCGAACCTCGCGTCCGTCCAGTTCCTAAATCGCATTTGTTTTTGCATGCAGGAGGACACGGGTTTGATCCCGGCAGGCAAGACAATGTCTTGCTCTTTTTCCTTTCTTGTTCTCCATCAGGCGCCAAATCTTTGAAATAAAATTCAGGTCTTATCCTGTTATCAGAAGAGTGTTGACTTGTTTTATTTTCCTTAAAGAACTAACAGTCACCCTTTTTATAAACTGGGATATGAAAAGGCAAACTTCACATTAGTTTATAAAAAGGGCAACTGTTAATTCTTTAAGGGAAAATAAAACAAGTCAACACTCTTCTAATAACAGGATAAGAACTGAATTTTATTTCAAAGATTTGGCGCCTGTCGGTGTATGCATATGTGCGCATGTCCGGAAATGATTCCTTTATTTATCAGGTTACAACAATAACTAATATAAGACTTTTGCTTCATCATTGTTTGATGTTGTGTTAAATAGTCTCTTATTACTTTTTGCTATGATCTTCTATGTACTAATCTTCTCTTCGTCCCTGGCTACATTGAGTTCTTTTTCAGTTGGGGACATATTATCAGGTGTTATATCTCTCGGTGTTCAATCTTAGTTCTTATAAATTCGGAACACAGAGACACATATCAATTTGGTAAACACAAGACTTGACTTTTATTTTTCAAAGCTCCGGTCCCAAGTTTCCCATTGAGAAATGACCTCAGAGGACAGACTGCATCTGGCGTCTGTCCCCTTCAAACAACCAGCCAACTCTCTCCCATCTATCTCATCCCAACACTAGATTCATTTACCTTTTTCATGTAGAAGATATGAGAAACAAGTATCACAGTATTTTTATGGTATTTTGTTGAGTTGGTAACTGTGTTGCATACCTCTTAGTTCTGAGTGGATAACAGCTTCATCCGATCAAAAGTCTTACCCACTTAAAGACCGACCAAATTTTTTTGCCCCCCCCTCCAAAAAACCTACTGTTTGGAGAATTCTACTTATACAAGAGTGTCAATGCGCTACTGTAACATTACCGCAGTTAAGGTATCTTGTCATTGTTTAATATGAAAACTGAGCATGAAAAGTCAGCTGAGCATTTATAACATGATGGAAATTAATCATATTTTATTAAAATGATAGATTTATAAATAAATCAACAAACAAAAATATATTTAACTAGTTTCAATATATATATATATATATATATATATATATATATTCTCATTCTAGGCATTCCTCAAGATCTATTGATAGTTAAAAATTTATCTGGATAATCTCTGTTAATTGAGGAATGTATTTTAGTCTACCTTATTTTGTTTCAATTTTTCTATTGTAGGCACTACATATCTATATATGTTATATACCTTCTTACTTCTTCTTACTCTGGTCGTCTATTCTTCTGGCCAGATCTGGTATATCTTCTAAGGTCTCGTCTGGTCTTCTATTGAGGATTCCGGGTCTGGTCTCTGTTGGGGATCATTTCTTATCAGAAGCCCTGTGCTATTGTTAGCTTTTAGTAATAACAACAAGACTTCGATTTACGATGATGTTACTTTATTCCATAAACCCCCAGACCAGGCAATGCGCACGGATCCTTACATCTTGCTAGCTTCGCTTCTAAGTCTAACTCTAACTGACTGCGTTGCTTACACCTTAAACCGGAAGGGGCTTTCTATCGGGGTTCCGTTTCTCACGGTTCTCCCCAGAACGCAAGGTGAGAGTGAGGTCAAACGCTGTCACTCACTCTCAAGGCCATAAGCTGTACTGATCGCCATAATGATTTCTACACTATTGTCATAATCATTAGGTATCTAATGATTATGTAACAACTTGTGTAGAACTTTTGCTAAATCTTTGTTTGATATAGTATTAAATAATCTTTTATAATTTTCTGCTATGTTCCTCTGTTCTTCTTTTCATCGCTGATCGTGTTAATTTTAGTTAACTTATGGTCAAGTCAGGCTGGAAGCACTGGTTCTCACTAGTTCACCAAAGTTAAGCAGCGATGAGTCTGTTCAATTTTTAGTTGGATGACCACTTAAGCAACAGCAGATACAATAAGCAGTCTGAATCAAAAAAGACTTAGGAACATGGAGACATATATTATTTTGGTATATACATAACTTTGTTTACCTGATACCATATTTTAACCATGCAATCTGAATAAAAAAATACTTGATTCGGCATTAAATGAACCAAAAAGTGTTGATATACCGTAAAACAACCAACAACCATCTTAGAAACATGGAGACATATTTTATTTTAGTGTACACATAACTTTGTTTCCCTGATATCATATTTTAACCCTGCATATGGGAGAAAAGCAGTACAAATAAAACAACCCAGCACTTAGCTCAAGTCTCAGTTATTTTATCTTTCTTAGGAGTTGCCTGGTCACATGACTTCCTCAACCAATGAAAATACTGTTCAAAGCCTGTCAATTAAATCCCTGGTGATTTTCCATGAGTTAATAGCTAAATTTAAATCCTAGCTCCTCTTCCTTATACAAATGATAGGGTATGCTTATTCATTATGTAACTGTTGTAAAAATTATTGATCCGCTCTTATATATTGCCACATTTCACTGCATAGAATATTGCAGTTCATTTAAAAATCAATTTGTTAGATTTTACCAACTAAAATAGTTCCTTCAGCTTGTAAGGTTAATGCCTATGTCATGTTACCAGAACTACATGATAACATTAGTACGCGACGACCACTGGCACCATGAGAATTGGCGCGTATTTCGTTTTCCCTTTGTCTATGTTTCATGGTACCATTCTGTTCTGTGAAGTAAAGCCATGTGTAAGCACATGTATTTTGTACCTACGTTAAAATACGTCTTATGTTCTCATTCTACTAACTACGAGTCAACTAACACCACTGCAAGTTGTCAGAGACTTTTAAGCTCAACACAATTAACTTCTGATACAATCTGTATTTCAATAATCATACAATTTAATGTGGTTGTAAAGTGTTAATACTTGAAGATAAAACTCCGACAAAGATTGATAGACAAAACATTTTATATACAGCACAGAATAAACATGGTACATGATACATACATAAGAGTAGAGTTACATGTAAAAAGGATCAACATAAAAGCAACAGATATGAGACTAGGAATAGTCCATGCTGTATGAATCACTTACAGTAATGTAAGGGGGGCAAGCCCCAACGAGAAGGGGTAGACCAAAATCTACCCCATGTGTCTCGTGGGTTGAGCAACAGGAAAAGAGGAAGAGACGTTCAAATCAGCCGCTTAAATATCAAAGGCCCCTAGCGGGAACCAGTGAAACTAAATGGGCAGACAACTCCCCAGGCGAATACGAAAATAACGCCTATATGGTCATTTCTGTTTAAAGCAAAAATGTTTAACAGTTTTATTTCTGACTGAACATGAAGTACGCTGGATTAAATTGAAAGCTAAACTGAATTTTTGTGATTGTAAATAATACATGATTTTTACCTTTCCTTTAATAATACCTTTTCTTTATTTGACAGATATTGATTGCAGTGGAAAACCAATGTATTCATCTTATGACTTTTTCCGTCAAAGGCAAACCTGTAAACTCAACATTAGTTAAAAACTCAATTTTTGTCATAGCAAACAGAAACTTGAGTGAAACCCTATACAGATTATGTGGGTAGATCTTATTTGAAAAGAGTCATGAAAACACTCGTTCAAGAGAAAATATTCTTGGGAAATATATGGATCTAAATTTTCATTAACTCTTAAATCCTGTTGAGAATTCAGAGCCCCATTCCTATAAGAATTTATTTTTAAAAAATGGCTAAAAATGATCTTTTTCATTTAAAGTTACCCAAGATATTTCCCTTAAATTAAAGACTTCTAAATATGTTTAATATTACATTTAAACAAATCTATCTTTTGGGGTGGATTAGGAAAACAAACGTGACTTCTGGCCAGGCGGACTGAGGTGGTATAGGACATTAAGAGTTAATTTCATATTGAAATTGTTACATACACAAACTGGAGGCCTTACAATTGAAATATCCATAAATTAACATTTTTTAATTCATGCAAGTATTCACACACTTTAGAAAACTATCATTTGGACAAAATGTGTGCAAGAAAAAAGGATTTAACAAATATGCAAGCACACGCTGAAAAGAAATCCTACACTTGTGAAGTGTGTGGATCTGAATTTTCATATAGTTCACAGTTAAAAATACATATGCGAACACACACAGGAGAAAAACCATACATTTGTGAAGTATGTAGCTCAGCATTTTCAAAGAATTCCGATTTAAAAAGACACAAGCGAATACACACTGGAGAGAAACCTTACAAATGTGAAGTCTGTGGATCAGCATTTTCTCGAAGTTCAAATTTACAAACACATGTGCAGATACACACTGGAGAGAAAACTTACTCTTCTGAAAAAACATTCTCTTGTGAAATATGTGGAACAGCATTTACAAAGAAGTTATATTTAGAAAGACACATCCGAAAGCACACTGGAGAGAAACCATATTCTTGTGAAGTATGTGGATCAGCATTTTCACAAAGTTCACATTTAGATGTTCACATGCGAACACACACTGGAGAGAAACCTTTCTCTTGTGAGGTGTGTGGATCTGCATTTTCACAAAGTGCTGCTTTAAAACTACATATGAGAACACACACTGGAGAAAAACCCTGTATTTGTGATGAGTGTGGAACAGCATATTCAACAAGTTCACAATTAAAAAGACACATGTGGTCACACATTGGAAAGAAACCATATTCTTGCAAAGTGTGTGGATCAGCATTTCTAGAGAATAGTGATTTACAAAGACATATACGAACACACACTGGAGAGAAACCCTACACTTGTGATGTGTGTGGATCAGCATTTGCAGCTAATTCTTATTTAAAAAGACACATGCGAACACACACTGGAGAGAAGCCATTTTCTTGCAAATTGTGTGGATCCGCATTTTCAGATGGTTCCACTTTAACAAAACACATGCGAACACACACAAAAGAGAAACCCTATATTTGTGAAGTGTGTGGCTCATCATTTTCTTCAAATTTAAAAAGACACATGCTAACACATGCTGAAGAGAAATCATATGTTTGTGAAGTTTGTACTTCAGCATTTTCACAAAGTTCTACTTTAAGAACACATATGCAACAGAAACATTTTCATTAACTTATGAAATGAAATCACACATCTAAATATATACAAGAAATAAATTCTATACTTTTGAAGTATGTGGAGCAACATTTTCAGAAAATTCATATTTAAAGATATACATAAGAATACATCCTGTGAAAATGCCATATCCTTGTGAAGTGTGTGGATCAGTGGTTTGGAGTATAAATCTATTCTTAGATCACTTATGGGTACCCTCTAAAGAGAAACCATATTTTTGCTCTGGACTGTTGAAACAATACAATACTCACAATCACAGTGGGATTCCAATTAACATTAAATTGTTAGACATGTCAGCAAGCTATAACTCAATACAGAACCTGCATTGCTGGCAGTAGAATGGTGGATATTCATCTAGTACCATAACCACATTAAGACCAGCAACCAATCAGGATTCAAGGAATGGGATCACCCAGATGCAAATATTGAATATTTCTAAATGCTATAAATAACACCTGCTTTATGGACAAATTCAGTTATTCTTAGTTGTTGTTAAATTCAACACTCCATTAATCACACAATTCAACATGGTGCTGTAAACAGGACCCAACCTAGCTGGATGGAAAATCACCTTTATTGAGGTAGGCATATCTGTTGGCTTTGCCAAGACTTATGTGCAGATAGTGAAGAGATTGCAAGTTACAGCTTGTTTGCTGCCTTGTCTGCCAATCAGACGGTAATTGGAATCCCACTGCATTTTGAGTATTGTATTGCTTCTACATGGACATTCATATTCAAATTGAAAAATTATAGAGAGAAACAATAATTTTCTTTGTCTTGTGTTGTTTAAGTAGGTATATTTTCATTATATGTCAGTTTTGAATTATAACCTAATCAGGGAAATAAAATCAATTCCAGTGTTTCAAAGAAATCCTGAATAGTTACTAAGAAGCAGTAGCAGTAATTTCAATAAAATGAAATTATGTGATGACAGTTAATTCTTGTCCATCAATTAAAAATAAAGTCTTTTCTTTATTTATTTAATCTCTCTTGTGCTAAACCTCACATTTCTACAGTTAGTGTGAGTTATGGTACCCAAAGACAATAAACGTTCAAGGCCAACCTTCAGTAGTTGGTACTATAGCTTCTGTTGGAATATTTTGTTATATATAAGGTGTGCTGGATAACACAACTTAAACTTATAGACTCTTTGTGACTATATGGATTCAATCAGCCAATCAACATGCTCGAATACGTGGTTGGTTAACTATTTAAAGGCCTTCATGGAAAGGCATTCAGTTGCTCGTGCTTAACACTGAATGACAGAAGGATTCTGCTTAACACTGAGGGACTCAAGGATTCTGCTTAACACTGAGGTACACAAGGATTCTGCTTAACACTGAAGGACATAAATATTCTGCTTAACACAAGGATTCAACTCAAAATGAATCAAAATAGCCACAAGAATCTTAACACTGATAGACTCTTCCCTTTAGTCTTGTCCAGATTTGTACAATGATATTTAATTTAATTTGGTCAATACTTTAATTAGCCAGATTCTGTTTTGTTGTAAATGAACCTTCATCCAAGTCAACTTGGTCTTTTACCAAGTGGATGCATTTATCACTATTCAAGTAAAATCAATATTCTTGAACCATCACTTTTTATACAGATTCTCGTAGAATGAACTCTTCAGTTTGAAATATAAATAAAAAAGGAAATATGGATCTTATTCAAAATTTATTCACTCAGTGACTCATTCTGACAAAAAGATTAGACAGGCAATATTTGCCTTGCATGTATGTTTTGTAAATAAAGAGTATTTTTACACAAGTTGGTCAATGTTTTTTTTTCAACACAAGCTGGTCAATTTCTTTTTACACACAAGTTGGTTAATGTTTTTTTTTACACACAAGTTGGTCAATGTTTTTTTTACACACAAGTTGGTCAATTTTTTTACACACAAGTTTTTTTTTTACACACAAGTTGGTCAATGTTTTTGTTTTTACACACAAGTTGGTCAATTTTTTTGTTTTTACACACAAGTTGGTCACACACAAGTTGGTTGGTCAATTCTTTTGTTTTACACACAAATTGGTCAATATTTTTGTTTTTACACACAAGTTGGTCAATTCTTTTGTTTTTACACACAAATTGGTCAATGTTTTTTGTTTTTACACACAAGTGGGTCAATTTTTTTTACACACAAGTTGGTCAATGTTTTTTTACACAGAAATTGGTCAATTTTTTTGTTTTTACACACAAGTTGGTCAATTTTTTTACACACAAGTTGGTCAATATTTTTTGTTTTTACACACAAGTTGGTCAATATTTTTTTACACATAAGTTGGTCAATTTTTTTTTTACACACAAGTTCAATGTTCCTTTTTGACACACAAGTTGGTCAATGTTTTCTTTTTTTTACACACAAGATGGTCAATGTTTTTTGTCTTTACACACAAGTTGGTTTATATTTTTTGTTTTTACACATAAGTTGGTTAATGTTTTTTTCTTGATATGTATGATTACACTTATCCTTGTGAAGTCCCAGTTGACAAGGTGGGACTGTAGAATATACTAACTACACTTCTGCAGAGGAGTAAAATCTCCCAAATGGGGCCACCTGTTAGCTGTAGGTGGCAACCCAAGTACAGAATTCTGGTGATTTCTGATTATTTCCTAGCAATATCAATATCCCGATATGGCACTGCGTCTATGACAAAAAAAGATTTTCTATTATTATTTCACATATATTGAACATTATTTGTACCAAAAAGATTTGATTTTTGCTCAGAACCAAAGCTACAACATCAAAACATAAAATTTTACAAATCCAAAAATCATTGATAACTTAAAATTGGTTAAATTTAAAACTTGTTTGATAGCATTTTTTGATTTCTTGGGCTAAAATACATTTATAAACCAATTTTTAGGAATAGAGAAGCTCTAGAACTCATTTTTCAGACAAAAATAGTTTACAAAAAGTCACCATTTTTCATGACCAACCCCCAATTTAGAAAGTTACATTGATATTTAGAATTGACATAACTCGGCCAATTTTTGGAATTGGAAACTCAAATTTTGGGATTGTCTAACTTCATCATAATCCACACTTGGATAGAAAAATTGAAGGGGTGGGTGACATGGCCTGAATGATTTGACATGGAATTACCCAGGTATAATATGCTAAATATGATCTGATCTAGTTTAGTTTAGTTTCTTTATTTAATTGCATATCCACCTACATGGGTTATTTAATACCAAAGCCATCCATGTAGAAGAACAGTAACATAGGGGGTGAGGGGGTTCTCACCTTTCCCAAGGGTATTACTATGATGTTACAGTCCAGCACATGACCCATTACGCCATGAGGACCTTCTCTTATGTATCATATATATGTATGATTATTCGGACTATTGTCCTCATCTTTCTTGTTATCTACAACGTTTCGACTGATATGACCTCCGGCCTTACTTCAGGTATTTCTTGTTGGACTCAGGGCCCTTCTTGAACTCAGGAACCTTTTCTTCAAACTCGGGAAATTTCTTGTCAAATTCAGGAGCCTTCATATTGTAATCGGGAGCCTTCATGTGGATTGAATAAAGGGTTTGGTTCAAAGTTCTGCGAAGGCTCCTGAGTTCAAGAAAGATCCAAAGTCTGACAAGATATACCTAAAGAAAGCTGGAGGGCACATTGGCTGAAACATTGACAATAGTCCGGATAATTCAAATAATAAAAGAAGAATTGAATAGGAAAGAAAAAGAAAAAAGACTGTATTAAGAAGAATGAATGAATGAAAATTAAAAGAGTGTATGAAGAAGAAGAAGAATTGAATAAGATAGAAAAAGAAAAAAGACTGTATTAAGAAGAATGAAGGAATGGAAATTAAAAGAGTGTATGAAGAAGAAGAAGTCTGTCGAAAAGTAATAACATAATGAGATCAGTAAAAAAAAAAAAAGCAAAATAACATTACACATGTAATTTATTTTTAATTCATTTAAAACGATTTTTTGGTCAATTTTGCTCCAATGCTGTCTAAAAATGACTTAAAATCTGTGTTTATAAAATAAATTTAACCCTCCTGATTAAAAAAAAAAATTACTAAAAATCAGGGAATTATCCGATTTTAATGAAATCTTCAGTATTGATTTATCAATGAATGAATTTTATAATGCATCAGTTATTTTATTTCAAAACTTTCTGATTAAATAGGTATTTCTGCTATGATAAATTAATATATAAAATTCATTTAAAATATGGGTATCATGATGTTAAGTTTAAAATGTCATTAGATTCTAAAATATTTTTTTTTAAATAACTACTTTACTTTAGTATCGATTTCTAATAATTTTTCGTTGAAAACTCTATTAAAAATTTAGCCCCCCCCCCATTTTAAACAGAACAAATATTGATGTATAATTTTTATTTTATAAGATATTAGCCAATTCAATAATTATCAAAATAAGTAAAAAAATTCACCAAAAGTTATTTTTTAGTTTTTATTTTCATTTTATTTTCCGATTTTCGGCACTTATTTTCTACCAGAGTATCAATCTCTATTGTTCATACATTAAAAAATCGTTTAACCCCCTTTAGCCCTAGATAATGGACATACCTAAATAAATACATCTATGCGTATGTTTTTTTTTTTTTTTTTTTTTTTTTTGACCAAGTAATCAATAAGCGGTTTTGAAAGGAACATCTTTTGCTTTTCATTGTAAACTCCCGGTTGTTTGTTTAGAAAAAACAGACGATTTTTTTTTTGCATTAGAAATTCTCTGAGATTTTTTGAAAAGTTTGTTCATATATTACAACACAAAGGCACATTTTTATACTAAAATAGTTTTCAATTTTAATAGAAAAAAAAAATGAGTTATTTTATGTTGCTGTTAATTCAATAGGATTTTTTTAAAAATAATTTTAAAAACTTTAAACGAAAGATACGTTTTTCTATCAAAGACACATTTTTATATTAAAATAGTTCTTATTTTATCAGAAGAGAAATGCAGATATGTTTATTTAAATGAAAATTGTTTTTATTTACAAAATATTTTATGTTTATTTAAATAAAAGGATGTTGGGACCAAGTAAGCAATAAATAACTAATTTTAAAAATTAAATCGTAAACTATTTTACTATAAAAACGTGCCTTTGGGTTGTAAATATATACGATCAAACTTTTAAAAAAATCTTACAGTGAAATTCTAATGCAAAAAAAAAAAATCGTCTGTTGTTTGTAAACAAACAACCGGAAGTTTACGGTGAAAAGCAAAAGGTGTTCCTTTCAAAACCGCTCCCAACTTGGGTGCTTATTGGTTACTTGATCCGTTTATTTTTTAATGGACAAGAATTTGAGCGAAATTTATCGAAAAATGTAATACTGAATTCAATGTTATCTGGAATTAGATGAATATTCTGTGAGAACTTTGAAATCAATTTCAAATTTTCACCGAAACGGTGGCTTGACATGAAGTCATACTGACTATTGCACATGCGCAAGAAAGTCAGCGGAAACGGAATCGACGACATTACAAATGTCATTTGCCCAATACGAGTCTACAATATTCATCGGCCATACAAGTTAATTGAGTTTGGCTCACAATAGAAAAAATTTTTTTTAAATATTTTTACGTACATTTTTCTGAATCGTTCGAGAAGATACGCATAGGTAAGTGTTGTTTATTCACCTATTAAACACAATGAACATTTTAAGGCAAAAATGCTCGATCCTCTTATACATCAATTATAGTCCCTAAATATTAAACTATTGTAGCTATGTGCAAATTATCGCCTATTATATAAAAGGGTGATCACAGAAATTCTTCTAAAAATCATATAAAATAAACTAACGATCCGATTTTAATAAAACTTTCGGTTTATGAAGTAATAAAAGACGAACTTTATTGTAAATAAATTTTTACTGAATTGAAAAGGCTAATAATTTTTTTCGTTAGTTTTTGTTTCGCGCATTGATCCCTCAACAAAGATCTGTGTTTTTTTTTTTTTTTTTTTTTTTAGTATATAAATAAATTTTACATTTTTGGAAAGACAATGTAATGACAGAACATATATAAAAGAAAAGATAATTCGCTAATAAAACAGTTTTGGAAATAGGGCATCTTAAACATTGAAAGTTAAAATCTCGTAAATAAGAAAAAATGTATTTCTTTTTTTTTTTTTTTAATTGTCAGATTATTTTCAAAAGAATTTTATATTAAAAGTTCGTATTGTCTACATTTTTATTTTATTTTCAGAGATTTTTAAAAATTTATAAAATGTAAAATAAATACTTTTATTTAATGTCAAGCAAAATCGTATTTATTTAATTAGGTACCACCAAACCGTTTAGGCCATCTTGAATAAAACGGAAATAGATATTTCCGAACTTTGTTTATCAAAAATCTTGTTAAAAAAAAAGATTGTACATCGTTGCTACAAAGAAAAATAGTTAATTCAAAGATCAAATTATCCGATTGGGAAAAATTACACCGTTCTCTTAAAAAATAAACAAGCCTGCCCGTATTACATGCGAAAGGGTAATTTTCAGACCGTAATATAGACAGAAAAGTTACAAATTATTTCCCTTTTACGATTAACCAGTAAAAGTATGGAATGAGAATTTGAATATTTTTGCTAAGAGAAAATCTAGGTACCACCAATTTGACCCTGTGCAATTTACCCCCTTACATTTAATACAATGAAACTTGCAGAAAAATTAATATTTTCTTGAAAAATCTTTTCCATTCGAAAGAAACAACATTAAACAAACTCCTGATGATTTTTTAAATTTTTTATCAGCTTACGAAAATAATGAAAATTATGATTGAAAAACAATGTTTTCATTTTTGCACTTTAATATAAAATCGAAAATGAAATGAAAATTTGAATATTTTTTCTAAGAGAAAAACAGATAAAATAATTAATATATACTTACTTTTTATTCTAATTGGTCGAAAAAGTTAAATAGAATAATTTTTTACACTAAGGAAAACAAACTTTAGTTACTGAGAAGCGTCTTGTCTCTTTGTATAAAAACAAAACAAATATGTCAGTTTTGCTCTTCCTTATATTCTAAGAATCACACATTACTATTCAACAATAAAAATTACAAATTCTTTTAAAAATATTAATATAGTGCAGATCGGACCAATTTTAGTTCACCTGAATTTTAAAATTCATATCTTTAGATATCCGTGAAAAATTCGATTTTTCACGCAGAAAAAAAAAAAAAAATTAAATTTATTTCACGCTGAAAATAAAAATGTTTAAGCACACAAAAAATTAAAAATCTCTTAAAAATTAATTTCTTAAAAAAAAATTTTTTTTACAGTTTAATAGAATATAGTACATACCAATTACAAAAGTAAAAATAAGCTTTCAAATATTAATATGACTTTTTTTTTCACTTTTTATTTCCGATTTCATTAGTTTTTCATAAAAAACTACAGCATTGTACGTTATACAATTTAATTGATATAGTTATTCAGACTCTTATCTTTATAGAAAAAAAGTACATTTTTTCATCTTATAAAATAAAATAGGGGGGGGGATAGACCTCGTAAAAAATATTTCCCCTAATATATTTTAGAAAAAAACTATTTCAGATATATTTACATCCAACATTTATGGAAATTTTCGTGAAAATCAGATTATTAATTGATTTTCATAGAATTTTTTTAATCCTCTTATCGTAACTTGTTTTTAGCTATGTTAAATTTCAGTTGATTTAACAGTGCAAAAATGAAAACATTGTTTTTCAATCATAATTTTCATTATTTCCATAAGCTGAAAAAAATTCTTAAAAATCATTGTGAGTTTGTTTAATGTTTTTTCTTTTGAATGAAAAAAAAATTTTCAAGAAAATATTAATTTTTCTGCAAGTTTCATTGTGTTAAACATGGGGGGGGGGGGTAAATTTCACTGGGGCAAATTGGTGGTACCTAATAATTAAATGATTGTTTTAATCATGATATTATTTACCATAAAGATTTAGATATATTAAGAAATTATTTTCTCATGTAAATGTGTTTTATTTGGTTTTAGGGCATTCTAGCGGCTCTAATTTAGTATTGTTATCCAATAATGTTTTGAGAATTATCAATGTATTAGGCCCCCACCCTTTTAAACAGAACAAATATCAATGTACAATTTGTTCCCTAATGATGTAATAGGCAATTATATATTTAAACTAAAGAGTTAAAAAATGTATAAATTATTTTTTATTTTTTTTTACATTTAATTTTCCACTTTTCCATACTTATTTTCTAATAGCTCCCTTAAAAAATGTTTTCCTTCTATTCACACCTGTAAATGTTGTTTTTTACACCTGTAATTAGTTTTTAAAGTATATAACCCCACTGATACTTTGTGTTCTCAAAATAGGGGGGGGGTCAAAGTTAACTGATGTGAAAAAAATAAAGTTTTGAAATCAAATAACTGATGCATTATAAAATTAATTCATTGATAAATCAACACTGAACATTTCATTAAAATTTGATTTTTGATAATTTTTTTCAATCGTGGGAGTAAAACTTATTTTGAAAAATACATACATGACAACACTTTTGGCAGACCCTAGTGATAACATAAAAATAATTTAATTCATGTTGTTTAGTGTTTTCATTTTTCTTTCATAGAAAATAAAATATATAAAATATTTTTATTTTCTATGAAAGAAAAATGAATGCAATCAAGCCCTGTCAGCAGGGCTTAAGATACAGATTTTATCCCCTGTACAAAAAACTAAAATAATCTTAAGAAATAGAAAAAATAGATACGACTGTACAATGAATATGAATCCCTAGCATTTAGGCATAGAATAACACAAAACAATGCTGTTAAAATCAACCACGTGTCTCTTAGATGTAAGGCCCACCCAAAAAGGGTTGTCCCAAGTTTAACACTAAACTACATCGGTTGGTGAGGCAGCCAGTTCTGAAGCTCTGGATAGTGTGGAGTCACTTCCTCATCACCATTACTCCCAGGTCCACTCTGACCCAAAGTGGTTGTACCTGTTACAGTCCCATTTATGAATACTATAGATATGCTTAAAGATTATTCCTATTTGATAGAACAGTGTGTAAAAGTAAAAATGTCTTCCGAAACAACTATATAAAAAGTTGTAAATATCACTGTACATTGTGATTCTATAGGATCTAGGTATAAAAAGCCTCTGTAAGTGTCGACATACCATTGATATCAATCATTGATAAAATTAATCCATGCACCTCCTGCTTGAATATATATATATATATATTGCAATATAGGTACAAGAGATAACCTACTCGAGTTTCACCATATGGATCTTCTGGGTTAAATCCACTGAATTAATCAAGATATTGATTAATTGTAGTCGATTACATGTGTGTGTCTTTCGCGATAAACAGTTCATTATGAAGAATGATGGTTTCAAATTCAAAGGTACTAATAGCTGTCTATATTGTTGTATGGGTTATGGTGATTAAATGTGGGTTTTATTCAAATATGTTCAAATTTATTTATTTTATTTTATTTTATTGAGCACTTTTCATATGTTATATCGCTGTCTTACCTTTCTGAATTTTGCATCAACTAACCATTATGACCATATTCACCGGTAAGTCACTTTTTCCACAAATACCATATATATATATATATATATATATATATATGCATGTGTGCGTAATTTGCTATATTTAGAAATAAAGGGTGCAATAGCATATTTGTGTAAACTAGGGTAGCATAGACACAGAGTCAAGTACACTTGATGAATATTAGTTTCTCACCTATGACATTGTCAAAGCTTTTAATGATCATAGAGGTAAGAAACTGACAGTCACCAAAGAATGTTGTCTCTATATCTATGTTATCTTATACTAGATGGGATGGTAAATTGTCATCTAAATTACCAAAAAAATAATACTTTATTAGATATATTTGCCGGTTTAGCTTAGTCAGTAAAGCATTCGCCTGGGAACCACAAGGATCCTGGTTCAATACCAGGCCTTTCTAACTCAGCATATGAATAGCACAGGGATCTGTGCAGTAAAGTGAGGTGCTGATGGTAGGCGTGGCACTCCACCTCAGAGGCTAAAAGAAATCTATTTGGGCTAATACTAGTGAAAAGGGGATAGACTCCCTCACTGTCTGGCTGATACCGACTTTAGGCCACCCCAATGACTTTACTTTTTAGTTACATGAAAATATCTTGAAATAATACAGATTAAATGTATTCAAAGATATCACCATTGGTTTCAAGGATAGCCGTCTGATAACTTTAGAATATCTTGCAAGTTGTTTTGTGTGTTCACCATCTCAAGAATTTTTCTCATTTTTGAAAAACCAAAGCATCTTCAGTTAGAGGGGATGCTTGAATTTGTTGAAAAGATTTGCAGCACATTCTTTCTTCTAGCCCTTTATTGCCCATGATATAAAATTGTCCTTTTCTCATCCTGTATGAGAAATGGTAAATGTCTTCATGCACTACCTACCCGATAAGACACTACTCTCATGTCCATTGTTATGGATCTGATTAACTTGTTGGGATCATTGTCAATCATGGTCTGGATCTCCCCAACAAAATCAAGAGTTCTTTCAATTGGATTCATCCAACTCTTTTTGAATCCTCTGCATCCACATTAATGATTTACAATGTGACAATTTATCTGTTGTATATTATATATATATATATATATATATATATATGTGTGTGTGTGTGTGTGTGTATGTGTGTGTAATTGAAAAACATGTGTATCCTGTCATCTATAATAATTCATTGTCTTTATTTGCAGATATAAATTGTAAAAAAGGGTAAGACTTTGAAAAATGGAAACAACATATGAAACAGTGAAAATAAATCCTTTGAAAGTAAGTGAATCTCCAGAGCATTCCAGTTTGAATAAACATGTGCAGGTACATAAAGGTGATAAACCACGTTCTTGTCAAGTGTGTGGACGAGCATTCTCAGTGACTTCCCATTTGAAAGATCACATGCTGTGAAGTACAAATAGCACATCAAAGGAGAGATATAAGTACTATCTGTAAAGGAATCAAGTTTAGCTTGACTTCTAAAGAAAATGAAACAAAAAAGAGAGAAACCATTTTCTTGTAAAGAATGTGGGTTAGCGTTTTCAGAGAGATCCAGTTTAAAAAGCCACATGCGAATACACACAGGAGAGAAACCATTTTCTTGTCAAGTATGTGGGCGAACATTTTCAATGAATTCCCATTTGAAAGGTCATATACGAATTCACACAGGAGAGAAACCCTATTATTGCAATATGTGTGAATCAGCATTTGCACTGAGTTGCAGCTTAAAAAATCACAAACGAATACACACAGGAGAGAAACCATATTCTTGTAAAGTATGTGGTCAGTATTTTCAGATAATTCTCATTTAAAAGGACACATGCGAATACACACAGGAGAGAAACCATTTTCTTGTGAAGTCTGTGATCAAGCATTTTCAAAGTGTTGTACCTTAAAAATACATATGCGAAAACACACAGGAGAGAAACCATTTCCTTGTGAAGTGTGTGGATCAGCATTTTCAGTAAGGTCCAGTTTAAAAAATCACATGCGAATACATACAAGAGAGAAACCGTTTTCTTGTGAGGAATGTTGGTCAGCATTTTCTAAGAGACCTAATTTAAAAGAACACATGCGAATACACACAGGAGAGAAACCATTTTCTTGTCAAGTGTGTGGACAAGCATTTTCACTAAATTCCCATTTGAAAGATCACATGTGGAACACGAACCTCCACCAATAACAATAGCTACTATCAAAAGAACATCCTCCATCTTAAAACGATCCTAAGGATACAAATACTATTCATAAAGGAATCAAGTGTTAGATCCAGGCATGGGCTCCTTTGTTTCTAAAAAAAGAACAGTGATAGTTTTCTTTTTAAATACAAATTTGGGTAGGCAACCAGTCTAGGAGAGGGATAACTCTGAATTCAAAAATTCCTGAGGTCGGTCGTTGATTGGGTTTGTGGCAACCCTTGATGCACCAATTCTTTCCTATCGACTGTGCCAAAAAGTGTGGATGGTCCAACACAAGCCTTCACCACTATAAACAAATCCCTGTGTGGATGTTCATTGTGTGTATGAACCCTCATATGTCGAAAATCGACGGGAGAGTCCATTTTATATATATATATATATATATATATATAAAATCAATGGTAATATTATGGGTTTACACTCATAACTTGAAGTTTCATGGTAATCCAATCATCAGATGAGTTCAATGGTTGAGATTTTAAAAACCAGTAATTTTTTAGCGTTTATATGAAGAGTTTTCACGCGATGGGAAATATAAAGCTAGAAATTGTTTTTTTTAAAACTGTGGCTTTTTTAACATTTATGTGACATGGATTGTGTTCACATGATGTAATGTTATGACGTTAAATTTGTATTTAAAAAAATATGCGAATACACAGAACCATTCTGACATGAAGTGTGAGAATCAGCATTTTCAGAAAGTTCAAGTTTAAGGACTCATGTGTCTGCCTACTCAGAACAGTTCGACAGGACTGACAACTTTTGTGGGAGAAAGTGAAGAAAAACCTGATAGAGAAAGAATACTGAAAACTCTTGTAGAAGAAGAAGAAGAACTCTTAGAGAAAGCAGGTTGAAGTCGTTGCGAAACTGAAAGAGTAACAATAAGCAGTTAAGATGTAAACTGTGCCAACAATACAAAGTATACTTCTCGGTAAACTGATTACGCCAAGAGGGCTACTTGAGAGCATGCAAGTATTGCAAACTGGAAAATTGGGGTTGGCTGATGAGGCCAAAGAAGAGGGGATGATGCCCACAAGTGCGATAAGAACAGAATGAGTTTATAGCTGAGATTGGAAAAAGAACGAGACAATAGTAAATGGTAGCGAAATGAGGAAAACAGAAAAGGACAAGTGATTTTTGTGGAGCTTTTGCCTTTATATATATATATATATATATATATATATATATATATATATATATACACAATATCCACCTAAAGACTAAATTGAAGAGAGAAACCGACAGGATTCTTAAGGAGGAAGTGCTCAGGAAAGTGGAAGAACACAGACTGGTGTTCCAGTTTGGCTTACAGCACAAAAACAATGGGTCTCTCTGAGTATGCATTGACCCACAAAAGCTCAATGCCAGCCTCAAGCAATACCCATATAAAATACCAACCGTTGAAGAACTGAACCCTTTCTTTGGAAATGCAAAAGTATTTAGCAAACTTGATGCCAAGTTAAGTTACTCATAAGTCCACCTGGATGAAAAATCACACCTGCTGAAAGTTTTCACATATAATTCTGGACACACTCAACCAGCAATAAGGAATTATTCTCAAGTAGATAACTAATTTCACATACAGATCATAAAAGAAACTTTATAAACATGCATTTATCCTCAAAGAATACTTCCACACATGCATCTTTTCTGTTTAATTTATATCTCAGTGTTTGTTAATTACATACAAAAATATATTAAATAATAAAATTCTATATCATATAAATTTGTATTGAATTTGTTTCATTTTAATTTTTAAGGAATTTATGTTTGCTCTGGAATTCTTAAATAAGTTGAATATTGCCTATGGAAATAAGAAGCACTGTTTACTGTTTCACTTTTTTCTAGGAAATCAATAGTAATGGGCCCTGTGAGCATGACAAGAAAAAATTCCAGGTCAATAAAGTAATTGACCACCGTGCCTGGAACTTTTTCTTCTTCTGGAGAGTCTTTTTTTCACTGTATGGACCGTCCTTTCAGCCTATTAAGTTAAGCTTTCTAATATGTAAATTTGATTGAATTAAAATATTTGTTTTATTCTTTAATAAAAATAAATATGAGGAACAGTTTGGGATAGCACCATCATGAAGATATATTTTCTGAAATCTTAAATGCAATTGTGGGCCCTGTATTTATGTCAAAGGCTGATTCACTCCTTATGTCCTACAGTCAGAAATGCTGTTAAAACCATACCTATTTTAAGTTCTTGTAAAAATCTAAGAAAAGATAGCAAAAATCTATATTTTTCTGGTAATTTTCCCCTTTAGTTATTAAAATTCCTAGCATAAAATTGTGCATGCACATTTTCTGAAATGAACTTAATTGTTATTAAGAACACATTTTATGATATTTTTGTGTTAAAGCATGCAGTTGTATTGTTTTGGAAAAAGTTTCTAAGATTTGTTTATTGCGCAAAGAGACTTTCAAAATAGCTACCGGCTTAGTTCAAAGTGAAAGTCAAGGAAGGTTACTCTAATTGCCTTATTGCTAGGAATTTTGACAACTAAAGGTGAAAATTACCATTTTTCTTACTACTCTAGCAAAAATGAAGAGTATGCTGATATTTCTAAGGAACATTATTCAATTTATTAATTTAACAAAAGTTTATTAGTGATGAAGCTATGTAAAAATAAAGAGAGAATTTTAACGTTTATACATTTTTAAAATTAAAAAAAAAATTTGCAAATAAAATAATTCCAAATTGCTTGGATTATTAGAATTATTTTTTATGCATATAAAGTTTTTCGTTTATGAATTTATATTAAAAAAATTCTTTAATATTCATTTTTAAAAAATGAGGTTTTTAACTTTTACAAACTTGGTTTAATTTTGTCTTAATGAATTACTAAAAAATAAAATTGATTTAATCATTAATGTTTCAATAAAAAAATACTCACTTTGCTAAATTTAATAGGAATAAAATCCTTTCTTTTGATTGTATGTGTTCATATACCTGATAATGTTTTTTTCTTTTGGAAAAGAAAAGAGATGGACATTATAATATTGGGATTTTTCATACTGTTGTCCTCATCTTTATTCTTATATACACAATGTTTCTGCCAATGCACCATCCGGCCTTCTTTAGGTGTTTCTTGTCAAACTTGGAAGCCTTTATGTAATAATCGGGAGTGTTCATTGAACTTTGAATCGAACCCTTTATTCAATCCACCGGGGTAGACTGCTCTCATTCCGATAACCATGACCAGGTAAAAGTGTTAAGTTGTGCTAAGTATTCTATGTTATTATTGCCCTTGTCAGGATTGAACCTGCAACCTACAGATAATTGTCACTTAGAAGTGAATTAACTCAGTCCCTATATCCATTATCATAATGGCTCCCAAGTTTGACTTAAAGAAGGATGGAGGGCACATCAGTCAAAATGTGTATATAACAATAAAAATTAGGAAAACAGTCCAAAAAATCCAAATGATACAAATTATCCAGCCTCATCTCAAAAATTTAGACAAATAATATGGACTCTAGGTCCATTTTTATAATTATGTTTGCAACACATCTATAAGGCATTGTTTTTGTTTATAAATTTATGTTATCAGATCAGCTCACAAACGCTTGCCTTCTCAATAACGAACTGCTGACTGCCCAAAAATTCAGCTTATATATAGATCTATTCCACTCCCACCAACCCCCTCACTTCCTGTCTGCACTCTTATAAAAAGAGATTCAATTTTGGGCCCCACTTTCTTCCCAGCCAAAGGTAAGTAGAGTTTCATTTTTTCTATCTTAAATTACAATTTATTTAATATTTACAAGAAAATTTTTATAAATGATTTAAAACATCAAGAACAGTTTTATACATTAACAACATTTTTCCTAAAAGCTGGAAGGAGTGAAGATGGTGACATCACATGTTTCCCCTACTCTGCTGACCTGGCCTTCTCTTTTGGTGGTCTTTAAGAAAAAACTTTTTTAAAAATATGCTCTACTGACTTTAGGTTCATTTTTATAATTACTTTTGCAATGAAGTACAACATATCTAAAAAGTCATTGTTTTTGTTAATAAATATTCAATATTTAAAAGAAAAAAATGAATATATGATTTAGAATATTATGAAAACTCATATATACACTAATACTTTTTCTAAAAGCTGGAAGAGCTGAAGATGATAATGTAACATGTTTTCCCCTCTCCACAGACCTGACCTTCTCTTTTGGTGGCCTCACTTGGAATCTATATTCTGACTACCTATAATCAATTATGTATTTCTTATTCTCTTATTTACAAATGGACATTTACCAAATTCCAATAAAAAATATTTGATGAAAAAAAAAGTTAAGAGCAAAAAATTCATGCCAAAGTGGATTGCCAGATTTTGATAATCTAATATATCAGATTAAAATAATAAATATTTTGATTAATCTAATCTATATATTAATAATCTAATATGTAGATTAATCTAGTAGTTAATCTAATCTATATATTAATAATCTAATCAATATGTAGATTAATCTAATATATTAAATTAATCTAATCTAATCTAATCAATATGTATTAATCTAATATATTAATAATGTAGATTAATCTAATATATTAAATTAATCTAATTAATATGTAGATTAATCTAATCTATATATTAATAATCTAATCAATATTAGATTAATCTAATATATTAAATTAATCTAATCAATATGTAGATTAATCTAATCTATATATTAATAATCTAATATATTAGATTAATCTAATCAATATGTAGATTAATCTAATCTATATATTAATAATCTAATCAATATGTAGATTAATCTAATATATTAAATTAATCTAATCAATATGTAGATTAATCTAATATATTAAATTAATCTAATCAATATGTAGATTAATCTAATATATTAAATTAATCTAATCAATATGTAGATTAATCTAATATATTAAATTAATCTAATCAATATGTAGATTAATCTAATATATTAAATTAATCTAATCTATATATAATCTAATATATTAGATTAATCTAATATATTAAATTAATCTAATCAATATGTAGATTAATCTAATCTATATATTAATAATCTAATATGTTAGATTAATCTAAACCCTATTTTTGATCAATCAATATTTTGATTAATCTCATAAGATTATAATCTAATTACATAAAGGTTTGTGGATGTGAGCACAGTTAGGCAGTGGGTAATGCATTTCAATAGTCATGAAAAGGATGCAGGTAAAAAATTACATTTAAACAGGGTTCAGTGAATATCATTGATTAGCTCATCTGCATCCTTTCAGGATTTGAATAAAAATCAATTTCAAAATGAATTATCATTGTAAAATTTAATGGTTAAATCAAGTAGATCTAATTTTTTTTTGTTGAATCATAAGAGAAGTATTTTTAAAAAACAAATTTTTCCTCGGTGTATTTTTTAATTATCTCCCTTGACTTTTGCTCTTCAGAAAATGTTTAGCATCGATGACTGTTTTTAAATTCACTCATCAATCAGAATAAATCATTTTAATTAATTTTGTTTTTACTTTCTCCTTTTAACTAATGTTTCATTATCCTGGAGAAAACAAGTTGGATGAAAATAGACAGAAGTAAGTGTTACGTTTACTTTGATTTTTTGTTTACAAAATAAATATTTGTAATTTAATTGTTTTTTTTTTTACTCTTGAAATGGGTAGGTAGTCTGTGAATTGAGGGGCGTAATTTTTTTACCATACCGGACAGATGTTAGTGGAATATAAAAATAAGTCCAATGTAAATTTCTGAACTGGGATTCATACGTTTGATAAAAAATAATAATAATAAAAAGAACTGCAAAAGTGGACAGTTTTAAATTTTCTGAAATACAAATATCCTTAAATATTCGGCAAAATTACCAGCGAATGAATAGTAATTTTCTGTTTATTTCAGTATATGATTTGACAAGTTTAATTTCAATTCCTTTAAAATAACAACTTTGGGGTTTAAAAAAAAAAGGGCTTAAGAATCACTACGCAACAACTTTAAATCCATTCAACATCAATTAATACTGTCGTTTGATTTTTTTATAAACTTATAACTGAATTAACGTATATAAAGTTGTGTTTTACTTAGAGTTTCATTTTTTAAAATTAAAAGTAAAGTATTAATCCAAATCCCAGTTGAGAAGTTAAATATATATACATAGGACTTCATTTCATATTCCACGAAAATCTATCCGGTAAACTATAGTAAAAATTTACGCCCCTGAATTCACAGTCTACCGGGAAGTGGATTAGAATTATTAAATAATTTCTTAACACTTGACACTGCTGAAGTATGCAAAATATTTTATCTTCTCTTATAATCTAAAGAAGAAAAAAATCGTAAAAATCGACGTGTATATCGTTTTATTCTTTCTGACAAATTTCCATGATTTAAAAATGAAAGATTTTTTTAATTGTCAGTTTTATCTGATTAGTTTTTGCTGCATTTCACTAAAAAAACACATCAAAGTAATTTTATTATTTTTTGAAACTTTAAATTTGCCTTAAAGAATTATTATTTGTTTAAAAAAAAGAAAAGAAAGAAAGAGTATTATTTTCTATTGAATGATTCAATAACTTAACTGCAATTATTAAAGCTTTTAATTTGAGTGGACAAAATTATCCACTTGAATTTACTTAGATGAATGACCATTTGAACAAAGGTACTCTAAGCCAGTGTGGTTCTCAAGCGGGGCCTATACGCCCCACAAGGACCCTGTAACTTTATTTATTTATTTAACTAACTGCAATAGCTTTATTTTGTGTGGACAAAATTATCCATTTAAATTTACTTAGATGGATGACAATCTGAACAACGACAGGTACTCTAAGCCAGTGGTTCTCAACCGGGGTCATACGCCCCCCACAGAGACCATATAACTATTTTTTCCCTCAGGCAAGCAAAAAATATTTAATGATAAAAATACAAGAAGACTTTTAAACAATGAATGGCTATGGGGGTTCACCAGAGAAAAACTGGAATCAATAGGTAGAAAAAAAAAAAGAAAAGAAAGAAATGATTGAGAACCACTGCCTAAGAAACGTTTATTAAATAAGAACGGCAAGTATTCAGTATTGTATTTATTTTAGACACTCTTCCACCCGCGTCACGGTTATGATGCGACACAAAGTCAATTTTTAAGCGGAGACAGCACTGTAAGCAACATGAAGCCGGTTTACCTCTGTACCATGATATTTAAGGAAAGCTAAATGAATAATAGCAATTATCTAGTCAAATTGACAGCCTGAAAAATCCAGACTTCGTTATCTGCAACGTTTCGACGATCAATTTGTTCGTTCGTCTCTCTCTCTCTCTCTCTCTCTCTCTCTCTCTCTCTCTCACACACACACAGATGTTAGATTTTATTTCAAGTTGTATCAGCTTTGAATATTATATGTCGAATTAATTTCTCGTAAATAGATTTAAAAAGTCAATAAAAGCTTTCTTTACTAGTGATGAACAGAATAAGGGGACTTCTCTATCAGTAATTCTAGGCACGCGACGCGTGCTTGCCATTGTAAAGTATGGATGACCACAAGCGTAATAATCCATGTTTTTTCTATGCTAAATTGTCTTGGTAAAAATTGCAAATCGTCGTCAAAATTAAAACGGAAAAATTTGGCTCGGGCATAGATCTTAATGAATTTAATCATTACTAAGGACGCGATTTATGTTATTTTTTACTTAAATTTTAGTTGTTTTTAAGGGAAAAAAACAAAAAACGTACTTTCTATTTCAATATTACAGGTTAAAATTTAAGTAAAAAAAATAACATAAATCGTATCCTTAGTAATAATTAAATTCATTAAAATCTATGCCCAAGCCAAATTTTTTCGTTTTAATTTTGACGACACTTTGCAATTTTAACCATTTTCTTTTTTATATGTTCTCTTTTGTGTGGAAAAACCGTGCGCACACATACACAAACACACACAACAAAACAAAAAACAAAGACTAAAAAAGTATCATTTATATAAAATCCCTTTTTTTTTTGTCTAATCAGTCAATTTATTCACTATTTTTAAATTAGCAAAATCCCAGTCATTGGCAGTGAGTGAAAGAATAGGATCTTGTTAAATTTAAACCTCTAAAAAAATGTTTAACCTAGGCACTGCCAATTGTTCACTCATTTTCATTTTAAAAATGAATTAAAATTGATTATTTAAGGTCAAATGTTTGTCTTAGAAAAGTAGTTACATAATGGATATCAAGAAAAAAAAAAAAGAAAGAAAGATACAAGATGTAATTTATTTTGATACATTTTAAACTATTTTCTTCGGTCATGAAAATCTCATTAAAATCAGATAATTCCCTGATTTTTGGTCATCTTTTTAGTACTTTTACCCTTGGAAAAGATATGAATCCAACTACTCTCTGTCCAGCTATGGGCAAATAGTAGGGCAGATTGGGCTCTTTAACCATGACTAGGTGACCAGTCTAGGAAAAGGAAAACTGAATTCAAACATGTTAAACTCTGTTTAAGAAATTTATTTTGTGTCACATCCTGCATGTATGGAGGGGTTGGTAAATATATATAATTTGTATCATATTCATATTAAATATTCTATTTGTTTATATATATAATTTGTATCATATATTAAATATTCTATTTGTTTATATATATAATTTATATTATATTTATATTGAATATTTTATTAATTTATATGTATTTATATTATATTTATCTCTTTCTATATTTATATTGTATTTTATTTTTCTATAATAAATATTTGTATTTGATATATATGTATATATTTTATATATAATATGTTCATGTACATATATATATATATAATATTTGACAATGCACAAAATAAATGATATATAAATAGCTAATAATAATCATTAGTGAATAATATATATATATATATATATTCTCAACCATTCCACTTTTGATTTGTTTTCGGTAGAGCAGTGTTAAGTGATTTTTGTACCTGAAAATTATAGATTGCTATAGTTTTTCTACCCACTTTCTTTCCATAATTTTTTATATTTTATTATACTTTGTCTTTATTGAAGTAATTGGTGGGCCTGGTATGACTAGAGATCAATGAAAGTCTTTTTATAAGATGAAAGTATAATGGGGTAGATTGATTAGACAACAGTGGGTTTTTGGAGGGATATGCTGCGAGACAAGACAGATATTTTTACATGCAATTCCAAACAGGACACCAGCCACTCTACTCCCTATATATATTTACCAACCTCTCTGCACGAGCAGGATACGACACAAAGTCAATTTTTAATCAGAGTTTAATAGGTTTAAATTCAGAGTTTTCCTTCTCCTAGACTGGTTATCAAGCCATGGTTAAAGAGCCCAGTCTGCCTTGCTATTTTACTCATAGCTGGAAGGAGAATTTTATTTATACCTTTCCCAAGGGTATTAGTGTTATGTAAAATCTAAAGAGCTTCGTCCAGGAATTGAACTCATGTTGATGAGTCCATTTCCTATGACTCTAACTATTTGACCATGTGCCTCCATACTCTACTCCCTATAATTAAACAGTCTATCAACCCAGGTACCACAATAATATCCGACCAGTGGGCAGCCTACAATTTTATTTATCAGTTGCCAAAATGTTACATTCACCAGCATATAAATGCTGTTAATAAATGTTACATCGAACCATTCACTTAATTTTGTGGATCTTACCATGGCAGCCCACACACAAAATCTTGAAGGGTTATAGTGTTATGCCATGAAACAAAATAAAAAGCAGTATGGTATTCAAGCAGATATGCTAGATTCATATCTTTGTGAATTCTTTTTGTGAAAAAGCAACAAAGAAAGTAACACTTTCAATGAAATTCTTAATGATATAGTTGACTAATAATAAAGTATTTTTAAAAACCCATCTATAGCTTAATGGTCTTATCTTTTAAGGTATTACAATTTACTGAACACTGCTCTAAAGGGACACAACCAATAACAAATCAAAATTGAAATGGCTGAGAAAGTTCAAGAGTGTTGTAAGGAATTCATAATCATGTGTCTCTTAAAGGGTAATAATCAAAGGTTGAAAAGGAGATATCTCATGTTCATCTTGGATTTGAATTTCCATGGATCCTCTTTGTCAGAAAATTTTAAAACCAATAATATGCCACAAGACAAGACAAAGTAAAAAGCAGTATAGCATTCAAGTATATAAACTAGATTCATATCTTTGTGAATTCTTGTGATGAGAGAACAACAAATAAAGTAACACTTTCAATTAAATTCTTAATGATATAGTTGACTCATAATAAAGCATTTTTCAAACCCATCTATCACTTAAACGGTCTTATTTTTTAAGCTATAACAGTTGGACCGTATGACCTTTAGGCACCCCTTTTGCGATCTCGATTCATAAAGACATTTTTTTTCATTTACATTTATATTTGTTTGTAAGGGGTTAGGGTTAGGGGTTAGTTTTATAATTAAAAAAAAAACTCTAAAAATCGTCTGTTAACAAACAACCGGATTTTGACAGTGTAAATGAAAAATAAAATGTCCTTATGAATCGAGATCCCAAAAGGGTGCCAAAAGGTCATATAGTCCTAACAATTTTAAAATTTTAAAACCAGCAGTATACTGAAGGGCAAGATAAGGTAAAAAGCAGTATAGCATTCAACCAGATATACTAGATTTATATCTTTGTGAATTCTTTTTGCGAGAGAACAACAAAGAAAGTAACACTTTCAATTAAATTCTTAATAATATAGGTAACTCACAATAAAGCATTTTAAAAACCATCTATCACTGAAGGTATAAAAATTTATTGAACACCGCCTGAAAGGGACTTAATTGGTTGTGATACCTGTATTTTGGTATTTCTCAGGGTAGTTATACATTTGCTTGGCAGTAATCATCTTTCTAATTGATTTGTGACCAGATTTGCTGGGTTATATAGAATCTGTGGCAAAACGGACATGAACCATATCTATAAGTCATTTATTACCAATAATATTAATCAGTACATTTATTCACCAGGAAATAGATTCAGATTAATATATTGAAACTCTGTCAATTTTAGTAACAATTAAGGAAGTGAATATATATATATATATATATATATGTGAAGAAAGGAAGTGAATTCGACGGTATGTAGTATATTAAGAAAAATGAAAAAACACAGGTTTAAATGGGTTAAGTGGTGAGTTTATTGGCTGACGCTGCAGTGTTTCAATCTATTAATTAGATCATCTTCAGGGCATTTGTTGGTATATGGAAGGTAATAAGAATTTTTTTATCACAGAATAACGAGAAAAGCGAGTGGTAGTCCTTGTTATTCAGTCTGTTTAAACAATTTTGAGGTCTCCTCTTTTTTCAAACCTCAAAATTTTTTAAATAGACTGAATAACAAGGACCACTCGCTTTTCTCGTTATTCTGTGATAAAAAAATTCTTATTACCTTCCATATACCAACAAATGCCCTGAAGATGATTTAATTAATAGAGCGAAACAATGCAGCGTCGGCCAATAAACTCACCACTTAACCCATTTAAACCTGTGTTTTTTCATTTTTCTTTATATATATATATAAGTGAAAGGGTCGAGAAAGTTCAAGATTGTAAAATTTCTTGATTGTAAATATCACGAGATTAGTGTTTTCTTTAATAATATCTTTTATTTATTTGCAGATTGCAGTGGAAAACAATGGAATTCATCTAATAATCATATGTAGAGTACAAAAATTTCCCATTAATGATAAACATGCAAATGCACATTAGTTAAAAAATTCTTTATTTTCTCACTGGGTGCTCCATACCCCTGGCCTTGCACCACAACTAAGCTAAGCTGTTTATTTCTTTAATATCAAACACATCACAGTGAAACACTGCAATAGAAAAGACTAATTAGAACACACATGAGAGAGAAACATTTTCTGTAGGTGCAAATTTTCATGAAATTCATATTGGAATAATCACATGCAAGCACACACTGGAAATAAATATTTTTTCTAACAACATTTGTAAGGTTATCAACTTTAATGAATTCAGTTTGAAATATCCATGAAAAGACAGTCATCAGGAAAAATATATTTCTGCAGAGTGTGAATATCAACATATTAAAAAAAAATAAAAAAGATTTGACTAAAAAAAAATATGCAGACAAAAGCTGGAGAAATGCCAAACACTTGTTGGGTGTGCGGAGTATCATTTTCAGACAGTTCCAGATTAAAAGATCATGTGCGAGATCACACTGGAGAGAAATCTTATAACTGTGAAGTGTGTGGAAAATTGTTATCACATCGCTCAAATTTAAAGAAGCACATGCGAACACATACTGGAGAGAAACGTTTCTCTTGTGATGTGTGTGGAGCAGCATTTTTAGAAAGATTCACATTAAAAGTCCATAAACGTAGACATACTGGTGAGAGACCATATTCATGTAATGTGTGTGGAGCAGCATTTTCGGAGAGTTCCACATTAAGAACACACATACGAACGCACACTGGAGAGAAACCATATACTTGCAATGTGTGTGGAACAGGATTTTCAAATAACTCCAATTTAAAAACACACATGAGAACACACACTGGAGAGAAGCCCTATCCATGTGAATTGTGCGAATCAGCATTTCTTCAGAGATCAAAATTACAAATACATATGCAATTGCACACTGGAGTAAAACCCTATGCTTGTGAAGTGTGTGGATCAGGATTTTCCCAGAGTTCAAATTTAAAAACACACATGCGAACACACACTGGAGAGAAACCTTTTGAATGTGATGTATGTGGAAAGGCATTTTCACTCAACTCTATTTTAAAAAGACACATGCGAACACACACTGGAGAAAAACCCTTCTCTTGTGAGATGTGTGATGCAGCATTTTCACAAAATTCTGATTTGAAAATTCACGAACGCAGACACACTGGTGAAAAACCTTATTCGTGTAATGTTTGTGGATCAGCATTTGCAGAGAGTTCTACATTAAAAACACATATGCGAACACACACTGGAGAGAAACCCTATACTTGTGAAATATGTGGAGTTTCATTTTCAAATAATTCCAATTTAAGGACACACATGAGATCACACACTGGAGAGAAACCCTATATATGTGAAGTTTGTGGATCAGCATTTCCACAAAAATCAAAATTAAAAAGACATATGCTAACTCACCAGAAAGAAACTCTACACACAATAGGTCTGTAAATCAACATTTTGAGTGAGTTAGATTTAAAGACATACATGCAAATACTAACAGGAGAGAAATGTTCTCTTGTGAAGTGTGTGGATCAACATTTTCTGAGGGTTTCACATTAAAAAAATAAATTTGAGGAACCCTATTCTTGTCAAGTATGCGGGAAGACATTTTCACATAACTCCAGTGTAAAAAAGAAGCACATGCAATCACATACTTAAGAAAAACACTGTACATGTGGAGTGTTTAGATCAGCATTTTTAGAAAACCTCATATTGGAAAGAAACCCTATACTTGGAAATTGTATTAGTATAATTTAAAAATATGTATTTGAATTATGGCGTATACTATCTTAAAATTGGGCTCTAATTATAAATTCTATGCATCAAAATCTATCAGAAAAGCCAATTAAATCCACACCTAACATTTTAACGAAATTTGAGATTTTTAAAATCAATGAATTCTACACATCGAAATCTATCAATAAAGCCAATTAAATCCACACCTAACATTTTAACAAAATTTGAGATTTTTAAACACTATAATAGGTTATTAAAATTCTCATATCTCTGCCAATTCTTAGAATTGATCGCTTAATGAATTCTACGCATCAAAATCTATTAGAAATGCCAAAAATATCAAAACTTTAAATATTTAAATAGACTTTTCCTGGATTTCACAATTTTGTTTATTCACAAGGACCAGTTTAGGTTAGTAGGTAAAGCACTTACCTAGGAATCATATGGTTTCTGATTTGATACCAGACCTCACCAACTCAGTGTATGAGTAGCACAGGCATCTGTGCAGTAAAGTGTGGCGCTCCACCTCAGACACTAAAATCAATCTCCTTGATCTAGTGCTTGTGAAAATAGTATAGACTTCCTTGCTGTCCGGCTGTTACTGACATCAGGCCGCCCCGTCGACTTTACTTTTACTATTGTAAATTGTTGTAACGTTGTTGTATATGGTCACAGTACCCAAAGCGATATATTCACTGTACTAAAAATGTCTTTGGCACGTGGTGGTCATCTTGTTGATAAAAATTACAATGCGAGAAATATGTAGTCACAACTGCTAGCCTTTATTTCCAGAGTAGGCTCGTCTCGTGGGCTGTATCAGAGAGGAGGAAAGGCAGAGAGAAAGAGAGAGAGAACACTGCTAGATTACTGTGACCCCATACTAGGCAACAGAGGCCCGTCCGTTCCCCTACGCGTCCGAAAGCAAATTTCTTCGTTGTTCCACATCACCATGTGACTTCCGGTTCTGGTCAACACCCGAAACTTCCAGTTGACACTCAATTCTCCGTTCGGGGGTCACGCTCTGGTCAAATCATCGTTCATCCTGTTTTTGTGCTCATCACTATTTTTTTAAACCTTTACTCTCTCACTTATTTCTTTCTTCCTCCCCCTTCCATTAGTAGTCCTTGCCAAATCTAATCTTGCTACATTGTACAAATATTTTTTGTAAAAAATAAACTGTGGGAATATCTATCTCTGGAGTCCATGTGCCTTTATTGCGCAATGATATTAACCCTGTAGAGATATTAATCCTGTATGAGAGCCTGGATGAAAATGCACAAGCTAGAGGCAGATCCACAAGAAAAGAAAAACACAACAAAAGCTTGAAGAAGGATGAGTATGTGACACTTCACCAAAAAATAATTATAGGTATAATTTTCTTATCACGATGTACTTCATCATTATTACTCCCAGGTCCACTCTGACTCGGAGTGGTAACACCTGTTAGGGTCCCATCTATGGGTTAGATAGAAAAAAATCGAGTTTTTAAAAATTTTGATTACCAGTAAAGCATAAATAGAACAAAAATGTCTTCGGCATAAAATAATCCAGCAAGGGTTGACATGCTGTAAAATTTTTGCCAGTTAACCACATCATGATAAGTTTGGTTTGTTTGATTTTATAGCATTGTTTATGCTATGTTTTTTTTTCTTGACAGTAACAGACCAAGCTTAGATATTTACCAAATCTATTTCTTGCTTTTTATCAGCAAATTAATTTAGATATTTTGCAATCCCTGATTTCGCTGTATAAAATACAAATAAGAACCTGGACATTTTTTTTTCAGTTGAAATTTTACAATATATTTTACTGTTTTATACAAGGATTGCTTTGGCATTAGATAACCCACAAAGATTGATATGTCATTAAACAAGGAAACCAAACCAAATCTTAACTCTACCGCTTGCTTTACCTTTTCATATAACATATATTTTAAGTTTTCCATCTAATCATATTTTCCCATCAATATTTCATATGATAATACAAATATCTAAATGGTTCTTTCTCTTTGATTTCTTTCTGTTTGATAAAGATTTTTGGTCTGTGCTACTCAAATCACATTGCCATGAGCTGCATGAGTGAATTTTTAGATTAAATCGCCATTTTTGTTTTTAGAATTAGAAATTATCTGTATCATGATAAAGATTTTGATAATTAAAATTTCGATAATAAAATCTTTTTCCTGTTTTATTTTCTTAGGTCTTATTATATTTGTTATATATATATATATATATATATATATATATTTGCATATAGTTGTATTTATAGTTGTTATATTATATATATATATATATATTTGCATATAGTTGTATTTATAGTTGTTATATATATATATATATTATATATATATAATACAACTATATGCAAATTATATATATATATATATATATATATATATAATTTGCAGAATATATATTTATTATTTTATATATATAAATCTTTTTCCTGTTTTATTTTCTTAGGTGTTATTTTTTTTTTTTTGCTGAAAGTTTTAGTTCTTAGCTACCGTATATACTCACAGATAGTTTGCACCAGGGAATAGGTCACACTATAATTGGTGGTTGATCTGCAGATAGGTTGCATTATAATCTGGCTAGTTACACAACCTATTCTGATATAAAACTTATCAAATATTCACCTTTGTTTCAAGACTTTGCTTAAAAATCTTAGATCTAAAACACTTTGCCATAGACTGTCGTGCATAATGCAAACACATTGAAATAATGGTTGTGATTCTTTGTACTATAACTGTAAATGAGCCTGGGTAAAAAAGCATAACAGTGAACTCAATAATAAAAAATCAATATTTATCTAATCAACAGTTATAAACAGTATAGAAGACTATTTCTCTGAATGGTTCAGATGAGGCTTGATGATTAGTATTATCCGCGGTAGAGGCAGTAACATAGAAAAATAATTAACACAACTCCTACCCCAGCTATGGTTAGCGGAATGAGAACAGGATACCCCCGTGGACTAAATAAAGGGTTAGGTTCAAAGTTCTGTGATGGCTCCCGATTATGACAAGAAAGTTCCCGAGTCCGAAAAGAAGGTTCCCGAGTCCGAGAAGGTTCCCAAGTCTGACAAAAAAATACCTGAAGAAGGCCGGAGGGCATATCGTCCGAAACATTGTACAAATAACAATGAAGATGGGGACAATAGTCCGGAATAACGCAGATAATAATAGTATAGAAGACATTAGAAAAAATGTCTAATCATTTAGGCATAAGCGTAGTTATTTAACTTCATCAGGACTGAATCATAAAAATTCTACTTCACAGTCATCACTTTCACATTTTACATCATTGCAATCACTAATCATTGGAATCTAATGATAAATAAAAATTAAAGTAGTGCTGTTTTACAATTATGTCGAATGGATAGGTTACATCACTGATTTAGGCAGAATTTTTGGTTAAGAAAGTGTAAACTATCTGCAAGTATATACAGTACCTTTTTTTCTTAATGTGGTCTTCTGGTTTTCTTTTCAAAATCCACTGCACTGTCAGATTGACTCTAAATTTCATATTAGAGCTTCTTATACTGTACTGTTTATGCCAAACAGTACAGTATGTCTTTTCCAAATTTCTGGAGGAGTGAATTGTGTCTTAGTGCTGCTTTCCAAAACAGACAATGATAAACAGGTTTGCTGCCCAAAACACAAAACCTGAAACAAAGTGTATGCATAAAATGAACAATTTGAAATTGTGACAATTTACCCATAATAACCTATAATATATATATAATGAGGAGTACCTTCCATTGCAATTACTCCCAGGTCAACTCTGACCTGCAGTAGTATTATCTGTTAAGGTCCTATCTATGGGTTTTAATAGATCAAAAAATGAATTTTAAAAATGTGTTTAAAAAAAATTGAATACCCCAAAAAATTGAATACCCCAAAAATTGAAATACTCAGCAAGACTAGAAAAAAAAGTCTTCAGCATAAAAGGATTAACCTGCCGTAAAATTCAACCAAGCAAGCAACCAACATTTTATATTATGCACTTTCAATAATTATTACACTATTATCATACCATTTAGAAAAAAATCCAATATTTACTTATATAAATTTTATGCAAATTAAAAAAAAATATATATATATATTATGGGATGGAAGTAGTCATTTTTTTATGACAGCAATAGAAAATTTATTTAAATTGAAATATTGAATTTTTTTTATATTAAACATTTTTTTAAATAGAATTTCTTTATATATATCAAGGTATTTTTTAATTGAATTCTTTCTTATTAATTGGTTTTTTGACGCCGAAATCCAGTGTTACCAACCAACTCCTGTGACACCATAACCGCCAAACTGCATTAGTTCCTTACCTTTCCTTTGGATCACAGTGGCAGTGTGAAGAAGGGGGATTTGCTGCTTGGGCAACAGCCTATCCTCAATATGAACCCGCCCAGGCCACGTAGTCCCCATAAAAACAAAAAATTTGAATACTACTCTATCGTCTCTTGTAGACGGAAGGATGCCAACCAGTCATTATCATACCAATATCAATTTACCATAATGCAGAATCAATAAGAGCCCTGACCTTTGTTTACTGGCAATTAGATGTTCCTATCCATGGGTAATGGGAGACAATGATACTCAAACTTATTTCCTCATGTTCAGTCTACTCAATTATCTTGAAATAAAATTCTAAACAAGTTTATTCTTTGTTTACAGTCTGGTATCAAATGCTTCACAGCCTGGTGTTTAGGGACTGTTGTAATATTTAAACAAGACAGAAGACTTGTGGAGATTAAAATAAAAATAAAATAAAATTAAAATAAAAACAAATACAAACTCCCATGAGCCTTCACCGGAAGAACCCTTTGCACATGTGCGAGAAAACAGACCAACTTCCGACCCCCAAGTTAATATCTCAGCCATTCGATTTTAGGCCTTAACTGGGTCTAGTTGCTCTTACTAGCCAGGGAGATATTCCCTTGCCACAGGTAACTATGGCTGGTGAATAAAGCCTAAATCATAAAACCACTTTCTGCCTTTGTCTATTTCTTTTTCGTTCCTAGAATTCTTCCCTTTTCAGCGTGATCATCAAATAAGATGGGGTTAAAAGTGAAAACCCTAAGAACACGCAACAATCATATCCAGCTACCTTTAAACCTTAAAACACCCAAAACCTCTTGCTACCCCATAGACTCTTGTTTAAGTTTCAAGGATAAAACACCATGATTTAATCTAAGGGTGTATTCCCTAGACCAAAGCAATAACTCTTTAGGGATTATTATTATTACAGGGACCACTGCAGTAGAAACAAAAACAGACAGCTGACATTAAAAAAAATTATTGAAATAATTTTTCTAATCGAGTAATATATTTTTGGAACAAATTGCCCAATCAGGTCAAAAACAGCAAAAGTATAAATAAAATAAAAATTGAATCAACTGATTTCATAAATAATAGTTAAAAAAATATCTAAGTGGGCATTTTTGGGAACATTTGGATGAATTGCCAAACAATTTGATTCTGTATATTGTAAGACAATTATGCTGTGTTGCCTATTGTTGGTGTTGGGTCAGTAAAATGGTAATTCATGTGTGAAGAGTTGAGTGAGGGAGAGGCTATCTGTGATTGGATATACCACTCACATGATCCCCAAATCCCCAGAGACAGACCCCATACCAGATCTGATGAGGCAGCGACATTTAAATCCTCTTCAAGAAATCACCCTAAGATACCAGATATCTTCTCCAGTATGCCGGGAAGTCCCTCAAACTCAACTTTATATACAGGGAGGACTTTATATTGTTACTCATTGTTTTATTTTTCTTTAATAAATTGTTAGAATTAAACTAAGTTTTAATTTATTTATTTGTTGCTGTTAGTCTTGCAATTAAATGCTATATTGGTGTCAGATGGACAGCAAAGGAGTCTATGCTCTTTTCCTTGTGCTACACAAGGGAGATTGTTTTTGTGTCTGAGCTGGGGTGCCACACCTACCATCAGCTCCTCATTTCACCGCACAGATTCAAGCTATATTACTAATACTCTGAGTAGGCAAGGTCCAATATCAAACCCAGAACCTCGAGGTTCTAAGACAGATGCTCTATCAATTGAGTTAAACCGGCCCTATTGTATATGTTCAAGGCAAAGATTCTTTTTTCTTTCTTTTTTTTTTTTCAGGTTGGTGTGAGAAGATTGCTAAAAGTGAAGATGCCCAAGGAGCCATAACAAAAAAATAACAACAATTTATAGGGCCAGTTCAGTTCAGTCGGTAGAGCGTCCACTTAGGAACTGCTAATGGTAGGTGTGGTGGTCCACTTCAGATGCAAAAACAATCTCCTTGGTCTAGCATTAGTAAAAAGTAATAGACTTCCTCACTGTTTGTCTGATACTGACTTTAAGCCACCCTGACGACTTTACTTACTTATGAAAAGTTAAGACAATTTATAACTGCTTGATATTTGGCGGGGTACCCATAAGATTCAGATGCAGTGGTGTTGCTCTTGTGGCTGTAACCTTCTTGTTGATGATAATTTCCAGTTTTCTTTTAATCTTTAACTTATAATCAACATTGAAGTCAGTTAGTCTACTGTTGGTTTTAATAACAGCAGCTAAGTACAACTGACTTCAATATGGCGCTGCGAACAGGATTTTTACCCTTATTGGTCTGTGCTGCACTGTTCTTCTGTCTGCGATATGTTGACATCCGAACAGTAGCTATGTAATGGCTGCCCAAAGCAAGGAAATGAATAAAGACAGAGTCCGACTGATAAAGACGCTTTTATTTAGGTAAATACGGGAGTTGTCACCTATCCTCCTGTTTCGCAACTGGTCTTCAACGTCCTCCGTCCAAATACCTGAATCATTTTTGCCCATGAAATCAAAAAATGCTTTCAAAAAAGTTTTAAAGTCAACCAATTTTAAGTTATTGATGATTTCAATATCCCAATGTGGCACTGCATCAATGACAAAATTTCTTTTCTATCATTATTTCACATATATTGAACATTATTAGTACCAAAAAAATAGTTTGATATTTCCTCAGAACCAGAGCTACAATATCAGTTAAAATTGTGTAAATCAGAAATCATTAATAACTTAAAAATTGGTTAACTTTAAGACTTATTTGACAGCAGTCTAAAATGCACTTAGAAACCAATTTTTAGGAGTAGGGAAGCTCAGAACTTATTTTACAGACAAAAATAGATTACAAAAAGTCACGATTTTTTGCGACACCCCACTCAAATTTTGGATCAATTTCAGAAAAATTGAAGTGCAAAATTTTAACAAATTTTTGCAAAATGTTTTCATATCTATAGTGTGGTAGTTTTTCTAAATAAAAGTTACTTTGTTGTGAAAGGACATTTATAATATATATGGGTTAGTAAATGTATCTAATTAAGTGAAAGGTAGAATAATGAGTATCAGATTCCCCCCTCCATTTTTTTTGGCCTTGTGCCAGATTTATTTGTATTTTTATGGGAATAAATATCACTACTATGGCGGGTCAAAACTTTTGCAATATCTGCACACAGTTGTATGGAATCCATAGATATATTCTTTTATATTAATCTGCCTTACCAGCAGGGCTTAGAATACTCTGACTGTATCCCCTTTAGAGGGGGTTATACCTCCCCATAAATGTATGCCATTGTGCATCAAAAATACAGTGGAATTAGTTAACTGAAAACAAAGACAAGATGTCATACTGCTTGAATGACCTGGAATAAACTCCAGGAACTTAAGAGAATAGAATTGATACCACACCCAGCACACACAGACATATATAAGGATCTACATGAGTCAAACACTATCTACCTCGGTTTCATTCGAATGGTTCTTCTGAGTCAGAATTATCCTGAAGAACCATTCAGGTGAAACCTAGGAAGATAGTGTCTGACTCATGTAGGTCCTTATAATTATTCTCTAATTAAATAAATAAATTCATAAATAAAAAGTTATATTCAAATCCAAGTCAAATATACAGATACACACACAGAAAATATGGATACTACTGTAAAAAAAAAAAAAAGACAAATAGATGGACAGAAAGATTTAAAAAATAAATAAAACTCACACATACACAACTAATGACAAAATCAAGCTCCCAAACACACATACACATACTTATCCATTTTGACCCATCCTTACCATTCCAACATTCTGACCAAACACCTGCATCTCCACATAAACACTCCCCATTTAGAGGGAAGAAAATCCACTACCCCCCCCCCAGCTACCCCTGCTGACAACCTACTGTTTTTCACCATTCTGAAAATGCCCTTCATTGAAGCAAGAACTGGGCTTTTGCCCTGATGATGGTCAAAATGTCCGAAACGTTGCATCGTCGACAATAAACATTCAGTTTCAATAACATCCCGTGTTTGTCTACTTTTCTCCTCACATTTCTCACATAAATAAATTAGTAAACTTCTTCGTTTTTTTCTTTTCTTTTGGCCATTATATGTGTTACTGAGGATTATTTTCAGAAAGTATGGGACTGTTGGTCTTTTCTTTAAAAAAATTTTTTCCCCCAGTTTGTAATTCTTTTTTATTTTAACTGAGTTATCTGTTTTTCTTTCCACACCAGTTGAGTTTAGAAAAAAAAAATATTATATATATATATATATATATATATATATGTGAAGAAAAGGAAGTGAATCCGATGGTATGTAGTATATTAAGACAGATTGAAAAAACACAGGTTTAAATGACTATCACTCACTTTTCTCGTTATTCTATGATAAAAAAATTCTTATTACCTTCCATATACCAACAAATGCCCTGAAGATGATCTAGTTAATAGATCGAAACACTGCAGCGTCGGCCAATAAACTCACCACTTAACTCATTTAAACCTGTGTTTTTTCAATCTTATATAATATATATATATATATATATATATACGTTAATGTATGAGTAGTGGCTTACCGGTGAGTACGGTTGTTTTTGTTGTAACTTGAAGAATAGAGCAAATAATTTACTAAGATATGGCAAAACTTTTGACTCAACCTAGTATTTCCATTTGTATGAAAAGAAAATCATAATAAAACTATTTGTATCTACTGTTATTTCAATTAAGAAAAACAAGAATTCAAATAAGTAAACAAAAGTAAAGGCCTTGGTATTAGCTGGACAGTGATGGAGTCTATCCCCTTTCCACTAGTGCTAGACCAGGGAGATTATTTTTGCTGTGGTGGAGCACTATTCCTACTGTCAGCTCCCTGCTACTGCACAGATCAGATTTAATCTTAGCTATTCAAGCACTGAGTTGGCGAGGACCGGTATCAAACCAGGAAATTTGCGATTCTTAAGTCAATGCTCTACTGACTGTAGGTCTAAAAGTTTCAATTACAGGCAAAGTATTCTGGGACATAAAAGGACCCATCACTATTGATTTCCTTGAAAAAGGCACAACTGAAAACTACTTTCTATTGCCTACTCCTTAGGCAAAATTCACCTTATTTGTTGAATGATCCTCATGAAATTCAGAAATGAAAGTAGTAAAAGAAAATTCATTTATTTCATTAGAAAACCAAATTTGAAATAACAGTAGATAAATCCAATAATTCGTTTCCTTTCAATGTTATTCATTAAATTTTAACTCAATAAACATTGAGATAATTTATATTTTATTACAGATGTAAATATAAGAATTTCAAATTTTTTTCCATACCAAATGTAAAACAATTCATTTTTATTTTTTATAGAAGAAACCTGTTTATAATATTAGAAACATAAATTTTTTTTTAAATATAAATATTCTAATTGATATGGTATAAAATAAAAACAAAAAATAATTGGTGAATATGATATATTTTCAACTTTAATGTTTTTTCAGCTTTTTTTAAAAAAAATTAGGGTAATTAAAAAAGTTCAATCACTGCATAAATTTGGGCATTCTTGAACTTTCTTGACCGTTTTATTTTGCAGGGTGATGTTCAGTAAATTGTTATACCTTAAAAAATAAGACCATTAAGCAATCGATACATTTGAAAAATACTTTATAGTGAGTTAAGTATATCATTAAAAAAATTTTTTTATTTTGCCAAGGTAAGTTGGATAATTTCAGAACACTCCTTCATACACAGAAGAAATTTCTTAAGGGAAGTTTTTGCTGACACTTTTTAAAAGAAAAATACTGTAATTAGTGAGTCTGGTATGAGTGTAGAGATTACTGAAAACCTTTTTGTTAGGTGAAAGTAGAATAGGGGTAGATTGACCAAACAATGGTGGGTTTTTGGAGGGATATGCTACGAAACTAGACAAAATAAAAAGCAGTATGGCATTCAAGCAGATATGCTAGATTCATATATTTATGAATTCTTGTGGAAAGAAAACAACAAAGTAACACTTTCAATGAAATTCTTAATGAGGTTCAAGAGTGTTTATAGATATTAGATGAATGAAAAGATTTAATATTTCAAAGAGAAATTCAAATAATCTATCAATTCTGAATTCTATTAAAAAACGGTAGATCCATATATGTTACCAGTATAGTTTTTCATTTTTGTATTATTTAGATTTTCTTGACTGTTGTCCTCATCTTTATTATTATATACACAATGTTTCAGCTGATGTGCCCACCGGTTTTCTTCAAGTGTTTCTTGTCAAACTCAGAAGCTTCCATGTCATAATCAGGGAACCTCGAAGTGAAATCATTAATTAATCCATTCTCAATTTGTATCTATGGCGTAATTCACCCTGGGTTGGTTGAGCTGGCTCCATCCAACAAAGGAAGGCAGACCATGTGCAATGATTCAACATCAATATGATCATTAGCCATTCACGTTCTTATCGATGAACTCCATAAAAACCTGGGCCCAGCATCAACTCAGAATCTTGCTTGAGTGTTTTCAGTTGAGTTCCTAAGTATTTCTTCCAGCCCTGAGGTAGTACTGGGTTGATGGATTCACAAATGATGTCACCAGGTTGTCGACAAAGAGCATGACTGGACTAGTGAAGACATCTTGCAAAAACAGCCTGCTGGAGGGAGATGTACCTTGCCTGAACAGTGGTGTTAGAGATGAATTGCCATCATCAAACACATAGGATGCAGCAAAAGCAATAATGGTCAAATACTTGAAGCTTGCACAGGTCCTCAGCTGTCAATGGCCAAATTTTGCAGCCGTACAGGAGGATAGGAGAAACAAGTATTTGGTAGATACACATTTCTGTATGCAGTCTTATCTCCTGCCTGGACCATATTCTTGCACGAAGATGATAGAAAATGAAGCAAGTGGCATCAATGCTTCTGTTGATGTCCTCTTCTTGAAATGTTGAAGGGACTAGCAAGCTGATGTATTTGAAATTGATCTATTCTTCGAGGTCTTCCCCGATGAGGATGATTGGTTGTTTTTCATTAGAAAGAAATCAATAAATTAGAAGCTTTGTTTTTTTGCGCATTGACTTTCATTCCAAGTTTGGAAGAGTAAAACTGAAACGTGTCGAATGCTGATTGAAGATTGTTGAAGTTCTTTCCAAAAATTTCTATGTCGTCCACATATTCCAGGTCTGACAGGTTGAAATTACAGCCAACAGTGACACCTGGGAAGTTTGGGTGCTTTGCTGAA
This sequence comes from Doryteuthis pealeii, assembly GCA_023376005.1. Classification (NCBI taxonomy): domain Eukaryota; kingdom Metazoa; phylum Mollusca; class Cephalopoda; order Myopsida; family Loliginidae; genus Doryteuthis; species Doryteuthis pealeii. The sequence continues at coordinate 85,365,754 of CM042151.1, forward strand.
ATCTTGTAAGATTTTAATATTCTTTTTAAAAAATCTTTTAAAAATCAATTTGTTTTTGCTTGGGCATTTTAAAAAGCTCATTTATTTATTTTTTTGTTTATCTGGGTTAAAAAATCTGTTCCCCAAAATATCTGGATGTTTTGTTTCGTTTTTGCTCTGTTGTCAATTTAACATAATGGCATTATGTTCTAGTGAAAAATCTGGCGAACCTGAACTTTCGGAGCCCCTATAAAATTTTCGTTTTTAAATTTTTTTTTTAAACTTATTATTACCGATTGCACACCAATCTATCCGATTGTAAAAAAAAAAAATTTTTAAGTTATTTATTTTTCGAGTTTTCAGGGGTGCTCAGTTCCCCGTATAAGTTTATCTTAAACCGATCCCCCATATCAGAACTTCTGAAAAAAATTTTTCTTTGTAATTTCTTTTCTTTTTCTTCAATGGATTATTATTATACAGGGAACTGAGAACCCCTGAAAACTCGAAAAATAAATAACTTTTTTGAATTGTTTTTCCCCAGTCTGATAGATAGGTGTGCAATCATAATAATCCATTGAAAGAAGAAAAAAAAATTTTTTTTTTTAAAGTTTAGGTTCGTCAAAAATCTGACCATAAATTTCCCATCCCTGCTAATAAATTCTCACTGTTTCTTAATATGGAATATTTAATCAGTTAAAAAAATTAATATTCTTCTCATGTACATATCGTCGCATAAACTGGTGTTAGAATTTAGATAGCAAGCGGTTATGTAGTTCTTAATAATTGTACAAATTTATACCAATATGATTTTTCACAGTTTTCTTATTTTAAAATAAATAATCCTCATCGAGTTTTGTGTTTACTGAATCGTAAACTGAACCGTAAAGTGACTGGAAATTGTCACTCGGCAGGTGATCCAATCGATAGCATAGTTGAACAAGGTAGGGGAGAGAATGCTGCCTTGTAGAACATTGGAACGGATATTGAAGGATTAAGATTCCTGACCATACACAGACTTTTGTGCAGGTAGAGGTGTAGTTGGCTTTCAGTAGATTAAAAAGTTTTGGCAGGATACCATCTGTTTGCATAACTTTCCAAGGTGCTCCATGGTCAACTGAATCAAAGGCTGTGGCAAAGTCTATGAAGCAAACAATTGTTTTTTGCTTGAAGCACCAGCGATGCTCAAGCACTCAACAAAGTGTAAAGATCTGATTGGTGCACCTTATGCCAGGGTGAAACCCACACTGATTTGGCTTTGTACACAGGTTACGTTGGTGTTAGAAGTGTTTCAGCAGTATTGTGGCAAACATTTTGGCAGAAATGTCAAGATAGTTACTGCAAAACTGTTTATTGCCTTTCTTGTAAAAGGGGAGAAGGACGGCATCACACCAGTCCTGAGAGAAGCTCTTAGTTTCTAAGACTTGTTGAATGATTTTGTGTAGGAGCGGAGCCAAAATCTTGGAGGAGTGTTTAAAAATCTCAGCAGGAAGATTGTCTTCATTGGCGGATTTTTATTTCTATGTTTGTGAATAGTATCCAAGACTTCAGCAATGGTTGGTGGGAAGGTGTCACAGTCATAGGCACAAGTTGGGATAACCTTAGAGATTGAAGAGGGCTGATGGTCATAATTGAGCAGTGAGTCAAAGTGATCACTCCAGCATTGTATGCAATCATCTAGATTGGTGATGGGTTCACCTTACTGGTTGAGAAGGACTAATCCCAAATAATTTTGTACAGCTTCCTCAAGTCACCCACTGATGATGTTTGTGAAATGTCCTCTGTTATTTTTTGCCAGTTTTTTTTCTCTCAGTTCTGGCACACCAGGCAGTCTATTGATGAAGACAACAGTAGTCATCAGACCCAATGCAGTGAGCTTGTTTGGCTCAGTTAGTGAGGTTGATAGTATCACCTGTAAATTTAATGTCTAAATTATTTTATGAGGTTTAGCTTAATTGGCACAAAGAGACAAGTATGGGTCATTCGGAGGGGTTTCCATAAAGTTTATTTTCGGTCCATATCCCATGTATGCATACAATATATATATATATATATATAACAAGGTTTGTTTAGAATGGCTTTTTGCCGATAATTTTTGGAGAATAAGTGCTTAATTGGAGTTGTACCTTTTGGTGGTGCCAATGGACTTGTATGCAACTGAGTTGATGTTGCTTTTAAAAGATTGCCATATCTCTTCTACAGGAGTATCATCCAGCTGATGAAGTTCAAGGGTGCTAAATCTGTTTGAAAGTTGCATTCTGAAAACACTGACAGTGTACACGCACCTAAACTTTAAAAAATCAAACTTCGAATCTCTAGTAAGAGTCTTGTTTGCTTTGAGACGAAGGTGCAAAATAGGTTTGTACTTGCATTTAAGCTTTGAAACATCAGGAGTTTTGTTCGCTTTGAGATGAAGGTGCATCTCTGGATGGACTACAACATGATCGGAACCATTTATATTCCCATTTTCAGCACTGCGGTATGCCCAAAAGAAAAGCGGCATTTGACAAGAATGTGATTGATTTGGTTAGATGTAGCTTTTCAGGAGGATACCAGGTCAAGAAATGATGTCTTGGATGCTGGAAGAAGGTGCTTGAGACTGTTAATTGATTTGTTGAAACAAAGTCAATAAGGAGGCGGCCACCATTGGAGCAGCCGTCACCAACATCAAAAGCATCAGTAACGTAGATTGTTATCATTCTGTTAACCATAACCAGGTACAAGTCTTATACTATGTTAAGTATTTTATGCTATCAACCTCCTGATGATTGTCATTATATTAACTCAACCTTTCTATCCGTTGCGATATGTGTCTGATTATGACATAAAGGTTTCCGAGTTAGACAAGAAACACCTGAAGAAGGCTGGAGGGCACATCAGCCAAAATGTTGTGTATATAACAATAAAGATGAGCACAACAGTCCAAAAAATCTAAATAATACAAATTATCCAGCCTCATCACAATATTTTTCCAGCATGTTCAGATATATGTTGATATACGTAGTTGAACTGTCTGAATATAAGTCTTACAAACTTTTTTTAAAAAAAAAAGGATTTTTTTTTCTCTTAACCCTTAATCTACCAGAGCATCCCAAACCAACTGATGATCAAAATGCCGACCCCCACCCCCCAAAAAATGCCCAAGAGTGTCAGCTCTTAGAAAATGGTTTATAGTTAAAAAAGAGAAATGAATTAAATGAATACATTTCTATTCAGTAGTAAAGGGTCAGTGATATGATACTAGCTTGTCAACCATTTCACCATGCAATTTCAGATAGTAGTGGTAAATAAAGTGTTAATATTTTATAAGAATTTGATGTCAGTGGCAAGAAAAGCTAGGCATCATATTTGTTTTCTCGTTTACAAGAATATCATTCCTCTTCAGCATGTTTGCATAATGTGTGAATTTTGAGAACGCAATATATGGCTTTGTTTCAGTTTCATTTTATATTATACAAAATTTTACCAAATATGACTGAGACCATAAAAGTTCACAAATATATGGTACCTTTTTTAGTGTGTATTAGCAGGTACTACCACAAATATATCTTTAATGTAAAGTGCACACAAACTAACATAATGTATTTTCATATATGTCCCATCAAAGTTTACTTTTCATGATTAAGTGAGTCTATAATCATTACAAGAATACAGTTTCTCTGCAGTATATTTGAATATGCTGCATTATCCCATCCCTGCTTATTTTTCATGTAGTCTCTATCCAGTGTGCTTTTTCATATGTCGAACTAAGGATGATTTCATTGTAAATGAAGTATCACACTCGTCACAAGAAAATGTTTTTTCTCCAGTGTGTGTTTTCATGTAGTCTCTATCCAGTGTGCTTTTTCAAACTTGATCTTCGTGTAAAAGAAGATCCACATATTTCACAAGAATGTGGTTTCACAAGAGTCTTCTTTTTTATACGTTTCACTAATTCTTTGCCTGCGTTCTCTCCAGTGTGTGTTCTTCTATGCAATGCTAAATTTGACTTGCGAGTAAAGGCTGTACCACAAACTTCACAAGCATATGGCTTTTCTCCAGTATGGGCTCGCACATGAACCCCTAAACTTGATTTTTGTGTAAAACACTTGCCACATAAATCACAAGAATATGGTTTCTCTTCAGTATGTATTCGCATATGACGTATTAAATCTGAATTTTTTACAAATGCATATTCACAAATTTCACAAGAATATCGTTTTTCTCCTGTATGTGTTCTTGTATGTCGCACCAAATTTGACTTTTCTGCAAATGAGGATCCACACGTTTCACAAGAATATGGATTCTCTCCAGTGTGTGTATGCCGCACTAAATTTGACTTGCTAGTAAAGGAAGCATTACAGACTTTACAAGGGTATGGCTTTTCTCCAGTGTGGGTTCTCACATGAACCCCTAAACTTGATTTTTGTGTAAAAGAAGATCCACATATTTCACAAGAAAAAGGCTTCTCTTCAGTATGTGTTCGCATGTGGCGTATTAAATCCGAATTTTTAATAAAAGCAAATCCACAAATTTCACAAGAATATCGTTTGTCTTGTGTCTTCTCAAATGTACCACTAACTTGTGTGTGTTCTGTTATGTTTCACCAAATTTGACTTATGAGCAAGGTAGAGCCACATGTTTCACAAGCATACGGCTTCTCTCCAGTGTGTGTACGCAAATGTAGTACCAAATTTGACTTTTCGGCAAAGGAAGATCCACATGTTTCACAAGGATATGGTTTTTCTCCAGTGTGTGTTCGCACATGCTGCACCAAGAGTGCCTTCGCTGTAAAAGCAAATCCACACACTTTGCATGAATATGGTTTCTCTGATTTTGTAAGGTGCCCTAAATTTGACATCTTTTCAAATACAAAACCACAAACTACATGTGAATGTTTTCTTTCATGTGGATGTTGGCATTAAATGTGTTTATTGTGAGAAGGAAGATCCATATACTTTATATGAATATTGACTCTCTTCATTATCTGTTGACATATATAATACCATTTGGTGATTTCTGTAGAAAGAAAAGTCAACAAGTTACACAAGATTCTGGTTTCTTGTCAGTGTGTATTTTTCTGTGTGTTGTATTCTGCTGTAGTATATATACATTCATAAAAAATATTTTAGAATATACTTCCATGTTCTTAATGGAGAATGAACATTATTGTTTTCATTCATCAAACTTGACAGCATTGATTTTTATGCGTATGATTTTTTTTCCAATCAATGAAATCTGTGAATGAAAAATAAGAAAAGACGTATTAATACAAACATTAAATACCACATGAAAACAGGTTACATTTCAACACTAAATGAGCACCTAATTATAGGTGTGAAAAAAATATTCTTCAGATTTATGTGACAATAATAACCTATCTACTAAAAGTAAGCATATAAAACATTGCTATTATATTGTTGCTGGGGGGAATCCCTGGGGAGTGGGGAGTAGTGGCTAATAATGCTGGATTGCAACATCATAGTAAGCAATTTGAAACTCCAGTTGCACTATTACATTTACTTTTAGACTAATACCCTTGGGAAAGGTATGACCCCTCTTATCTCCCATCTATGGATTAAATAGTACAAGGGTGGCTTTGGCCATAAATAATATTTAAATTACATTTGCTTTTGGACTAATACAATCAGCAAAGGTAAGAAACCAGGTAGGGATTAAATAGTACCATTAATGATCTTCTACAAGGGTGGCTTTGGCATTGAATATTAATATGCCATTCAACAAAGAAACCAAGGCCAATTATTCCTGGGTGTCCGAAACTTCTGGTTTTGTGCCTAACTACAGTACTGGACAAAAAGAAAAAAAAAAAAAATGAAAAAAACTTAGCCATTTTTTATTATTACTACATATTTTAATGAATATTTAATGGCTTAGACACACATAGGAAATTATTATTTTCCTTGATTATTGTTGTCAAAATTCCCTTAGTTGTAGCAAAGAGTCAATTTTCTAAAAAAGAAAATTCTCAGAAATACCAAAATTTTCTTTTCCTTAATTTTGTTACATAACAGATTGGCATGAAATTGTATTGTAATCTAACAATTCTATATATTATAAATATATAATTTCATATTATGAATATATTATAGTAATATAATATTTATTAATAATGGAGATTCGACCTCCATTTGCCTATAAACAAAACTATGTCACTGCTAATGTTACGATACCAAAAATCGTCAATACATAGAATAAAGAACAACCTTGTAATTAGTTTTAAAATTATCTTTTAATTCTGCCCTTTTTTTCATAACTAGAGTTAACTAAAAAATTTATAAATAAATAAATACCTTAAATTTTGTATAAAATTCATGAGTAAAACATTCAAAATAAATTATTTAATAATTAATAGATGCACACAATATTTTATTTGAGGGAAATAAAACTAAGTATCCATTTCTAATTATTTTATTTTTTCTACTCCTTTAATAAAATTGATGATTTTACTTACTTATGATACAGACCCTCTAACATTGAATTTTTAACTCCCCGCCCCCTCAGGTAATATCGTTCAAAAATCAATTTTTTACACAGCCCAGAGGTCATTGTTTTTGCTGCTAGTAATAGTAATATTGTTATTCTGCTAGTAATATAAATTGATTTTGTTACATAACAGATTGGCATAATAATAGGGTAATTCCATGTCAAATCATCAAGAAAAAAGTAAAATTGTCACCCACCCACTTCAATTTTTTTGAAATTTTGTACAGGTGTGGAATATGTTAATCTTAGACACTACCCAAAATTTGAGCTTCCAATTCCAAACATTGGCAGAGTTATGTCAATTTTTAGCTCTCCAAATTTGGTGGGGTTGGCAAAAAATGGCAACTTTTTGTAATCTATTTTCGTCAGTAAAATGTGTTCTAGGGAATACTCCTAAAATTGGTTTATAAAAACGTTTTTGCTCAGAGAATCCAAAAATGGTATAAAAAAAAAAAGGCTTTAGGTTATTGAAAATTTTTGATTTTTTCATAGCCAGATCAATATCCCGATGGGGCACTGCATCTATGACAACAAATTTTTCTATTATTATTTCATGTATATTGAACATTATTTGTACCAAAAAGATAGTTTGGTTTTTGTTCATAACCAAAGTTACAACATCAGTTAAAATGTTGCAAATCAGAAATCATTAATAACTTAAAACTGGTTAACTTTCAGACTTTTCTGATAGCATTCTTTTATTCCTTCGGAAAAGATGCTTTTACAAACCAATTTTCAAGTGTAGGGAAGCTTGAAAACTCATTTTACAAACAAAAATAAATAAAATGCTGTTTATCATTTTTCTTTATTGGCTCTGTTTTAAATTATTGATACTGTTTTATAATTGTTAACCTGATATAAATTTGCTTATAATTAAGAATTATTTTGGATTGGAAGTTTAACAGCATGCAGCACACAAATTTTAGTTACATCACCAAAATTCCACTTACAAATCATTCAGATTTTGCTTTCAGCACACAAATTTTAGTTACATCATCCAGATTTTGCTTTCAGCACACAAATTTTAGTTACATCATGCAAAAATCACCCAAATTTTGCCTATAGCAACCAAATCACCCTAATTTTGTCTATAGCACCTAAATTTTACTTGTACCACCCTAATTTTACCTCCAGCATCCAAATCTTATTCATATATATACACGAGCAGGATGTCACACAAGGTCAATTTCTTAAATGAAGTCTAACAGGTTTAAATTCAGAGTTTTCCTTTTCCAAGACTGGTTGTCAAACCAAGGTTAAAGAACCCAGTTTTTTTCTATTATTTCCCCATAACTGGAGGAAGAACAGTTGGATGCATACCTTTCCCAATAGTATTAGCACTATGTGAAATGCAAAATTTTACTTATAGCACACAAATTCTTCTTGCAGCATGCAAATTATCCAAATGTTACTTGAAGCAGCCATATTTTATTTATATCTCTTTTAGCTTTCAGATCCTAAAATCTGCTTATAGCACCCATATGGTTTACTAAGTCAGTACAGCATCCATCTAGAAACCACAAGCTTCTAGGTTTGATACTGGCCCTCACCAACTCAGCACATGAATAGCACAGCTTGGATCTGTGTGGTAAAATGAGGAACTGATGGTAGGTGTGCCACTCCACCTCAAACAAAAAAAAAATCTTCAATTCATTCCATCTAAGTCAGTACAGCATCCATCTAGGAACCACAAGCTTCTGGGTTTGATACTGGCCCTCACCAACTTAGCACATGAATAGCACAGTTTGGATCTGTGAGGAACTGATGGTAGGTGTGCCACTCCACCTCAAACACAAAAAAAACAATCTTTGTGTTCTAGTGCTAGTGAAAAGGAGATAAGTTCCCTTGTTGTCCAACTAATACCAACTCTGCCGATTTTACTTTTTATTTGCATAATCCAAATTTTGCTTACAACACCCAACTCACCCAGATTTTTCCTACAGCAAATCTAAGTCTGTTCATATCTGTCTCTCCTATCTTGTCCGTTCATAGACTATGTTCCCTAAATGATAATTCACCAAATGTATTTTAATTTATCTATTATCACATAGCTCAAGGACAACTAGAGCTATAGCCACCAAATTGTCTTGGCTACAAGTGAAAATCACCAAACTTCAGCATATATATATATATATATATATATATAAAAAAAAGATAAATCTAATGAGTCAGACCTAAGTAGAACAAATAATAAAGATAAATCTAATGAGTCAGATGAACCTACTATTAGTTTCGCTTAATGCTCTTCAGGGCTAAGATCTGAAGAGCATTAAGCGAAACTAATAGTAGGTTCATCTGACTCATTAGATTTATCTTTATTATTTGTTCTACTTAGGTATTGAGCACTTTTTACTTATAAGCTATTCTCATAGCAGTTATATGAATATATATATATATCTTATATACATATATATACATATAAATTTTTTTTTCTTTTGGCCAAATACTGTACCAATAGATTATTTTTTGTTGGTACGACTATCTCGGTCTTTTCTTTTTTTCAAAAAATTTTTTCTCCCTGGTTGATGTTTGGTAGTATATCTTTATAATCAAACTATTTGCTGGGTTTTTTCTCACCGCGAGGATTTACCAACACGCTTGGTATATTATATATATATATATATATTTGTGATATATTTTTTTGTATGTGTATCCGTTTTTCGGAAGTACATATATCAGGGTTCACCAACTAACCAATCTGCACCCAGCATCTCCTCATCATCAAAAAGAGCAGCAAACAGCCAGGAAATTACTACAATTCTCAGGTCTTGAAGAAGGGAGTTGATAATAATCCTGAAAATTTACCACCGCTACTAAATAAAAGGAACTAAAAAAAAACCAACCGAGTTTTATTTATTCCCAGATGAATATACCAAAATAACTACATTATTATAATATAGCATTTTAATGCTTCACAAAAAGTATGATTAAAACAAATGCTAAAACTTAATAATTTTCGCAAATATTAAGTTTTAGCATTTAAAAAAATCTTTCAATGAAATTCTAATGTCATTAAATCAAATGTTGGTTTGTTTACAAATAAGCAAAAGGCTTGTGGAGCTAAGTAAAACTGTCCTTTTGATATCTAGTTTGATTTGGGGTGCTTATTGGAGACTTGTGTCCATTTTTTGTTTAGATGAGACCCAGGTGGTTCAGATGTGTAGAAAAATTATTACTTTTATTTATTCCTTTTTTAATAAAAATATTTTTACTTAGATAGAAAATGATTTTTTTAAAATTTCATAATCATTCCTAACTTCTAATCACAGAGAAAAAGAAACTTTGTTTTTTTTTGGTCTTCCATACTTTATGGAAATGAAAATGAAAACTACACACTAAGGGTCTAGTTTTTATTGTACATTTTCCTCCATAAAGATAAAAACATAGGGGTAATTCCATGTCAAATCATCCAGGCTATCTCACCCACCTCTTTATATTTTTCTGAAATTTTCTCCAAATTTGGTTAACTTTTAAAACTTTTTTGATAGCATTTTTAGATTTCATGGGCAAAAATACTTTTATAAACCAATTTTTAGTAGTAGGGAAGCTCTAGAACTCATTTTACAGACAAAAATATGTTATAAAAAGTAGCCATTTTTTGCCAACCCCACCAAATTTAGAGAGCTAAAAATTGACATAACTCTACCAATTTTTTGGAATTGGAAGCTCAAATTTGGGAATTATCTAATGTTAACATAGTCCACACCTGGAAAAAATTTCAGAAAATTGAGAGGGTGGATGATTTGACATGGAATTACCCATAGTCAAAGTCTGGTTAAAAGCCACTACACTTAGTTTCAATTATAAACTTAATGTTTCAAATGTTTTTTTTTTCTTTTAAGGAAAGTCATTTTCAGATCTTTCAGATGATTAAAAAAAATATAGAAAAATAATCAGTTTTGGACCACAATCTCCACACCTCAATCAAAACTATTGTCCTCATCTTTACTGTTATCTACACAACGTTTTGGGAGATATGCCCTCCAACCTTTTTCAGGTATTTCCTGTCAGACTTGGGGACCTTCTCTTCAAACTCTGGAACTTTCTTATCGAACCAGGAACCTTTACGGAACTTTGAACCAAACCCTTTATTCAATCCACAAGGGTAAACTGTTCTCATTCTGTTAACCATAAGTGGGTATAAGTGTTATGCTATGTTAATCATTATTCTATGTTACTATCGCCCTTGGCTAGGATTGAACCTGCAGCCCAGTGGTGATTGTTACTTAGAACTGTATTAACTCAACAACTATATCTGTTGCACCATGTGAATAATTCAGAGTGAATTTTTGGAACTTATCTATTAATAATGGAGATTCGCTTCCGGGTTCTGTCTGTAACAAAAACTATGTCACTGCTATACAAGAAATCATCATAACATAGAATAAATACACTCAAAATTTGAGCATGCAACATTAGACCATTCTCATTTTTTTTTAAAACAAGTTTTAATAGATACATCCCCAGTATCATATATTTATATATAGTTTGTTTTATTTTAATAGATATTCAAATTTAATAGAACTTAGTTTCGATTTCAAATTGTTTTACTTTTTTTTACTCCTTTAATAAATTTGATGATTTCATGATTTATGGTTCAAACTCTCCGACATTTAATTTTTAACTTCCTCCTCCTCAAGCAATATCTTTCAAAAAATTATTTTTACATCACCCAGAGGGCGTTTTTTTATTTTGCTAGTAAACCTAATGTTCATTTTTACCTAGAATATTTACCTTTATACTTTTCTGTTATTGACTTTTAAAAAAAAAATCTTCAGATTGATTCATGCTAAGAAGTTAGGGAATTGTATTCATTATACACAGTTTAGCTTAGTCAGTAGAACATCAGCCAAGAAACAACAAGGTTCTGGGTTCAATACGGACTCTTGCCAATGCATGAGTAGCACAGCTTGGATCTGTGTAGTAAAGTGGGGGGGGGAGCTGATAGTAGATGTGGCGTTCCACAACAGATGCAAAAACAATCTTCCTGGTCTAGCGAAAAGGGGATAGACTCACTTGGAGTCAGGCTGATATTGATAATAGGCTACTCTGTTAAACAGCCACCCTGTCGGTGGGGCGTTAGAATGCACCGACTGCACCTCTGCAGAGGGGTAAGACTCCCCCAATGGGGCCACCTGTTGGCCGTGGGTGGCGACCCCTGATGCTTAAGGATAGAGCCCAGCTGGATGAGCAGTTCATGACATGCAATACTCCACTTTGGCCCTATCTTGGGCTAGACGGGTGGTCGGAGAGGCCCCCTCCGATCAATTGGCTGGTCACGTCAAGCCCTAGCACATATATGACTTTCCCAACCCTATTGCCCTTATGGCAAGCCTCAACCCCTTTTTATCATATGGGTGCTAGAAGGCGGTGGCTGAGGGTCTACATATCCTGGGAATGACGTTAAACTCTATCTGATGGTGAGGTTCCAGTTTTGGAGGTTTGGGGGATGTGGAGCACCCTTTCATCACCATTGCTCCCTGGTCCACTCTGACCCGGAGTGGTAGTACCTGTTAGGGTCCCATCTATGGGTTAAATAGAAAAATGTATTTATAAAAAAATTGTATTATCCATTAAGAATTGATTTATTTCAAAACTTTATCGGCATTAAATGACCCACTGAGGTTGATGTGCCGTAAAACAAAACAAACCAAACCAAAACCTGTTAAACAGATTTATTAGTATGATAATAGATGCTACCACTCTGTGTCAAACTGGACCTGGGAGTAATAGCAATGAACTTGTACCCCACATTATCCAGCTTTCCAGAACAGGAGCCTCACCACCAGTGTCATACCCATAGAGTGCAGTCAGCGTATTCAGATTAGTACTGATTAAGCATCACAATAATTGAAAACAATCATTTGCTTGTATTGCAAAACATATGTATTCATTTTGTATGGGTTAAATAGTATCATTACTGTTCTTCTACAAAGATGGCTTTGGCATTAAATAACCCGCAGGTTGACATGCCATTAAACATAAACCAAACCAGTTTTATAGAGTTCAATTTATCACCAGTGCTCTGTACTGTTGCATTCATTTCTTTATGAAACAAACATTCTTTATAAACAGCTTTTTAAGGGTCGGCTTAGCTCAGTCGGTAGAGCGTCCAACTAGGAATCACAAGGTTCCTGGTTCAATACCAGCCATCGCCAACTCAGTGTATGAGTAGCACAGGGATCTGTGTAGTAATAGTAATAGCACTATTGAAAATAGGATAGATTCCTCTGCTGTTGGGCAGATACCAACTTTAGGCCGCCCCGTCAACTTTACTTTTTTTTTTTACTTATTAGTGTTATTTAGATTTTTTGTTGTCCTCATCTTTATTATTGTTATATATACAATGTTTTGGATTAATACCATTGATAGAGGTATGGACCCTCTCATCCTCCCAGCTATGGGTTTAATAGTACCATTATTGTTCTTCTACAAGGATACAAAACCTCCGTTTCTTAATAGCTTTACCTCATCCCAATGAAAGACTATGGGAGAAAACCTCCAAAAACAAATCAGGAGCCGGAGTCCCTAAAGTGGTGTGATGCTGAAATCCAGTGCTACCCAGCAACTCCTGCGACACTACCGCTGCCAAGCTGCATTGGTTCCTTACCTATCCTTTGGATCACAGAGGCAGTGTGGAGGGGGGGATTTGCTGCTTGGGCAACAGCTCATCCTCCATATTAACCCGCCAAGGCTATGTAGTTTTAAAACATTTGGACACTACTCCATCGTCTCTCGTAGACGGAAGGATGCCAACATATATTCATTTTGCTTTTGTACGTTTATATTAAAACAGCCCCTGACTTTGTGTGTGCGATCACACAGCCTCAGAAAGTTACTGCGTTTATTTCAACACTGCTTAGAGAGTCGACATTATTTTTCAAAGGTGATGCTAAAATCTGACACCGGAATAAAAAAAACAAAAATCAGGGGTCATTTTACCAGGAACATAGATTGAAAATTGATCACCCCCCCCCCACTGTTTAAACTCTAATAAAATAATCTTCAGAATCTTTTTTTGGTAAAAAAGAACAATTTCCTCGTAAATTCCTACCATAAAATAAACTGAACCCTCAATTTATGTCCGTGTTTTTGCAATAAATATTTTATTTTTCTTGCACCCGTTATTTTATAATACTAAATATATTTTCTTTATTTGTTAAAGAATAAAGAATAAAGAAAATATATTTAGTATTGTAAAATAAATGTGCAAGAAAAATAAAACATTGCAAAAACACGGACATAAAATGAGGGTTCAGTTTATTTTATGGTAGGAATTTACGAGGAAATTGTTCTTCTTTACCCTTTTTTATGTGGAGTGAAGTGGGGTGGATCTGAATCTTTAACATAAAAAAATAATTCTTCAAATTATTTCTTAAGTATATAACTTTTTTATGGTTAGTGATTTGAAACTCGGTCGTATTTTCGTAAATCGGGTAGTTTAATTCAATTCATACTGAGCAACAGTCAACAACACTAAACCGTGAACTAAATCCAACAATTTGGATTCTACATAATTTAATTAGAGAAAAAAATTGAAAAACTTGATTTAACCAAAGGGGAAAAATATGATTCATTTGAACAAAAAAACGTGAAAACACCCAAAAGACCTCAAAAATGAAAGTTTTATTTTATTATCTAATCTTTTCTTTTTAATTTGAAGAAAAAGAATGTAAATTTTGAAATAGGAACCTAAGTTCTTAATTAAAAATTCAGAAAATGAAAAAAAAAAAAAATATATATATATATATATTCTCAAATATTTTTTGGTCTAAAAGAAATAAGAAATCTTAAGTAATCTCGCAAATCCTTCTAATAAGATAGAAATAAAACAGCATTGTTTTTTCGCTAACTAACAAATAAATACAATAAATATGCTTTTTAAAAATAGATAAATAGATAGGGAAAATTCAAAACCATTTGCATTTTTCTACTTACCTTTTTATTCCAGGAAAAACTAAAAATGGGATGATGCTTTTTTTGAAAATTCTTGTTCTTTCTCTAAATCCAGTCGTTTTCAAAGGGTTTCACAGTCCATCCCCAAAGTGTCTGTATTCTTCGTTCAATTCATAATAATAATATCTATGTTGAAAAGAATAGTAAAACGAAAACAAAATTAAGATATAGAAGAAAGAACAAACTGCAAACGTGAAATTATTTCGAAACAAGATGGGAGATGTTTCGACGAAAAAATAACAACAAAATAAAATAAATAAATAAATAAAAACGAAGCGGTGTCACACAGGATTTGGTCGCTCGCGTTTAAAAGACCTTCGATTTCTTTATTTAGATAAACGCCGTGGTGAGGTCTGTTTGTTTTGTTTTATGGCATATCAACCACGATGGTTCATTTAATGCCGACAAAGTTTTAAATAAATTCGTTCTTAATGGATAATCAATTTTTTTCATAAACACATTTTTCTATTTAACCCATAGATGGGACCTTAATAGGTACTACCACACCGGGTCTGAGTGAAGCAGAGAGCAATGGTGATGAAGGGGTGCTCCTCATTCCCCAGACCTCCAGAACATGAAGACCCTCAGCCACCGCCTTCTAGTACCCATAAGATAAAAAGGGTTGGAGCTTGCCATAAGGGCAATAGTGTTAGGACACTCATATAAGTGCTATGGCTTGATGTGACCAGCCGATTGATTGGAGGGAGCCTCTCCGGCCGCCCGTTTAGCCTAAGTAAGGTCCAAAGTGTGGTGTTGCATGTCATGGATTGCTCATCCACCAGGATTCTGTCCTTAAGAATCACGGATCGACACCCCACGGTCAATAGGTGGCTCCATTTAGTGGGGTCTTACCCTTCTGCAGAGGTGCAGTCGGTGTATTCTAAAGCCCCAGCTGACAGGGCTGGCGTTGGGGAAATAAAAATTATCTAAAAGACTCAGCACACAAATCTGAGTATTTTTTTTTTCATTGAAACTACCTATTAAATTCTTAAAAAATGAAATCGACTTTACAAATAATTTATTTGAAATAAAGAATGAATGGGTGACACTCTGTTTTTTTTTGTTCTTGTTTTGTTTTTTATTTAAGTTATTATAGTATCTGGATGTACGCTTAGCGTAACGGTTATGACCATAGGAAAGGAAATCGGTGACCTGAGTTTAAAAAAAATTAGTAAAATAGATCACTAATTAGGACTAAGCCTATTCTAGTAGTGACCATCCCAAGTGGAGTTTAACCGGTTTAAATTCAGAGTTTTCCTTCCCTTAGACTGGTTGCCTAACCAAGGTTAAAGAGCCCAATCTGTCCTACCATTTACCCATAGCTGGAGGAAGAATAGTTGGATTCATACCTTTACCGAGGGTATTAACGCTATATGAACTGTAGCTTTGTCCAGGATTTGAACTCGGGTCGACGAGTCCATTTCTTACGACTCTAGCCATTACACCACATACCTCCTCAAATCTTGAATGAGACTGTTTGCTTTTGCAATCAGTGTATTCAAAGCTCCGCTAACTGGACAAGATCAAGTCGTTAGTAAGTAAATAAGTATTATTATAACAGAAATAGATATCTCTCTGACTAATAATTTTTACTAACACAATACATCCACTCACCAACAAAACAAATTAAAAAGAAAAAAAACACTTCTGATAAAACACATCAACCGAATGTTAACCCAACAGTAACTTTAAACAAAATGAAAAAAAGCAAGTGCTCTACACATAGGCTCCGCACAAGATTCCGGGTAAAAACAAAATTTATAAACAATTAAAAATATCCTCTATTTAATGTTTTTCAACCAATCACCCCCAACCCTCCTCCTTCAAAGTGAATATCGAGCCGATTGATAACTATAAAACAGCTGACTTAAAGTCGATAAGATAGTTGACTGCTGGGTTGCTACACAGAGAGTCGCTTCACCAGGCCAAGATGAAGGGACCGCCATACATCCGATCAATACCACACTCCGCGTCACACAGAACCAAGTCGTCAGTCAGAACAAACTTTCAACCCCACGCCTACCTTCATTTCACCGAGTGAAAAAAGAATTATCATCTCAACAATTCCAATTTTTCTCGTCCGCTTTTCTTTTGCTACTATATGCTTGCTTGTGATATTACAGTATGTATTAAAACGCACATGTGCTAAATATTTTTTTTCAAATCCCTAAAAATCAGCTAATTATCGGAATTTTAAGAAAATCTTCGGTATTTAAAGCAATATTCTAAATCATCATATTTATCATCATTAAGATGTACTGACAGTAAGTATTCTTTCTCTCTCCCCCACTCTCACTCTCTCTCTCTCTCTCTCTCTCTCTCTCTCTCCCCCTCTCTCTATCCATCCTTCCCTATCTGCCATCGGTTTTAGTAAATCCTCTAGAGAGCATCCACTATCCGTACAAACTGATGAATGTAAGTTTTTGCTGGTCGGCTAAAACTGGTGTGTCCATATGTAGGAGTCCAGAGGAGTCCAAATTGTTCTTTATTCGTTGATTGTGCGGAATCATCAAATGTGCCTGTGTAAGAGCAAGTAAGCTTGGAGTATTGTATGCTGTGTACTATTTTGTTGCGCAGTCTTCAATGCAACACAGGGTTTGGTGGGAATGAAAACGTCCCTCAGAGGGAAACTTGTTTCTAATATATCCTATGAGTAAAAAGAATGATATTTTCATATATACTATTATGGCAACACAATCTAGCGGCCATTAAACAAACTTTGTCATTAAGAATAAAGACAAGACGAGTATTGTGTCTAAAAGGGGTTTATTTTTGTGGTGCGAAGGGTTTGCTAAAACAATGTTTTTATTTGTTCGGTTTGTTTTACGGCATATCAACCTCAGTGGGTCATTTAATGTCGATAAAGTTTTAAATAAATCGATTCTTAATGGATAATACAATTTTTTTATAAATACATTTTCCTATTTAACCCATAGATGGGACCCTAACAGGTACTACCACTCCGGGTCAGAGTGGACCAGGGAGCAATGGTGATGAAGGGTGCTCCACATCCCCAAACCTCCAAAACTGGAACCTCACCATCAGATAGAGTTTAACGTCATTCCCAGGACATGTAGACCCGCAGCCACCGCCTTCTAGCACCCATATGATAAAAAGGGGTTGGGGCTTGCCATAAGGGCAATAGGGTTGGGAAAATCATATAGGTGCTAGGGCTTGACGTGATCAGCCGATTGATCGGAGGGGGCCTCTCCGACCGCCCGTCTAGCCCAAGATAGGGCCAAAGTGGAGTATTGCAAGTCATGAACTGCTCATCCACCTGGGCTCTATCCTTAAGCATCACGGGTCGCCACCCACGGCCAACAGGTGGCCCCATTGGGGGAGTCTTACCCCTCTGCAGAGGTGCAGTCGATGCATTCTAACGCCCCAGCCGACAGGGCAGTTAATGTTTTTAGCAGTCTTAAGTCATATATATATATATATATATATATATATATATATATATAAAGTAACAATTCACGAACTCTTGTTTTCTGTTAAGTTGTTTTAGGGTGAAGAATTCTGCTGTAGGCTCTTTGGTGGTTGGGTCTGGGCTATGTCCCAAGTTGGGGTAATGTCTGTGTTCGTTTTAGTAGTCAGCAGTCTCTGCCGCAAAGGATTTCGGCCCTTGCTAGTCTCTTTGACTAATGATACTGTGCTACCAGGAGGGACGTCGTCCCTCTCTAAATACCTTTACTGATCTGGGTATCCCCCCCCCCCTGTCGATATTTTCTGGGTTCTGTCAGGGGAGGGTAACCCGTATTTTCATACATTAGTAGAAATTATCTTGCAGACAAGAGTGGTAATACTAAAAACTTACATTGCTGTCAAAGTATTGTAAGTGCAGGTGATTTTGAAATGTTATGGAGCTAATTTTTTGGTTCGTTCGTCTTTGTATCTTGTACCCAATAAAATCGGTTCTTTGTTCTTGTGGGCTGGTAAGCTGAAATGGAACTTAAGTAACGAAAGAGGAAAGAGACAAAGGCCAGGGGTAATTTTACGACTTAGGCTTTATTGAACGGGGCATAGTTGTCTGTAGTGAGGGAACATGCCCATGTCTAGGAAACGACCACACTCAGTTGCGGCCCCAGTTCTAATGACCGAGGTATCCTTTTGGGGTAGGGATTCAGTCCTTTCTGTCGGACATGCGCAAAGGGTTCTTCCGGTCAAGGCCCCATGGGAGTTTGTTGTTCTTTTTATTTCATTTTTATTTTTTTTATTTTTAATACCCACAATGTTGCACACAAGCAGCTCTGCATATATGACCTTTAAGGGTAGCTTCATGTGTGAACGGTAGTTATTTACTGAGTTTTTTAATGAGAATCGAACTCACTAACACTGGTTTGCTAATTTAGATTGCTAACCAGTACACCACGTGAGGTGCCCTTCGTGTGTGAATTGTATGCTCTATCTGTAGTAAAGTCGTCGGGGCGGCCTAAAGTCGGTATCAGCCAGTCAGCGAGGGAGTCTATCCCCTTTTCAATAGCGCTAGACCAAGGAGCTTGTTTTGGCGTCTGAGGTGGAGCGCCACACCTACCACCAGCTCCTTACTTTACCGCATAGATCCCTGTGCTACTCATACGCTGAGTTGGCGTGGACCGGTATCGAACTAGGAACCTTGTGGTTTTTTTGCCGAACGCTCTACCGACTATCTGTAACGGTCATTAAATCGACCAGTTAGGTATACTTTATTTTTTATATGGGTATTTTTTGTTTTATGTTTTTATTTTATTTATGGAGGTACGTGGTCTAATGGTGTTAGAGTCGTAGGAAATGGTCTCGTCGATTCCTGGACGAAGCTGTTTGCACTTCACATGGCGTTAATACTCTTGGGGAAATGTATGATCCAATTCTCCCACCAGCTACGGGCAAGTATCAGGACACACTGGGCACTTTAACCATGGCTAGGCAACCAGTCTAGGAGAATGAAAAACTCTGAAATCAAACCTGTTAAACTCCGCTTAAAAATTGATCTTGTGTCACATCCTGCTCGTACGGAGAGGTTGGTAAATATATATAGGTATTTTCTGTTTATCAATTTAACTACCACCACAATAACTAGTCTTAGAATAATTGAGTTGATTTTTCATAAATCCCACTTCATCAGTTGCTGCTGGCCCTTAAAGTTTACTGCGGATTATAAGACTCAAGGAGGAAATGTGAGGGACTCAAGGCCCATATACCAACTCTATTGCTTGTTTATTACAACTGGTCAGAGAGAGCAACACGATAATTTTATGTTTTCCCTTTTTTATTGTTATCTCCTTTTTTTTTTTTTTTTACTGTTTTCGATGATTATTTAATTGTCTATTATCTTATAAAAGAAAAAAATTATACATCGATATTTGTTCTGTTTAAAAGGGAGGAGCGCTAAATTTTCGATAGAGTTTTCGACAAAAGATATTAGAATCATAGTAGAAATACATAATTAAATCGGAAGGTTTTGAAATAAAATAACTGATGCATTATAAAATTCAAAATCAACACTGAAAATTCATTAAAATTGGATAATTCCCTGGTGTTTGGTAATTCTTTTTAAATCGGGAGGGTTAAATTTATTTGGTAAACACGGATTTTACGGCAACCATGGAGGCCATGTTAAGTTATATTTGATGAAAATTGACCGAAAAAATAGTTTAAAATTTATCAAAAATAAATTACAGGTATAATATTATTTTGCTTTTTTTAAAAATTTTTTTTTTTTTACGGATGCTCATTATGTTACTACTTTTCGACTTAGACAAAAATCTGACCTTAGATAATCGATTTAATTAATCTTTATTTGTTTTAAAGCAGACGAAAAATTGGGTATAGTATTTACACTGGAAGGATGTCATACAAAGTCAGTATTATTAAGCGGTATTAAACTGGCTTGAATTTAGACTTTTCCTTCCCCTAGACTGATTGCGTAACGAAGGCTAAAAAAAAAAAAAAAAAAATAAAAAAAAAAACCCGGTCTGAGGTATCATTTAATAGTTAATTTCAAATACAATCATAGAGTATATATTTTTTCTCTCAAGAATATCTCAGACTTGTGTGCTGGGTCTTTTAAATAAAAAAATAAATGTTCTGTTCAAAGATCTTTTATAATTATTGTTTACTCCTTTTGAGTTTTCACATCAGCATTAGCTGATGGTCTTTCACTGGAGTCTGAGTGACAGCAAGTCTCATCAGGTCTCCAGGACTCTTCTGAGTATTCTGGCAGATTGCAGCAGTGCAGTGTTCTGGATGGTATCAATTTTTCTCTGATTTCCAGACTTTCCAAACCCTTTTCTAAACCTTTTGGGACCGTTCCAAGTACACCAACAACAATTGGTATAACTTTCACTCTCATATTCCATAACATATTTAGTTCTCTGGCAAGGTCCAAGTATTTGTCCATTTTTTCATTTTCTTTTAGCTTCACCCTCTGATCTGCTGGAACTGCAAAATTCATCAATTGACAAGTTCTTTCTTTTTTGTTAATCAACACTAGGTCTGGCCTTCTTGGTGGGATAAGGTGATCCGTTTTTATTTCAAAGTCCCAGAGAATTTTATGCGTTTCGTTCCCAAGAACAGATTCTGGTTTATACATATACCATTTTGTTGTATGGCCAAAATTTAATTTTTTGCATAATTCCCAGTGGATCACCTTCCCAACGCAGTCGTGTCTAGTTTTGTACTACCGTTGTGCTAGTTTGCTACATTCGCATAGTACATGGTTTACAGTCTCGTCCCTATTACCGCATAATCTACATTTACTATTTTGTTGGGTCTTATCAATTTTTACTTTGATATAGTTTGTCCTTATGGTATTATTCTGTGCAGCAATTATTAGTGATTCAGTTTCTCTTTTAAGGTTTCCTTTTCTTAACCACGTCCAGGTCTTTTCGTGTGCAACCTCTCCAATTTGTCATTTGAAGTGTCCATATATATATTTACCAACCCCTCCGCACGAGCAGGGTGCGACACAAGGTCAATTTCTTAAGCGGAGTTCAGCAGGTTTGAATTCAGAGTTTTCCTTCTCCTAGACCGGTTGCCTAACCAAGGTTAAAGAGCCCAGTCTGCCCTACTATTTACCCATAGCTGGAGGGAGAGTAGGATTCATACCTTTCCCAAGGGTATTAGCGTTAGGTGAAAATGCAATTACCACGTCCAGGATTTGAACTCGGGGCGACGAGTCCATTACCCATGACTTTAACCATTACACCACGCGCTTCCTACTTGAAGTGTCCATATAATTGTTTTTCTTCCCATTTTTGTTTTCTAGTCTTTGATGTTTTTCTGTTTGTCCATATGTCACATCTACTATTGTTGGCCGCCATAAGTAATCTGTCTTTACTCTTTTTTGTGTAGTCTTCGAGTTGTTGGATTGTGGTTTCTACGCAGTCCTCTATGTTGGCAAGACCCTTCCCCCTTCTTTTCTTGACACATATAATCTATCTCTATCGTCTTTAGGGTGGAGAGCCTTGTGCATGGTCATTGATTTTCTCGTCCTTTTGTCAATCTGTCTGAGTTCTTCTTTTGTCCATTTTAAGAATGGTCCTGAGTATCTTATAATGGGGACGGCCCAGGTATTGATTCTTTTGATTAGATTTCTGCTGTTAAGTTTGGTTTCTAGAAGTTTTCTAGTTCTCCTGAGATATTCTTTTTTAATTATTATTATTATTATTATTATTATTATTATTATCTTTTTTCTTCTTCTTTTTTTTCTGTGACCAGTTTGTTTGTTAGGTATACCCAAAATGAGACTAAATTGAATTTTTGACAAAATGACTTTAGCCCCCCCTCCCACTAGGGAAAATAATTAACCAAAAATCAGGGAATTATCGGATTTTAATGAAATTTTCTGTGTTTATGTATCAATGAATGATCTTTATAATGCATTACTTATTTTATTTCAAAACTTTCTCATTTTTTTCAGGTCACTTAATTTTGACCCCCCCCCCTATGTTGGGGGCGTAACATTTTTTGCGAGTTGGGCATTTTCGATACTAATAATAATAAAGAGATAAAAGACCGAACTTATGAATAGAAACAAACAAAAACAAAAAATTACGGTGGCTTTTCTATGAGAAAATAAGTACCGAAAAATAAAATGTAAAAAAATAATTAATTTTTTGGAGATTTCTTTTTTACTCATTTCGATAATTATTTAATTGGCTATTATTTTATAAAATAAAAAATTATACATCGATATTTTTTCTGTTAAAAAAGGGGGGTACATTTTCAATCGAGTTTTTCTTCAAAACGTATACTTTTTTCGAAAAAAATAAAGTTTGCATTAAGTAGATATTTATTTCTAGAATCTAAAAATATAACATTTTAAACTTAACATCAGGCTTTTCACATCTTAAATGAATTTTATATATCAATTTTTCATAGCAAAAATACTAAATTAAAGTTTTTAAATAAAATAACTGATGCATTATAAAATTCATTAATTGATAAATCAATACTGAAAATGTCATTAAAATCGGATAATTACCTGATTTTTGGTAATTTTTTTTCAATCGCGAATGTTACATTCAAATTGTAAACAAGCGCTTTAAAACCCTAGAAAAAAGCGTTAATGGCGGATCGCGTCGAAATTGACCAAAAATCGTTTTAAATCTATTAAAAATAAACTGCATATGTAATGATATTTTTCTTTTTTTAATGATCGTTATTATGTTACTACTTATCATTTTAGACAAAAGTTTGACCTTAAATAATAGATTTAATTAATTTTAATTCGTTTTTAAAAAGCTAGCAGCCGACAAATTTGGGTAACTCTAATGTTTGTCTACCTACAACAATCGGAGGTCTTTTAAACACAAGCCACTAAATAATGTCCGACACCGCTTCATTTATTTATTTTTTTTCGTTGAAACATCTTGTTTCAAAATACTTTCACGTTTGCTGTTTGTTCCTTCTTCTATATCTTAATTCTGTTTTCTTTTTACCATTCTTTTCAACATCGGTATTATTTTTATTATTATGAATTCAAAGAAGAATTCAGACTCTGTGGAGATGGACTGAGAAATCCAACCAAAATTATTTGATTTAGAGAAACAACAAGAATTTAAAATAATAATTATAATAATCCTATTTTTGCTTTTGATGACCAAAATTGCATTTACTGGAATTAAAAGGTGAGTGGAAAAAATGCAAATGGTTTTGAATTTGCAACTTTTTTTCTGAAGTTATTTATCGTGTTATCTGCACAAAAAAAATTATTATAAATAAATAAAAAAAAAAAAAAAAAAAAAAAATAATACTGCTTTATTTCGATCTTTTCTGATATTTTAAAATGATTAAGAGATTAGTTAAGATTTTTTATATTTCTATTAGAGTGTACGTGATGGAAAAAGAAGACCAATAATTTTTTTTTTGTGTTTTTTTTAATTAACCTACGTTACTACTTTAAAATTAACAATTTAAAAAATAATGTGGCGAGAGAGAAAATCACCTACATCGAAAAAAAGGTTCTTGTTTTGTGCGCGATCTGCCGAAGGAAAATTAAATCTTAGATACTTACTACAACTACTTTAACTTTAAGTAGAGCCGAAATATTGTAATTTTGTATCCTCTCGAACTGTCATGTCTAGTCGCGAATTTTGTCTCAATTGAAGCCGTTGTTTGTTTTTTTAACGTCTGGGAGCGTACTTATTTTTCATCTTTTATTTATTTTTTTATTTTTGGCTTGTGGGGTCGCGCTAGAAAGTTGGATTTTTGCCCCCAACCCTTCTTTCTTTTCTTGGACTTTTAACGTCGGACTCGTGATTCTGGATTTATTTACATTATTCTTTCTCTTTGGATTCGTGAACCGGACTTCTTTCTTTTTTTACTTACCTTACGAACGGACAGAATTTTAAAGAGGAAAGATTAAAAACTAAAGTAAAAACTGTTCTTTTAATATATTGTTGTGGGGTTATTTTTCAAGTTTTTCGATTTTTCCCCAATAAAATTATGTAGAATCCGAAATGTTGGATTTGTTTTACGGTTTAATGTTTAATGAACAATATTTAAACTGTCCACTGTTCAGTTGGAATTGAATAAAAACCACCAGAATTTCATTGGAAAATACGACGAATTTTCGGATCATGAACCTAACCATCTTAAATTCTTATTATTTACTTAAAAAATATTCTTCAGATTATTATTTCTGGGTTGCGGATTGAGGTTATTTCCAAGATACGCACTCATGATATTTTTAAAGGGAATGTTCCCATCAAATAGAGTTGTGCAAAACACGCTCTTTTAATACGCAAGGAGATTGTTAAAATTTTTTTTTTAAAACGTCAATAAAAAAAAATTGAAAATTAACTTTTTAATGTTTTCTTTTACGTTTAATATAAAGAACAATTCCAAGTTTATGTGTTATAAAAAAGAAAAAACAAATTTCTCTTACATAAAACCTAAATTTTTGCATTTTAAAGTAAATTCCCGCAAATTCTTAATCTTTGTTGACATAGTTATCGCATCTTGACGTGTGCACTATTTTTTCGTATGGACGATCGTACGTATAATAATTTCTTTTCTGAAGCAAAAACAAATTACTAATTTAGCATTTCCTTGATACCTTAACGACCCAGCGCTACAACAACAACAACAACAACAACAACAACTACAAGAGTTTTCCTCAAAAACCAAAGCGGGTATTATTTCCGTTAGATCCACCCATTAATAAGAATGACGACAATTTGTAATTCAAACATTATTTTAAAAAAATTTAAAAATAAAAACCGAAATATGTTATGTCATTATTTTTAGCTAGATATTTTTTATTCAATATTTTCTTTGATTAATAAATACGATTTTGATATCCACTAAACAAAAGTATTTATTTTACATTTTATAAATTTTTAAAAATCCCTGAAAAAACCCCAAAAAACCCCAAGTAGACAATAGGAACTTTTAATATAAAATTCTTTAGAAAATAATCTAACAATTTAGAAAGAAAAAAAAAAGATACATATTTTTTCTTAT
Organism: Doryteuthis pealeii; assembly: GCA_023376005.1. Lineage (NCBI taxonomy): Eukaryota > Metazoa > Mollusca > Cephalopoda > Myopsida > Loliginidae > Doryteuthis > Doryteuthis pealeii. Next base: position 85,391,116 of record CM042151.1, read on the forward strand.
TTACGAGATTTCAGTTTCAATGTTTAAGATGCCCTATTACCAAAAGCGAATTAGTTACGATTTAATTTTTTTACATATGTTCGGTCATTAAATTATCTTTCCAAAAATGTAACAATCATTTATATCCCCCCCCCCAAAAAAAAAGATCTTTGTACAGAGGATCAATGCGCGAAACAAAAACTAACGAAAAAAATTATTAGCCTTTTCAATTTAGTAAACATTTATTTACAATAAAAGTTTGTATTTTATTACTTCATATACCGAAAGTTTTATTGAAATCGGATATTTTATTTCCTATTTTAGAGCCAGCGATAAAATGCACATGCACATGCCTACCATCATCTGTTTTTCGGAAAAATGCACTTTTTGTTTTCCATCTGAATTCTTTTATTTTTCAGTAAATATGTCTTAAAAAACTCTTTTTATCTTAAACTATGAATTTTTTTTTTCAATGATAAAATTTAAAATCTTTCATTAAGACTTATTTATTGAAAAATTATAATAATTTATTGTAAAAGAAAATCATATAAGAATTCGGATGAGAAACAAGTTTATTTTCCTGAAAAAAAAAAGCAGATCTAAAGAGCATTTGCTCCTGCTGTTAATTTGAAGAAAAAAAGAAAAAAAACCCTGAAAAATGCAGGAGTGCGTATCTTGAAGATAACTGATTCTGACAATAATTTTACTAAGTTTAATTTAATGGACCCTGTTTTTTTTTCTTCTGGTTGTCAGATTTTAGCATTCCCTTAAAAAAAATTTTTTTTTTAAAGTCAATGCACTAAGCAAGGGCAAAATAAGAGCTCTAACCTTTTGAGGGTGTATGACTCCGCACACAAAGCCAGGGACCTTCTTAATATGAACATACAAAGCAAAATGAATACTCCTTGCAAAATTTAAGCAAATTGGTTTTTAGCTTTATTAGATAATTGTCATCTTGGGTGCTTAATCGATAATAATTTGAATAAATTTCCCCTCTGTCAGTGAGGCTTAGAATACACTGAGATACTGCTGAGTGATAAGACTCCCCCCATCCAAGGGTGTCCTGGTTTTGATACTAAACTGCATCTGATGGTGAAGCTTTAGTTCTGGAGCTCTGGGGAGTGTGGAGTACCCTTTTATTATCATTAATCATCCACTTTGACCCAGAGTGGTAGTACCTGTTAGGGTTCCATCTATGGGCCAAATAGATTTGTTTAACCATGTGCAAAAAAAAAAAAAACCTTTTAAGAAACGACAGAAACATGTAAATATAAATGTACAATGAACACAATTCCTTAACCTCTTTGTATGAAAAAAAAACAAAACAAAGAAGAGTTGGCATGCCATTAGAATCAATCAATCAATCAGAAGAGATTTGTCAATAAAAGTCAATAACAAAAAGTTTGGGTTTAAGTGGGAAGATTGTGGTCAAAGACTCGGACACTGTACTTTTTAAATGATCTGAAAATGCCCTTCCCTTAAAAAAATCGTTCTTTTTTTTTTTTTTTTTTTTTTTTTTTAGAAAAGTCAACCAGAAAAAAGTAAAATTATCACACACCCCCTTCAATTTTTCCGAAAAAATCTCCAGGTGTGAACTATGTTAATATTAGTCGATCCCCAAAATTTGAGCTTCCAATTTCAAAAATTGATGGAGTTATGAGAACTCATTTTATAGACAAAGGTTACAAAAAGTCACCATTTTTTGCAGCCCCCCTACAAATTTGGAGAGCTAAAAATCAACATAACTGCCAGTTTTTGGAATTGGTAGCTCAAATTTTGGGGATTGGCTAACTTTATCATAATCCACACTTGGACAAAATTTCTGAAAAATTGAAGGGCCTGGATGATTTGACATGGAATTACCCAAAATTAAATTTCTAAGTGGAAGCAAGTAAAGTGGCTGTTAACTGGATTTTGAATGTGTTTATCTCAATGTGGGCAAATTTACAATCCAAAACTAGATGGTTTGTGTCCGTTTTTTAAATTTTATTTTGTTTTTGTTTTTTTATAATTATTGATAGTTTTTCATTTTCGTTTCCACAAAGTATGGAAGCCCAAAATAAAGTTTCATTCTCTTTTTCTCAGGAATGTTATCTTATTTAAGATAAATAGGAAGAGACTACTTAATCGGTCCTGGTCAAATAGACAAACTTACTTTTTGGCTTATTTCACTGTCGCTGTAAATATTTTTATTATGAAAGCAATGTTAAAAATAACAACACAGATTTAACACAAAATATCTATATTCATATTTTGTGAAGGATAAAGATACAAAAAATTCTTCTAAATGAAAAATATAGATACCATTAATGACTTTATGATCAAACATTTAAATATTTACAAAATTAAAAAAATTAAACAAAATGATGAAGGTAAGTTTGACTATCATAATTTTTTCCAAAGTGGAAAGATGGCATTTTCTACTATCAATTGTTAACACATAAAATTGTAACCCTAAATCTAATTGTTATGCTTTTAAGAGCCATTCCTTGGCCTTAAAGCAGAAGCACTTATCCAGTGGAATTGGATCGTTGATAAAGAGTCCCTCAATAATGAATCCTTTTGGTTACTAAAGTGTTCTAAGTTACTGGTATATAGTCCTTCTATAATGAATCCTTTTGGTTACTAAAGTGTTCTCAGTTACTGGTATAGAGTCCTTCGATAATGAATCCTTTTGGTTACTAAAGTGTTCTCAGTTACTGGTATATAGTCCTTCGATATTTTTTCATTCGTAATATTTTTTTCCATTCCAAATATGAAACGTAAAAAGTTGTTTACTTTATCTTTTATTATTATTATTTTTATTTTAAACATACACTTTCAATAAGATTATAAATAATAAGCATAAAAGTAGGTTTGTCTATTTTACGAGGACTGGCTAAAAAGTAAAGTAAAAGCAGGTTGACGATGTTGGCAAGAAAGATTGGAGATAAATTCTATGTAAAAATTCTATGTAAAATTTATTTGTGCACAAACTAAAATTGTATTGATATTGAAAAAAATGAAAAGATGAAACTGTTTATAAAAATCATCATAATTATCCATGAATTAATTTGTGTAGATAGAATGAGTTATATATTTGTAAAAGTGAAATGCTTTTGTTCCAATCATAAATAAATATTTCAATGCAAATATGTGAGATCTGTTTGACAATACCAACATGGATAACATTTGATCTTTCTTGAAAGAAATAAATATATATACCAAAAATTAGGAATTCACAAAATTATCCACAAAAATATACCTGTAAATGAAACTCGTGTACCAACTTTTATCTCACACTTTAACAGTTTTGGCATTAAATAATCCATAGGGTTGATATGCCATTAAACAAACCAAACCAAACCAAACCGAAATGATTAATTATTTCTCATATATATTTATCGACCCCTCCACATGAGCAGTATGTGACACAAGGTCAATTTCTTTAGCAGAGTTTAAAAGGGTAGAATTCAGAGCTTTTATTCACCTAGACTGATTGACTAACCAAGGTTAAAGAACCAAGTTTGCCCTACTACTTACTCATAGCTGGAGGGAGAACAGTTGGATGAATACCTTCACAAAGGTATTCATGTTATGATTTTGTGGCCATACATTAGGCTTCAAACAAGAGTCCAGTGGAGATCCAGTGGAGATCTTGGGTCCAGTGGAGATCCTTGGTGTTAAGCAGAGTGCGATCCTTAGTGAAGAATCCTTGCATTCCTTCTTAGTATCCCTTGATATTGGTAATGATCCTTTGGTTGTTCCTTGGTGCTCCTCAGTCTGGCAGGTTGTTCGTCAATGAATGCAAATGGACATCTGTCAATATAAGCTAATTAAGTTGTTAACCAACCATGTATTCAGGCTGTTCATTGGCTGAGGTTTAAACCATGTGACCATGCTTAGTCTATGAATGTAAGTGGTGGATTGCAGTACACATTATATACCAAAATATTCCAACAATTAGCATTATAAAAATGCAAACAGCCTCATACCGAATTTGAACTCATGGAATGTTTACCTGGTGTTTTGAGTTTGATCCTCACTGGGTACTGAATTATTGTGGCCATGTGCCTTACTAAAATACACTTACTATATAACTGCATATATATATTGAATTAAAATCTGAGTTCATATAATCTTCAATGTTTATATTAACATATCTTTTGTTTTTTCATTCACAGATATCTGTCCGAGAAAGAATTGTAAAACACAAATATAATCACCAATATGGAAATATATTTTAAAAATATTCTAATGTGAATGTACATTTTCTAAAGCATAGCAGTAAAAAGCCTTAAGGAGAAGTACACTGGTACAACACATTGGATATACACATGTCCCTTTGTACAGAACAAATTTACTACAATGTAAAAAATATAATAGAAAAAAAAGAACAATTCCTTATAAAGTTTATGAATATTTATTTGGATAAAACGTACATTTAAGGCTGTATATAGAAACACATACTTCAGAGAGAAAACATTGATATAGAGTGTATATATTTGCAAAAATGTCAAATTTAATGTGCCATGTACAAACTGAAGAGAAACCTTATAATTGTGAGATGTGCGGATCGAGCTTTGCATACAAGTCAAATTTGATTAGACATATGAGAACACACACTGGATTGAAACCTCATTCTTGCGAGACATGTGGATCTTCCTTTGCCTATAAGTCGAACTTGGTGCAGCATATGAGAAAACACACTGGAGAGAAACCATATTCTTGTGAAATATGCGGATCTTCTTTTGCACAAAAGTCTTACCTGGTGGTACATATGCGAATACACACTGGAGAAAAACGGTATTCTTGTGAAATTTGTGAATATGCATTTGTAAAAAGTTCAGATTTAATACGCCATATGCACATACACACCGGAGAGAAACCATATTCTTGTGAAATATGTGGCTCTTCTTTTATACAAAAATCAAGTTTGGACATTCATGTGCGAACACACACTGGAGAAAAGCCGTATACTTGTGAGGTTTGTGGAACTTCCTTTTCTAGCAAGTCACATTTGGTGCGGCATATTAGAACACACACTGGGTTGAAACCACATTCTTGCGAAATATGTGGATCTTCCTTTGCATATAAGTCAAATTTGGTACTACACATGAGAACACATACAGGAGAGAAACCATATTCTTGTGAAAAATGTGGCTCTTCTTTTACTCAAAAATCAAGTTTGGGGGTTCATGTGCGTATACATACTGGAGAAAAGCCATACGCTTGTGAGGTTTGTGGGACTTCCTTTTCTAGCAAATCATATTTGGTGCGGCATAGGAGTGTACACACAGGAGCAAAACCATATTCATGTGATGAGTGTGGATCTTCCTTTACAATGAAATCATCCTTAGTGCGACATATGAGAAAACATACGGAATAGAGACTGCATGCAAAGAATTCAGAGATGGGATTGTGCAACATATTCAAATGCTGAAAAGGAACTGCATTTTTGTAATGATTGTAGACTCACTTTTTCATGCAAGTTTGGTGGGACACATTTGAAAACACACCATGTTATATTGAACTGTGAACTTTATATTAAAGATGTATTTGTAGCAGTACCTGTTTTACATATGCTAGAAAGAAATCATATTCTTGTAAACTCTGTCAGTTTCTTCTTATTCCGGAGGAGTCCGATTTGGTAAAATTTTGTATCATATACCTGGCACCTCCTCATCAAACAAGGGACGAAAAGGAGTGAAAAAGAGAGGAAAGAAGCTGCCACAGAAAAGAGAGCTAGAAAGAAGGAGTGACAACAGCAACTCCAGCAAGCATCACTGTTTGCTTGCAGTCACTGCACCAGAGATTGCTGTTCAAAAATTGGTCTGTTCAGCCACTCATGCAGATAGAAAGAAAAAAGTGGACACTATGCTCTCATCTTTAGCAGACAGAAGGATGCCAACAAATGTATAATATAAATTGACACTGAAGCAAAACCATGTACTTTCATATTCACTGTATTTACATGTCATACAAAACATCCTGAAGAGGAATGATATTCTCATAAACTGTGTAAATGTTTCTTTAAGTGCAACTGAAGAAAAAACATAGACGTTGTGCATAAACTTTCATGTTATTAATGGCAAGTTTTTTCAAATATTGAGAAAAAAAAAAAACTCTCTTTTTACAGTTTGTAAATCTTTATACTCTGACTATTCAAAAATGTATATCAACATATATCTGAACATACATGAAAAACTATATCCCTGAATCTTTGAGATGAGGCTTGATAATTAGTATTATTTGTATTATTCGGACTATTGTCCTCATCTTTGTTATCTGTACAATGTTTCAGCCGATGTGCTTTCTGGCCTTCTTCAGGTATTTCTTTTCGGACTCAGCAACCTTCTCTGACTTGAGAACCTTCTTGTCATAATTAAGAGCCATCACGGAACTCTGAACCTAACCGTGGACTGAATAAAGGATTAGGTTTAAAGTTCTGTGATGGCTCTCAATTACAACAAGTCCGAAAAGGTTCCTGAGTCCAACAAGAAATACGTGAAGAAGGCCAGAGGGCACATTGGCCAAAATGTTGTTCAGATAACAATGAAGATGAGGACAATAGTCCAAATGATACAAATAATACTGAAAATTTATACTTGTAAAATATATCAATCAACCTTTTTTTTTTTATAGAATTCAGAATTAATAAATTATTTGAATGTATCTTTAAAGCATTAAATCTTTTTATTCAGTTAAAATCTCTGAACAAATTCATGCCCTGATTGAACTCTTAATTTAAAACATAGATAATTTGATTATCATTTTAAAAGCTGAAAAATCATTAAAGATGAAAATATATCAATTATTCAAAAGTTTTTATTTATTTTTTCTATACCATATTATTTGCAACAATTATTTTATATTGTGGTTTTGTTTTTATTGAAATGAAAATAGTTGTGTTCTCCTTTAAAAAAAGAAAAAGGAGATGCGGTCAATAAAAAAACATCCTGTATCATTTGAGCATGTCAACAATTGTTGGGTTATTTTATGCTGAAGATGTTTTGTTCTAGTCATGCCTGGTGGGTATTCAAAATTTTTTTTAAACTAACACTCTGGTTCAGAGTGGACCCTGGTGTAATAGCAATGAAGGGGTACTACACACTCCCCAGAGTTTCAAAATTGAAACTTCACCTTTAGATGCAGTTGAATGTCATATGCAGGACCCTAAGTACCTCAGCCAATGCCTACATTGTACATATACAATAAAAATGTTTGGGGGTTTGCCATAAGGGCAATAGGGTTGGGACAATCATATAGGGCTTGATGTGACCAGCCAAATGATTGGTGGTGACCTGTTTCATTTGAATGAAAGTTGGGAACCCACTTAGATTTAATATGATGGAATAATGAAGATTAGTGCTCTTTTTTTCAAGTGATGGAAAAGTGTCAATGACATTATCTTGTAGATATTCACTTGTCTATGGTAAATTCAGTCATTAGGATTGCCTTGGAATATCTCAAGATTGTACTAGTAGTTTTATGAGCTGCTAGCCAGATCATAACTGAATGGACCAAGTATCTAATAGGCACCCCAACTGGGAGCTGTTTTAAAAAGAACACCTTTTTCTTTTAACCGTAAACTTCCAGTTATGGTACGAGAGGCGCATGGAAACTAAACATTGTAAATTGTGGGATACCATTTCCGAACAATATCCTTTTATTGAAATAAACATAAAAAATGTTTTGTAAATAAAAACAATCTTAATTTAAATAAACATATCTGCATGTCTTTAATATAAAAATGTGAAATGCAAACAGCCTTATCCAGGATTTGAACTCGGGTCAACGAGTCCATTTTCCTACGACTCTAACCATTACACCACGCACCTCAATTCCTGCATATATCTTTATGTGAAGTGTGGCTGTCGATTAGGATATTATGAAACAAGACCAATTAACAATTCTGAGTGATATTCTGGAGTTTGTATGCCATTGGTCTTGAAGAAAACATCAGTAGGAAAAAAGAGTTTGATTTGCACTTTATGGTTGATTACTATTAAAATGCTGTGGAAATTTGGTAGAATCAGAGATATGCTGTCAGGAATGTTCCTGGTAGTGTCACCCAAGTTGGACAGGTGAGGGACCCAATGGTATTAGGGCCACAACCCGGCCAATGTGGACATGACTACGAGCGAGCTTAAACCATATAGAACAAACAACCAACCACTCCCATAAGTCTTTTGTTTATCAAAAATAACTTGATACAGCATTAAATAACCCAAGAAGGGTTGATATGCTGTAAAACAAAACAACCAAAGGTAAAGAATTGCATTTTTTTATTATGTAAATGTGCTTTATCTGTTTTTTTTTTTTAAATATATAATTAATTGACTTGTTTGAACATAGTCTCAATTTTTAAAAAAACTTTTGAAATGAATTTGCCCACCAGGATTCAAAAGATTATCCACCTGCAAAATGGTTAAAATCAAAGTGTTTATCTTTGAAATGGCACATTTTCTCATTTGATCTAATGAAGTCAAATGATATTGTAGATCAAACTTGTAAATCTAAGAGGCTGAAATGTTTAGAGGATGAAAAGTTCATATTATGATGTCATATATATATATATATATATATATATATATATATTGTTGATTACATTTTTTCAATAATAGGATCGATGCACTGCCACACCAATGGAAGAACTGTGGACCACAAGGGGTACTATATTTAAAAATAAACCTCATTTGAACACATTCCATGAGTCAGTTATGTAAATTATTCTTTTCTTTTTAAATGGAATATATATAAAACACAATTTCTTTTTTTTTAATTGTAAAATATTGCAAAACTCTTGTTTAAGAGATTTTTTTTTTTTTAATTTTCAAAATAGTATTCTTCATGGCATTGTATACTTAAGAATCTCTTCATCTATGTTCTGAATTGTTTTTTTTTTTACCTTGCCTGTGTTTGAATATTTCTTTAGTTACTATGTTTAGTGTTTAAAAAAAATAGGTTTTCAATTTAATGTTGTGAATGAAATAACCAATTCTGTGTATCAAACCATTAGACAGTGTATTGGAACTTTCCATCTATACATATATAAAGAGCTGTTGTGTGTCTGTATATATGTGTCCAGAGGAAACTATGAAAATAAAACAAATAGTGCCAATATATATATATATATATATATATATATATATATATATATATATATATATATATATATAGAGAGAGAGAGAGAGAGGCACGTGGGTTTGTGGTTAGAGTCGTGGAAAATGGTCTCGTCGGTTCGAGTTCAATTCCTAGACGAAGCTGTTGGCATTTCACATAGCGCTAATACCCTTGGGAAAGGTATGAATCTATATATTCTCCCCCCCAGCTATGGGTAAAATAGTAGGGCAGACTGGGCTCTTTAACCTTGGGTAGGTAACCAGTCTAGGAGAGGGATAACTCTGAATTCAAAATTCCTGAGGTCGGTCGTTGATTGGGTTCGTGGCATTCCTTGATGCACCAATTCTTTCCTATCGACTGTACCAAAAAGTGCGGAATGGTCCTACACAAGCCTTCACCACTATAAACAAATCACTGTGTTGGTTGTTCATTGAATGAACCCTCATCCGTCGAAAATCGACGAGAGAGTCCACATATATATATATATATATATATATATATATATATATATGTACACATTCACTATCACCAGAGTTTGCTTTTTGTGCAAAAATAATGAAGATTTTATTTATATCTGGAAAGATTTTAAAAAATTAGGATTGGAATAATGAGAAAAGGAAAAGTCATTAGTTGTGCTTGTGATTAAAACATAAATCAATTATGTAAGACCAAAATAATCAATTCATCTGCAAGACTAACTCTTTTTTATACCCCTCTAACCAGGCAACACCATGTGTTATATACCCCATCACAGGGTATAAAATAGAGAGAGCATTAGTTCTGAGAGAGTTCTTCAGTGATAGAGAGAGATATTAGACAGAGACAGAAACAGAGTAGAGACATACTTGGTTAGGAGATCTTACTTGCTTCTTGCTATCTTATTTGGCTGTTTCCTCTTCTTCTCTGATTGACATTTCATCTAGTTGTTGTCTTCTAACTAACGGCTTCTTCTTTTTAACTAGAAGCTTCTTTTTCCTGGGCTGATTTTAGTCATCGCAATTAATTAATACAAGACATTTTATTTCTTGATCAACCTTTTTTATTTAGACTGGGCTCACAGCATGTCTAAGCACTTTGACAGCTGGGCTAAATCTCTAATCTAACTAGAAACATGTTTCTGATGGCGAGTGAGATTTGCGCTTTAAGGGTCAGTTGGTGTCATCCAATGGAAATCTACCTGCCTACACTTTTAACTCCAACGAACCTATTTCAAACTAACTACAGGGTCTGCTAACAATTTATGACACACACATAAATTGTAACATGTGTAAACGATGCTATATAATGAAATTTTTACTTTTTATTGTTCTTGGTCAGATAATGTTATTTCCAAGTTGCTAAAGCCTAACGTAAATTTGCCCTGTTGACTGAGGCTGTAGAATATGGCAACTGCACCACTGCAGAGAGGTATGACCCCCCCCCCAAATGGGACCACCTATTGGCCGTGGGTGGCGACATGTGAAGCTTAGGATGTCCATGACAAGCAGCACTTACTTGGGCTACATGGGCGGTTGAAGAGACCCTCTCCAATCAGCTGGCTAGTCAAGCCCTAGCACATATATGATTGTGTTGCTCTTATGGCAAACCCCTGACCCTTTTTATCATATATGTGCTTGGAGGCAGAGGCGGAAGATCTTAGTGTCCTGGGTAGGATGTTAAACAGCATCTGTTAGTGAGATTCTAATTCTAGAGCTCTGGGGAGTGTGGAATACCCCCTCATTGCCACTACTCCTAGGTTCACTCTGACCTGGAGTGGTAGTACCTGTTAGAGTCCCATCTATTGTTTAAATTGATCAAAAATGTGTTTAAAAAGAGTGTAAAAGAAATGGAATACCCAATAAGAATGAATTAAATAAAAACGTCTTTGAGCAAATATCAAACTATTTTTTGGTACAAATAATGTTCAATATATGTGAAATAATAATAGAAAAAAATTATGTCGAAATATTGATCTAGCTAGGAAAAAATAATAAATCCTCAATAATTTAAATTGGTTGATTTTAAAAGTTTTTTTATAGGACTTTTGTGGTCCTTGAACAAAAATACTTTTATAAACCAATTTTCAGTTGGAGAGAATCTCTAGAACTCATTCTACAGACAAAAGGAGATTACAAAACGCTGCCATTTTTCACCAACCACACAAAATTTGGAGAGCTAAAAATCAACATAACTCTGCCAATTTTTTTGATTGGAAGGTCAAATTTTGGGGATTGTCTAATGTTAACCTAGTCCACATAAAAAATTAAGGGGATGGGTGACAATTTTACTTTTTACTGGATGATTTGACATGGAATTACCCTTTGATGAAATTAACTTCAGTTAACAGTTATGATTTTCTTATCCTTTCACTAGCCCTGACTTCTCCATCCCAGTGGGGCCACCTGTTGGCTATAGGTGGTGACTCATGGTGTTTAAGAAAGGAATTCTGGTGGCAGTCCATGACATGTAACACTCTACTTTGACCCTTACTTAGGCTAGACATGTGGTCAGGGTGGCCCCCTCTACTCTATGGGCTGGTTGCATCAAGCCTTAATATCAATATACTCTTATGAGCGAAAAGGCAGTGGCTGAGGGTAATTAGTGTCCTGGGTATGACCTTAAACTGCATTTGGTTGTGAGGTCCCAATCCTGGAGCTCTGGGAAGTGAAGAGTATCCCTTCATCACCATTATTCTCAGATCCACTATTAAATCAATTGAAATTTAACGTAGCCAAAAACAAGTTATGACTACCAGCTTTTTAAAAAATTCTATGAAAAATTAACTAACAGTTAAATTTTCATTAGAATTTCGGTAATTATTTGCCTCTTCATGAAATTATGTTTGAAATAGGTTTTTCATAAAATATATTGGGGAAATATTTTTCTTACATGGTCTATTTTATTTATTTTTATTTTATTTTATTATATGAAATCTGAAAAAAATGAACCAATAAAAAAACATTTAAAATTTTTTTCTATAAACATAAGAATCTGAATAATTACATCAGAAGATTTTTATAAGTTTCTATACGGAATTTTTTTTTATAAAACAAAACCATGAATTCTGCTAAAAAATGTCCTAATATTGACACATCCTGATGGAGGGGTTGGGTAAATGCATTCTTTATTGAACAAACATCTACTGGTTTGGATTCGATTATTATTATTATAGAAATTATGTAAAATAACCTTTATTGTATTCTGACAAATGCAGCTGTGAAAACTTGTTAGTACCCTGCGGGCTGGGGTTCAACTTATCTTTTCTTTTTAGTAACTTGCTTACTAAGAATGCAATATACCTACAATGCCTTGAAAAGATCTTAATAACTTGTTTACATTTTGAGCAATTATATCTGGGATCAAATTTATAGTCTAGCATCAACTTCCAATAGAAGAATTCTTAGAAATCTTATTATAATAGTAACCAATCTATATCACTACTCAAATCACAATTCCCTTAGTTATTTACATCACATTCTCCATAATTTTAATTTATGTAAAGCGCACTTATTAATAAAATTGTTTAACATTATTAATACTTTTAACCATATCTACATATGAATAACATGCAATTGTATTTATATATACAACAAATAGCAGTTTACAATGTGAACTGGAAGGCTAATTTGAATATTGATATTAAAAATTTGATTTTAATAAATATGTGCTTAGTATTATTGATTTCTAATTGTTTGGTTTTATCTTAATGTATATGAGCAAAAAATCTTGGGGGCAAATCTCAAAAGAAATCCATTAACAAGAAGAAATAACTGTAGTTTTATTCTTTGCTTCCTATTTTAACAAAATAATTAAATTAGAAAAATTTAGCAATGAAAGAGAGTAGTGATGGAAGAGTAATTGTTCTATTTTTCGATTATTTCCCCCAATGTCTCAAATCTTTTTATCTGCATTCTTATTAGTTTCTTTAGACTTTTTAATTTCATATAATATTCTATTACATTAAAACTTAAATACTTCCACCCGGAGGGTGAATATATTTGCTTGTAATACTAATTGAATCCTAGTAGTAGGTACCACTTTGACTTTAAAAAAGTGCTTGCAAAAAAAAAGCGAGATGGGAACTATACAAGGACGTTGCATGCTGTCCTGGCCAAATCTTGTAAGCAGTACTTCACAAAAAAGCAGCTGTATGGCCACTTGCCTCCTGTCACACAAATCCAAATAAGATGAACAAGACATGCTGGACAAACTCTTGTGATGTTCTCCTGTGGACACTTATAAATGGACACACCAGTGTTGATGACCTGCCAAGAGCAATGACCGATAGGGACAGATGGCAAGAGAGAATAAAGGGAATCCCTGCTATCAGCATGATGATGATGATTTGCACAGTTATCTGGTTTCAATTAACTAATAACAAGGATCCTTAGAAAACAATTATTGCTAGTAACTATTCTTAATATAAATAATTTACAGTTATATCATATCAAGTATTCCTACCTAATCATAAAGATTTTTAAACAGATCTATTTGACTCATTGATGGGATCTTAACAGGTACTACCATACTGCTACTGAGAGGAGCTGGGAGTAATGACAACAAAGGGAGACTCTACACTCCTCAGAGCTCCAGAGCTGGATGCAGTCTAATGTCATACCCAGAACATTTCTTTTTTTGTTGGGTGGGGGTCTTACTCTGCAGGGGATATAGTGTATTCTAAGCTCCATCAACTGGACAGAATTAATGTTATTACTTGATAGATATTGGGAGTGATTTTATCCCCAAAAGTAATACTGGTTAAACCCAATGTTTTGAAGTATTATAAACATTATTATTTGGATTATTCAGACTATTGTTCTCATCTTCATTATTATCTGTACAATGTTTCGGATGATGTGCTCTCTGGCCTTCTTCAAGTACTTCTTGTTGGACTTGGGAACCTTCTCGGACTTGGGAACCTTCTTGTCATAATCAGGAGCCATCACAGAACTTTGAACCTAACCCTTTATTCAGTCCATGGGGGTATCCTAAACTCATTCCACTAACCATAGCTGGGGTACAGGTGTTAAGTTATATTAATTATTATTCTATGTTACTGCTGCCTCTGACCTGCAGTCTGGAGATAACTATAACTTAGAACTGTCTTAACCTAACTCCTTTATCCACTAGGCTATGTGTCCAATTGGAAATGTTGTGCAGATAACAATGAAGATGAAGACAATAGTCCGAATAGTCCAAATAATCCAAACAATACTAATTACCAAGTCTTATCTCAAAAATTCAGAGAAACAAGGTATAAACAGTAGTTAAGTGTGCAAAACAAATAGGGTTTTGAAGAAAGGAAAATACAACAACCATTTGTTAGTACAATAAATTTACTGTATAAAAAAAGTACAAAAGAAATGCAATGAAATGTTGAAATGTTGAAACCTTTTGCAGATATATGCTCTGTATATTTATTGGACCAAGTATCCAATAGGCACCCCAAATCATCAACTTAATGAAAGGTTCACATTTTAACTCATCACTGGTAACTTCCGCTTCTAAATTTTGTAAACAAATGACTTTAATCAGAAGTTTATGGAGATGTTGAACTTATGATAAATTAAATAAATAGATGGTTTGTACACGTAATCAAATTAAAATTCAATAGCAAAATCTTTTTTTAAATAAATACTTTTTAGTCAGAAGTTTATGAGTATTTTTCAACACCTATGATAAATTTTAAAAAAATGAAAGACGTTTTTATACTAAAATAGTTTTTACTTAATCAGAAGAGAAGTGCAATTATGTTTATTTAAATAAAAATACAGTTTTTATTTGCAAAATATTTTTTATGATTATTTAAATAAAAGGATGCTGTTCAGAAATAGTATCACAAAATTTGTAAAATTTGTTTTTGTCAGATACAATATAAGTTCAAAAAATCATCTGTTCATTTATTTTCAAATATTTGAAAGTCAAAGTGACGGTGATGAGTTAAAATATGAACCTTTCATTAAGTTGATCATTTCTATCTAAAGATGTTTTATCCTGGTAATTGGTCCAGACATGTTATGGCTCAAACTGTAGTAGAAGTTTTAGGTTGTTGGCTGATAGCCTTTAGCAAAGCAGTGTGGCTGAATGGAAGTGGAAGTTACTGTCTGTGATGCCATTTTGGGCTGGTTGTCACAAAAGTGATCTCCCACCATTCCACTGTCTGAAGTTGAATGCTGGACTACCAGAGGCAAAAAGAGGAAGAATTCTATTTATCCTTCAATTTCATAGAGGGTTTCACATGATCTCCAGAAGGGCCGTGATTGGACTATTTGGTTATTCAATGTGTGTCAGATAGATTGTAATAATATTAGAGAATGAACTTGCACAAAGGTATCAAAATTAGGGTGACCCAGAAAAAACAGAACCCACAAATTTTGTAATAAAACTGTTAATTTTAACTATGGGGGTTTAGGGTTTAGGGTTGGGGTTTAGGGTTAGTTTAATGGGAAAATGAATAAATCATTTGGGTTCTGTTTTTTTCTGGGTCACCCTGTATACTGGTGACCCCGAAAAAACAGAACCCACAAATTTTGTAATAAAACTGTTAATTTTAACTAGGGGGTTTAGGGTTAGGCTTAGGAGTTAGGGTTAGGGTTGGGGTTTGGGTTTAAGGTTAGTTTAATGGGAAAATAAATAAATAATTTGGGTTCTGTTTTTTTCTGGGTCACCCTAATTTTGACACCTTTGTGCAAGTTCAGCCGTAAGAAATAGCATTCTTTCGTTAAGGGAAATACAAATGCCTGCTCTGCTTAAGAATAGTGTAAAATTTTTGCAATCTTAGTTTACTTTTGAGAAGACAAATATCTATTTTTGTTTAAAATAAAACTTTAATGAAAAAAATATGAAGCTGAAAAACAAAGAGTTTGAGGATGGAGAAGAAAATGAAAAAAAAAACCAGTCATTTAAAATTAAATTTTTTAAAGAATTTTTTAAAATCTAGATTTATAAAATTTCTAATTATTTTAATATAATTTTTTACATTTTTTTCATCTGAATTAAGATTTTTTTTCATTTCACATTAAATTTAAATCAATTTTTTTTACACTTTGAATTAGGATTTTTTAAATTAAGATTTTCTTTTACATCTTTAAAAAAAAAAAAATTTAAAACTCAAAATTCATGGAGGATTCATTCGATTTGTTGAGGTGATTTGAATATTTTTTTTAACATCATTTTATTTTTAAATATTTTAAATAGTGGCTACAGTATGAGAAAAAAAAGTTCGTTCTCACCAAGAACGAAAAAGAAATCTGACTGTTAAACGTAAGGGATTAAATCTTACCTAACACCGTCTTATATCTTCCGTTTTGTATTGTTGTCAATCGAAACATTTTCTTTAAAAATAATTTTACGTTTTCTTTTTCTTTCTCCATATTCTGATGTTATTTACTTTGTGCCATTTTCCCTCCAGTTTCAAATTATTATTTATGTTATAAATTTAACGAACCATTTAGGAATTGTGTAGATTGACAATACAAACGGATTTCCAGAAAAAGTAAATAAAAAATATCATCCTGTTTTTAAAAATCTTTCTCATTGCTTTTCCTGATCTGAAAGGTAAGTAAAAAGATGCAAATAATTTTGATTAGGTAGGCTGTGTATTCAGGGGCGTAAATTTCTATCATAGTCTACCGGACAGATGTTAGTGGAATATGAAATGCAGTCCAATGTATATATTTTTAATTTCTAAACTAATAAACTGAGAAGGAAAACATAACTTGAATTGTTGATTCATTTAGAAGTTTGACTTCTGATTTAGGTCGGAAAATTAAAACGGAAAGTTTTTTGGTGGTACCCAATGACAGTTTAACTACAGTCTATGAATTAGCATTTTGCGAATTGGGTTACGGTTTTAGGGGATTATGGTTGTTTTTAATTACGTATTGCTTTAAAAAAAAAAATTACTATACATATAATTAACCATTGGAATTAATTATTGAATCTATTATTGAGACAGTTGTTTGTATTGCAATGTATAATTTCGTCAATTGATGCTATTCTTTAATTGAAAAAAAAAAAAATTCTCCAATGAATTAACGTATTAATTTATGTTTTCTTTAGAGCTTCATTTTTATTTCAAAGTATTAATCCCAGTTCAGAAATTAGAAATATATACATTGTACTTCATTTAATATTCCACTAACATCAGTCCAGTAGACTTTGGTAAAAAATTATACCCCTCAATTCACAATCTACCTTTTGATTTTATTTGTTTTTTGTTTTGTTTTTTTAAGTTATCTCAAAAGTTTTTTGTCTTTTTATTTCTTAATTCTTATTTTTATTTGCTTGTTTTGTTAAATTGTTGTTAGCAAGTGGAAAGATTCAGAATTTCATATTTTAACTATACTATAAAAAGATTTCATTGGATTTTGATATAATGATTGATTGATTTTAACGACATGTCAACCTGTCTAGGATTATTTTATGCCAAGATGTAATTCATTCGCATTCATTATCCGTTCATATTTACATTTTTTTATCTAAGTAAAGTTTGTGAGGTGGCCTATTATCAGTATAACCCAGACAGCAAGTGAGTCTATCCATTTTTTGCTAGCGCTAGACCAGGGAGATTGATTTTTTACTACTATTCATGCGCTGAGTTGGTAGGGACGAGTATCAAACCCAGAATCTTGCGATTTCAAGACGGATGCTCTACTAACTGAAATAAATGTGGCCCTTGTAGTTATTTCATAAAATTTTTTTGGGGGGTGAGGTTGGGGGTGAACACGGCCCCATAGAATACAAATAATTTTTAAGCAGGTCTATTTTACCGAAAATTGGGACTCTAACAGGTTAATGGTTAAATAGTAATACTACTTTAGTATTATTAGTGTTATTCGGACTATTGTCCCCATCTTCATTGTTATTTGTACAACGTTTCGGCCGATATACCCTCCGGCCTTCTTCAGGTATTTCTTGTCGGACTCGGGAACCTTCTCGGACTTTTCGAACTCAGGAACTTTCTTGTCGTATTCGGGAGCCATCACGGAACTTTGAACCTAACCCTTTATTTATTATATCGGCCGAAACGTTGTACAAATAACAATGAAGATGGGGACAATAGTCCGAATAACACTAATAATACTAATCTTCAAGCCTCATCTCAAACATTCAGAGAAATAGTAATACTACTTTTTCTACAAGGTTGGCTATGACATAAAATAACCCACAAAGATTTATATGCCATTAAACAAAGAAACCAAACCAAATCCTACTACAGTACTACCACCACCACAGATCAGAGTGTACCTGGGAGTAATTGCAAGTAAGGAAGTAAAACAAAACTTTCCAGAACTCCAGAACTAGAGCCTTACCATCAGATGCAGTTTAGTGTCATACCCAGGACACCTCTTTCTAGGAGGTGGGGATCTTAATTCTTTGCAGGTGATACAGTGAGAACATTCTAAGCCCCACCAACATTGCGTGCAGCTACAGTGGTATTGTTATGGTCCCATTTTTCATGGATATGGTTTTCCTTACCTCCTTCTTTTATTAGTGTCAACTGCCAATAGTGGTGAGATTCCAGAATTGGAATCTCACCACTAGATGCAGTTTAACATCATATCTATTGAGGTCAGTTAGCCTACTGTTGGTTTGAATAACAGTAGCTAAGTACAACTCAAGCAGTGTCCAAGACAGTTGGTATAAATAGGACTCAAGAATGATCCATCCATGAATCTGGGTGATTTGGGTGATTCCATTCCTTGAGTTCTGATTGGCTGCTTGACTGCTTGATTTGAATGACATTGTGGAGTCTTATATATACTCTGTCATTTTGCAGTGGACTTTGTGGCTTTCGGGTTTGTATTGAGTTATAATCGTTTGCTGCCTTGTCTTCCCAGTTCGACAGTAATTGGAACTTTAATTATTCTTCAATATCAAGGACACTAAGACCCTCAGCCACTGCCTTCTAGCTCATATATGATAAAAATGGTTGGGGTTTGCCATAAGAGCAATTCAGTTGGGACAATCATATTGGTGCTAGGGCTTGACATGACCAGCCGATTAATTGGAGGGGGACCTCTCTGACCATCCATCTAGCTTAAGTAAGGGCCAAAGTAGAGTTGCATAGGGTATGGACTGCTTGGCCCCCAGGATTCTATCCTTAGGTAACACAGATAACTACTCATGGCTAACAGGTGGCCTCATTAAGAGGGTCTTTCTCTTCTTTAGAGGTGCAGTCGGCATATTCTACAGCACCTGCCAATAGGGCTATTGAATGAACAGACAGCACTACTTAAATTGGCTGATACTTAGAAGTGTCTTGATGATCTGAGGAGACTTGCTGCCACTTAAACTCCAGCAGATGGTGAGGTTCCAGTTTTGGAGGTTTGGGGAATGTGGAGCACCCCATTCATCACCATTGTTCCCTGGTCCACTCTGACCCGGAGTGGTAGTACCTGTTAGGGTCCCATCTATGGGTTAAATAGAAAAATGTATTTATAAAAAAATTGTATTATCCATTAAGAATTGATTTATTTCAAAACTTTATCGGCATTAAATGACTCACTGAGGTTGATATGCTGTAAAACAAAACAAACCAAACTTAAACTCCAGCAAAAAACTATCTGTTAGAGCTTGTTTAAAAAAACTCCCAAGGAGTAAAATAATAATGATACCAAACTGATCTTCCAATCCAGGTCTGAAAATCAGACCTAGTGTTAATTAACAAGAAAATAACTGTTAATTAACTTGTTAAATAACTGTTAAATAACTGTTAAATAACTTCTTAATTAACAAGAAAATAACTTGTCAACTAGTGAATTTTGCCATGCCAGCAGACCAGAGAGTGAAAATAAAAGTAAACAAAAACCTGGACAAATACATGGATCTTGCTAGAGAGCTAAATAATTTATGGAACATGTTAATATCAATCATAGTTGGAGCCCTTGGAACATTCTAAAAGAACATGGAAAAGACACTGGGTGATCAGAGGAAGAATTGAGACCATCCTGACCACTGTGCTACAAAGATCAGCTAAAATACTTAGAAAACTCCTGGAGACCTGAGGAAAATTTCTCAGAATTTGGTGAAAAATCACCAATTCAAACCAGTGTGAAAAATTCATAAGGAGTAAAATAATGAACTTTGAATTGAAACCTGTTAAACTTCCTTTAAAAATTGACCTTGTGTTGCATCCTGCTCATGTGGAGGGATTGGGTAAATATATAATTATATTTGTTAAGCATATTTTATAGAATGTTTACTTGGTGTTGATTTGTTGTGGTGTTGTATACCCATACGTCTGAGTATATATTATGGAAAGGAGGCTCTGTCTCGTTCTTTATTCTTTTACTTATGTATTATGAGTGATATCTGTGGTTACATCTCCCATATTAAATCTTCTACTTACTTTCTGAGTAGCTGGACTTGTATTTCTTATTACTGTAATTTTCTTGAGTAGCTCTTGGGTAAATCATCCAGACCATGTTACCCACTCCCTTCAATTTTTCTGAAATTTTGTCCAAGTGTGGATTATGATAAAGATAGCCAATTCTCAAAATTTGGGCTTCAAATTTTTGGAATTGAAAGCTCAAATTTGGGGGATTGTGTAAAAGGATTTCAGAAAAATTGAAGGGGTGGGTGACAATTTTACTTTTTTCTTGATGATTTGACATGGAAGTACCCTCTTATCTTTCTTGTGAGTAGCTGGATTGGGGTTTCTCCTTTCTGGCTGTTCTATCTAGCAGTCTGTTTCTGGCTTCTTTTGTTTTTTATCTTCTTGTTTTGGTCTTTGGTTCTTAAGGGATGCCTAGGTTGTCATAGTTCATAGAAACAAACTCAAAGCATATATATTTTTTGTGATCACATTTTATTAAACATAAACTTAGGATTCTTAAACCATGCATGGCTGAGCCCTTGCAAGTTACATCTTCACATTATGGATTCCAGCAGTCAACTGGCTAACTATTCCCACTATTTGCCTAGCAAATGAAAATCGAGGTTAAGTTAGGGTTATTAAGTGTCAATCAATGTACCTACTCTATCAGCCCAGATTTGAATTCAACATCACCTGAATCCAAATCCATTTACTACACTAACCATCCAAAAACGATGGTACGCCCATATATAATAGTGGCCAAGTACCTCACTAAATTACCCTTACTATATAACTACAAAATAAAATCTGAGTTCATGTAATATTCAATGTCTGAATTAACTTATTTTTTGTTGTTTTTTTCTTTTATTGACAGACATCTGGCTGGAAAAGAATTGTGTGCTATACATGAAAATAATTTACAACTTTATATGAATGAAAACAATGATGTTTATCTTTCATCAATAACATGGAATATATTTTCAAAATAAAAGATGCAAATGTACGGTTTTTTAAAACAGAACAGTTAAAAGTATTGTTAAAAATATTCTGTTTAGAAAAAACATTCATCTGAATAACAAGATCTTGAATTTTTTTTCCCCAGTGTTCAACAATGTCCAACAATAAGTTCTGGTCTCAACAAATTATTGTCTTAGTTGAGATAAGAACTTTAACAGAAACAAGCATCTAGCTCATGAAAAATGTCACAGCCATTGCTAGTAACTGAGAGGCATCAATTGAGACAGGGAGTTCAACAATAAGCCATTGCTAGTAACTGAGAGGCATCAATTGAGACAGGGAGTTCAACAATAAGCCATTGCTAGTAACTGAGAGGCATCAATTGAGACAGGGAGTTCAACAATAAGCCATTGCTAGTAACTGAGAGGCATCAATTGAGACAGGGAGTTCAACAATAAGCCATTGCTAGTAACTGAGAGGCATCAATTGAGACAGGGAGTTCAACAATAAGCCATTGCTAGTAACTGAGAGGCATCAATTGAGACAGGGAGTTCAACAATAAGCCATTGCTAGTAACTGAGAGGCATCAATTGAGACAGGGAGTTCAATAAGCCATTGCTAGTAACTGAAAGGCATCAATTGAGACAGGGAGTTCAACAATAAGCCATTGCTAGTAACTGAGAGGCATCAATTGAGACAGAGAGTTCAACAATAAGCCATTGCTAGTAACTGAGAGACATCAATTGAGACAGGGAGTTCAACAATAAGCCATTGCTAGTAACTGAGAGACATCAATTGAGACAGGGAGTTCAACAATAAGCCATTGCTAGTAACTGAGAGGCATCAATTGAGACAGGGAGTTCAACAATAAGCCATTGCTTAGTAACTGAGAGCATCAATTGAGACAGGGAGTTCAACAATAAGCCATTGCTAGTAACTCAGAGGCATCAATTGAGACAGGGAGTTCAAGCCATTGCTAGTAACTCAGAGGCATCAATTGAGACAGGGAGTTCAACAGTTTGGTATTACATATATAAAAAAAATAATAGAAAGAATTCATATTCATTCAAAGTTTATATATCTACCTTTTTATGGAGAGCGCTTTTAATGTAGCAAATACAAATAAACACTTTCATGCAAAGGTTGTGAATTTCCATTTGCAATAATGTCAAATATAGTGCACCTTATGAAAAGACACACTGGAGAAAAACCATATTCTTGTGAAGTATGCAGATATGCATTTGCAAGAAAGTCAAGTTTAATATCCCATGTGCGAACGCACACAGGAGAGAAACCACATTCTTGTGGAGTATGTGGAACTTCCTTTGCAGAAAAGGCAAATTTGGCGCGACATATGAGAGTACACACTGGTGAGAATCCATATTCTTGTGAAACGTGTGGATCATCCTTTGCAGATAAGTCAAATTTGGTGGTACACATGCGAACACACACTGGAGAGAAACCATATTCCTGTGAAATATGTGGATCTTGTTTTACACGAAAATCAAACTTGAAGGTGCACGTGCGGACACACACTGGAGAGAATCCATATTCTTGTGAAATATGTGGATCTTCCTTTGCAGATAAGTCAAATTTAGTACGGCATATGCGAATACACACTGGAGAGAAACCACATTCTTGTGAAATGTGTGGATTTGCATTTGTAAAAAATTCAGATTTGGTGCGTCATATGCGAAAACACACTGAAGAGAAACCATATTCTTGTGAAATATGTGGATCTTCATTTGCACGAAAATCAAGTTTAAAGCGACATGTGCGAACACACACCGGAGAAAAACCTTATAACTGTGAAATTTGTGAGTCTTCATTTTCACAAAAATTACATTTGGTGCAACATATGGTAGCACATACTGGATAAAAAAAATATTTTCGATTTTCCTTCCTAGAGGGAGGATAGTGGAGATGTTTGTGATGTAATGGCTATCATCTTATGTGATGGACATGGCAATTCGAGTTCAATTCCTGGACATGGCTGTTTGCCTTTCAAGTAGCATTAATAGCCCTGGGAAAATATTTATCAAATTATTCTCCCACCAGATATGGGTAAATAGTAGGGCAGACTGGGCTCTTTAACCTTGATATGACAACTGAAGGAAAACTCAAACCTATTAAATTCTACTTAAAAATTGAACTTGTGTCACATCCTGCTCAAGCAGAGGGTTGGTAAATATGTAAGAGAAAGGATTGTGAAATATACACAAATACAAGAGAGAAGTTGTATCCTTATAAACATTGTTGCTATATCAATACTATTGTATGGTTGCACCACTTGGACATTAATAAAATGCTTGGAGAAACAGCTACATGGGAACTACACAAATATGCTGCAATCTGTCCTGAACAGCAGCATCCTTTAAAACAGCATTTTTACAGCCACTTACCTCCAATCCTACAAACCTGTAGCGGAAATGACCATCATGGCGAACAACCAGCTATCTCTGATGAGTCAGCCCATCTTCATTGTTCAAAAAGACGAGTGGCATGCGGCATATGCAGGCAAGGTCTAGTCTGACATGAACTCTGATCCATTTGACTATGAAGACAGGCAGTCACAGCACCGAGCTGAGGTTGCATATGCAAATTGAGCAGTGGTTCCACGGTAAATAAAAGGAGACACATATCTGAGAGGTGTGACCTGCTAGCACTGTTACCATGCATGATGATGACGATGACCGACTTACCCATTTGTGCTACCAAGAGGAAACCTGTATAAGGTTCAAGGTTATAATAAGTTTATAACTGGTTGAAACAAACAACTCCGACACGAGTGTTGAACATAACATGAACTTTAATGAATTGGACAGCACATGGAAATGATACATAAAATACATGTACATGAAACAAGATACATAAGAAGAGTTACAAAGAAGATAGCAATAATGAGGTATACAAGAGATACTTAAACATACATAAAGAAGTACTGAGGGTTTATGAACAGTCCATAGACTAAAATCACTTACTAGTGGCTGTAATAGTCGCCGAAGCCCCCACATGAAAAGGTGTAGACATAAATGTCTAACCCATGTGTGTGAGTTCCTGAAGAAGAAAAGAGGCAGAGAGTTTGAAACAGGTGCTTAAATACAACAGACCCCTGGTAGTCAGAAACGGAAATCCAGAGGGAAGATAATTCTTCCAGGCAAAGGGCAGACAATCCTAACACCTGATTACCAGTGTTCATTTCTTGGACTTAACACCCTGTTATAAAACCTTACATGTAAAATGAGCAAGACATACTAGGCACTGCTGGATGAATAAGAACAAATCCATAAGTAACATTCTCCTATGGAATCACCAGCATTCATCAGCTCTGCACAGACACTGGATGCCATCTAGAGGACTTAGCAAGAGCAATGGCTGTTAGGGATGGATGGTGAGAGAGAGAGAGAGTGTCAAGAGAATTCGTGCTGTCAGTACATCGTAATGATGAAGATGAAACATTGTAGATCTTTCTTTTAATGCAAGTCATGTTTGGTGCAATATACATGACCACATACTTGTAAAATTTTTACAGAAGTTGCATTTGCTGCAGAATATGTGAACATACATTGGAACAAAATGTGGAGGTGCATGACGTAACAGTTATCATCTCAGGAAAGAGACATGGTGACCCAGGTTCAAATTTTGGATGAAGCTCTTCAATGAATGTTCCATTTGGTGCTTGGGAAATCCACCAATTCACCCCAGCTATGGGTAAATAGTAGGACAGACTGGGGTCTTTAGCCTCGATACAAAAACTGGTTTGAGAGAAGGAAATCCCTTTGCCTACCAAATTTCCTCTGTAGCCATTCCAAATTGGTATTCTTTACCTATATGATGGTATATTTCAAAGTTCCCTATCTATTCACCTCAGAACTCTTTCTATTCAAATAATGTCATATTATTGTAATGTGAGTTCTTCTGCTCAATCATAATGGACCAGCAGTTTTTGTACTTTGCTTGAATGTGATAAATGTAGAAATGGTTGGTGGTGGGAGAGCCACCATGAGTGGCTTAAAGTAGGCAAAGAGTTAAACCACCACAACCCTCCTGACAAATTGACCCCGTGTTGCATCCTGCCCATGGCAGAGAGGTTGGACAAATACATACATTGGAATTAAATAATAGGCATGTAAATAGTTTTCCTGTCAAAATTCAAATAAATATATTTTCTTTCTAATAAAATCAAGTTTCTCACAGTTAAATTCAAATTAATTCAAACAAGGTCTTTATTCTATGTGTTGACGATTTCAGGTAATATGACATAAGCAGTGACTTAATTTCGGTTACAGACAAAGTAAGACCAAATCACGATTATTAATAGATATATTTTCTAAGTGAGTGAACTTTCATTTGGTTGGTTGGTTGGTTGGGTATTACGGCATGTAAACCTGTTGGGTCATTTTATGCCAAAGACGTTTTTGTTTTATTCATTCTTGATGGGTTCTCAGTTTATTTTCAACACATTTTTTCTATTTAACCCATAAATGAGACCCTAACATGTCCTACCACTCCAGGTCAGAATGGCCCGGGGAGTAATAGTGATGAAGGGGTGCTCTACATTCTCCAGACCTCCAGAACTGGAACCTCACCACCAGATAGAATTTAACGTCATAACCAGGACATGAAGACCCTAAGCCACCGCCTTCTAGCACCAATATGATAAAAAGGTTTGTGGCTTGTCATAAGAGCAATAGGGTTGGGACAATTATATAGGTGCTAGGGCTTGATATGACCGGCAGATAAATCAGAAGGGGCTCCCAACTGCCTGTCTAGCCAAAGTGAAGTGTTGCATGTCATGGACTGCTCAGCCACCAGGATTCCAACCTTAAGCATCATGGGTCGCCACCCACAGCCAACAAGTGGCCCCATTGGAGAAGTATCTTACCCAACTGCATTCTAAAGCCCCAGCCAACAGGGCTCATTTAGAGAGGAACCTTATTTTCGTAAAGTGTACAAATGTTTCTTTAATGCAACTGGTTAGATAATAAAAATCATAGCATATAAATCTTCTCGGTGATGTAAGATTTTATAAAAAATTAAGGAAAATGCAGAAGAACAAATGTTGCATACTTTACTTCTATTATTCTTCTGTTTATCAGAAGCCCTGTGTCATTGGTAGTTTTTAGATAATAACACAAGACTTCGATTTGCTTTAGATCATATTTTATTCCGAAATCCCCACTAGACTACCTGCGCAGATTGAATCAGCTGTGCACTTAACACGACTTACCACCGTCGTGGTTTGGCCAATACTGACTAAAAACTCTTTCTAATCTAAACCGGAAGAGGGTCTTCTCCACCGATTCTCATGGTATCCACTGGAAGGATCAGTATGAGGTCAAGCCTTGTCATTCAATCCTTCAAGGCTGCAACTTATAACAGCCATTTTGGTTTCTACACGACTGTAAATAAGTGTTAGGTGACTAACAATTATGTAACACAAATCCTGTCTTGTTTTAACTTCCTACCAAATATCCCCACAGTTTTATCAAATTTTCTTGGTATTTTTACCTGTATGATGGGATATTTCAAAGTTCACTATCTATTCACTTTAGAACTCATTCTGTTATTTTTCAGTGGAAACGATTGACACATGCGAGAGCCACAGCCAGTGGTTTACGGTAGGTTCACAGTGGTGGCATAAGGGTTGTAAGTGGATTAAAGTTGGTAAAGAGTTAACGTTCATTATTGTTGTTTTAATAATATATATTATATAAACTAGTACAAAATAAAAAAATATTTTTGAAACATATTGCCTGAGGGGTGGGAGTAAAAAATTCAATGTCAGCGAGTTTGTACCCTAAGTAAGTAAAATCATCAAATTCATTAAAGGATCAAAAAATAAAACAATTTGAAATGTAAACTTTAAATATGTATTAAAATAAAACAAACTATATATAGATATATAATACCAGTCACGTATTTATTAAAACTTGTTTTAAAAAATAATGAGGACTGTCTAATGTTGCATGTTCAAATTCTGAGTGTATTTATTCTATGTTATGATGATTTTGGGTAATGTGATGTAAGCAGTGACGTAATTTTTGTTACAGACAAAAACCAGAAGTGAATCTCCATTATTAATAGATTATGTAATTATTTTACCACTGAAAAATCTTTAAAAATGTAATTATTTTCTTGAATTTCGGATTGTATTATGTAATTATTATTACCTCTAAAATAATATATGTAGGAGTGACAAGACTTTCGGACCACCCTGTAGCTCTTCTTTCTTAGAAAATTCAATGATATATCAACATAAATCTGAACACACAATATAAATGATACTTATGAAATATTTCAGTCCTCATTTTTCTAAAATTGTCTTCTATTCTCCAAAGAATACAGTATTCTCAGTCGATAGAGCATCCGACTAGAAACCACAAGGTTCTGGGTTTGATACCGGCCCTCGCCAACTCAGTGTATGAGTATCACAGGGATTTGTGAGGAGCTGATGGCAGGTGTAGTGCTCCACCTCAGTTGCCAAAACAATCTGATTGGTCTAGTGCTTGTGAAAAAGGGATAGACTCCCTCGCTGTCTGGCTGATACTGACTTTAGGCCACTCTGATGACTTTACCTTACATTATTATAATAGAAAGAAATCACATATTTTTCAAGAATGTGAACTTATATTTTACAGTAATATTAACTTACAAACAAAACTAATTAAAACACATGCTATAAATTAAAATTACCCTCAAGATTTTGTGGCTATATAATCTAAATCATTTGAACTCATGAAAATAAATAAAATTACTAAAGTAGGCAGAGTGATTTATTGTTGGTATTAACCATACAATGAGGGAGTCTATCCCCTTTTCACTAGCGCTAGACCAGGGAGATTGTTTTATGTCTGAGGTAGTGTGCCACACTTACCATCAGCTCCCTACTTTACCAATCTGTGCTATTCATGCACTGAGTTGGCGAGGGCTGGTATGAAACCCATGTTGGGTCAGTAAAATGGTAATTCTGGGTGGACCTAAGTCCAAATGGGTTATCTTCCCTTGCTGTTGTTGTTTGCCGATAGGTGGCGAAGGAAAAAGCCGGGAATTCTGAATTCTTTTCCTTTTTCTCCCGGGCCAGCAACGACTACACATGGCATAAACATGTGTTGTCTATATCCATTGAGTGGGGGACTTTGTCTCCCGACCAGCTACCAGTAAGTGACATTCCTTACCACACAATTCCTACACCCAGAAATATCTGGCCTCTAAAAACTAGAAATGAATAATAATGATTATTATTTATCTGAATTTTTGAGATAAGGCTTGATGATTTGTATTATTTAGATTTTTTCAGACTGTTGTTCTCGTCTTTATTGTTACATACACAATGTTTTGTGAGAAGACCTGTTCTGCACTCTTGCACCTTCAATGCACAATATCTGGACCCTGAACGTTGTGATGTTCTGTGCTGACCGATTTGAAGGGCATGAGTCAGAGACAGGTTCACAAGGATTAAAAACAAAAACAACAAACTACAAAGTTTGAAAACAAGACGGGGATGGAAGAATGGATCTGTGATACTTAGTGGTCTATCTCACTAGCTGACTATCAGCTTCCTCCTACTGCTACTGGCAACCTTCACCTCAACGGCCCGGGTTCAACTAACCCCAAGGGCTCGAGCTTAGCTGAATTTATGTAAAATTCTCCCCCACCAACCATCTGCTGCCGGACCACCCAGATGGCCGGTACTTAAATTCAATGCCGACTTTTAGACAACATTATTCCTTAAAACTAAAGCAGTTCTCTTTTTGGACATAGCGTCTCCAATACTTCGACCATTAATGTTTTCAAAAGAGATATCCTCATAAAAATAGCCTTTTTGCTTTTAACACCCAAATGCCTAAAGATATTATCACTAAATGGCTTACTTCATGTTGGCCGTACTGGTCTCTTTGTGTTCGTAAAAAGGACAACCACCACCCACCCATTTACCTATGCGTGGGTTTTAACATATTCTATTTTTATTCATTTATTTATTCTGACCATGTTCTCCTTCCATCATAGTATCACAGTTTGGACACATGGCACAATGGATAAGGATCGAGTTAATATAGTTCTAAGAGACAACTGGAGGTTGCAGGTTCAAAACTTCTTACACCCAGGCATCGTGAATGGAAGGAAAATAATCTACCCCAATGCATTAAATAAAGTTTGAAGTTCTGTGAAAATTAGAAAACTGGAGGGCACATGTTGTGTATATAATAATAAAGTTTAGAACAACAGTCCAAAACATCTAGATAATACACCAACAATAACAATAACAACAACAATAATGATAATAAAAACTCCAGTGAAAGACCATCTGCTAATGCTGCTGTGAAAAACTACTACTACTAGTAGTAGTAATAATAATAATAATGGATCACCTTATCCCAGCAAGAAGACCAGACCTAGTGTTGATTAACAAAAAAGAAAGAACTTGTCAACTGGAGGATTTTGCAGTTCCAGCAGATCACAGGGTGAAGCTAAAGGAAAATGATAAAATGGACAAGTATCTGGACCTTGCCAGAGAACTGAAAAAGTTATGGAATATGAAAGTCAAAGTGATACCAATTGTAGTTGGTGCACTTGGAACGGTCTCGAAAAGGGTTTGGAAAGTCTGGAAATCAGAGGAAGGATTGAAACCATTCAGAACACTGCACTGCTGCAATCTGCCCGAATACTCAGAAGAGTCCTGGAGACCTGAGGAGACTTGCTGTCACTCAGACTTCAGTGAAAGACCATCAGCTAATGCTGATGTGAAAACTCAAAAGGAGTAAATAATAATAGATAAAATGAGTAATAGAATAAGTAAAATGATAAGAGTAATAAGTAAAAAAAAGAAAAGAAATAATAGTAATAAAATATGAAGTCAAACATGTAATAATGATAGATAAAACTAATGATAAAATAATAGCAATAATTAAAACTACTAATAATACGGAAAGATAAACAAAGACTTGGATCTTGCCAGAGTACTGAAAAACATGGTAGAACATGAAGGACATCCAGACACAGCATTGTTATCACCTAGAATACTCAGAAGATTCCTGGAGATCTGAGGAGACTTGCTGTCAGCTAGATTTTGGTGAAAGACCACCAGATTTAGCTGGTGTAAAAAACTCACAAGTGTGAAATAATGAACTAGTAATATAATAAAGAAATTAGTAAAACTAGAAGTAGTAGTAGTAGTAGTAATTATATTAATAATAATAGATAAAACTGTAGTGTAAATGGAAGTTCTTACTACGACAAAAATTAATGGTTTGCGCAAGGGATTGTGCAGCCTAGTAAAAAAAAAAAAGAAAATTGAAATAAAGATTTGTACATTTTCGACCAATCAGAGACGTTCGCGCCCAAAAAGAAATTTACAAAAAGATTCAATTTGGAGCCTACTTTTTCTTATAAACAGCAAAGTTTTCAGACCCCAACCAGAAAGAAATTATTCGTCTAACTAAATCCACGTCACTCTAACGTAAGATAAAATCACATTCTCTTATAATCAGCCATTTAAGAGATCAGCAATTTACTTGTGCCTGACTGTTTTGTGACTTTGAATTCTTACTCTTTCTTTCTCATTTCAAAAAACTTATAACATCTTTTTCTTACATGTTATAATGAACTTTACAAAAATTACATTTTTGTACAAAAGACTGATGAAAGAACTTTACTCGGTATTCTGCATTACCTTTTTGTAAACCTTTTCTCAATACAAGTTGTTTGTTTTAAAACTGAGTCTTGTTATTTATACCATGTGCCTACAATAATTGAATGTTTTATGGTGTCTTTTTATGTTTGAATAATATTGCATGAATTTTAATATTAAACTGGTGACCTCACAACGAATATATCAAACAACCCTATACTAAATCACCATAAAACTAATAATAAAATAAGTAAAACTAGTGGTAAATACTAAGTTAAACTAATAATTAACAAAATTACTAATATGATGAGGATTATGATAAGAAGAAAATAAAACTATTAATCATCATCATCATGTTGCACTAGTAGCATGAATGTCCATGACAATCCCTTGCCAACCGTCCCTATCATTCCTTGCTCTAAGGAAGTCCTCTGCGCAGAATCCATCATCTACGCAGAAAAAAAAAAGCAAAATAATATTACATGTGTAATCTATTTTTAATACATTTTAAAACTATTTTTTCGATCAATTTCTTTTTCAAATATGTCCGTAAACGATGTTTAAAGATGGCTTAAATCCATGTTTACAAAATAAATTTAACACTCTCGATTAAAAAAAAAATGATCAAAAATCAGGGAATTATTCAATTTTAATGAAATTTTCAGTGTTGATTTATCAATGAATGAATTTTATAACACATCAGTTATTTTATTTCAAAACTTTCTGATTTAATTAGGTATTTCTGCTATGATAAATTAATATATAAAATTCATTTAAAATAGGAGCAGTATGATGTTAAGTTTAAAATGTCATTATCATTAGATTCTAAAAACATTTTTTTAATAATTACTTTACTTTAGTATCAATCACTAATAATTTTTTGTTGAAAACTGTATTGGAAATTTAGCCCCCCCCCCTTAAACGGAACAAATATTAATGCATATTGTTTTCTTTATATAAGATAATAGCCAATTAAATAATAATAGAAACAAGTAAAAAAAATCTCTAAAAAATTTTTTGTTGTTTTTATTTTTATTTTATTTTCCGATTTTCGGTACTTACTTACTACCAGAACAGGCCCCTAAAAATTGGTTCTTCTTCTATTCACACCTTCGGTCTTTAATCTTTTTATTTATGCAGAAAAGAGTATCAATAACCCCACCGATATTTTGCACACCCCAAATAAGGGGGGGGGTCAAAGTTAAGTGACCTGAAAAAAATCAGAAAGTTTTGAAATAAAATAACTGATGCATTATGAAAATCATTCATTGATAAATCAACACTGAAAATTTCATTAAAATCGGATAATTCCCTGATTTTTGGTAATTTTCTTTTCTTTTTTTTTTTTTCAAACGGGGAGGGGGATAAATTTGTTTTGTAAAAGCACCGATTTTTCGACAAATTCTGTACTTATTTTATACTGATATATCCTGATTAATTCTATTGTAGATGTAATCAGTTTGGGTAAATTTAAAATTTCAAAAGTTTTTTTTCATTTTATAAATTCAATTTTGTGGTAGATGTCACTATAAGAAAAAACAACAAACAAAACAAAAATCTTTTGTTTTGCCAGCAACAACATTATTAGACTTTTATACGTAAGGGACGATGTCTTATGTAACACCGCTTAATTGATATCTTTCGTCTTTTATGTTGAAACATTTTCTTTAAAATTAATTTTACATTTGTATTTTCTTAATGCAGCTTTCTCTATGCCATCCTTCTAGTCATAGACTTTATCAAAGTTAACCAATAACACGGAAATTATGTAGACTGACTTGGGAATCGTCTAAAAACGAATAATTCATCCAATTTGTGTTTTTACCGTTGGATACTCCAGCTTGGAAAGGTAAGCGTAAAAAAAATTTATATAAGTTTAATTTTTTTGTTAAGTCGTTATTTACTCTCTTGTCCCATTAACTTTTTTCTTATTTATTTATTTATCATTTCGGCTGGTACCAACAAAAACTGGAGACAAAAATCAAGTCTAATTTTATATTATAAAATATTGTTACTGATACTTAAAATAAAGAGATACTTGTTTTTTTTTTAAACAATGTTTGGGGCATAGATTTTTATAAAAATGTCTCACACCCTCTACACCTATTTTTTTTTAAGTGATTTCAACCGTTAAGAGAACGCTAAACATTTCATTTAGTTATTTTTTGTTTTATTAGCAATTTTAGTGCATTTTGGAGGAATAAAGGAAAGAAAAATACAGAATAGTTACGAAGGCTTGCTTAACTGTGGCACAAACCTGAATGATGGGGTACCCAGTGAAACTCATTCCCGTCCTATCAGTGGGGCTTAAAATACGCCGACTGTAACTCCTGCAGGGAGATAAAACCTCCCACCACATACACACACAAAGGGAATGTCTTGGGTATAAGAATCTAAAAATATAACATTTTAAACTTAACATCAGGCTATTCATATTTTAAATGAATTTTATATATTAATTTTTCATAGCAAAAATACTAAATTAACATTTTGAAATAAAATAACATGCATTATAAAATTCATTAATTGAAAAATCAATACTGAAAATTTCATTAAAATCGGATAATTACCTGATTTTTGATAAATTATTTTGATATCGCGAATGTTACATTAAATTTGTAAACAAGCCAATAAAACCACTTAAAAAGAACCAAAAATGGCGTCGGCGAACAAAATTGACAAAAACAAATCGTTTTAAATATATTAAAAATAAATTGCTAATGTAATGATATTTTTCTTTTTTTTTAATGATGGTCATAATGTTACTACTTATCGTTTTAGACAAAAGTTTGACCTTAAATAATAGATTTAATTAATTTTAATTTGTTTTTAAAAACGTAGCAGACGATTTTTTGGGTATCCCTATAGACTACATCTGATGGTGAAGCTCCAGATCTGGAGAGTGTGGAGTATAACTTCATTGCTATTTCTCGCAGATCCACTCTAACCCGGAGTTGTATACCTATTTGAGTCACATCTATTGGCTAAATAGATCTGATTTTAAAAAATTAAAAAAATTAATATGAGTCTCAGTATTTCAATAGAACTTTGTGACCCCCCCCCCCCAAAAAAAAACGCGTTGACATGCCGTTAAAATCAGCTGTGACACAAGGCCGGCTGTATGGGCACCCAGTGAGACACGAACTCTCTAATAATGGTCTGCCAGTATAGCTTGTTAACCATCATCCAGCGAGGCGCCCGAAAAATACGAAATAAAGCCCCTGTGCAAAGAGACAACGTTTTTCTTGTCTTTGGCAACACAATGGGTGGGGGGCAAAAAGTGGCCCCGGATGTCTACAGAAGGGGAAAAGAGTCGAAAAACTCACAAATAAATAAATGAATAAATAAATAGCAAATACGACAAAAATAAAACTGCAACTGTACAATTATATCCTGTTTATCTTTAAATATCACTTTCATTTTTTTTCTAAAAGTTTTCATTTACGAGAAGAATTAATCTTAAAAGTGGAATCAAGTGAAGTGGGAGGATTAGATTACGTGTCATACATGAGTTTTGACAACGACTCTATTGTCCGAATTTATGACCCACCGATGTTTAACTTACGATGTAAATTTAATTTTTTTTCTTTTTTCAAAAATATGGCGTCACAACTTGTGAGTAACAACTGATTTTTTTTTCCATCAAAAATCTATTTTACCCACAGAAACAATACAAACAACAAAACTAAATGTAAAAAAAGAAAAAAAAAATTACTTGAAATTAAAACCGATATTTATTCTGAAATAAATAGGGATTTTATTTTTTTAATGAAAATGTAAAAGATTTTTAAAAAATAAAATAAAATTGATAAAAAATATTAAAGCCTTTATTCTTTTTTATCGATATTCTTCCGGATATGATCTTTCAAGAAATGTAAAAATTAAGGACCAGAAATTTTTTTTCTTCAAATGGTCAAAGATCAATCCCGCCCGCCACCACCACCTTCTGGATTGATAAAAAAAAATTTTCAAGTTTCTGTAATAAAATAAGCTAATCGTTATAGAATTAAGTCGTTGAAAAATAATTTGGTGAAAATTTCATCAAAATTGGACAATTCCCTGATTTTTGTTAATTGTTTTAAAATTAAGAAATTAAAAAAAAATTATCTCCCTTGGTAACCCTTAAACATTCCTAAATAAAGGTATTATTTCTGATTTGTGTTGTAGAATGATGCTCCATGTAAGTTGCAACATAAAAACAAATTGATTGATTTTAATGGCATGTCAACCCGTCTCAGGTTATTTTATACTGAAAGGTTAGGGAATTGCATTCACTGTTCATTTACATTTACATATTGTTGTGTAGTTATTAGTTACTTGAAACCATATAATTGCCCACAAATTATTGGTGTTACCTAAGAATACTTAAAACCATAAACAAATGATCATTGTTAGAATAGTGTATAAATTATTAGTGTTAGAAATAAGTAAAAGTAAAGTCATCGGGGTGGCCTAAAGTCTGTATCAGCCATACAGCGAGGCAGTGTATCTCCTTTTCACTAGTGCTGACCCAGAGTGGTAGTACCTGTTAGGGTCCCGTCTATGGGTTAAATAGAAAAACATGACTTCATGAAAAAAATTGAGTATCCATTAAAAATGAATTTTATTTCAAAACTTTGTTGGTATTAAATAACCCACTGAAGTTGAAATGCCGTAAAACAAACCAAACCAAACCATGAAACTGTTCACAGAGTGAGTAACTGATTATTCCCTGAAACCCCCCACCCAAAGTACTGCAGGGTCTCTGGGTTAAAGCAATGTCTAGCTCGTCTTACTTTCTGGTTTGTGAGATAGGAGGAAAGTGGCCATACAGCTGCTGTTGTGCAGGTTGCTGCTTCCAGGATTTGTTCAAAATAGCACACAGCATTCTTGTGTAATTCCAATCTATCTTTTTTTCCAGGCCTTTCATTAAAGTCCAAGTGGTGCAACCATATAGTAGTACCAACATGGCTATATCTTGGAAGAATTTCCATTTTATTGTATCAGAGAGATCAGATTTCTATGTTCATTAACCTGTCACTAGCAGTCCATGCCTTACCTATTTGTATCTTGATATCACTTTCAGTTGATGAGATATTGCTACCAAGGTATATACAAACTGAACTAGAGGAGATGGCACCCTCTTGGTTGTAGAATTTGGGCTATCTAGAAATGTAAAAAAATACTAATTACCATTGTATCAAACAATATAATTTAATTAAAAAATCAATCGATTTGTGGAACGCTTCAGGTACAAAAAGTAATTCTTGGTATAATCTCTGACCCACTCCTTTATGGGAGCCATACTCTGCCATTAATCCCGCTAAACAGCTATTCAACCTAATACATTTTAACGGTTGGGAAAATACTTACCCTGCCTTTATATTTTGATAAATCTTAGCTGTTAGCTAAGCCTATTCTATCAAGTATGGTATTATTCTAGCCAGCATGTTTAAAGATCACAAAGATTCCATTTATGGAATTTAAATGTGTTTATTAAAAATTATTGTAATTTTGTAATAATTGTAAAACAATTTTAGGAAGAACAAAAAAAAAAATTATTTCAAAAGTAAATAAAAACTGGATCCATAATGACAGAATGTGTGAAGATATTGAACTAATATTTTAGAGGACTTCAATTGAAATCCAAAAGAGCCTGTGAGTAAAGTTTGAGCAATATCTGAGATGGTTGACTAGGGATCCTTGTTCCGCTTAATCCGGAATAATCTTGAAGAATTCTTTTTCACACCAATGACTAATTTAAAAACTTCAGGTGTTTAGAGTATCTGGGTATAAGATATACACCAAATCACCACTCCTATTTATGAACTTTCCCAACAGCAGCAAGCACTTCAGGTAAAAATTTGCCAATCAGAGACAATCACAGAAAGCATTAAGATCATTTTCAACTGTCCTCAAATCAATTACTAATTGCTGAGATGGAGTGCCACTTCTACTGTCAGCTCCTCATTTTACTGCACAGTTCAAATTACCCAATTTGTGCTACTCATGCACTAATTTGGTGGGGACTAGTATCAAACCAGAACCTTGCAATTTCTAGGCAAGTGCTCGACTAACTGAGCTAAACCAGTCCCAGAATATTTAAATTTAGTATTTAACATTTAATTCTGGAGAAGAGTCATGGATGATAATATAAGACTATCCAGCACTTAACATGTGTTCAATTATATTGAAAAAGAAAGAAATATATTTACCAACCCCTCTGCACGAGCAGGATGCGACACAAGGTCAATTTCTTAAGCGGAGTTCAGCAGGTTTGAATTTAGAGTTTTCCTTCACCTAGACCGGTTGCCTAACCAAGGTTAAAGAGCCCAGTCTGCCCTATTATTTACCCATAGCTAGAGGGAGAGTGGGATTCACACCTTTCCCAAGGATATTAGCGAAATGCAATTACCATGTCCAGAATTTGAACTCGGGGCAACGAGTCAATTTCCCATGACTTTAACCATTACACCATGCACTTCTTACAATAGAAAATAGGTTAATAGACTTTTAATTTCTGTTGCTGAACACAAATAAAAAAAAAAGATAATTTTGAAGTAGTCAAAACACTGATAAGCACAAATGAAGATATATGGATCTTCCATGAAAAAAAAAACAGGAAATATTTTTAATTTTTTTATTGTTTAGCATTCAGAAGGTCTGCATCTACTCCTATCATTTGTCAATTTTGAAAAATATATTTATATAACATTGTATATTACTAACAACAGAAAACACCCTCCGGGCGTTGTAAAAATTAATTTTTGAAAGACATTGCCTGAGAGGGTGGGAGTTAAAAATTCAATGTCAGAGGGTTTGTATCATAAGTAAGTAAAATCCTCATATTTACTAAAGGAGTAAAAAAAGAAGAAAATAAAACAATTTGAAATGAAAACTGAGCCCCATCCCTCTCAAATAAAATGTTGTGTGCATGTAATAATCAAACAATTATTTTGAATATTTTCAATTTTACACAAAATCGTAGGTATTTATTTATGTGCAAACTTTTTATCTAAATTCTTGTTAGTGTAAAAAAAAAAAGGACAAGAGTAAAAAACAATTTTTAAAATTGCTTACTCAAATTTTGGGTGTACATAGCATAAGAATATTGTGACATAAGCTATGACATAGAGTTATGATGTAGTTTTTGTTACAGACAGAAATACTGACAATCTCCATTATTAATAGATATGTGATTATTATCAATTTTAGCTAATTATTTGTTAGGCAGCTTTAATCAGGTGAGCAAGTTCTTAAGTTATGATTGCTTACTATATAATTAGCTGTATCTACAAAATAAAATTTGAGTTCATATAATTTTTTATGTTTGTATTAATATATCTTTAATTCTTTTTCATTCACAGATATTCTGGCCGGGGAAGAATTATGTAAAAATTATAACTGCCAAGTTATATGAATGAAAACAATGTTCATCTTTCAACAAAAACATGGAAATCTTTGCGTAAATTCTCCAAATAGAAGCTGCAAATCTACATGAACAGTTAAAAACAAACAGGTAAACACATCCTCACAGGAAACCACATTATTGTGAAGTATGTGTATATTTTTTAGTACAGAAATCATTTTTGGGATTAAAAATGTGATCATACAAGAAAGAGAAAAATATTCCATGTAGAGTGTGTGGATTTACCTTTTCATAAAAAAAAAGAAAGTGTAGCATATGTACAGTTGATAAAAAAATATTTGTCTGAAGTCTGTGGAATTTTATTTGTGAAAATGTCAAATTTAGTGCACCATATACAGGCACACACTGGGAAAAAGAAATATACTTGTCAAGTTTGCAAATTCTCATTTGTAACAAAGTCAAGTCTGATATGCCATGTGCGAACACATACAGGAGAGAAACCATATTCTTGTGAAGTCTGTGGATCTTCCTTTGCAGGAAAGTCAAATTTGGTTCAACATAGGAAAATTCACACGGGAGAGAGACCACATTCCTGCAAAGTGTGCAGCTCAAACTTTGCAGTAAAGGCGCATTTAGTGCAACATATGCGAACTCATACTGGAGAGAAACCATTTTCCTGTGAAACATGTGGATCTAATTTTGCAGATAAGTCTAATTTAGTGCTGCATAGGAGAACGCACACTGGAGAAAAACCATTTTCTTGCGAAATATGTGGATCTTCTTTTGCACAGAAATCTTATTTGGTGGTGCATATGCGAATACACACTGAAGAAAAACGATATTCTTGTGAAATTTGTGAGTTTGCATTTGTAAAGAGTTCAGATTTAACACGCCATTTGCGAATACACACTGAAGAAAAACCTTATTCTTGTGAAACATGCGGATCTTCATTTACCCGAAAATCAAGTTTGGAGGTACATGAACGTCAACACACTGGAGTAAAACCATATACTTGTGAAGTTTGTGGGTCTTCTTTTTCTCGCATGTCAAATTTGGTGCGACATATGAGAACTCACACTGGAGAGAACCCATATTCATGTGATGTATGTGGATCTTCTTTTGCAGAAAAATCGAATTTGGTGGTACATATGCGAACACATACTGGAGAAAAACCGTATTCTTGTGAAGTTTGTGGATTTGCATTCATAAAAAGTTCAGATTTAGTGCGCCATATGCGAAAACACACTGAAGAGAAACCATATTCTTGTGAAATATGCGGGTCTTCATTTACCCGAAAGTCGAGTTTAGAGCGACATGTGCAAACGCACACTGGAGAGAAACCTTATAATTGTGAAGTTTGTGGTTCTTCATTTTCACGCAAGTCAAGTTTGGTTCGGCATATGAGAACACATACTGAATAGAAAACAAAGATTTGGGATTTTCATTTTTAGAGAAGTGATAAGGCAGCAAACTGTCTTGAGAAAAAACCACATTCCAAAAAAAAACAAAAAACTGTTGATTTTCCTTTTCATACAAGGAATGTTTAATATGGCATAATTGCACAACAAAAAGAAGTGATATAATTGTAACACCTATGAATCTTACTCTTTATATAAGCTACATTTACAATGAACATACACTAGACCCAAAACTATATCATCCTATTGGCAGGGCTTAGAATATACTGACTTTATCTTCTGCAAAGGGGTAAACCCCTACCCCTCAAAAACGGATATCTTAGGTGTGGCACTAAACTGCATCTGATGGTGACACTACAGCTCTGGAGCTCTGAGTAGTGTGGAATACACCATTTTAGTTATTACTCCCAGGTCCATTCTGACTCTGTGTAGTAGTACCTGTTAGGGTCAAATATATCTATTTGAAAATTATTGGAATACTTGATACCATATAACTGTAAATTATGTGTATTAATAATAGTTACTTGACACTATAATTGTTTTATCAGGATTATTATTAGTTACTTAAAAGTATATAACAGTGTGCAAACAAATTATTATTATTGAATAGAAATAATTACTTGAAATCATATAATTGTTTTAAAATCATTAGGATTAGATAGAAATACATAAAATCACACAACTGTGTGTAAATCATTTGTATTAGTTCAGAATACTTAATGAATTGTAAAAACTCTGTAAAAAAATATAAACATACAATGAACACTATTTTCTAATCTCTAGGCATAAAATAACCCTAGATGGATTAAGATGCCATTAAAATCAATCAACTAGAATCATATTAGTTTGAAATCTACATCAATGACATTAGACATATATGCTGACACAGACTGAAATGAAAATATATTCTTGTTAAATCTTTTTCAGAGAAGTCAAATGGTGAAACATAAAAATTTATTCTAAAGAAAGATCATATATTTTTCAAAGTCAGTGAATTTTCTTTGCGTCTCAGACAAATACATTCATTCTTATGAACTTATTGAGGTCAGTTAGTCTACTGTTGGTTTTAATAACAGCAGCTTACTAAGTCCAACTCAAGCAGTGTCCAAGACAGTTGGTATAAATAGGAATCAAGAATGATCCATCTATGAATCTGGGTGATTTGGGTGATTCCATTCCTTGAGTTCTGCTTGATCATTTTGCAGTGGACTTTGTGGCATTCGGGTTTGTATTTCAGTTACAACCTTTTGTTGCCTTGTCTTCCCAGTTCAACGGTAATTGGAACTTTAATTATTCTTCATCTCCCCTCCCCCCCCATTTCATCAGAACTGAGTGAAAAAATAACTATAATTTGTAAATCTTTCCATTGAACTTTTATTAAAAAGATTATGAAAACAAGAAGAAAAAAATCTTCCTAGTACCATTTTAGCAAATTTTAAAATCTTCAGCTTTTGACATACTATATAAATCATCATACAGGTTGTTTAAAATGATGTTAACATTTCTATGGAAGATTTTTATGATTTGAAATTTCCACCTGTTCACGATCCCTGCCAACACATTATTTGAATCTTCTCCAGGTAGTCTCTGTAATATCAGTTCTGCTTTTCTAAAAAGGATACTCCCATATAAATATCATGTGCGAGGTTGTGTTGACAGGGATGGTGAATATGTAGAGACTGTTTGAAATTATATCATAAAGGTGCTTCCATATTAGTGTTAACATTTCTTTTTTAAATCCCCCTGTATATCTGCATATAGTTGTGAAATATTTACATCCCCATTTTCAGTGAACTATTATAATATTGAAATGAAAAGAAATATTTTTTTAAAGAATGTGGACTTATATTTTTTTACTTTTGTTAACTTAAAATAAAAAAAAGCAAATGTAAACACATGTTAGAAATAGACATTTCTTTAAAAGATTTTTGGGTAATCCTTAACTTGTTCCTTGTAAATTCCTACCATGAAATAAACTGAACCCTCATTTTATGTCTGTGTTTTTGCAATAAATGTTTTATTTTTCTTGCACCCGTTATTTTACAATACTAAATATATTTTCTTTATTTATTTTAATATTCACTTCAATGTGTATATTCTAAAAGTTTAAAATAATGAGTGCAAGAAAAATAAAACATTTATTGCAAAAACACGGACATAAAATGAGGGTTCAGTTTATTTTACAGTAGGAATTTACGAGGAACAAGTTAAGGATTACTGATTTTTGTGTCACCACACTTTAAATCATTTTTTTTTGTTAATTTGTTTCAATTTTACTCCTGTCTATCTTCTGTTCTGTCATGGCATTTATCCTGGGTCAATGGATCTGGCTCCATCCAATAAATTCCCCTGTGGTGAATTCATGGAATGAGTAATAATGGAATATGAACTTCACAAGTGGTTCCCAAACCCCACAGTGACAAGTATGCTGAAAGATATTGATTTATGATGATGATGAAGATACCCTTTGGATTTTCATCAGAGCCCCTTTGGCTGGGGTGTGGTCCTAATACCACTGGGTGCCAGACCTGTCTGCCTGGGGCGGGGGGGGGGGGGGGGCTCTACCAGGAACAAGTCCCTGACAGCATGGCTCTGACACTACCAACATCACACAGCCCTGCCAAAATGAGGGTAGGTTTGACTTTAGAAATAATGTTCTATTGAGCAAAGAGCTTCTTCCACCTTTTACAGGTCTTGTTTTTCATTCTTCAGGGTGTCTAGCCACCCTCTTCACTAGACAAAATTTGTGGGGTTACTGATATTTAGTCGCCAATGATCTGACCATGAAACAGGTAGTACTGGCTTACATGGTACTATTAGGACATTGAGTGATCTACTGAGGAAAAATTGTTCTCTTTGATCAATCAGCTGGTCTCATTAAGCTCTAGTACCTATATGATTGTTCCGACCCTACTGTCCTTATGGCACCCCCCAACCTTTATCCTATAAGTGGTGGGTGGGGACTTTAGTGTCCTTGGTATGGCATTAAATTCTATCTGATGATGAAGTTCCAATTCTGGATCCTGGGGAATGTGAAGCACTCTTTCATCACCATTGCTCTAAGGTGCACACTGACCTGGAGTGGTAGTACCTGTTAGGGTCTCATCTATGGGTTAAATAGAAAAGAGATGTTTATAAAAAGAAATTGAGTACCCATCAAGAATTAATCTATTTCAAAACTTTGTCGGCAGTAAATGACCCACCAAGGTTGATATGCCATAAAACAAAACTAATAAGTATTACATGGAAACTATACACCATCATATCATTACTATTAAGACCTGTGGATATACCACCGTATGATAATTTAATCATTACAATGTTTGATATGTTGATTTAAGAGCTATTGAAAATGCTTCAATATGTAAAATGTATAATAATCTTGATTTATCTCTCGTACTCTTTTTTTTTTCTTTTTTTTCATTATGTTCAGTTGAAACAGGTTAGCATTATTTCTTCCACACGCTCACCCCCTTTTTCTATCTTTCCCCTACTTTCTTTCTTATATTTTTTCTGTTTTGCATGTCCTTTTTCTTCCCCTTCTTTATAATAAGGACAGAATGGTTCATTATTTCTTTCCTTCTTTTCATTATGTTTGATTGAAACATTATCACTTCTGCACACTCACTCCTACTTTCTTTCTTTTATTTTCATTTTCTTCTTATTTTTTCTGTGTTGCATGTCATTTTTCTTCCTTTTCTTTCTTTATAATAAGGATGGAGTGGTTCATTTTTTAAAAACTTAAGATATGACACTCATAAGAATTCAGAAGATAAACTACATCAAATAATCAGGATTTATGTTTTTGCATTTTCATCTGGAATAATTTGATTTTTAACCAGAGGGTGTTGCAAGATGATAACGGTCATATTTTTAAAAAGCATGAGTATTAATATATAGATATATATTGTGGATGCACATGGTGTAATGGTTACCATTATAGTAAATGAACATTGCAACACAAGTTCAAATCTTAGATGAGGCAGTTAGCATTTCATATTGTACTATCTATATCTATGACAGCACCTTGGATTGGTTGAGCTGCCTCCATCCAATAAATTCACCATATCCCGAATGAAGGCAGACCATGCATAGCGATCCAATGCAATTAATGATATAAGCATCAGCATGTGGTCTAATGGTTAAAGTCAAAGGAAATGGACTCGTCACCCTGAGTTCAAATCCTGGATGTGGTAATTGCATTTCACTTAGCGCTAATACCCTTGGGAAAGGTATGAATTCTACTCTCCCTCCAGCTATGAGTAAATAGTAGGACAGACTGGACTCTTTAACCTTGGTTAGGCAACCGGTCTAGTAGAAGGAAAACTCTGAATTCAAACCTGTTAAACTCCGCTTAATAAATTGACCTTGTGTCACATCCTGCTCGTGCGGAGGGGTTGGTGAATATATGTAAGCATCAGCCATTCATGGTTTAATTGACAAACTCCATAAAGGCCTGGTCCGAGGATCAGCTCAGCATCTTGCTTGGCTGTTTTGAGTCAGGTTTTCAGTTGACCCACTTGGCATTTCTTGAGATGGATTCACAAATGATTTCACCAGGTTGTTCACGAAGAACATGACTGAGCCAGCAAGGATGTCTCACAAGAAGAACCTGCTGGAGAGAGTAGATTCTGCATCTTGCCCGAACAATGATGTTTTAGGTGAATTGCCAATTGAACACAGAGGATG
Organism: Doryteuthis pealeii; assembly: GCA_023376005.1. NCBI lineage: Eukaryota > Metazoa > Mollusca > Cephalopoda > Myopsida > Loliginidae > Doryteuthis > Doryteuthis pealeii. The sequence continues at coordinate 85,435,542 of CM042151.1, forward strand.
TCCATTGGGAAAGGTATGAATCCAATTATTCTCCCTCCAGCTATGAGTAAATAATAGGACAGACTAATAATTGCTCTAGAAGAAAAACTCTGGATTCAAACCTATTAATTTAGCATCCAGCTCTGAAAAGTGCCATACCTCAACAATTTTCTCACTGATTCCAGTCACATGACAATCTAAACCAATCAGAATATCATGTCCCAGGTTAATCAGGGTTGAAAGCTGTCAGTCATACCTATCTGAACCTACATATTATATTATCATCTTTTCATCTGTTTCCTCTTCTATGTGTCTGCTAGCTGGGTTGAGTCTTCTCTTCATCTGGGTCTCTTATCTCGGGTCTTTCGGGCCATTTATCTCTGCATCAATCTTTTGTTCTTAATAATGAACACAAAGAGTCAGGTTGTTTTATGTATACATTTTTATTACCCGAGACCCAATATTTCAACACACATTGGGAAGAATTAATTCAGCAGAGACTCCATTTTAGCATCCAGCTCTGAAAAGTGCCATAACTCAACAACTTTCCCACTGATTCCATTCACAAGACAATCTAATCCAATCAGAATATCATGTCCCAGGTTAATCAGGGGTCAAAAGCTGTCTGTCATACCTAACTGGAACTACTGGAACTTTCCATGAATCTTCTCCAGAATTAAATGTTAAATACTAAATTTAAATATTCTGGGACTGGTTTAGCTCAGTTAGTAGAGCACTTGCCTAGAAATTGCAAGGTTCCTGGTTTTTATTCATTTAATCTACAAATTCTGAGTATTTTTTTAAAGGAAGTAAATGTGTTGATTTTTTAAAAATCTATTTTTATGTATTTGCTGGGTTATTTCATTGATTGTCACATTAAACTAATATACTTTTCCTTAAGCCCTGTGAATTCTCTCACTTTTTACTTTTGTACATTGCAATAATTTTTCTTACATTTAAAAATAAGAATTTAAACTTTGAAGTCTCTGAACATGCATAAATTAAAAAGTTAGAGATATTTAATGAAAATCTGAAAACAATAAAGAACAATTCTATATTATTGTTTGTTTGTTTGTTTATTCATTTATTTTTGTCATACCTAATTTGAAAATTAATTAGTTGATAAATAAATGAATTAGGCGTGCATATCTGTTTAGATGTAAGGCGTAAATAAATCGAGAAAAGTTAGTCTCTGTATGTACATTTAGACCTATTAGGCCTCCTCAGCAAAGTTATAGATATTGTATTGTTTTTTTTGGGTTTTTTTTCTCTCTAAATAAAAGATAAAAAGAAGCAGTGAATGAATATTTTATTTAATTTATTTAGAGGCCGAATTTCACTTAAAAAGATGGAATGATGAAATCTTGCTTTAAAAATGTAGTCAATTCATTTTCTCATATTTCAAAAAGAGAATTTAAATTCTTATTTAATTCAATGAAAATGCACCAATTAAAAACTTATAAAATTTACATGAAAAGCTGAAAACAATAATGTTTTGCATTGTTTCAACAGAATTCTCAGGTTTCACAAAAACAATTTCATGTCTTGATTGAAGACCTTACTTTTGGGATTACCTTCATACAATATGTTCTAATAGTTTTTAGCAAAAAAAAAAAAAAAATATATATATATATATATATATATATATATATATATATATATATTACCAACCCCTCTGCATGAGCAGGATGTGACACAAGGTCAATTTCTTGAGCGGAGTTCAACCGGTTTGAATTCAGAGTTTTCCTTCTCTTAGACGGATTGCCTAACCAAGGTTAAAGAGCCCAGTCTGCCCTACTATTTATCCATAGCTGAAGGGAGAGTAGGATTCATACCTTGCCCAAGGGTATTAGCGTTAAGTGAAATGCAATTACCACATCCAGGATTTGAACTCGGGGCGACGAGTCCATTTCCCATGACTTTAACCATTACACCACGCGCTTCCTTATATATATATATATGATTTTTGTAAAATCGAAATATTGATCAATATCAGCTATGATTATATTATAAATTGTTTTCTTCTTTAACAGCATTGTGTGATGTTTTCATTCCACCTTTTCTTACTCATATATATATATATATATGCATGAGAGTAAAATAAGGAAATTAATTCGACAGTATGAGGAGAAATGTAGACAAACACGGGATGTTACAATAGATGGAAATGTTTTGGATTGAATTAAAAAATATTTTTTTTGGCATGAGTTGTGTTTGGAAAAAGTTTTTGAAACTCAACTCATTCAAAACATCCATCATTTTTTTAACAACAAAAATCTTTTTTTCTTTTACTTGTTTCATATTGTCCTGAAGAAGGTTACTATATAAACTGAAATGTTCTGACATCGACACTATGACCAATAATAAATTTCCATCCATTGTAACATCCTGTGTTTGTCTACATTTCTCCATATTTTGGATAGAATATATGCTTAATTGAAGTCATTCCTAATTTGAAAATTAATTAGTTGATAATTAATGAATTAGGCGAATATATCTGTTCAAATGTAAGGCGTAAACAAATCGAGAAAAAGTCAATCCCTGTATGTACATTTCGGCCTATCATGACTCATCAGCAGAATTATAGACAGGTAGCCGCTTTGTGTGTGATTCAAACCCTAACTGACAGGCGGGGATTCTAACCATTACACTAGCTGGTTTTCCTCGATTTCTTGTTTGTTTTTAAACTGATATATCCTACATTTTTTGGATGACAGTATGAGGGTACACAAACAGTTTGTTTGACATGGCGATAGCCAACAATTTTTCTCCATATATATATATATATATATATATATATATGAATATGATAAAATGAAAAAACAAAAGATGTTTACAAACTGAATGGGCTCATCAGGAGAGAGTGTGAAAACCGTTTCGGGGCCTTTCTCTCGACGGTTTATAAAAAGCAACACCGGCCCTTCCTCATTAATATATGAGGACCCTCGTAATATCATGCATCGACCGCATACTGTCGGATTAATTTCCATTTTATTTTCACATATATATATATATATATGAATAGCAAAGACTAAAGTTCAATAAAATCTACAACATATTTTTGTCTGAGAGGAGGTTAAGAAGATTTTACCCCTCATTGTCCATAAGAAATGTTAAATGTAATTAGGTTATATATCTGTGATATATTAAATGATTAAATCAAAAAATGATTTTAAAAATAAAATATATTAAAGGATAAAACATTATAAAAATAAAATAAAAGACAAATAAAAGAAAAAATACAAACAAGAAGAATAAAAATAAACAATGTCAAAACTAAAAAAGCAAAAAGTCTAGTTTCTTTTTTTTTCTATTTATTCATTGGGTTCCTGCTCTGTTAGCCTTATCCATTAGTGCTTAAACTATCTCCTCCTAAGGAGAGTTCCTAATGAAGAAAAGACACCATTAAGAAACTCATTTAATCTTTTCTGTCTTTCTGTGTATACACATACCACACACACACACACACACACACACATACATATATATATATATATATATATACATGTATATTAGGAAGCGTATGATGTAAGGGTTAAAGTCATGGGAAATGGACTCGTTGCTCCGAGTTCAAATCCCTGACGTGGTAATTATATTTCACTTAGCACTAATACCCTTGGGAAAGGTATGAATCCTACTCTCCCTCCAGCTATGGGTAAATAGTAGGGCAAACTGGGCTCTTTAATATTGAGAATTCTGAGGTATGGGGGTTATCGTCCTTGTCTACGAGCCTCTGTTTCGAACCAACCAATCACGAGCCAGCATATTTTGGTGGCAAAGCCAAATAGGCTCATTCTTGTGCCCTCTTCTGATCCAGCCTTAAAAGGGTCGCTCCATCTCTTCCTCAACAACCAGCATCAGAGTCGGATGTCAAAATAGAACATCTATCATATCCAAACTATCAGAAGGTCGTAGTTAAGGGCTCCAATAATACCCTATCTCAGGATTTTAGCTTTTCAAGTTTTTACAAATTAATAAACATTTGTGCAGATAAAGCATAAAGTCTGCAACCTTATTGTTATATGTAATACATGCATTTATTCGAATTCTAGTTGTTTGGTTATTTCTTTAACTCTTTACCTGTCTGCCACACTCGTGGTTACCTCCTCCATAATTAGCAAACTCTGAATACAGTCATTTCATTTGTCTTGTTATTTTATATTAACCTTGATTAGGCAACCGGTCTAGGAGAAGGAAAACTCTGAATTCAAACCTGTTGAACTCCGCTTAAGAAATTGACCTTGTGTCACATCCTGCTTGTGCGGTGGGGTTGGTAAATATATATATATATATATATATATATATATATATATATGTGCGTGTGTGTGTGTGTGTAAGATAATCCAATTGACTGGTAAGTTAGGAATGATTCTATTTGGGATCATCAAAATCTCCCTGTACATCCATACTGTATGCTCTTGTAGGTGCAAACATATTGGCTCATACAAGGATTTTTATGAATTCTAAGAGAGCTCAATGTATAATAAATTAATTATATACAGAGCAATATATTTATATATATATATATATATATATATATATATTAAGGGGCACAAAACCTATTTTATAGTCTTCCAAGACTGAAATGCCAATAATAATATATATATATATGTATACCAACACCTCCGCATGAGTAAGATATGACACAGGGTCAAATTCTCAAATGGAGTTTAACACATTTAAATTCAGATTTTCCTTCACCTAGAGTGGTTATCTAACCAAGTTTAAAGTTTGCTCTACTATTTTACTATTTTCCTCATCAACAGACGTCAATTGCAGTGAAGAAGAAATATGTCTACTTGTGATGAATAGATATATAAAATATTATTTTTATTAATTTAATTTTGACCATACGAACTTAGAAAACACTTTACACAAATTTTACATAAAATTGTAAGTGTTTATTTATTTGTAAACTTTTAGTTACCTTTTTGTTACTTAAAAAATGACGAGTAAAAAATAATTTTTTTTAACTGATTACAAATTTATAATTTTTTCCATTTAAAGTAATCCAATTTTTTAATTAATTTCATACTTTAAAGAGTTTATTTATCTAAATAATGTATAGTTTATTTATTACAATTGAAATGATTCAAACGTTGAATTATAACAAACAGCTTTTATTTATTTTATTCATAGTAATTACACTGGTTTACAAAGAAATTGAGGCAAGCACAAAAATAGCTGTTTTAACCTAATTTGGGGGTGCTGAATTCAGATTTGAAATCCGTTTTTACTCATCACCTCTAGTTTTTTTTAAATATGCATACTGTACATTTAGTACACATACTGTACATAAAGGCGTATATGCATTCAGGGTTAATTTCTAATATTGTGTGACTTATGTCTTCTTTTTTACTTCTAACTGTCTGCGGTACTATGAATTGTGTACATTGTGTCATCCAAGTATATTTATTCCGTCAATGTTCTTTATCTATCCCGTTTTATCTGTAATAAGCTGCTACAACTGTTGAAATAAGCCCGTATATAGTCTGTATATATACTAAAATGAGACTATTTAAAAGACAGAAAACTAGAGGTGATAGAGCAAAACTGTTTATAAATTTGAATTCAGCACACCCAAATTAGTAAAAAAACACCTATTTACTTGCTTCAGACAAAAAATATTTTTTTGTAAACCAGTGTTATTCTTTATTCTATGGATTGACAATTTTGGTAATTGTGACGTAAGCAGCGATGTAGTTTTGGTTACAGACAAATGGAAACTGAATCTCTATTATTAATGGATTTAGATAACTGTAATAATCATTAATATTATTTGGATTATTCTGACTATTGTCCTCGTCTTTATTGTTATCTGTATGACGTTTCCGCCGATATGCCCTCCAGCCCTTTTCAGGTATTTCTTGTTGGACTCAGGAACTGTTCTTTTAAACTTGGGAACCTTCTTGTCATAATCGATGCCATCACATAACTTTGAACCCAACCCTTTATTCAGTCCATGGAGGTATCCTGCTCTCATTTACAACGAGAAGGTTTGCGAGTTTGAAAGGAAGGTTCCCAAGTTCAAGAAGGTTCCCGAGTCCAACAAGAAATACCTGAAGAAAAAAAATTATACATCGATATTTTTTCTGCTTAAAAAGGGGGGCGGATACATTTTCAATAGAGATTTTCTCCAAAACTTATTACTTTCGTTGAAAAAAAATTAGGTTTGCATTAAATAGATATTTATTTCTAGAATCTAAAAATATAACATTTTAAACTTAACATTAGGCTTTTCATATTTTAAATGGATTTTATATATTAATTTTTCATAGAAAAAATACTAAATTAAAGTTTTGAAATAAAATAACTGATGCATTATAAAATTCATTAATTAATAAATCAATACTGAAAATTTCATTAAAATCGGATAATTCACTGAATTTTGGTAAATTCTTATGCAATCGTGAATGTTACATTAAAATTGTAAACAAGCGCTTAAAACCATTGAAAAAAGAGACTGAATGGCGGATCGCGTCGAAATTGACCAAAACAAATTGTTTTAAATCTATTAAAAATAAACTGCATATGTAATGATATTTTTCTTTTTTAATGATGATCATTATGTTACTACTTATCGATTTAGACAAAAGTTTGACCTTAAATAATAGATTTGATTAATTTTAATTCGTTTTTAAAAACGTAGCAAACGATTTTTTTTTTTTTTTTTTTTTGGCCACCCTACATTGTGCAAACATATGTCCAGAAAACTATGGTAAACAAATTTACGCCTCTGAATTCGCAGTGAACGGCCCGTTCACAGCGAATAAGTATGGGCATCCAGTGAGGAACCAACTCGATTTTCCGTACTAACGGATCTGAGAAACTAGCTTGCTAAAGCTTACACAACGAAGGAATATCTTTGGAGGGGGTTGGGTAAATCTTACAAGGGAACAAATGATATTTGTCACCGTTTGGAAGTAAATTCACATTTGCACCGCGTTCCTTCTGATTTTTAATAATTTCTTTATGCCATTGTTTTTAATTCCGACATTATTGTTATGAAATTAACCAATAATAAAGAAACTGAGGACTTTAAAATCGTCTGATCAAATTTTCTGATCATATCATAAAAATGAAAAAGAGAAAGGTAAGTGAAAAATACAAATGATTTAATTTTTCTTTCTTTTCTTTCTTTTCTTTTCTCCCCTCCTCCTTTTTTTTAAGAAGTCGATGTTTCGTTTTATTTATTTATTTACCTTTTCAAAAGATATTTACTTAGCGAAATACAAGTGAAAAATAAAACGTCAATTTTATAATTTAAAATAAATAAAGGGTGTTTTTGAAAATTTTTACAAACATTGAAAAAGTAAACCTTAATCTTTCTCATTTAAAAAAAATCCAAATAATAAGCTATTTCAAAAACACCCTTTATTTATTTGAAATTATAAAAATGACGTTTTATTTTTCACTTGTATTTCGCTAAGTAAATATCTTTTGAAACGGTAAATAAATAAATAAAACGAAACATCGATTTTCAGCCAAAATAGCTTACCATAGAATTCTTTTAATTAAGCCTTAATTAAAAGAATATACTAATCTACATATATATATATAAGTTTATGAGTATTTTATATTTATATTTTAATTTTAAATTTATATTTACGAAAAATAATATTTCAGAATAGCTTTAGATTAGATTTTTTTTGTTTGTTATTTGTTTAAAAAGAATATTTCCTTTTTCGGTGCTTAGCCTAGAAAAATGTTGTTGAAATGTCATATTTATATTTACCGTTTCATAGGAGAGAGTTTTAAATTATTTTAATTTATGTTTTTTTAAATTATTTATTGGATATTTAAATCCCAAAAGAACGCCGTAAACTCGCTAGAATTTGCCCGAAGGACATATTTCTTAAGTCTATCCCTCCGTCAACTACTAACTAGATATCGACTCATCTCCAATGTCAGATTTTGAGAGATTTAAATGTAACTGTTTAATCAATGATCGAAACTTACTTATATTTAGTATGATTAATGTAAGTATTAGATTTAATGTGCACATTACTACAAAACAAAAAAGTTATTTATTATGGTGCTTGTAATGTATAGAAATAATTATAGGCACTAGCAATTTTGTCATCTGCTACGAATTTTAAAAGCGAATTAAAAGTAATTAAATCTATTATTTAAGGTCAAACTTTGTCAAAATCGATAAGTAGTAACATAATTACCATCATTAAAAAAAGAAAAATATCATTACATATGCAGTTTATTTTTGATAGATTTAAAACAATTTGTTTTAGTCAATTTCGACGCGATCCGCCATTTTGTCTATTTTTCAATGGTTTTACGCGCTTGTTTACAATTTTAATGTAACATTCCCGATTGCAAAAAATTTTTAACAAAAATCAGGTAATTATCCGATTTTAATGAAATTTTCAGTGTTGATTAATGAATTTTATAATGCATCAGTTATTTCATTTCAAAACTATAATTTAGTATTTTTGCTATGAAAAATTAATATATAAAATTCATTTAAAATGTGAAAAGTCTGATGTTAAGTTTAAAATGTTATATTTTTAGATTCTAGAAATAAATATCTATCTAATGCAAACCTTATTTTAGACACATAAAGTAATAAGTTTTGAAGAAAAACTCTATTGAAAATGTACCCCCGCCTTTTTAAGCATAAAAAATATCAATGTATATTTTTTTCTTTTATAAGATAATAGCCAATTAAATAATTATCGAAATGAGTAAAAAAGAAATCTCCAAAAAATTAATTATTCATTATTTTTTTTACATTTTATTTTTCAATTTTCGGTACTTATTTTCTCAGAAATTTTTTTTTTTTTCTATTCATAACTTCGGTTTTTATCTCATTATTTATACTTATACTATATTTATACTATATTTATATTTTAATTAGTATCGAAAATGACCAACTTGCAAAAATGTTACGCCCGTGACCTGAAAAAATGAGAAAGTTTTGAAATAAAATAAATAATGCATTATAAAGATCATTCAGTGATAAATAAACACTGAAAATTTCATTAAAATCCAATAATTCCCTGATTTTTGGTAAATTATTTTTTGTAGGGGGGCTAAAGTCATTTTGTCAAAAACGCATTTTAGGCTCATTTTGCCAGTAGCTAAGTAACTTTTTTCACCACACCAATAAATTCGTTATGAATAAAGAATAACAAAAATACTCTACTTTAAAAATGATTTTTTAAATTTATAAAAAAAACTCTACCCTATTCTCTCTTTAAGAGTTAATAGGGATATTTTGGTATTTTGTCGTCCCCGGCTCATAGGTACCACCAAAATCATGTCACATGATCAGTTTAGCAAATATTGAAGGAAGAAACGTAAATATTTTTGAACTTAAAAAAAAATCTCACAAATAAATAGATAAATAAATAACGAACATAACGAGTTGTTACAAAGAAAAACAATTAATTCAAAGATCAAATCATCTGATTGAGAAAAAATTACTTTTATCTTGAAAAATAAGTAAAACAGTTCGGTTTTTTTTTGTTTTTTAGAATTTTTATTTTACAACTGGGCCGATTTCTTTATTGATATTTTTTTGCAGAATTCTGTATTCATGGTTCTTTTACTAAAAAAAACAAAAAAAAACATATTTATAAAAATAATTGTTCAGACTCTTATCTTTATAGAAGTAAAAATCGTTTTTAGTGGGTTCGTTTTTAGACATCTTATAAATTAAATTGGGGGTGGGGTGTTGACCTCGTAAAAAATAATTCCCTTAATATATTTTAGGAAAAAACTATTTCACACATATTCTCATCAAAATGTAAGTAATTATGGAAATTTTTGTGAAAATCGGACCATTAATTGATTTTTCATAGAATTTTTTAAAAAGCCTCTAGTTGAAACTTGTTTTTGGCTATGTAAATTTCAATTGATTTAGCGGTGCAAAAATGTAAACATCAGGAGGTTTTTTTTAAAAAATGTTTCTTCTTTTCAAGATAATATTTACCTTTATGCAAATTATCAGTATTAGATAGGAATACTTGAAACTATACAACTGTGTGCAAATTATTTATATTAGATAAAAATACTTAATGCCATAAATGTGTGCAAACAAATGCAATATCAAACATTTAGAAATTAATCACATTTCAGCATTAAATAACCCATAAAGAGTTGATATGCCATTAAACAAATAAGTCAAACCTATAACACTGAATTAATATTTGTTTTTACTTAATTTGTAGTATAGAAAATATATGTTCTTTTCACCTTACGCATTGAGCTTTTTTCTTCTTAGTTCATTTTTTATTGTAGAATACAATTTTTTTTTTCACCATTTACATTGAGTACATGGTCTTCATTTGTACTCTAATTCCTTTTTTAAAATATTGCTTGTTTTTGATCACTTTATCCTTTTTGATCACTTTATCCTTATAAAAAATACAACTGATATTATGGTTTCGATTTCAAGATAGAAAGTTTTGTACTTTGCAAATTTAAAAACCCTAAAAGACCAGTCGGATTGAGTAAATTATCATAGAGTGAATTACTTTTTATTAAAATTATCTTAGATTGAATGACTTTTTATGAAACTTTTGATTTGCTTTTAAGCAAATTCAGTAAAAGATCTTTAAAATTGCAGTTTTTATAGTTTCTCGTTAGAGTGTATAACTATATGTATATAGTGAAATTTAATCTGAGTTTTGATAATATTCATTTTCTTTGTTAATATTTCTTCTTTTTTTTTGCTTTTTTACCACAGGTATCCTGGCTGAGAAAGAATTTAAAACACAGGGACTGTAAAATACATTTTTGAATGCAGCTCTTTGTACAGAAATAATATTTGGTATTATATATGTATATATACCTGATTCCAGGTAAAATGTGTGGATCTGCCGGAAAACATATTAGCCTGTCATAGGCAAGCATACAATTGAGTGAAACCATTCAAACAAATTTTGTCCATTGCATTTGCAAAAATGTCAAATTTAGAGCATGATATAGAAACACGTACAGGAGAAAAATCAGGATCTAAGTCAAGTCTAGTTAAAAAAAAACAAAAAGAAAAACCATATTCTTGCGAAGTTTGTGGGTTGTCATTTCTAAACACATCAGGTTTAATATGCCATGTGCGAAGACACACAGGAGAGAAACCATTTTCCTGTGAATTATGTGGAGCTGCCTTTGCAGAAAAGTCGAGTTTAGTGAGACATATGCGAACACACACTGGTGAGAAACCATATTCTTGTAAAGAATGTGGATCATCCTTTACAGCGAAGGCACACTATCACAACATGCACGAATACACACTGGAGAGAAACCATACTGCTGTGAAACGTGCGGATCTACTTTTGCATATAAGTCAAATTTGGTGCAACATATGAGAACACACACAGGAGAGAAACCATTTGCCTGTGAAATATGTGGAGCAGCTTTTGCAGAAAAGTCAAATTTGGTCAGGCATACACGATCACATACGGATGAAAAACCATATTCCTGTGAAGAATGTGGATCCTGTTTTACAGCAAAGCACATTTAGCCCGACATATACGAGTACACACTGGAGAGAAGCCATATTCTTGTGAAACATGTGGAACTACTTTTGCATATAAGTCAAATTTGTCGCAACATATGAGAAGGCACACTGGAGAGAAACCTTTTTCTTGTGAAGTGTGTGGAACTTCCTTTGCACAAAAGTCTTATTTAGTGCTGCATAAGCGAACACATACTGGAGAGAAACCATATTCATGTGAAATTTGTGGATTTGCATTTGTAAGAAGTTCAGATTTAATCCGCCATACACGAAAACACACTGAAGAGAAACCATATTCTTGTGAAATTTGTGGATCTTCTTTTACACGGAAATCCGTTTTGTGCCTACATGTGCGAACACACACTGGAGAAAAGCCATATGCTTGTGAAGTTTGTGGAACTTCCTTTGCTCGCAAGTCAAATTTAGTGCAGCATATGAAAACACACACTGAATAGAAATCGTATGGAAATAGTTTGATTTTTTTATTCAGATTTTGATATATCGTACTCAAAGAGAGGAATTATAACAGGTTTGAATTCAGAGTTTTCTTTCTTTTAGACTGGTTGCCACCTCAACATTAAAGAGCCCAGTCTACACTGCTGTTTACTCATAACTGGAGGGGGAGCTTTCCAAAGTGTATTAGCACTATGTGAAAAGCAAACATGTGTCCATTTTCTACAATTCTAACTGTTACATTACAAGAACATCCAGGTGAAGTTATTATAGAACATGAATATCAAATTTTCAGCTTTCTGAAAAGAATATGTTGTGTTCTGTAATTTTATGAAACCATCTACTTTCTAAAAATTCCTGTGCATGTAGAGATCTCTAAGTCAAATATCTACTTCATGTATCTTTACTAACATTATGCACAGGTTATTAAAGATGTTAATGTTTACTACTGACAAAATACTAATTTGACTCTTAAGAATTTTGATCACAAGATCTCCAAGTCAGTGATCTATTTAGGTTGGTTGTTTTGTTTCATGGCATATCAACCCTTGTGGGTAATCTAATGTTAAATCTTGTTTTTTATTATTATATATATGATTTATTTAAGAAATAGTTTTCATTAAGTTTATATGTTTAAATAAACTGGAAGAAATTATTATCATTCGTTGTAGATCTTTCTTTCTATACAAGTAAAGGATCAACATATATGATCATGGAACAGAAAGAAACAATGTTACTTTGAAATGTGAATATTTTTATATCCAAGACATAGTTGATGAATTACTATATCTAATAACTTATAAGACACATCTAAATTTGGTCAGTAATTTAAAAAAACAAAAACGAACAATAAATAGGTTTTAACTTCAAATATTAGGTGAAGAGTTTTCGCCTGACATTCATAGCCTTTGTCACTATCGGGTCATTTTAAAAGTTTAAATGGTAGAGAAATGCTTCTAATCTAAAAGTGACTTAGTAGCTCAAACATGTGGGTGTGACCAACCAATCCAAAAGCATCATGTTGGAAACCCCATTTCCAGTGCTCCCACAATACAACATTCAAAGGAGGCAACTGTCCCCTACTGATCAAGAGGAGTAACTCTAGAATTTCATTTGGTCTGGGACCTAACAGTATGATTATCTTTATTGATGACAATCTGGTTTATCCTGGTTGGGGGGTGGGATCTGGTTTGATTTGTTGGATTTTACAGCATGTCAACCTTTATTGGGTTATTTTATGCCAAAGGTGTTTTGTTTTATTCATTCTTGATGGGTCTTTTTTTTTAATCTCAATTTTTTTTAAACACATTTGTATTCAGATTATTATTAAATCCCAATATTTTGCATTTAAAAACCTTAATAGTTTTTTTTTTAAGTACATGCAGGTTTAAGCATCATTGCTTAATTTTCTTCCTGATTAGTGTTAATTTATATAAAGTACCATAAGTACTATAATTATATATAGTTAAAATTCAGTTAAGCAGCAATGAGCCATTCAGTATTTAGATGGGTAACTGTATAAGCAACAGCAGGTACTGTAAGAAACCAGATATCAACATGACTTGATTCGGCATTAGATGACCTGAAAAGGGATGATATGTTGTAAAACAACCAACCATAACACATCACTCAATAAGTCCTGGGCCTAACTAATAAAACAACTTTTAGGCAAAATTCAACTTTATTCATCAACATAATCTCTTTCTAGTCTGATGCACTGATTCCAACACTTCTCTAACAATTTGATGCCTTTTTGTAGAATGACTTGTCTTTGGCTTCAAAATAGGTCTCAGTTTCTGATATCACTTCTTCTTTGGAGCCAAATCTCTTTCCCTGGAGCATTCTTTTGAGGTCTGCAAACAGTAATCTTTTGTGGCTAGATCTGGAGAAGAGGGTGGATATGGAAGCAATTCGAAGCACAATTCATGTAGTTTTGCCATCATTGTGATCAACTTGTGACACGGTGCATTGTCTTGGTGAAAGAGCACTTTTTTCTTCTTCATTTGTGGCCGTTTTTTTTTTTGGGGGGGGGGCAATTTCTTCCTTCAAACAGACCACTAATGCTATATATACTTTTATATACTCAAAAATATATACTTTTTAAGTTTTACCAAAAATAAATAGAAAATAAAAAATATTGCTATTTGAGTTAATCAAATTAGAATAAAAGGAAAAATAATTTACTAACCTCCCCAATGTTTTAAGAGCCAATATATTGATAAAGTTCAATATAAATGTAAATATTAATATTTTTCAGCAATGTTTAATTTATACAATTCAGTAACATATAAGTTGATAAAGGAAGAATGATGAACCAATGCCGCAGATATTTGCCATTACGAAATTAAGGTTTACTTTTCAGAAACTTCAAATAGAAATGTAAATTGAGATGAATGCTTTTTCCTTTCTCAAGGTAACCAATAAATAAATATGGAGGCCAAAACCTTGCCTGCTGATGCTTGCATCTTTGGTCGCTTTGGACTGCTTTTACCTGCTGCTGTCCACTCAGCTGACTGCCGATTTGACTCCAGAGTGAATTGGTGGATCCATGTTTCATCCATTGGCAAAAATCCTTTTTGTTGCATTGAAACTATTGCAAATATTGCTCTGAATTGTTGACACTTTGTTGTTTTTGATTGACTGTGAGCAAAGGTGCCACCCACTTTGAACACAGCTTTCTCACTGACAAATGTTCATGCAAAATGTTAAACACACTGCCTTCTGATATTTTCAACTCCTCTGCTATCTCATGCAACTTCAATTTACAATCAGCCAAAAGGAGTTTGTAGAGTTTTTTGATATTTTCTGTGACAACTGCCGAATTTGGACAACCTGACCGTTTAGCATCATTTGTGTCTGTACAACCACATTCAAAGTCAGCATAACACCTCTTAACCATTGTTTCTAATGGAGCAGAGTCCAAATAACACTTGAATAGTATTTTTTCCCATCAGAAAGCAATGTTTCATCAACATGAAATTCAATTTTTTCCATTGTTTTGAAAATTTGCAACAGTAGGTTCACTTGTTGCATACTGGGGTTTTCACCGTACCAAATCAGCATATATTGTTATATACCTTTTGTAAACATCTTGGTCTGGTATATCTTCTAAGGTCTGGTCTTCTATTGAGGATTCCGGGTCTGGTTTCATTTCTCATTATCAGAAGCCCTGTGTTATTGTTAGTTTTTAGGTAATAAACACAAGACTTCGATTTACGTTGATGTTACTTTATTTGTAAATCCCCAACCAGACATTCTGCGCAGTGAGACTCACATCTTACAAGCTCGGCTTCTAACTTCTAACTGCTTTAAACTTACTATATCCTTAAACCGGAAGAGGGCCTTCTATGGGGGTTCCAGTTCTCACGATCCATCCCCGCGAGGCAAGGTGAGATTGAGATCAAGCGCCGTCACTCACCCTCAAGGCCATCGGTTGCACTAATCGCCATTATGATTTCTACAATACCTTATAAAAGCATTAGGGATCCAATAATTATGTAACACACTTAAATAACTGTAATTTGTAAACTAATAATCCGATTGGGTTCAAATTTTGACACGTTCCCTTTTAAGGTTAGTACTTTATTATTAAGGTTAGTACATTTTTTTTATCAGTGGTGCCATCTATATGTCAGGATGGGGACTTATTGAATGATGTGTTATATACACGGCATGCATGTCGGCTTGGATAGGAGTCTCATGGGCTTAAGATTGATATTTTAACCTGAAACATGTTATACAATGTCTGAACTTGATGCAGTTTAATTAATCTAGTGGTTATAAGACCAGCTATCCCCTGCCTTGACAATAGAACTCCAGCATTCAAAGAAAACAATTTTACTGCTACTCCAACTGCTGAACCAAAATATGTTCTGAATTTCACAAAAAGATAAACTTTAATCTCAAAGGAATTCAAGACTGACACAAACAATTAAAGAAGGACTAAATAACAAATATTTATGTACATATACATTATATAAATGCATAAAAAGACAACATTTTTTCAACTCAACCTCGTGTTATTTGTTTTCCTCTTTGCTTGTTTTATATTATAATATATTTCAGCATTAACATGTTATCACAATAATGGATGTTGTATACTTAACATCAGGTATATAATAAAGAGTGAGTTCATCTCGGGTGATAGAGAGAGACTGAGAGAGAGAGAGAGAGAGAAAGAAAGACCCAGCATTGGGTATATAATAGAGAGTGAATTCATCTTGGGTGATAGAGAGAGACAGAGACACAGAGAGACCCAGCATTGGGTATATAATAGTGAATTCATCTCGGGTGATAGAGAGAGAGACAGAGAGAGACCCAGCATCAGGTATATAATAGAGAGTGAATTCATCTTGGATGATAGAGAGAGAGAAAGACAGAGAGAGACCCAGCATCGGGTATATGATAGAGAGTGAGTTCATCTCTGGTGATACAGAGAGACTGAGAATATCCCAGCATCGGGTATATAATAGAGAGTGAGTTCATCTCAGGTGATAGAGAAAGACAGAGACAGAGAGACCCAGCATTGGGTATATAATATAATTGTTTGACTAAAATAAATTTTGCATTAAATAGATATTTATTTCTAGAATCTAAAAATATAGCATTTTAAATTTAACATCAGAATATTTTTATTTTAAATGAATTTTATATATCAATTTTTCATAGCAAAAATATTTAATTAATGTTCTGAAATAAAATAACTGATGCATTATAAAATTCATTAATTAATAAATCAATACTGAAAATTTCATTCAAATTGGATAATTCCCTGATTTTTGGTAATTTTTTTGTAGTAGCGAATGTTACATTAAATTTGTAAACAAGCCCTGTATACCATTTAAAAAGAGCCAAAATGGCGAATGCGAACGAAATTGACCAAAACAAATCGTTTTAAAAGTATTAAAAATAAACTGCAAATGTAATGATATTTTTCTTTTTTTAATCGTTTTAGACAAAGTTTGACCTTAAATAATAGATTTAATTAATTTTAATTCGTTTTTAAAATTTTTAGCAGACGAAAAATTGGGTATACCTAAAATATAACTTCATCCAAAACAACCACCATAAATTGACGACTTCTATAACTGGTTACCCGACTAACCACTATAACATCATGCCTTGCTTTAAATACTGGAATGTTTTAATTTTGCTGATCAGTTTTTTGGCCAAATGTTGCAAAACTAAGGACTTTTCAGTGTATTTTTGTTTCTATGATCTTTGATGCCAAAAACTGGTACAAATGCAAGATCTAATTTTTGGTATCAGAAGTACTTAATAGACAAATACACATGCTTTTATTTTCGTGTAGGGATCACCAAATCTATTGAAAAAAGTTATCTCCCCTTATGATTCAAACTAAAAAGCAAAAACAATCTCCCTGGGGTAGCACTAGCAAAAAGGGGATAGACTCCCTCACTGTTTTGCTGATACCAACAATAGTTCACTCTGCTGACTTTACTTACATTTTTATTTATATTGTAAACAGGACTCCATATTATAAAATCATATAAAATCAATATTTTTCATAACTCATAAATTACCTGAGTAGGGTAGTATCTTTTGCATGCTAGACAAAAGAAAAGATCATCTACTACAAGGTGACCCCCAAAAAAAAGAACCCAAATAAATTTTGTATAATTTTACGAATGTCTATAAAATTTCAAGAAATTTGTTGGACTAAAACTTCAGTCTTTGTACAATCATTCCTCAAAGTTTAATTTATCTTGGTTGCTTTGCTACGTCATCGAAGTGATTTCTTTGGGCTTCTTTGCCACTGAGTCACATACAGCATGTTTCTTTCTGTCCTAGCACTCACATTCCAACCAGAATAAGTGTCTCTTAGACCATTAGAATTAAGATTTTGCACAGTTCCAAACTCTATGAATTTTTGGACCTAGTCAAAATTTTGCTTTTTGATGGAACATGGCGACATTGAAACTTTCTCTGAAAATTAGCTTGCACTACAGTGTATGATTTTTGGTGAAATAGGCTTCCACATAAAATGTTTTTTCCTTGGTTGACCATGATATTTTGGGGAATATTATTTTTACAATATTTTAAGCAACAAGCTGACTGTATATTCTGAGAGAAAAAAAATTAAAATTAAAGTTTTATTACAAAATTTGTGGTGTGGGTTTGTAATGATTAATAAAATGGCAGTTGCTGATTGCTTGAAAAAGGGAGAGTAAGAATTCCAAAAATGCAATAACAGAACTAACAGACACTGAATTCAAAACGAGTGCCAAAAAGAAGAAGTGGGAATTCTAAGAAGGGGGAGAATTCAGTTGAAGTTTTGAGGATGACAAGCAAGTAGTCGTCACAAACAAGACAGCTCCCTTATCGGAAAAAAAAAGACAAAATATGAACTGTTAAAAATAAGAATAAATGAAGAGGACTTCCTTGTAACTTTATTTAATAGAGGTTGTTTATTTAAATATGACTTTGTTATTTCTCTATTGTGTTGAATCATGTTTTTAGCTAGTAAGATGTGTACAACATCTATTAATAATGGAGATTCGCTTCCGGTTTTTGTCTGTAACAAAAACTGCGTAACTGCTTACATCACATTAACCAACACATAATGCAATGTCATAACATAGAATAAATATACTCAAAATGTGAGCATGCAACGTTAGACAATCCTCATTGTTTCAATAAATAGATGCCCGGCGTTATATATTTATATATAGATTGTTTTATTCTAATATAATATTTAAAGTTATCGGAACTGTTTCCATTTCAAATTGTCTTTATTTCTTTCTTTTTTTCTTTTACTCCTTTAATAAATTTGACGATTTTACATACTTATGGTACACACTCTATGACATTGAATTTTCAGCTCCCATTCCCTCAGGCAATATCTTTCAAAAAATTATTTTTACATCACCGGAGGGTGTCTTTTTATTTTGCTAGTATATATAAAATATATATATAACCCACGACTTACAAAAGGTTCTGTATTTTTGGACACCCTGTATAAAAATAGAAAATATATCTTTTCACATTATTGAAGTCAGTTAGCCTACTGTTGGTTTGAATAACAGCAGCTAAGTAGAACTCAAGCAGTGTCCAAGACAGTTGGTATAAATAGGACTCAAGAATGACCCATCCATGAATCTGGGTGATTTGGGTGATTCCATTCCTTGAGTTCTGATTGGCTGCTTGACTGTTTGATTTGAATGACATTGTGGAGTTTTATATATACTCTGTCATTTTGCAGTGGACTTTGTAGCATTCAAGTTTGTATTTGAGTTACAATCGTTTGCTGCCTTGTCTTCCCAGTTCGACGATAATTGGAACTTTTAATTATTCTTCACACATCAATATTAAAGTATCTTTCAGAAAAAACCTCAAGTAAAAATCTGCTAGGGTTTATGACATTACAGCAGCATTGATTGGTGGATTTCATGACCAAATTTACATAAGTTGCAATTTTTTCCAGAAACTGCTTGATCAGTTGTTTGATGGTGGATCAATTCCAGATTTTCTCCACTACATCCCACCCTGATTTGATTACAGCAGTAGCACAAGAGCAGCCTCTTTCATCTGCAAATGGGGCTCCTCTGTTTCATCTTGCTTGTCACCAATTAGACCAGTTGCTTCTGAACATTCATTTCATAACAATTGTTTTCAACAAAAAAATATCCTCCTCCCTAGCAGACGATGTTGTAACTGTTGCCTTGGGGTGTGCCAGTAGCTACCAAATGTTATTCTGGCATAGATTCCTCTATCCAAGTGTCAACTGACATAGTCTCTCAAAAACTGACCACCCCTGTCAGCTGGGGCGTTAGAATGCACCGACTGCACCTCTGCAGAGTGGTAAGACTCCCCAATGGGGCCACCTGTTGGCCGTGGGTGGTGACCCGTGATGCTTAAGGATAGAGCCCAGGTGGATGAGCAGTTCATGACATGCAACTCCACTTTGGCCCTATCTTGGGCTAGACGGGCGGTCGGAGAGGCTTCCCTCTGATCAATCGGCTGGTCACGTCAAGCCTAGCACCTATATGATTTTCCCAACCCTATTGCCCTTATGGCAAGCCCCAACTCCTTTTTATCATATGGGTGCTAGAAGGCGGTGGCTGTGGGTCTACATGTCCTGGGAATGACGTTAAACTCTATCTGATGGTGAGGTTCCAGTTTTGGAGGTTTGGGGAATGTGGAGCACCTCTTCATCACCATTACTCCCTGGTCCACTCTGACCCAGAGTGGTAGTACCTGTTAGGGTCCCATCTATGGGTTAAATAGAAAAATGTATTTATAAAAAAATTGTATTATCCATTAAGAATTGATTTATTTCAAAACTTTATTGGCATTAAATGACCCACTGTGATTGATATGCCGTAAAACAAAACAAACAAAACCAATCAAAAACTGAGCTTAGATAGGCAGCTCTAACTGCCTTCCTCAAGGTGGCTGTTGATTGGTCAATGCAAATTATGAACTAGTACAACAGTTGATCTTTTCCAAACAGCCAATTTATCAAGGGTGGATAACTCTCTCTGGTGGATTCAGCCCTGTACCGTAAAATTTAACAATGTTAATCCGGGGGGAGGGGCAACACCTGCCCCTTCTATCTAAAGGGACAGGGCTGGTTTTATTGTCCTGTGCCTGAGGCACCCTGCTTGAGGTGGAATGCTGATATGATCAACATATTTTTTGCACCTGGTTCCCATGAGTTTCGGTTTGAGTCCGACATCAATAGGGCATATTGCTTAACACGTACATTTGGGGTACATGGTAAATATCTATCCTTTCCCTCTTTTTGAAGATTTATAAATTAACCATTTAAAGGGAAACAACTATGTAAGGACCAATATCTATTAGAAATCCCACAATGCAACACAGCTACCTATAGATTATTAGTATTGAAACCAATTAAGCGTGCAAATTGTATTAAATTTCAACTTTTTAGACCATATTACCTTTTCGATTTTGTGTCATTAGGCTACTTTTTCATTTACACCATCAATATCCGGTTGTTTGTAAGGGGTTAGACTTAGAGGATAGGGTTAGGGGTTGTAACCCTAACCCTAACCCTAACTCCTAACAAACAACCGGATATTGATGGTGTAAATGAAAAAAAAAGACCTAATAACACAAAATTGAAAAGGGGTGCCTTAAGGTAATATGGTCCCAACTTTTAATAATCCATAAACAAATAAACCAAACCAAACTTTCAAGACAAATCATGTCATTTAGGTTTTTAAGGCAAAGGATGCAGCCATAAAGTATTAATAATGTTTTGTTAAAGAAAACTATTGACTTTTGTACTGTTTTTCAAATTACAGGACATCAGTTTTTTCTTTTCTTTCAAAAAAACCAAAAAAAGAAGAAATTCCAACTAAAATGAAGAATGATTTAAGGCTGGTTTAGCTCAGTTGGTAGAGCATTTAACTAGGAACCAAAATGTTCTGGGTTCAATAGCATCCCTCGCCAACTGAGCATATGAGTAGCACAGGGATCTGTATTGTAAAGGGAGGAGCTGATGGTAGATATGGTGCTCCACCTCAGATGCCAAAACAATCTCCTTGGTCTAGTGCTAGTGAAAAGTAGATAGACTCCCCTGCTGTCTGTCCGGTACCGACTTTAGGCCACCCCGACGACTTTACTTTTACTTACTACTTAGTGAGCTCAGTAGAGAATGCACCAAAGAATTGCGATGTTCCAGGTTCATTACCAGTTGCCACCAACTCAGCTCATGAGTAGCACAGCTTGGGTAATCTGATCTCTGGGGTGAAGCATCTGAACTTGCTTGTAAGCAAAATAGATTTTTTTAAATTTGCAGATTTTATAATTTTTGGTTAGATTGTATAACTATATATGGAAATACAATAAGGATTAAATTAATCCGACAATATGTGAAGAAAATGTTTTTAAAAATATAACAGACACTGGATGTTATGATCAAAGGGAAAAATTTTATATGTCTATACTTAAGTATTTCGGTTTATGATAAACCATCATCAGGACTTTGCAAAAAGAAATTTTGTAAGGGTGAAAAATGACAAATGTTAAGTGCATGGTGAATGTGTGACTATAATTTTATTTACCATTATTTTTTTATATGTGCATTTATATACATGCATCATTTATGATCTTCATTTTCTGTTTTTTCACATGCAATGATCATGTCATCAGCTTATTGTCAACCCCCTGTATTTCTGAAGGGATGTCCCCTTTTCATATCACGGGCGGGACTTTCCATGGAATATTACAGAAAGCCAGTGAAATACGTGAAGTCACGTGGGACCAAGGTAACCGATCAGTACCTGCTTGGATGTCCAATGAAAGCATGGGCTCATTATGCACACGCGCATGCATAGATTATGTAACATTTAGAGGAAAATTAACTTTTTTACATGACTCCATTATATTTTGACACCAATTTTAACTTGTAGTTTTTCACTAAAATCTGAATGAATGTCTCCTCAGGTGTCCAGGAATCTTCTAAGTATTCTGGCAGATTTTAACAGTGCTGTGGTCTGGATAGTCTTGATTCTTCCTCTGATCTTTCCTATCCCTTAAGGAATCTTCTAAGTATTCTGGCAGATTTTAACAATGCTGTGGTCTGGATAGTCTTGATTCTTCCTCTGATCTTTCCTATCCCTTAAGGAATCTTCTAAATATTCTGGCAGATTTTAACAGTGCTGTGGTCTAGATAGTCTTGATTCTTCCTCTGATCTTTCCTATCCCTTAAGGACTGTTGCAAGGACATCAACTACAATTGGTATCACCATCACTTTCATATTCCACAACTTTTTCAGGTCATTGACAAGAAACAGTTTACAGTTGAATCTTTTTCAAGGAAATGAAGTGATGAGTCTTTTCATGTTCCAGAAGATTGCCACCATGACCCTCTTTACAGACAACTACAACCTGAACTTTTTCTTTACCAGAAAGTCAGTGTGTTTCCATTCATGGTTTGTCTTTTCAACTCAGGCTCATAGTGGCAAACCCATGTTTAGCCATTTGTCGGTCTCATCCTTTTATTTTCACTCATTTCCAATGTATTTTTATAGTAAATAATGTTGAGCTGGAAGCCAGTCTTAGCTCTTTATGAATGAACTCTTCTTGTGGAAAAGTTTAAATAAACTCTATTTTTCTGTTTCTCTTTTTCTATTGCCTGCAGAGCATGTGGCAGTCTAAGTTAGTAATTATCTCCCACTCTCACAGAGAAATCATATAACTATATAAATATAAGGAGCAGCTAATCAAGATACATACAGATCTATAATATATATATATATATATACTTAATTTTAAGTTTTTTTTATCTTTACCCTTTTTTTATTTTCTTTTTCTTTTATTTGTTTTTATTTGCTTTTTGCTATGTGATATCCTTTATTAATTTGTTTTATTTTGTGATCAATTTGTGATATTTTTTAATATATTTTGAATGCTACCCTTATATCTTTTTATTTATGTTCACTTAATTTCAACAATCAACAGGATGTTTTAGCATATGTCTTTTCAAACTTGCATTTGCTGAAAAAGAACAGCCACACTTTGAACAAGAATATGGTTTCTCCTGTATGTGTTCGCATATGCCCAACCAGTGTTGACTTCTCTGAAAAAGAAGATCCACATACAACACAACAAAATGGTCTATCCCCGGTGTGTGTATTCATATGTCGTATTAAATGTGACCTCCGTGTAAAAGCCGATCCACACACCTCACAAGAATGGGGTTTTTTTCCAGAGTGTTTTTGTATGTGCTGTTTCAATTGTAAACTTGTTATGAATGCTGACATACACATTTCACAAGTATATGGTTTCTCACCAGTGTGTATCCTCATATGGGTTTTTAAAACTGAGCTGTTTGCAAATGCAGATCCACACACTTCACAAGAACATGGTTTCTCCCCTGTATGTGTTCGCATATGCGTCACCATGTGTGGCTTCTGTGAAAAGGAAGTTCCACACACTGAACAAGAATATGGCTTCTCTCTTGTGTGTATTCGCATATGCCGAACTAAATCTGATTTCTGGGAGAAGGAATTTTGACACACTTCACAACTGAACGGTTTCTCTCCGGTATGGACACGTGTATGTCGCACTAAGTCTGATTTATGGGAAAAAGAATTTTGGCACACTTCACATTTGTATGGTTTCTCTCCAGTATGGACACGTGTATGTCGCACTAAGTCTGATTTCCATGAAAAGAAAAGTCCACAAAATTCACAAGAAAATGGTTTCTGTTCAGACTGCATGTTTTTTTAAAAATCTTTCCTTTTAAAAAAGGTTGGTATGCATATTTTCTATTTTTCAAGTCTTCTTAACATTTTTCTGTTATGCAATTCAAATTATTGTTGATTTTCCATCTGATGAGACAGAATTTTGGGGAGCTTTATTAAATCAACTTAGATTCATAAAGGCCCCAATTTTGGTTGAAATAAATTTATGGAATAACGGTGTTGAGTTTTTCCTTCCTTTCAAAGATATATATATGTGTGTGTGTGTGTTTTGTTTTTGCCATAAGAACACAAGTACGTGGTACTCAGTGTTCAGCAGTGAACAATACTGTTGTTCTGTTTAAGTTAGATAAATAAACGAAAAGAAACATTACAAAGGAAATAAATTATATAAAAACAAAGCTATGTTTAGTTCATCAGGAAAGATGTGACATAACACCCTTGGGCAGCTGTCTTTAAAAGACCGGGCACGAGCAATTGCTCCTGTCTCTTTCTGGATTCGCTACCCTGTAGGCACAATGTAGCGATTACCTGAGGACGACATGCAGCTGTTTTTCAATCGTGTTTGGAAATCGAGTGGGTGTGCGCTGAATGGCTAGAACATAGGAAATATGAATTCTAAGCAGGTAGTTGAACACAGGCTTTTTGATGGAAATTATAATGAAATTAGCAATTGTTCAATAATTCATAGCATTATTGTGAATTACTCTTCGTATATATAATAAGTGTATCCCTTCCATATTGGAGAATCTGTAAAAAAAAAAAAAAAAAATTTTTTTTAAATGATAAAAAAAATACCAGCATACAAAATAAAGATATTGCAGTTAGAAATCTGATAAAAATTGCCCCATAAAAATCCCCATGGTATATAACAATATAGTAAGTGTTGGAATTTTAAGATATAAGGCGTGTGACAAAGGCCCACTTCTACTTATAGACTCGATAAACATGTGACCAACCTATTGTCCAATCACTGGCAGTGCTCTGCTGCTGATATTATTATTTATACTGACCTTTTCTGGTCATACTAGCATTACTACTTGGATCTTCTTGGACGACGAACATAGTATTATATCACAGGACTTATTCACTTACCAAAGGATTCTATATCACAGGACTTACTTATTTACTTTAAGTTCTTTACAACTGGTCAATGATTTACAATTTAAAAAAAAATAAAATATGAATGATGCAATTAATTAAATCAATCAATAATATATTTCTAAGTGAAAAAAAAAAACAACAAAAAAAATGAACAAAATAACATATGACTTTCCCTTCTGTTACTTTTCAAATTTTATTTTTTAAATATCTTCCCAAATATAAATCAAATCTTCATTATTTTTGCTCAAAAACCAAGCCCTGGTGATATTCAATGCATATATATATTTACTTTGTCATTAATTGTTTCATTTTTGAAATTTCCTCCGGACATACAGATACACACAACTGCCCTTTAGATATGTACTAGAAGCAGCTACTCAGCGTCGCCTGGGTAGACGGGGTACTTTTTAAGTTAGTCCTTCAGATCCATTATTAGTGAATCGTGAGTTGGATTCTCATAAAATGCCCATTACATAAAAAAGACCTAGCATTGATCCAGCCACTCTGCAAAGAAACGTTAATGTCTACTATTTAAAATATTAAACGCAAAAAATTCCATGCTGTTATCAGTTAAATTTTATTTTTTAATTTTTTCACTAATATAAATCAAATCTCTATTATTTTTGCTCAAAAACCAAGCCCTGGTGATATTTAATGTATATACATATTTACTTTGTTGTTAATTGTTTTTTATTTTCGAAGTTTCCTCCGGACATATACATACACACAACTGCCCTTTACTTATGTATAGATAGTTAGAAGATAGATAGAAAGATGAAAGAGAGTAAAGAATTATTTGCACTTTCACCATATCTTTATTATTGCCACACTGTGCTCTATGCATGTGTCTCTCTACTTCGGGACTTTCCATCATCTGATGCTTTTTATATGTAAAATATGATTCTAATGCTTTAATCTCTTGCACACTATTCTGCATTAGTACCTGACAAACTGAAAGACTTTTTTGTCATAAAATTGTGGCAGTTCCCAAAGCAATGAATTTTTAAAGAAATCATAGCATCTCTCTCTTTCGGGACTTTCCATCATCTAATGCTTTTTTATGTAATAATAATTTTTTTTTATCTTTAATGGTTGATAGGTATATTTGAATTTAGATCTGTACACAGGATCCAGCAGACAGGTCTCATGGATTTTTAAAAAAAAGGATTTTTTTTCTTTTTTTTTTTTCTTACGTTCTATTTGTAAAAAGAAAACATAGAATCTCTCTACTTTGGGACTTTCCATCATCTAATGCCTTTTTACGTAAATGTGTTTCTAAAGCTTTAATCTCTTGCACGCTATTCTGCATTAGTACCTGACAAACTGAAAGACTTTATTTGTCATAAAATTGTGGCAGTTCTCCAAGCACTGCAAACTTCAGGGTGAGGCTTCAGGAGTGTATAAATTGTGAAGGTAAGCATTTAGAGAAAATAATGTTTAAAACAAAGTGATAACAATAACAAAAGGAAATAGTAAATATTGTTCTTTCTTTTAGTAAAGCAAAGTTATGGAGGCCTATATGTGTAAAAAATTTCCTACGGAAAATTTACTCAGTGCAGCAAAAACACATAAGACAAATAACAACACAAGGGTACATGCACTGAATCCAGGCCCCAGACTAAAAATCCAGATGGTTTGATAGTTAAAAAAAGGGGGATAACCTATGTCCTTTTAGCCTTCCATAAAGAAAAGGAACAACTATTTGTGATAATTTTTTAAACATATAACAAAATATGTGCAAAATTATGCAATTTTTAACTTGCATTTATATTTAGATTGAATAAGGCTTGATCAATAGTTTAAATATTGACTTCAACATAGGACTTAGCAGATGTTTAAAATTCATTATGAAATCTTTAAGGGAATAAAAATAGACCAACTGAATAAAAGAAAATCTTTTTTACATCATTTCAAAGAAATATTGTTTTTAAAACTATGAGAAAAAAAGAAACCACACACACACACACTACAAAAATTATTTTTTAAGTTGAAAGTAGGATACCGATTTTTTCGTCTGCTTTTCATTTTAAAAACAAATTAAAATTAAATCAATTGTTTAAGGTCAATTTTTTTTTTGTTTAAGTCGAAAAGTAAAACAAAAAAAAAGCAAATTAATATTACACATGTAATTTATTTTAATGCTGTTTAAAGATGGCATAAAATCCATGTTTTACAAAATTAATTTAACATTCTCGATTGAAATAAATTTACCAAAAATTAGGAAATTATTCAATTTTAATGAAAATTTCAGCATTGATTAATCAATCAATCAATGAATTTTCTAATGCATCAGTTATTTTATTTCAAAACTTCCTGATTTAATTAGGTATTTCTGTTATGATAAATTAATATATAAAATTCATTTAGAATATGAGTATCATGTTAAGTTTAAAATATCATATCATTAGATTCTAAAAACATATTTTTCAATAACTAATTTACTTTAGAATCAATCTCTAATATTTTTTTGTCAAAAACACTAAAAATTTAGCGCTCTACCCCTTTAAACAGAACAAATATTGATGTATAATTTTTTTTATTTATAGAATAATAGCCAATTAAATAATTATTGAAATAAGTAATAAAAATCATCAAAAATTATTTTTTCAGTTTTTATTTTCATCTTATTTTCCAATTTTTGGTACTTATTTACTACCAGAGTAGGATCTTTAAAAAAAATTTTCTGTTCACACCTTCGGTCTTTTGTCTTTTTATTTATGCAGAAAAACGTATCAATCAATTAATCAACCCCCACCAAGATTCAAAAATAAAGGGTGGGTCAAACTTAAGTGACCAGAAAAAATCAGAAAGTTTCTAAATAAAATAACTGATGCATTATAATATTCACTCATTGATAAATTAACACTGAAAATTACATTAAAATCGGATAATTACCTGATTTTTGGTAAATTTTTTTCTTTTTAAACGGAGGAGGGGTTAAATTTGTTTTGTAAAAACACAGATTTTTCGAGAAATTGGGTATACCTAGTTTAAAGAAAATGACTTTTGAATTTTCATATAACTTTTTCGGGGTGATCATTTTTATTCCATTTTATTTATTTATTTTCAGGATTTAATCTTTTTAGAAATGTAAAAGTTAGGGACTTGAAGTGTTTATTCTTCAAAAGACCAAAGCTCACACATCCCGTAGATTTTGAATTGATAAAAAAAAACTGTTCTTTTTAATTAAAAAATAAATAAATAAAAACAAGCTATTCATTATGAAATTAAGTCATTAATTAATAATTTCATTAAAATCAGACATTTCCCTCATTTTTCATACAAGTTTTTTAAAATGTATTACCTCCCTTTGCGATTTTTGATCGTCCCTAGATTATAGTCTAATTTTTCATACATTACTGCAGACATTTCCTGAATACTAATATTTATTAAATACAGTATACATCACAAGACCTGGTGTATTAATTCAACACGATAATAAAAGTAAAGAAAAAGGAACGCGAGTATAAACAACTAAAAATGTAATAAAAATCATCAAGATATATTTTGAAAACCAACAAAATACATAAAATCTTCTTCTTAGAGTTTACTAGGGACTGGCAAACGGAGCCTAAAATTCGTTTTTGACAAAATGACTTTAGCCCCCCTACAGAAAATAATTTACCAAAATCAGGAAACTATCGGATTTTAATTAAATTTTCAGTGTTTATGTATCAATGAATGATCTTTATAATGCATTATTTATTTTATTTAAAAACTTTCTCATTTTTTTCAGGTCGCTTAATTTTGACACCCCTTATGTTGGGGGCGTAAAATGTTTTGCAAGTTGATCATTTTTTTTCATCCCAAATGTTACGTTAAAATTGTAAACAAGCGCCTAAAACCATTGAAAATTGACCAAAACAAATACTTTTAAATCTTTTAAAAATAAACTGCATATGTAATGATATTTTTCTTTTTTAATGATGGTTAATATTATGCTACTACTTATCGATTTAGACAAAGTTTAACCTTAAATAAACAAGCACTTAAAACCATCGAAAAAGAAGGCTGAATGGCGGATAGCATCGAAATTGACCAAAACAAATAGTTTTAAATCTTTTTAAAATAAACTGCATATGTAATTATATTTTTCTTTTTTTAATATTGGTTATTATGCTACTACTTATCGATTTAGACAAAGTTTAACCTTAAATAATAGATTTAATTATTCTTAATTCGCTTTTAAAACTCGTAGTATCAGATTTTTTTTTTGCCTATGCCTAGAGTTTACAGATGACGAAATTCTATTTTTTTTCTCTCAAATATTGTATTAAAATTAAGCAGGCCTAAAATAACTGATTTAATAATATCGTAAGTACAAGTCATTGAGTCGGTGAAAGTAAAAATTTAATTATTCGTGCTCGTAAGTAAATAAATAGTAATAATAGATTAAATAATGGATACTAACCTCTTTCTATCGTATTAGGTCCAATTTGTCTTCATAAATTCAATATTAAACTAAGAAGATATAAACAACAAAATATCACGTGAATGAAACATTTCTGATTTAAATTTGTTTGGCCTTAAATTACCGATAATATTTTTTCTTTAAAAGTTCCATGTGCGAAATTTAAAGGGAGATAACCAGGAATTTATTTTTTCTTGTAGATTTATTTTTTACTTATTTTTACTCTAAAATTTTCCCACTTTTTTTAATGAAAAAAATATAAAAAATTAATTACTTAAAAAATGACAAATTCACTCCTGATACTTTAATGTAGACAATTTAAAGTGTACCATTTCATTAAAAAAAAAATAAATGCTCTTTATTTGAAATCATTTTAGAATGTCCCTTTTTTTCTTTGAGAACATACTTTTTTTAAATTGTTAGTTAAGTATAATTATTTAAGAATTAAAAGAAAAAAATGTATTATTAGGATTATTCGGACAATTGTTATATACATAGGGGCCCATATTTTTTCAGGTGTGAAATAAATACGTAAACATTAGGGACTGGCAAACTGAGCCTAAAATTCGTTTTTGACAAAATAAATTTACCAAAAATCAGGGAATTATCGTATTTTAATGAAATTTTCAGTGTTTATTTATTTCAAAACTTTCTCATTTTTTTCAGGTCACTTAATTTTGACCCCCCCCTTATGTTGAGGGCGTAAAATGTTTTGCAAGTTGATAATTTTTTATACTAATTACAGTATAATATCTAATAGCATTAATTTCGTCTGCTAGGAGTTTTAAAAGCGAATTAAAAATAATTAAATCTATTATTTAAGGTCAAACTTTGTCTAAAGCGATAATTAGTAACATAATGACCATCATTAAAAAAGAAAAATATTATTACAATATGCAATTTATTTAGAATACATTTTATACATTAAAAATCGTCCGAATTTCAACAAAAAGTTACGTTGAGTTGATATTATTACTTCCGGTTGAAAATAAAATTTGGATAATTATTTCCCTTTATATTACGGAATTCTATGGAATTCCGTAATGAGCATAATATTTTAAACTTTTTAAACTACAGAAAATAATTTACCAAAAATCAGGGAATTATCGGATTTTAATGAAATTTTCAGTGTTGATTAATCAATGAATGAACTTTTTCAAAACTCTCATTTTGTTTCAGGGCACTTAATTTTGACCCTCCCACTTACTCTGTGGGCGTAAAATCTCTGCGGGTTGGTCAGCGTTCGGTTTTTAATTACAGTATAAATAAAAAAAACTTTTTTTACTTGTATAAAAATAAAAGTCCAAATAATTGATTTAAAAATAGTAATAATCAAATGAACTTACCTTAACTTATTAGATATTGAATCTTTCGGTTAAATTACTGACACAAAAAATAACTCCTCCTAATAGAGGAAGATATATTTCATATTTTATGTATTTGGTCTCAATTGTCTTCCATACAATTAACATTATTAAATTATGTATTTTATATTTAAAATTAATTTAATTGTTTTAAAATATGTGAATCTTGATATTAGGTTTAAAATGCTATATTTTTAGTTTCTAGAAATAAATATCTATTTAATGCAAACCTTACTTTATACTCATGAAGTAATAAGTTTTGAAGAAAAATTCTATTTTCGCAGAAGAAATATCGATGTATAATTTTTTTTTTTAATAAGATAATAGTCAATTAAATAATTATCGAAATGAGTAAAAAAGAAATCTCCTAAAAAATTATTTTATATTTTTTTTTTTACATTTTATTTTTCGATAATCAATACTTATTTTCTCATTGAAGCGCAACTGTAAAAAAATTTTTTTTGTTTCTATTCATAACTTCGGTCTTTTATCTCTTTATTTATACTGTAATTAGTATCAAGATAGGACCAACTTGAAGCAATTTTACGCCCCCAACATAAGGGGGGTCAAAATTAAGTGATCTGAAAAAAATGAGAAAGTTTTGAAATAAAATAAATAATGCATTATAAAGATCATTCATTGATACATAAACACTGGAAATTTCATTAAAATCCGATAATTCCCTGATTTTTGGTAAATTATTTTCTGTAGGGGGGCTAAAGTCATTTTGTCAAAAACGAATTTTAGCCTCTGTTTGCCAGTCCCTACAGTATAAATAATGAGATAAAAGACCGAAGTTATGAATAGAAACAAATTTTTTACGGTTGCTGTTTATGAGAAAAGTACCGAAAATCGAAAAATAAAATGTAAAAATAATAAATAATTAATTTTTTGGAGATTTATTTTTTATTCATTTCAATAATTATTTAATTGGCTATCATTTTATAAAAGAAAACAATTATACATCGATGTTTTTTCTGCTTAAAAAGGGGAGGGGGTACATTTTCAATAGAGTTTTTCTTCAAAACTTATTGCTTTTGGCGCCTAAAATAAGGTTTGCATTAAGGAGATATTAATTTTTAGAATCTAAAAATATAACATTTTAAACTTAACATCAGGCTTTTCATATTTTAAATGAATTTTATATATTAATTTTTCATAGCAAAAATACTAAATTAAAGTTTTGAAATAAAATAACTGATGCATTATAAAATTCATTAATTGTTAAATCAATACTAAAAATTTCATTAAAATTGGATAATTACATGATTTTTGGTAATTTTTTTTTCATCCTAAATGTTACGTTAAAATTGTAAACAAGCGCCTAAAACCATTGAAAAAATGGCGGATCGCGTCGAAATTGACCAAAACAAATAGTTTTAAATCTTTTAAAAATAAACTGCACATGTAATTATATTTTTCTTTTTTTAATGATGGTTATTATGCTACTAATTATCGATTTAGACAAAGTTTAACCTTAAATAATAGATTTAATTATTCTTAATTCGCTTTTAAAACTCGTAGTATCCGATTTTTTTTTTGCTAGTCCCTAGTAAACATCATTCAAAAGTTGGTTTGAGTGTATAAATAGGTAAGAATCTACGGATGACCCTAAAGTAAAATTTTATCATGTGTCCCATCGAACTGGTTCATCAGGGGAGATTACTGTTTTAATACATTTGATTATCTGTACATGAAAATAAGAACTTTAATAACTTTTAAAATGTATAAAAATATCCAACTGCCCTGTCGGCTGAGGCGTTAGATTGCACCGACTGCACCTCTGCAGAGGGGTAAGACTCCCCCAATGGGGCCACCTGTTGGCCGTGGTGGCGACCCGTGATGCTTAAAGATAGAGCCCAGGTGGATGAGCAGTTCATGACATGCAATACTCCACTTTGGTCCTTTTTTGGGCTAGACGGGCGGTCGGAGAGGCCCCCTCCGATCAATCGGCTGGTCACGTCAAGCCCTAGCACCTATATGATTTTCCCAACCCTGTTGCCCTTATGGCAAGCCCCAACCCCTTTTTTTCATATGGGTGCTAGAAGGCGGTGGCTGCGGGTCTACATGTCCTGGGAATGACGTTAAACTCTATCTGATGGTGAGGTTCCAGTTTTGGAGGTTTGGGGAATGTGGAGCACCCCTTCATCACCATTGCTCCCTGGTCCACTCTGACCCGAAGTGGTAGTACCTGTTAGGGTCCCATCTATGGGTTAAATAGAAAAATGTATTTATAAAACAATTGTATTATCCATTAAGAATTGATTTATTTCAAAACTTTATCGGCATTAAATGACCCACTGAGGTTGATATGCCGTAAAACAGAACAAACAAACCAAAAATCTCCAAAATATGTTGCACAGCATTGCACCTTTTTAAACTACCAGTTTCTGATTAGACAGAACATGGTGAGAATGAGAGTGAAAATTCAAGGACATAGTAAGAAAGGGGAATCTTGCAGAAGTGTTCGAAGGAGACGGATGGAGAGAGGAGAGTTGGCTGGTTGTTTTAAGAGGACGGAAGCAAGGTGAGGTCTATCCTCCAAGGCCATTTATCAATAGGCACTTTGGGCAGGGAAAATAAAGAGCTCAGAAAAAAAAACATCAAGTCTTGTGTTCTTTAATTAAAAACTAAGGAATAACAAGCAACATCTGGTGAATGTTCTCCACACATGTTAGGTGGAAATGTTAGCATTTGTTTTGTTGGTTAAATCAGAAGAGATCTCCTTTGTAGAGAGGTAACATCGTGATCACTTCCTCTCTCTACGTTTTTTTTTTTTAATTTCATGTGCGAAATATTTAAGGAATTAATTTTTTTATCAATTGAAATAAATTTATTCCTTAATTATTCATTTATCTAACAAATAATTTATTCTTTAATTATTCTTTTATCTAACAACTTATTTTATTTTTATTTATTAAAAATTCTGACTTGTAAAATTTAACATTAAAACGAAAGTGGAAACTACTTCTTATTTTCTCACTTTATTACTTAGACTTAAACTAGATTTATTTTATAAAAAATAGTCAATTAAACATTTTTATCCTATTTTCTTTCAATATTTTCCTGGTACAATAGTATAAATGGTGATAAAATTTAATTTTATTAAAATCAGAATGTCTTTTTCAACTGTGTTTTTTAGGATAGGGTTCTTCAGTAGTAATAGCACTACACTGAATGATTTCAGTTTAATAAAAAATATCTCGGCGTGGTTTTATGGTATGAAGATGAAACTGAAAAAAATTGTTTTTTCATTTAAATTACCCATCTCTAACCATTGTTATATTCATGTACGGCTATGTAGAAGATGAGAGACAATAGAAGAGCAACTAACTATAATTGGTATATCATACTGCCAGCTTAATTTTATGGCTGGAGAAAATGATAAAAATAACAATAGAATAAACATATAGGTTCAAATTTATATACAGAAAAAGAGAATAATTAAAAAAAAACACTAATTATTCCAAAGGATGAATTTATTTTTAGATGGAAAAGTTGGTGTTAAAATGACAATTGTATGAATAGGAGTTGATCTCTAATGATCAACTTCTTGTATGAGGTTATAAAAAGAAGGTTCATATTCCCAGATGTACTGTGATCTGTCAGGCTGCATCTCTTCACAGATTTTCTAGTGGAGATATATGTTATGACAAGCTGTATAGTTGCTGTTGGCCAAGATGATCTGGCATCCAGGCAGGTAGTTTGGACTTTCAATGGCTCAGGGGCAGAATCTGTACATGAGTCTAGTGTGTGTTCAAATGTGTTCTTTTGATTTAGAGTTTGTGAAAACACTGATCAGTACACTACACACAAGGAAAGGGGTTTTCACCAGAGTATACTATCATGCATGCTTTCAAACTAGTTTTTTTTAGGGATTTTCAGCAGTTTGTGCACACATGAGTGTGCAAGAAAAGTTTTTTTTTACCAGTGTGTGTTCAAATGTGTTCCTTTAATATACACCTTCTTGAAAATGCTGATCTCAGCACTTCACATGAAGAGAGTTCTTCACCAGTATGTGTTTTTGTGTTCTTTTAGTTTAAACCTTCTTGAAAATGCTGATACACAAACTTAACAAGTAAACAATTTTTAATCAGAGTGTATTCTGATATGCCACTTCAATCTAAAATTATGTGAAAATGCTGAACATCACACCTCACATGAAAAAGATCTTTCATCAGTGTGTGTTCTCATGTGCTCTTTCAAATGAGTCTTTTGCGAAAATGATGATCCACAGACTTCACAAGAAAAGGAGTTTTCACCAGCGTGTCTTCTCATATGCTCCTTCATTCTAAGATTATGAGAAAATGCTAATCCACACACTTTACAAGAAAAAGGTTTTTCACCAGTGTGTGTTCTCATGTGTTCTTTCAATGTATAGTTTCTTGAAAATGCAGATCCACACACTTCACAAGAAAAAGGTCTTTCACCAGTGTGTGTTCGCATATGCTCCTTCAATTTAAAATTATATGAAAAAGCTGATCCACAGACTTCACAAGAAAAGGGTTTTTCACCAGTATGTGTTCTTACATGTTCCTTCAATCTAAGATTCTGTGAAAATGCTGATCCACAGACTTCACAAGAAAAAGGTTTTTCACCAGTGTGTGTTTTTATGTGCTCTTTCAAATGAGTCTTTCGCGAAAATGATGATCCACATACTTCACAAGAAAAGGGTTTTTCACCAGTGTGTGTTCTCATGTGCTCTTTCAATGTGAATTTTCTTGAAAATGCTGATCCACATACTTCACAAGAAAAAGGTTTTTCACCAGTGTGTGTTCTCATGTGCTCCTTCAATCTAAAATTATTTGAAAATATTGATCCACAGACATCACAAAAAAAGGGTTTTCCCCAGTGTGTGTTCTCATGTGCTCCTTCAATCTAAGATTATGTGAAAATGCTGACCCACACACTTCACAAGAAAAAGGTTTTTCACCAGTGTGTGTTCTCATGTGTTCTTTCAAATTAGTAGTTCGTGAAAATGCACAACCACACACTTCACAAGAAAAGGGCTTTTCACCAGTGTGTGTTCTCATGTGCTCTTTCAATGTAAATTTTCTTGAAAATGCTGATCCACATACTTCACATGAAAAAGGTTTTTCACCAGTGTGTGTTCTCATGTGTACTTTCAGATCATATCTTTGTGAAAATGCTGATCCACACACTTCACAAGTAAAGGGTTTTTCACCAGTGTGTGTTTTCATGTGTTCTTTCAAATGAGGCTTTCGTGAAAATGCTGATCCACACACTTCACATGAAAAGTGTTTTTCATCAGTGTGTGTCTGCATGTGTCTTTTTGAATAGGAAGTCAGGGAAAATCCTGATTCGCACCTTTCATAGTTTGTTGGCTTTGTATATTTATTTTTGATCATGAATTCTATGAAGACCTTATCTTGCACAGAATGTCTTTTCCTCTTATTTTGATGGTTTGTGAGTTGGTATGTATGTGATGATACTCTTGTTGTTTTTCAAGGTGCTGCTTCCAGGATTTGTCCAAAGTATCTAGCATTCCTGGATCATTTTGATCCAGCTTAGTCTCCAGGCATTTTGTTAGATTCCAAGTTGTGCAACCATACAGCAGCAAGGACACAACTATAGCATGGAGGAATTCTTCCGATATCCAGCATAGAATTGTTTTTCTTTCATACAATATTACGTTTGACCTGGAGTTTATTTGTCCTCCATCGCAATTGATATCTGCAAAAAAAAGAAAAGGCATTATTAAAGAACAGAATAAACTCATCATATATTGTTTGCAATTATAGGATTAGAATTTAATTTCAGTTTTAGTGAATTTTGATATTTCCAATACTTCCAGTTAAATCAAAAATCTGTATACAATTGTTCTTCAAGGAAGATTAAATCAAATATTTAAATACTTAATATTTTTTCCATCAATGTTATTCATGACAAAAAAAAAAAGAACTACTGATTAAACAGAAAAATATTATTGAAAAAGTAACTACTAAAAGTAATAATCATTTATTTGTACACAGTTATATCATTGATTATTGTATGCCTATTAAACAGCAATAACACTGGGAACAAAATTTTTGTTGAACTGAATCTGACACTTGTTTTTGACTACTTTTTGAACACTAAATCCCAAAATGACTTCAGTTTTTCTATATCCTGTCAACTTTTTGAGCTACAAGATACTCTCGATTTTTCTCAAAAACTGTAAAAATACAGCATCTAACAATCTGACACTTGTTTTTGGACTCTGAATCAAAAAATTCCCCCATTTTTTCTCTATTACATCAAATGTAACAGGATACCCTCGCTTGGTTTTAAAAAAGAGTGAAATATTGCATATGACAAATTTGAACTTTTTCAAATGTTTTAAAAAATTTACAATGAAAAATGATTAAAAAAATAGTTTTACTGTAATGTTTGTACAAATTCAT
This sequence comes from Doryteuthis pealeii, assembly GCA_023376005.1. NCBI lineage: Eukaryota > Metazoa > Mollusca > Cephalopoda > Myopsida > Loliginidae > Doryteuthis > Doryteuthis pealeii. The sequence goes on from CM042151.1 coordinate 85,472,927, forward strand.
CTTGTTCCTACGAGGGATATTGTATTGTAAGTCAAATTGTCTGCAAGTAGTTAAGGTAAAAATTTACAATGAAAAATGATTTTAAAAAATGGTTTTACTGTAATGTTTGTACAAATTCATCTTGTTCCTACGAGGGATATTGTTACTGTAAGTCAAATTGTGTGCAAGTAGTTAAGGTAAAAATTTACAATGAAAAATGATTAAAAAAATAGTTTTACTGTAATGTTTGTACAAATTTATCTTGTTCCTACGAGGGATATTGTTATTGTAAGTCAAATTGTGTGCAAGTAGTTAAGGTAAAAATTTACACATAGGTTTTTTCCAAGATTGTTCAATATGTGGACAATTCCCATTTATGCTCCATGGTCAGCCATCATATATCCATCCCATATACTTTGATACCATTCCTCCCTGAATTTCAAATCTTGGTGGAATCATTCATCTTGCACATAGCTGACTGCATCAAGGTTTTCCAAGAAATTAGCAAGATGGCTATGCAGAAAATAGAACTGGATGCTCATGATGCAATTTTCCAATTTCAGCATAATTCATTACTCATGCATTTCAAAGAATGTTCTTGACAAGGTAAAGAACTTGTCAAGAACCAAGCATTCATTTTGAGTTCTGACATTACCCCGATGAAATGTTCATCTTTGATAACTTCCAGAATCCATAGACCATCAAACACAGCCTTGATTTTTTTCAATTGACAGGCCAGGAAATGCCAAAATGTGGTACTTGAAACACCTTTCTTCAATTGGCAATGCTTTAATGAATTCCTACAAGAGACCTAGTTTCATGTGCAAGGTGCAAAGATAATTTTCTTTATATCAACAAATGGCACATGTAGAATGTTGAGATCAACAGGTTTGAGGTCAAATATTGGAGGTCAGATATTGGAGGCCAATTCCTCTCCACCAAATTCTACTCTTAAGCTCTACTGCCTAACACTGGGATTTCAGTTGAATGAGGCACTGGACATAAAGCTGATCGTAGACTAGGATAATGCTGATGTTGTATACCACCTTTTTTTCATGCATTTGTTTTATGTATGGGTTCCCACTAAATTTCCACCGATAATTCCTTTTACAGTTACAACCACAATATCGAGCAAAACTAACAAAAACTCAAAGAACAGTGGCAACAACATTACCTGCAAAGGTTCACATAAGTAATACCTTTCCATTTTTCCTTTGATATTTGATCCGTTCTAAGATATCAAATAAATCATATTTTATTTTTCAATAACTACATTATATGAAACAAAATTTATTTTTAAAAAATCAAGGAATTATACTTACATTCCAGCTCAGGCTTTAGAAAGTACAAGACACATTGACTTATACTAAGTCATAACTTATAAAATTCAAAGGCACTAGTATCTTTGCACATGCATATACATACATATGTACACATGAATGAGCGAGCTGATAGATATAGGTACGCAGTCTGTTACCAAAGAGCGGATGAGCCCATGGGAACCAAAGACTGACCACACAGGCAGTAGCAAAATTAGGGTATGTATCACTAAAAAAATCACAAAACAGCTAGCCTTGGCCAGCAACTCATCCAGGACAAGGAAAAGTCTTATAAAACCACCATTGCAGTTATCTCCCTAAGATCGGCTCCTTGTGAGCCATCAAAAATATTTTTATGGTAACTTAAAATCGCTATCTTTTATTATCTTGTATGTATTTTGAAGTAAAAGATAAACATAGAATTTTCTATCCAATATCTTAAAAAATATTTATTCTTGGAAATGTAGCTAAAAGGACTTTTCTCTCTTACGATTGACATATCTATTTAGACTTGAAATTGATGATTTTAAAAAAAAATTAAATTCTTGGAAAATATGCAGCATATCATAGCACATTTTTTAACTTTGATTTGTTCAAAGATAAAATTCAGGGCTATCTTTTCCAGTTGGTCATGGATGTTGACAGATATGTAAAATTGACCTTGAAATTTTTAAGGTATTAAAAAAGCTCAATTTCACTTTGATGAAATAATTTTTTTTGCATCAATTTAAAGAAAAAATTTTTTTAATACTACGAAAAAAAAAATGTGCGACATAATTCTTTATTTTTTTGAGTTTTAAGAAAATAATTTTTGAATTTTAAAATCACTTTTTTCAGGTATTGAATTTATATTTTTTATTTATTTTTCTATATATTCTCCAGGATTCTTTCGAGAAATGTAAAAATTAGGGACCAGGAATTTTTTTCTCCAAATGGTCAAACTCCCCCCCACACACACACACACACACATTCTGAATTAATAAAAAAACATTTTTTGAAGTTTCTTTAATAAGATAAGCTAATCATTATAAAATTAAATCATCGGAAAATAATTTGGTGAGAATTTCATTAAAATTGGACAATTCCTTGATTTTTGGTAATTGTTTTAAAATTAAGAAATAAAAAAATGATGATCTCCCTTGACAATCCTTGAACATCACTAGTAAAATCATCTATGGTTTAAAAATTCGTGGTACATATATTATACGAACAGGAGTATAAACAACTAAAAATGTTTCAAAAGTCATCAAAATTTTTTAAACCAACAAAATACATCAAATATCTTTCAGAGTCTAGAGATAATGAAATTTTTTTTTTTCAAATAGTATACTAAAAGTAAGCAGGCAGAAATTAACTGACTTAACTCGTAGTACAAATCATTGAGTTGGTGAAAGTAAGAATTTAATTATTCGTGCTCATAAGTAAATAAATGGTAATAATTAGGTATCTCCAAAATAGGGCCCCGTGATCAATTTAGGTCATATTGAATAAACAAAATAAATATTTTTTAACTTTGTTTTTTAAAAAATCCCACAAAAAAGTAACGATCATACAGAGTTGTTACAAAGAAAAACAGTTAATTCAAAGATCAAATTATCCAATTGGGAAAATTACTCACCATTAATAAGAATAAATAAATAAAATAGTCTGTTTTACATGCAACATGGTTTTTTATGTAGAAACAGGGACTGTAAATTTACATATTATCGCTCTTTGACAATTATACATTTGAATGTATGGGTGGCTGTATTCGACATAATTGTTTTCTTGCGCATATTCAATAACCAATTATTGATTTTTAATGATTTTTGAAAATTTTTTATTGGTAGTTTCAAAATAACTCCAGAATATTTTTTTAGTTGAACTTACAGTGTAACTAAAGCAAAGAAAAGACAATAAGTATTAAAATGTTGTCAGTTTTGCTCTTCCATATATTATAAGAATCAAACATTACTATTCAACAACAAAATTTTTTTTAATTCTCTTAAAAATATTAATATATCGTAGATCGGGCAAATTTTTAGTTCCCCTGAATTCTAAAATTCAGTGTCATATTATATCTAAATATTAGTGAAAAATTCGATTTTTAAACATTAAAAAAAAATTATTTAAGTACACAAAAGATTCAAAATCTCTAAAAAAATTTTCTTTTTTCTTGACAATTTAATAGAATATAGTACATATCAATTAAAAAAGCAAAAAAGATTATTTTCAAATAAATAATATTATGACATTTATTTCAACTCAGAATTCATTATTTTATTCTACAAATTATACAAATCTTTTGATACAGTCACTATAGAAAAATCGTTTTTTCCGGTTCATTTTTTTCATATCTCATAAAATAAAATAGGGGGAGAGTAGACCTCATAAAAATATATATTTCCCCTAATTTAGGAAAAAACTATTTCAGACATATTTTCATCCAAAGTAAATAGTTATGGAAATTTTTTCATGAAAATTGGACCATTGATTTTTCAAAGAATTTTTTTAAAATCCTCTTGTCGTAACTTGTTTTTGGCTATCTTAAATTTCAATTGATTTAATGGTGCAAAAACGAAAACATTGTTTTTCAATCATAATTTTCATTATTTCCGTAAGCTGAAAATTTTTGTTTTAAATAATCATTTTTTTTTTTTTAAATGTTTCTGCTTTCGAATGGAAAACAATTTTCAAGATAATATTAACTTTTATGCAAGTTTCATTGTGACAAATATTAGGGGTGAGGTAAACTTCCCATAGAAAATTGATAATAGATTAAATAATAGATACTAACCTCTTTCTATGGTATTAGTTCCGATTTGTCTTCATAAATTCAATATTAAAGTAAGAGGATATAAACAAACAAAATAAATATATCACGCCAATTAAACATTCTGATTTAAGTTTGTTTGCCTTTAAATTAGTGATACATTTATTTTCTGAAAAAAAAAAAAAAAAAAAAAAACGTGTGAAAAATTAAAGGGAGATAAAATAATCATCAACTTACTTAATTTGTAAGTAAAGTCGTCGAGGCGGCCTAATGTCGGTATCAACCAGACAGCGAGGGAGTCTATTCCCTTTTCACTAGTGCTAGACCAAGGAGATTATTTTAGTGTCTGAGGTGGAGCGTCACACATACCAACAGCTCCTCACTTTACAGCACAGATACGCTGAGCTGGAAGATAAATTTATTCTAGCTATACCCCCAAAAATCGGCTGCTACGAGTTTTAAAAACGAATTAAAAATAATTAAATCTATTATTTAAGGTCAAACTTTGTCTAAATCGATAAGTAGTAACATACTGACCATCATTAAAAAAAAAAAAAATATCATTGCATATGCAGTTTATTTTTAATAGATTTAAAACGATTTGTTTGTTCATTTTGTCAAAAACGCAGTTTAACAGAATCTTTTTTTCATTTTTTATTTTTTTAGTTCAATTCGATTCACTTTAAAATTTCCATTCTGCTTTTTAGTTGAAATCATTTTTCACTTTAAAATGTCTCCTTTTTGGAGAACATTTTATTTAATTAGAAGAGTATATTTATTGACGAATTAAAAGAAAAACAACAAAATCTTTTAAATTTCTTCTATTCTGTTATTATAATGTAGCAGACGTTATACGACAGCTCCGTACATAGACGCGCCTCGCCATAACAAAATAACCGTAGTTACTATAACAAAGATACGTAATGTACAAATAGATTTATTTAACTATGTTTATTTCATATAACGTACTTAACAATATATTTACATTGTACAAAGACCTACTTACATTAACAAGAGTTCTTTGTCACTTTACGATGTTTCTTAGCTTTCCTTTAGATAATGTCATGACAGGCCGAAAGATTGTTAACTTTCTTGTGGTCTCATTCGAACTGGCTGACTTAATCAATCGACTAAATGAGGTTAATCCTTAAATTTCTTTGTCTCCTGACGCAGGAGAGTTCCTGTTTAGGTTCACTACAATAATTTCACCTATCTTTACCCAATTACTGAAGGGAAGTAATTAAAATAATCATTTTTTAAAAACATTTTTAAGCAATCACCAAAAATCAAGAAATTGTCTAATTTAGATTAGATTTAATTTTATAATGAATAGCAGTTAGGTACCACCAAAATATTCACATGATCAGTTTAGGGGCCATATTGAAGGAAGAAACGTAAATATTTTTGAACTTTTTTTTAAAAACCTTGCAAAACAGAAATACAGATCCTAAAGAGTATTTACAAAGAAAAACAGTTAATTCAAAGATCAAATCAACCGACTGGGGAAAAATTACTCACCGTTATCTTGAAAATTAAGTAAAACAGTCCGTTTTTTTTGGTTTTTTTTTACAACGTGGTCAATTTCTTTATTGATATTTTTTTAGCAGAAATAATTATTAAGACCCTTATCTTTATAGAAAAAAAGTAAAACCGTTTTTTGGTGGTTCATTTTTTTCATATTTCATAAAATAAAATGGGGGGGGGGGTATAGACCTCATTAAAAATATTTCCCCTAATATATTTTAGGAAAAAACTATTTTAGACATATTTTCATCCAAAGGTAAGTAATTAATGAAATTTTCCTGAAAATCGGACCATTAATTGATTTTTCATAGAATTTTTTTAAAGGCCGGTAGTCATAACTTGTTTTTTGGCTTGTTTAAATTTCAATTGATTTAAGCGTGCAAAAATTAAACATTGTTTTTGATTTATAATTTTTATTATTTCCATGTTGAGGTTTGGTAAGTAGCAGAGGAGTGCATAGTGAAAATAATGCGTCAAATAACAATAAAATTTACAATAGGTAAAAGTATAAAGTGAGGAGCTGGTCACACAGGGTAGAATAAAGATAAGTCAGCAGAGGTTAACACACACAAGGTAAATTCAACAATGATTTATTACGAACTGATTCAATTTCTTACAAGGGTTAAAAAGGCGGGAACAAACCTTTGGGCGGAAGTGGGCGGAGTCTGAGCTCCTGCTGATGTCACATCAAATATATTTATTAATAATAGAAATATAAGCTTATAAAAAAACTTAACATTCCATAAGCTGGAAAAAAATTTAAAATATCAGGAGTTTGTTTAATGTTTCTTCTTTCGAATGGAGAAAAAAATGTTAAAGATAATATTAATCTTTATACAAGTTTCCTTGTGTTAAATATAGGGGGGGGGGTAATTTCACAGGGAAAACTGGTGGTACCTAGAATAGCTTATTTCATTAAAAAGAACTTGAAAACAAAAAAAAGCTTGTATTCAATCAATATTGGAAGATTTTGTGTGAACCCAACGGAAAACATAAAGCTAAATGAACTGAGCAGAAGTAAGATGATATATACCCTTCATTAATAAACTTATTTGTTACCTGTTCATTTTGGAATCCAAAGTTATTATTGAAATAACACCTAACACCACCATATAAGCCATATCATAAGAATATGGAAATCTAATCTCTATGATAAGATAAAACAAGAATTCTTCCAAGCTGGAGCCATGTCAGGGCTACTATATGGCTTTACAAAAAACAATTTCTTTAAAAAAAGATAGATAGGAACTATATATCTTTAAATATTCCATATTACAAACTATATATGAACATCGCGTTTGTCTTTCAACTTTTCAAAATGACACAACAGCATTCATAAACTGTGAAACTGTTTTAAACGTTCATAATTATAATATGAACTCCCATAATTAACTGTAATTATTGAATATCTTAATTCAGTGGATTTAGCCCTGAAGATCCTTATGGTGAAACTTGAGTAGGTTATTTCTGTACACACTATTTATATATATATATGTATATATATTGTTGTTTAAAATACGCTTGATTAAATAGTGCTGGGTAGCATCGTCAGTTAAGTTATTAACTGGTTTCATTTGGGGTTTTGGGTCTTCCAACATAGTAACCCCTTCACCAGTTAGATCCCATTAGAGATGATCACTCTCTAATGCGCTACCCGTGTTACAGTCAACGTTAACAGAAAGAAACTGGCTTTAAATGGAGTTTTTGCCAACGCTTACCTCCAAACTTGAGTAGGTTATTTCTGTACACACTATTTATATATATATATATATATATATATATGTATATATATTGTTGTTTAAAATACGCTTGATTAAATAGCGCTGGGTAGCATCGTCAGTTATTAACTGGTTTCATTTGGGGGTTTTGGGTCTTAACCCCCTCACCAATTAGATCTCATTAGAGATGATCACCCTCTAATGTGCTACGCATGTTTCAGTCAATGTTAACAGAAAGAAACTGGCTTTAAATGGAGTTTTTGCCAACGCTTCTGAACATCTGATTGGTTAATGCTGCAGCCAATCAGCATTCAGAGTAGGTGTTAAAACAGGCTGACATGGCTAAGATTTTTTCTGTTTTTATAATTCATTGGGATTGCATTGGCCTGTTGGTAAGTAGATTTTTTTCCTTAAAAATAACTGTTGGAATTTTTCTAGGATATAAGGCGTGTGCCAGATGTTCACCTCTACTTATAGACTCGCCTATAAGCATGTGACCTGGGAAAGATTCCTATTGTCCAATCACTGACAATGCCCTGCTGCTGATATGATTATTCATACTGACCTTTTCTGGTCATACTAACATTATTACTTGGATCTTCTTGGACGACGGAACGTAGTATTATATCGCGGGACTTATTCACTTACCAAAGGATACTATACCACAGGACTTATTGACTTACCAAAAGGATTCTATGTCACAGGACTTATTCACTTACCAAAGGATTCTATAACTCATTACTTACTTATTTACCTTAAGTTCTTTGCAACTGGTCAAGGATGGCGGCCAGATACTTAACAACGACAATTAAGTTAGCTCAGGCAAACAGAGTGCGATTTAATGGAGACGAATAATATATTTAAAAAAAAAAAAAAAAATGCATGAATATGTGAGACAAAAATAAATGAGTAATAACTAACTTGATTTTAACTATTAAATTTTGCCAGACTAGAAAGATGCACACATTTTTTCTTTTTTATTTAATTCATTTATTTATTTTTTACGAAGGACAAAATTGATAACAGGATTCAAGTTTTGAAATTTTTAAAAAGCAATGCGAATGACTGAAAAGTTAAAAAGGATTTTCTAAAAAAGACAAAGAAAATTAAAATTAAATTCAGTTGAAAACGTGTAAAGCAAATAAATTCGGATGAAATTTTGTAGACTAAATAATTATCTATTGGTTAAAATATTTTGGTCGAAAGCGAATATTGGATTTATATGTCTTAAGAAAAGATTTTCAGACCATATGACCTTAAGGCACCCCTTTTGCAATTTCAATTCGTGGGGACATTTTTTACATTTACACCATCAAAATCTGGTTAATTGTTTAGAGATGATTTTTAGATTTTTAAAAAAATTATAAAACCAACAACCGGATTTTTACGGTGTGAATGAGAAAAGTGTCCCCACGAGTCGAGATCGTGGAAGGGGTACCTTAAGATCATATGGTTCAGATTTTGTAAAGAATAAAAAGTATATATATATATATACACACACACAGAGTAATATATTTCTGGATTTTTGGACCACAAAGTGAAAATGAAAGAAAGCAAAAAGGTAGAAAAATATGTCAATTTTGCCAGAGTGCTGCATAAATGTATGGAACATGAAAATGACAGTGATACCAATTGTAATTGGAATGTTTGGAAATGTGAATTTCAAAATACCCAAACCACAGCATTGTTAAGATCAGCAAGAATATTCAGAAGTGTCATGGAAACCTGAAGAGACTGGCAGTCATTCAGATTTCTCTGAAAAAACTTGCAAGGAATGAAATCTTATTATAATGGAGATTCAGTGCATGTCTGTAATGAAAACTGTCACTGCTTATGTCACAATACCCTCAGGAATTGCCCTAGTTTATTAATGAGTATTTTATTTTGAGTGGAAATTATTAATATATAGAATAAATCTAATATGTATATATTGTTCATCAGGACAATTGAATCAGTAGGATGTTTTGCTTTTTTTCAAAATTGACTCTTTTTCTGTTAGCAGCATTTAATGGTTTTTAAATGTACAGGAGAGATTGTTTTGTTCATGGTAGTTCAAAGGGCTTACGAGGAAGGTAAGTTGTTGAATGACAATTCTACAATGATTTCAAGTATTCTTATTTAACATTAACAATTTTAAAAGCAGATCTATTTGACCCATGGATGACATCCTAAATAGGTACTAACCACTCTGGGTCATAGTGGACCTGGGAGCAATGGTAATGAAATCACACTCAATGTTCTCTCAAACTAGATTGTCACCATCTGATGCAGATATGTAACAAACCTAGGTCATTCCTTTTAATTGTTTTACTTCGTTGTAGAGGATAGAGTCAGCATATTCTAAGCCTTGTCATCATGGGAAAAAAAAATACTGGGTTGGGTGGTTGAATGGCTGGTTTTAAGGCATGTCAATACTTGTTGGGCTATTTATTTCTGAAATCAGTGATTTTTTTATTTTTGTTTCAAGTAACTATTCCTAGTCAATGATAATGATATTATTCATAATAATGATAATAACAACATTTTGATACGGTCAGTTTGGCAATTTTTATTTTGAGAAGGGAAGATAACCCTTTCAGACACAAGTCCATACAAGCAGGGACAGATAATCACTACAATAATAATAACTATAGATTTGGTCAGCTTGGCAATTTTGATTTTGGTATTTTTCCCTTGATACCGCAGTTTTTTAGTTCTTTTTTTTATTTTGTATTTTATCTTTCTCTTGTGATTAATAATAGTAATAAAAATAATTCATAAACAAACCTATTTAACCCATAAATGTGACCCTAACAGATACTATGATACCATATAAGAGTGTACCTGGGAGTAAGGGCAATGAAGGTATACTCCATGTTATCTAGAATGGGATCCTCCCCCCTCAGATACATGTTAGAATTCCAGGTCAGAGTGGAGCTGGAAGTAATGGCTTTGAAGGAGTACTCAACACACTCCAGAACTGGATCATCATCATCAGATACAGGTTAGTATCAGACCATGGTTGTTTTTTTGTAGTGGGGGATCTTACCACTCTGCTTCGGATACAGTCAACTTATTCTAAGCCCGGCTGACATGGGGAGAAATGGGGTGGATGGTTGGTTGGTTTATGGCATGTTAACCCTAGTTCAATCATTTAATGCTAAAGTCAGATGTTTTATTTTTGCAAATGATTATATCGTTTTAAGTAATTATTCATAATAAAAATAACCACAGTTGGGGGTGGAGGTTGGCAATTTTGATTTTGGTAATTATCCCCTTGATACCATAGTTTTTTGGTTCAATTTTTGACTTAGTTATTTTTTTCATGAAAATGAATAATTGAAATTTGATTTCAACAGACAACTCCATAAAACATGTATAGAAACCTGTCATTATGGAAATAATGGCATAATTCATCTAAATGTTTTCCCAATTTCTTAACAAGATTTGAAAGAATTAGAAAAAAAAAATTTATTAATTTTGTTATTTAATTTTGAAAATTACATTAAAAACCCCGATTTCCTTGAAGATAAACAATTCGATGAAACCAGAAATTGTTTCGTTAGAAAGCAAAAATACCAAATTAAAAAACAAAATGAAAAACAGCAATAACAAAGGGAGGGGGATGGAATCAATACAAAAAATCATTCTTAATATGTAATTTTAGATATATATTTGAGATAAAAACAAATTACAAGGAAAAGGCTTTTCACCTGTGTGTGTTCTCATGTGCTCCTTCAATCTAAGATTATGAGAAAATGCTAATCTGAACACTTCACAAAAAATAGGGTTTTTCACTTTTTTTGTTTCATTTTATTATAATTTTTAGAAGTCAAGGGGCCTCTGTCCTGGGGCTAACACTTGATTTCTTTATAAATAATATTTGTATCCTAATGATCTTTTTAGGATGGAGCATGTTCCTTTGATAGCTGCTATTTGTATTTCATAGCAGCTTGGCTTCCCTTGTATTGTTTTGAGGTATTTTTCAAATTTTGTTTCACCAGTCCAGTTACCCCTATCACAATGGGTATGATGTCTATTTCTTTCAATGACCAAGTTGTTTTTATGTCATTCTTGAGGTCTTGATATTTCGTAATCTTTTCTCGCTCACCTCTATTTAGGCCATAGTCATCTAGGACAGGTGTGTGTTCTCATGTGTACTTTCAAAGAAGACTTTAGTGAAAATGCTGAACTACAGACATCACAAGAAAAGGGTTTTTCACCAGTGTGTGTTCTCATGTGTTCTTTCAAACGATCCTTTCGTGAAAATGATGATCCACACACTTCACAAGGAAAGGGTTTTTCACCAGTGTGTGTTATCATGTGATCAATCAATCTACGATTAGATGAAAATGCTAATTCACACACTCCACAAGAATAGGGCTTTTCACCTGTGTGTGTTCTCATGTGTACTTTCAAAGTAGACCTTGCTGAAAATGCTGATCCGCACACATTACAAGGAAAGGGCTTTTCACCTGTGTGTGTTCTCATGTGTTCTTTCAATGTACATTTTCTTGAAAATGCTGATCCACACACTTCACAAGAGAAGGGTTTTTCACCAGTGTGTATTCTTAAGTGGTCTTTCAATTGACCCTTTCGTGTAAATGTCAATCCACAGACTTCACAAGGAAAAGGCTTTCCACCAGTGTGAGTTCTCATGTGAAATTTCAAACGAGACCTTAGTGAAAATGCTGATCCACACACATCACAAGAAAAGGGTTTTTCACCAGTGTGTGTTCTCATGTGTACATTCAAAGTAGACCTTAGTGAAAATGCTGAATGACAGACGTCACAAGAAAAGGGTTTTTCACCAGTGTGTGTTCTTATGTGCTCCTTCAATCTAAAACTATGTGAAAATGCTGATCCGCACACTTCACAAGAATAGGGTTTTTCGCCAGTGTGTGTTCTCATGTGTTCTTTCAAATGATACTTTCGTGAAAATGATGATCCACACACTTCACAAGAAAAGGGTTTTTCACCGGTGTGTGTTATCATGTGCTCCTTAAATCTACGACTACATGAAAACGCTGATTCGCACACTTCACAAGAATAGGGCTTTTCACCAGTGTGTGTTCTCATGTGTACTTTCAATGTAAATTTTCTTGAAAATGCTGATCCACACACTTCGCAAGAAAAGGGTTTTTCACCAGTGTGTGTTCTCATGTTTACTTTTCAATAATGCCTTTGTTAAATTGCGTATACACTGACTGCACAAAAAAAGGTTTTTCACCAGTGTGCATATATCTTTTAAAAATCGGAAGTTACGGAAAATCTTCATTCGCACATTTCACAGTTGTTTGGTTTTGTATATTTATTTTCAATCATAAATTATATGAAGACATTTGCTTATTTTAGAGGATTTTTGGAAATATTATTTGGAATCTATCATGATCAAAGTGAAACAACAGCACTGATTGAAATGACTCTCTGGTGCCATATGTACCTATTCACTATCACTCATGACAAGTCTCATAGAAGGTATCCAGTGTCCATACTGAGCTGATGAATACAAGTTTTTGCTGGTTGATTAACACTACTGTGTCCATATGGAAAAATGTAGGAGTACATAGGAGAATATTGTTAATGAATTTGTCCTAGCTCTCACAGCATCCCTTGCTCATCTGATTTGGATGGTTTCCAGGAGTTACATGCATAAAGGCTTCCTGGGTCATTTTGATCTAGCATCGTTTCCAGGCGTTTTGTTATAGTCCAAGCGATGCAACTATGCAGCATCAAGGACACAACTAGAGCATGGAAGTATTCTTGTCTTTATCTATAAACATTCTAGAATGCTATCACCTTGTTTCATAACTTTTTTCCCCTGATTCCTCTGATATCCAGCATACAATTGATTTTTTTTCATACAATATTATTTTCCATTTGTTCTCCACAGCAATTGATATCTGCAAAGAAAGAAGAGGCATTATTAAAGAATAGAATAAACTCATCATATATTGTTTGCAATTATAGGATTAGAATTTAATTTCAGTTTTAGTGAATTTCAAAATTTCCTATACTTTCAGTTCAATCAAAGATAAATCTGTATACAATTGTTCTTCAAGGAAGATTAAATAAAATATATAAATACTTAATATTTTTTCTGTTAATGTTATACATGATAATACAAGGACTGTTGATTAAACTATAAAATATTTTTTAAAAAGAAACAACTAGAATGCACCTTGTTTCATAACTTTTTTCCCCTGTTCCCTCCGATTGCCAGTATAACTTTTTTCCGCCATACAATTGATTTTTTTTTCATACAATATTATTTTCCGAGGAGTTCATTTGTTCTCCACAGCAATTGATATCTGCAAAGAAAGAAGAGGCATTATTAACGAACAGAATAAACTCATCATATTTTGTTTGCAATTATAGGATTTTAATTTAATTTCACTTGTAGGAAATTTTAATATTTCCTAAACTTCCAGTTCAATCAAAGATAAATCTATATACAATTGTTCTTCAAGGAAGATTAAATCAAATATTTAAATACTTAATATTTTTCCATAAATGTTATTCATGATAAAAAAAATGCTGATTAAACAAAAAATATTTTTGAAAAAGAAACAACTAAAAGTAATAAACATTTATTTGCACATAGTTATATCATCTCAAACGACAAGATATCTGCTATAGAAACTGATATTCCACGGGTAACAGCTGCCTAGTGGTCACATAAAGAAACAATGACTCTTTTTTCTTTGAAACACAACAAACATTTATATTCAATAAGAGAATACAAAGTAATTATTTCTTAAGGCTGTGGGAGTGATGGACCTGTAATTAATAACTTCTAGTCAGAATATAATCAGGGACTCTGCAAAGTGATGCAGCCATACAGCAGCTCAAGCAATTAGTAAATTTGGACTAAGTTTTTCAATAGTTTGTCTCCCCACAGAATTTGCATTAACTATTAACACAGTCCAAGCTTAATCTTCTCTTCAAGCCCACTCAGCTCATCTGGCTTATCGTCAAAAACGTCTCAGATAAATAATGTCTCAACTGGAAATTTCTGATTTCCGGCTGGCATGAAGATAGCACTTCTCTTTGGACATCCCACTTGGCAAAAGTACCACCCTCTTTAGTTCTAATCCGCTAACTGAATTTACTTCCGCTGACCAATCTAAGTGCTATCTCATCTGGTCATTTCAAGTAGATCCCAACAAAAGTGTGGTCTTTTCAACATCTGGTTTTAATTCCTTTCTTCCGGTCACTTATGTGATTTTCAACAAAAAGTTTATTTTTTTGGTCAGTTAATTCTTGGGCAGCGGGCGAGTAAGATCTCCCTTACTCTTAGACCAGAGAAGAAAACTTAGCAGGAGACATAAGCAGATGGAGAGGGTGACCCCCTCTTGGGTGATAGTACAGAGTAGAAGCTTGAAGAATGAACAAAGTCCTACACCTCATCTTTGTCATTTTTTTTATTATTCACCTGAAATTGTTTTGTCCTGTCTTTGTTTTCTCCTTGTTATTGATTGTCAAACCACACCTAGAGGGGGAGCACTGAGGCAGTGTTACAGGACAAGTGTGGGTCAAGCGACCAGGCAATCACAAAACGATCCTGACCAGTAAATTTGGAAAGTTCAACAGGTGCAAGTAGGATGTGCAGCGAAGAGTCTGCAGGTGCCTTGCCCCCCCCCCAGGGGAGGTTTACATTTTATTATATATTTTATTATTAATAATTTTATATATATTTATCATATGATTTTATTTTTAAAACTTGAATTCTTTCCTATACACACCTTCAGTCTTTTAATTTACACAAAAATTAGTTTCAATTCCCTGGAGAACAATTTTGGACATAATTTCTGTTGAGTTTGATTTTTCATTTGATTTACACTAACATTGACATGCTGGTTTCAAAACTTCACTTTTCATCTATCACATCAAGTCTTTTTCTCTATAGCATACTCCCCAAATAAGCACAATTGTATCATTTGACTGTAAGTAATAGGACTAGTTAACTGATTGTGTGGATTACTTTATTGAAAAGGAAGAAGAATTTTCTTTAGATCTGGTGACTAGATTGATTTGAGGAAATAGAGGGTATCCCATAGCTAAAAAAGTTGATGTGTTATAAAAAGAAACTGGGGTCATTTTTAGATTAAGAGGTCAAGAAAGTCCAAAAGCTAGTAAAAAACAAGTGTCAGATCCAACTCAACTAACAACGTGTTTCCCAGCGTTATATATAACTCTAATGATATTTTGCACCCAAAAAATAAGGATGGGGGTCAAATGATATTTTCCACTCCAAAAATAAGGGTGAGGCTCAAAATTAAGTGACCTGAAAATACATGGACAGTTTTTAAATAAAATAACTGATACATTATAAAATTTATTCATTGATAAATCAACACTGAAAATTTCATTTAAATTTGATAATTCCCGGTTTTCTGAGGATTTTTTTTTTCAATCAAGGGTAGTGAATTGATTTTGTAAAATGCATATATGACATCACAATTGTTGGTATCTATTTAAAATCAAAGCATCAATAAATAAAGGGGTGAAAATTTTATTAAAATTGGAAAATTCCTTGAATTTTACTAATTGCTTGAAAATTGAAAAAAAGAAAAGAAATTATTTTTACTTTTTATCTCCCCTTGCAATTATTGTTTATACCTAACCATTATAAAATGGGCAACGATTTTCACTTTCAAAACAAATTAAAATTAAATTATTTCAGGTCAAATTTTTGTTTAAGTCAAAAAGTAGTAACATAATGAGAATCAGTAATAAAGCAAAATAATATTACATATGTAATTTATTTTTGATACATTTTAAACTGTTAAATTCGACCCAAAAATGGCTAAATGAAAATTTATGACACTCAAAATAAACCCTCTTATCAACATTTCACAACACTTTTTAAAGTCTCTTCTTAAAAATCAATAACAAAAAATATTAAATAAACTATGTACATAAAAATTATTGACTTGTTGATACTTATTTAAATGTAATATCATTGTTGTGGGGTAATATACAGATGCTGCCATCCTGGACTCCTACCTTAAAAAACGCTAGGCGGTGCCAGCTGAAAAAGTCACCATATAGTTATGAACCATATAGTGGTTTGAAGTCATTTTCATCAACAAATTAATGTGATAAGATAGCGATATTTTAAAGCCTCCACCCAAGATTTATTTTTTAAATGCAAATATTCTAAAGCCACCCTATAAAATGTCCTTTTTTTTAAGTGTCTGAAGGAATATTTATTGGCAAATCAACATGGTAAATTAGTGTGATAAATGGGAGGGGAATTATGTTAAATATCACTTTCTTATCACATTAATTTACTGATAAAAACAACTTCAAATCATTATAACGTTCATAACTAGCATGGGTCACTTTTCAGAAGGCTCCACCTGGTGTATTTTAGAGCAAGAGGCTTAGAGGACAGCATCCAAAAATTACATTTATTCATTCCAAACACACAATTCGCAAAACTTCTTTAAGGGGAAACTAATTTTGAGTGATATGGTAGCTCATAAGATCCAATTCACTAACCCAGATTGATGAACAAAAAATAATGAATAATTGAAAGTAAGAATTTAATTATTCCTGCTCGCAAGTAAATAAATAGTAATAATAGATTAAATAATAGATACCAGCCTCTTTCTATCGTATTAGTTCATAAATTCAATATTAAAATAAGGAATATAAATTAACAAAAAAATATATCATGCCAATGAAACATTTTGATTTAAATTTATTTGCCTTTAAATTAGCGATACATTTATTTTCTGTAAATATTAGGGACTGGCAAAATGAGCCTAAAATGCGTTTTTGACAAAATGACTTTAGCCACACACTCCCCCTACAGAAAATAATTTACCAAAAATCAGGGAATTATCGGATTTTAATGAAATTTTCAAATTTTAACAATGAAAGATCTTTATAATGAATTATTTATTTTATTTCAAAACTTTTTTTTTCAGGTCGCTTAATTTTGACCCCCCTTATGTTGGGGGCGTAACATTTTTTTTTCGAGTTGGTCTTATACTGTACTAATTACAGTATAAATAATGAGATAAAAGACCGAGGTTATGAATAGAAACCAAAAAAAAAAATTACGGTGGCTTTTCTATAAGAAAATAAGTACCGATAATCGAAAAATAAAATGTAAAAAAATAATAAATAATTAATTTTTTGGAGATTTTTTTTTTTACTCATTTCAATAATTATTTAATTGGCTATTATCTTATAAAAGAAAAGATTATACATCGATATTTTTTATGCTTACAAAGAGGGGGGGTGTACATTTTCAATCGAGTTTTTCTTCAAAAAGTATACTTTGATGCAATAAAATAAGGTTTGCCTTAAATAGATATTTATTTCTGAATCTAAAAATATAACATTTTAAACTTAACATTGGACTTTTCACATTTTAAATCAATTTTATATATTAATTTTTCATAGCAAAAATACAGTTATGAAATAAAATAATTGATGCATTATAAAATTCATTAATTGTTAAATCAATACTGAAATTTCATTAAAATCGGATAATTACCTGATTTTTGGTAATTTTTTTTGCAATCGCGAATGTTACAGTAAAATTGTAAACAAGCACTTAAAACCATTGAAAAAGAGACAGAATTGTGGATCGCGTCGAAATTGACCAAAACAAATTCTTTTAAATGTATTAAAAATAAACTGCATATCTAATGATATTTTTCTTTTTTTAATGATGGTCATTATGTTACTACTTATCGATTTAGACAAAGTTTGACCTTAAATATTAGATTTAATTATTTCTAATTCATTTTTAAAACACGTAGAAGCTAACTTTTTTGCTAGTCCCTAGTAAATATCCACGTGCGAAAAATTAAAGGGAGATTATCATCAACTTATATATTTAATAATTAAGATAAATTTATTCATTTTAAAATTTTTCATATATCTACCAATTTATTTTGAAATATTTTTTTCCTTTTTATTTATTAACATGTTTTTTTACTCACTATTTAGATCAACAACTATTTATTTATCAATTTAATTTTCTAGCTTAATTCGTTTCACTTCAAATTTTCCCACCTTTTTTATTAGGCATGTGCAAACAGTCGCCATTTTGAAAGTCTGTTTACTTGTAAAAAATATCTTAAAACGTCAATAAAAATGGGAAAATTAACTTTTTACTGTTTTCTTTTACGTTTAATATAAAGAACAATTCCAAGTTTATGGGTTATAAAAAAGAAAAAACAAATTTCTCTCACATAAAACCTAAATTTTTGCATTTTAAAGTAAATCGGCTCAAGTCCGCGCAAGAACGCGCATTTGTTGACAAGTTATCGGATCTTGACGTGTGCACGGGCACACGAATAAAAAAAATTTCTGAAGCAAAAAACAAATTACTAATTTAGCATTTCCTTGATGCCTCACTATTTAACTCTTAATATTATTGAAAAAGAGAGTTGGGAAAATAAAAATTAGAATGTTAGAAATTATTTATAATAAAATTCTATAATAATATTCTTTTTTTTTCTGATACATCTATTAAATTATTATTAATAATTTAATAAAGTATATATTAATAATTCATGAAAGTATATAAAACATTACATATCTTAAAGGTGAAGTTCTTTATTCAATTTTGTAGTTTTAAAAGTTTTTAATTTATTCCATGATGAAAAAATCTTTATTTAAATAGTCTGCCCCTATTTCAAATTTTGTAAACTCGCAATCTTAAATAAAATAAAAAGTTAATTCACCTTTAGAATTTTGACTGAACGGTAATATCTGCTTTCTGTATATACACGGGAGAATTATTTGTTTCCAAATAAAATAATAAATTTCTTCAAACTCTGTTTGGTTTCTCTTTCACTTCACAGAGTATAAATATGTATGCGTCACATATCCAAATACGTGACGCATACATATTTATACTTGTTTACTAGGTACCACCAATTTGACCCTGTGCAATTTATCCCCCCCCCCCTACATTTAACACAATGAAACTTGCAGAAAAATTAATATTTTCTTGAAAAATTTTTTTCCATTCGAAAGAAAAAACATTAAATAAACTCCTGATGACTTTTTAAATTTTTTATCAGCTTACGAAAATTATGATTGAAAAACAATGTTTTCATTTTTGCACTGTTAAATCAACTGAAATTTAACGTAGCTAAAAACAAGTTACGATAAGAGGATTTTTAAAAAATTCTATGAAAAATCAATTAATGGTCCGATTTTCACGAAAATTTCCATAAATATTTATCATTGGATGTAAATACATCTGAAATAGTTTTTTTCTAAAATATATTAGGGGAAATATTTTTTTACGAGGTCTATCACCCCCCCCCTATTTTATTTTATGAGATAAAAAAAAATGACGTGGAAAAAAAATGTGGTACTTTTTTTTCTATAAAGATAAGAGTCTGAATAACTATATCAATGAAATTGTATAACGTACCGAACTATAGTTTTTTTTAGGAAAAATTAATGAAATCGGAAATAAAAAGTGCAAAAAAATGTCATAATATTAATATTTGAAAACTTTATTTTGCTTATGTAATTGGTATGTACTATATTCTATTAAATTGTCAAAAAAAAAAATTTTTTTTAAGAAATTCATTTTTACGTGATTTTCAATCTTTTGTGTGATTAAATATTTTTATTTTCTGCGTGAAATAAATTAAATATTTTTTTTTTCTGTGGAAAAAAATCAAATTTTTCACGGATATTTAAAAATATGAATTTTAGAATTCAGGTGAACTAAAAGTTGGTCCGATCCGTGCTCAATTAATATTTTTTAAAGAATTTGTAATTTTTATTGTTGAATAGTAATGTGTGATTCTTAGAATATACGGAAGAGCAAAACTGACATGAGACGCTTCTCGGTAACTAAAGTTTGTTTTTCTGAGCGTAAAAAAATATTTTATTTAACTTTTACGACCAATTAGAATAAAAATAATATATTGAATGATTGTTTTATCAGTTTTTCTCTTAGAAAAAATATTCGAATTTTCATTTTATT
This sequence comes from Doryteuthis pealeii, assembly GCA_023376005.1. Classification (NCBI taxonomy): domain Eukaryota; kingdom Metazoa; phylum Mollusca; class Cephalopoda; order Myopsida; family Loliginidae; genus Doryteuthis; species Doryteuthis pealeii. The sequence continues at coordinate 85,493,174 of CM042151.1, forward strand.
TTCGATTTTAAGAATTAATACTAAAACCGAAGACATTTTTTAACGTCAATTTCACTGCGAAATTTTAAGATTAAAGTTTTTCAAGTTTTTATTCATAGTAAATTGTAATATTAAAGTTTTTAAAGATTTTATTCATTTTAAATTGTAATATTAAAGTTTTAAAGATTTTATTCATTTTAATAGAAAAAATTTGGCTAAAAAAGTTTGTCCGTTACACGCATCCGTACTTAGATGCATCACCGTAAGAGGGTAATAATATTATTTCTTTCTCTCTAAATCGCGGCCTGAAAATTACCCTTTCGCACGTAATATGGATAGGTTTGTTTATTTTTTTAAGATAACGATGTAATTTTTCTCAATCGGATAATTTGATCTTTGAATTAACTATTTTTCTTTGTAACAACCCTGTACGATCTTTTTTAACGAGATTTTTGATAAACAAAGTTCGGAAATATCTATTTCCGTTATATTCAAGATGGCCTAAACGGTTTGGTGGTACCTATTGTTTACCCATAACACATCAGTGAAAATGACAAATACGTTTTTTTTTTTTATTACAGGCTTCCGTAATCATTTTCACAACAACTTTTAATTCAAACATTATTTTCAAAAATTCATAAAAATAAGAATAGACATATATTATGTCATTATTTTTAGCGAGATATGTTTTATACAATATTCTCTTTGATTAATGAATACGATTTTGTTATACATTAAACAAAAGTATTTATTTTACATTTTATAAATTTTTAAAAATCTCTGAAAATCTCTGAAAAATAAAATAAAAATGTACACAATACGAACTTTTAATATAAAATTCTTTTGAAAATAATCTAACAATTAAAAAAAAAAAAGATACATATTTTTTCTTATTTACGAGATTTTAAGTTTCAATGTTTAAGATGCCCTATTTCCAAAACCGATTTATTAGCAAATTATCTTTTTTTTATATATATTATGTCATTACATTGTCTTTATAAAAATGTAAAATTTATTTATATCAAAAAAAAAAAAAAAAAGGATATTTGTTGGGGGATCAATACGCGAAACAAAAACTAACGAAAAAAATGATTAGTCTTTTCAATTTAGTAAAAATTTATTTACAATAAAGTTCATCTTTTATTACTTCATAAACAGAAAGTTTTATTAGAATCGGATCGTTAGTTTATTTTATATGATTTTTAGAAGAATTTCATGTGATCACCCTTTTATATAGTAGGCGAGAATTTGCACATGGCTATTTTTTATGAATGAAAAAAAAAAACGAAAAATAACTAATTAAATTACAAATTTACTTCTGATTAATTAAAAGTAGATAATACAACAAGTATCATTTCTTTTTCAAATTTAAATCATTTTTTAATTAAATGCTTTTTTAGTTGAAATTATTTTTCACTTTAAAATGTCTCCTTTTTGGAAAAGAAAAAAACGGGAAAAATTAATTACTTAAAAAAATAAACACACTTAAATTTCTTCTATTCTGTAATTATAATGTTGCAGTTAGACATTATACGACAACTCCGTGCCAAAAAGCGACCTCGCCACCACAAAATGAACGTGGTACAAAGATACGTCGTGCATAAAAAGGTTTTACTATGTTTATATTTCATGTAACGTACTTAACAATATATTTACATTATACAAAGACCTACTTACATTAACAAGAGTTCTTTGTCACTTGACGAGGTTTCTTATCTTTCCTTTAGACGTTGGGATGACAGGCCGAGAACTTGTTAACTTTCTTGTAGTCTCATTCAAACTGGCGGAATTCGTCACTCGGCTAAATCAGGTTAATGAATGAATTTCTTTGTCTCCTGACGCTGAAGAATTCCTACGGCGCTATCAAATCGACGAATGTAATTAAAATAATTATTATAATAATGCTGGACACTACTGGAAAGTAAGAACTATCTCATAAGTAACATTTTCCTGGCGATACCTATATATGGACACACCAGTTTGGGCTGACCTGTGGAACGTAGGTACTGGCAAAATGAGCCTAAAATGCGTTTTTGACAAAATGACTTTAGCCCCCCTACACAAAATAATTTACCAAAAATCAGGAAATTATCGGATTTTAATGAAATTTTCAGTGTTTATGTATCAATGAATGATCTTTATAATGCATTATTTATTCTATTTCAAAATTTTCTCATTTTTTTCAGGTCACTTAATTTTGAGCCCCCCCCCCCTATGTTGGGGCGTAAAATGTTTTGCGAGTTGGTCATTTTCGATACTAATTACAATATATATAAAGAGATAAAAGACCGAAGTTATGAATAGAAACCAAAAAAAAAAAAAAAATTTCGGTGGCTTTTCTATGAGAAAATAAGTACCGAAAACTGAAAAATAAAATGTAAAAAAACATAATAAATAATTAATTTTGGGGAGATTTCTTTTTTACTCATTTTGATAATTATTTAATTGGCTATTATCTTATAAATGAAAAAATTATACATTGATATTTTTTCTGCTTAAAAAGTGTGTGTGTGTGGGGGGGGGGGCATTTTCAATCGAGTTTTTCTTCAAAACTTATTACTTTATGTATCTAAAATAAGGTTTGCATTAAATAGATATTTATTTCTAGAATCTAAAGATAGGCTTTTCACATTTTAAATGAATTTTAAATATTAATTTTTCATAGCAAAAATACTAAATTAAAGTTTTGAAATAAAATAACTAATGCATTATAAAATTCATTAATTGATAAATCAATACTGAAAATTTCATTAAAATCTGATAATTACCTGATTTTTGGCAACTTTTTTTGCAATTGCTTGTCTGTTCTTTGTATTCGTCTTATCCATTGGGTGCCAAGATTGTGTTTGCTGACCTTATTAGGCTGCTACTTAAAACCGGTTCTGCTACTAGTGACTGCGGGATCTGTTCTGTAGATTTTTAGGGCTCTAGGCCCTGGCGTCTGATATTCAGGAACAAATAGGGACAGATAACCCAAATTTCTGATACAACAAGCGAGTTGATAAAGTCTAATCCCCGCAGCAAATGCTCATTTAATGACTTGGACATGTATCATGCACTGCCATCAAACACAACACGAAGCTTCTGGGGCTTCCATGGATGATATACCTCGTGGTGTGACACAAAGTGAGGCGTGTCTGGGTTCAGGGTAGCTCCAATAGTATCATGGTCAATCCCGACTTCAACAGCATAGCAGGCCTTGCGCCATGTCGATTCTGTTGCTGCTGCTGCTGTTATAAACCGTATTTGCATGCAAGCGTATGGTGGCAAGGAAAAGACAAACACAGATATAAATTTCAAAATTGTATTGAAAAGTAATATGAAAAAAAAACAACGAAAAGTTGAAATAAATTCAAGAGAGCAACAGGTTTGAAAATTGATGAATGTTTATAGGTGAATAGCAAGTCCGTAAATGTCAGGATGGGTATCGCACAATTTTTGTGATATTTCTGTTGAATATTAAGTTCGTAAAATGTCCAGCTTGGTTGTGGTATTGGTGTGGTGATGTAGGCAGATGGTATTGTGTATGTGGAGGTAGGCGCGGACTGAAGTTCGCCCCTTAAGTTGATGATCGTAGAGAATTGGGGGTTGGGAGGTAGATAAGTTTACTCACTTGTGGTAGCACGAATGGGGTTTGTACAAGACCAACTAGAATTACTAAGGCCAGATGGATCGAGTCTGACGTCACTGCGATATCATCATATCTAGTCCCAATTTTGTTTCACCCAAAACGAGGCTACACGAGCAACACCGGCTAGATACACACGTGTCTAAAAAATAATAGTCAAATAGTCAACGACTTTTTCTTGTAATTATTCAGTCAATTAATTTTATTTTATTTTAATTTATAAACAAAAATGCCTTTTAAGTGTGTTGTGCCTTTTTGAAATGGAAACTAAATGAAATGTACCAAAAGTTAGTGTTTTTTCTTTCCCTTATGATAAAATTTTGGATTTACGAAAATACGAGAACATTTTTTACCTACAAAGAATTCCAAAGTGAGTAATTTTTTGTATTTTTGTATTAATATTTTGTATAAAACTAAATAAATTTAATTTAAACTTCAATAATTGAAGTATTTTAAAGTCTTTGTAATTCACAAAATCAAGTTTAAGACATTAAAAGCTCTGTCTTAAGTTAACAATTTTTTTCACATAAGAGCGTAAAGTAAAAAGTTCTGTAAAAACTCATATTTTAGAAATAAACTCTAAAGAAATTCTCGATATTAATTCATTAAATTCGTAAAGGGATATTTTTTATAAACATAAAAGAAATAATTCTGATAATCCTTACAATATTTTTGAATAGTTTTATTCATAAATAAAAGAGTCTATTAAATTAAATTGACTATTTTGGTTAGTCTTAAATGCGAGAAAGTAAATATTTGTCTAATGTCTAATAATCCCACAATTACTTTGATATAAATTTATTCAAATAAAAAAGGGATATTATTATTATTATTGATATTATTATTATTATCGTTATCATTATTATTATTGAACTAAAGTTGGAAAATACTTGACTTTTTTTTTTTGTAAGTAATTGTTTTATTTCATCAATAAAAAATCTTTCTTTTTTTATTTATTTACTTTATTTATCTATTTTTTTCCTACTTGGCTTTTTTTTTTGGGGGGGGGGGTAAGTCAGGTTAGTTAATTTCATTTATTTAACGAATCTTGAAATATTGAGGACAATTTGCAAATTAGCCTTTGTTATCATTATTTACCCTTTTGAGTTTTCACATCAGTGTTAGCTGATGGTCTTTCACTGGAGTCTGAGTGACAGCAAGTCTCCTCAGGTCTCCAGGACTCTTCTGGGTATTCTGGCAGATTGCAGCAGTACAGTGTTCTGGATGGTATCAATCATTATAATTATTGCTATCATTATTATTATTAGTTTTTCACACCAGCTGATGGTATTTCCCTGAAGTTATTATTGTTATCATTGTTATTTAAATTATTATTATCATAAAAATACTGATTCTAATAATAATAATAGTAATAATAATGATTCTAATAATGAAGGTTTGGAAAGTTTGGAAATCAGAGGAAGTATTGAAACCATTCAGAACACTGAACTGCTGCAATCTGCCAGAATACTCAGAAGAGTCCTGGAGACCTGAGGAGACTTGCTGTCACTCAGACTCCAGTGAAAGACCATCAGCTAATGCTGATGTGAAAACTCAAAAGGAGTAAATAATAATAATAATAATAATAAATAATAACAAAATTATTGATAATAAAATAATTCTAATAGTAATTAAATTAATCTTATGTCTTGTAATTCACAATTGTAATTCAATTGAAATTTAGGATTAAAATTAAAGGATTAAAAAGGATTAAAATCTATCAAAATTTTCAAAATCATTTTATCCAAAAAATAATTATTCATTATTCTAATTCAAAAATATATAAATGTTAAAAATTCTCTCTTTATTTGTACATAGATTTGTCACTAATAATTTTTTGTTGAATTGGTAAATTATGTTCCTTAAAGATATCAGAACACTCTTCATTTTTCCTAGAATTATAAGAAAAATGCTTCATATTGTAGATTTTTTGCTGACAAACTTTTAAGATTTTTACAAGGATTTAAAATAGGTTTTGATTTTTACAATATTTTTAGGTATGTGAACTACATTTTCGACAGAGGACATAAGAAGAGAAGCATCAGCATTTGATGAAAAAACAGGGACAGCAATTAAAGTTAAACTTTAAAAAATCTCTTTGTGATGGCGCAATTCCTAGAATTCTCCCAAACTGTCCTCATATCTATCATCATCAATCACTTCTAGAGAGTCACCAGATTCTAGAAGAATTCGACTGGACAATTCTGCACTTAAAAGTGCTTTAAATGGACACAGAACAACAGCAAGCTAATCCCCCTAGTAAATTTTTATACTAAAATTAATCATGTCATTTTTTATATTGATACAAGATGAATCAAGCAAATATTTTAATTCAATAAAATTTATATATGAGCAGCTAAAATTAATGACACAGAATAAGTTTGATTATTCAACAGAAATGATGATATTTTCTTCATTATTATATAACTGCTCTCCTAAAGGGTATAGATTATTAAAGCAAAAATACCAAATTAAAAAACAAAATGAAAAACAGCAATAACAAAGGGAGGGGGATGGAATCAATACAAAAAATCATTCTTAATATGTAATTTTAGATATATATTTGAGATAAAAACAAATTACAAGAAAAGGCTTTTCACCTGTGTGTGTTCTCATGTGCTCCTTCAATCTAAGATTAGAGAAAATGCTAATCTGAACCTTCACAAAAATAGGTTTTCACTTTTTTTGTTTCATTTTATTATAATTTTTAGAAGTCAAGGGCCTCTGTCCTGGGGCTAACACTTGATTTCTTATAAATAATATTTGTATCCTAATGATCTTTTTAGGATGGAGCAGTTCCTTTGATAGCTGCTATTTGTATTTCATAGCAGCTTGGCTTCCCTTGTATTGTTTGAGGTATTTTTCAAATTTTGTTTCACCAGTCCAGTACCCTATCACAATGGTATGATGTCTATTTCTTTCAATGACCAAGTTGTTTTTATGTCATTCTTGAGGTCTTGATATTTCGTAATCTTTTCTCGCTCACCTCTATTTAGGCCATAGTCATCTAGGACAGGTGTGTGTTCTCATGTGTACTTTCAAAGAAGACTTTAGTGAAAATGCTGAACTACAAACATCACAAGAAAAGGTTTTTCACCAGTGTGTGTTCTCATGTGTTCTTTCAAACGATCCTTCTGGAAAATGATGATCCACACACTTCACAAGGAAAGGGTTTTTCACCAGTGTGTTTATCATGTGATCAATCAATCTACGATTGATGAAAATGCTAATTCACACACTCCACAAGAATAGGGCTTTTCACCTGTGTGTGTTCTCATGTGTACTTTCAAAGTAGACCTTGCTGAAAATGCTGATCCGCACACATTACAAGGAAAGGGCTTTTCACCTGTGTGTTTCTCATGTGTTCTTTCAATGTACATTTTCTTGAAATGCTGATCCACACACTTCACAAGAGAAGGGTTTTTCACCAGTGTGTATTCTTAAGTGGTCTTTCAATTGACCCTTTCGTGTAAATGTCAATCCACAGACTTCACAAGGAAAAGGCTTTCCACCAGTGTGAGTTCTCATGTGAAATTTCAAACGAGACCTTAGTGAAAATGCTGATCCACACACATCACAAGAAAAGGGTTTACCCGTGTGTGTTCTCATGTGTACATTCAAAGTAGACCTTAGTGAAAATGCTGAATGACAGACGTCACAAGAAAAGGGTTTTTCACCAGTGTGTGTTCTTATGTGCTCCTCAATCTAAAACTATGTGAAAATGCTGATCCGCACACTTCACAAAATAGGGTTTTTCGCCAGTGTGTGTTCTCATGTGTTCTTTCAAATGATACTTTCGTGAAAATGATGATCCACACACTTCACAAGAAAAGGGTTTTTCACCGTGTGTGTTATCATGTGCTCCTTAAATCTACGACTACATGAAAACGCTGATTCGCACACTTCACAAGAATAGGGCTTTTCACCAGTGTGTGTTCTCATGTGTACTTTAATGTAAATTTTCTCTGAAAATGCTGATCCACACACTTCGCAAGAAAAGGGTTTTTCACCATGTGTGTTTCTCATGTTTACTTTCAATAATGCCTTTGTTAAATTGCGTATACACTGACTGCACAAAAAAAGGTTTTTCACCAGTGTGCATATATCTTTAAAAATCGGAAGTTACGGAAAATCTTCATTCGCACATTTCACAGTTGTTTGGTTTTGTATATTTATTTTCAATCATAAATTAATGAAGACATTTGCTTATTTTAGAGGATTTTTGGAAATATTATTTGGAATCTATCATGATCAAAGTGAAACAACAGCACTGATTGAAATGACTCTCTGGTGCCAATGTACCTATTCACTATCACTCATGACAAGTCTCATAGAAGTATCCAGTGTCCATACTGAGCTGATGAATACAAGTTTTTGCTGGTTGATTAACACTACTGTGTCCATATGGAAAAATGTAGGAGTACATAGGAGAATATTGTTAATGAATTTGTCCTAGCTCTCACAGCATCCCTTGCTCATCTGATTTGGATGGTTTCCAGGAGTTACATGCATAAAGGCTTCCTGGGTCATTTTGATCTAGCATCGTTTCCAGGCTTTTGTTATAGTCCAAGCGATGCAACTATGCAGCATCAAGGACACAACTAGAGCATGGAAGTATTCTTGTCTTTATCTATAAACATTCTAGAATGCTATCACCTTGTTTCATAACTTTTTTCCCCTGATTCCTCTGATATCCAGCATACAATTGATTTTTTTCATACAATATTATTTCCATTGTTCTCCACAGCAATTGATATCTGCAAAGAAAGAAGAGGCATTATAAAGAATAGAATAAACTCATCATATATTGTTTGCAATTATAGGATTAGAATTTAATTTCAGTTTTAGTGAATTTCAAAATTTCCTATACTTTCAGTTCAATCAAAGATAAATCTGTATACAATTGTTCTTCAAGGAAGATTAAATAAAATATATAAATACTTAATTTTTTTCTGTTAATGTTATACATGATAATACAAGGACTGTTGATTAAACTATAAAATATTTTTTAAAGAAAAACAACTAGAATGCACCTTGTTTCATAACTTTTTCCCCTGTTCCCTCCGATTGCCAGTATAACTTTTTCCGCCATACAATTGATTTTTTCATACAATATTATTTTCCGAGGAGTTCATTTGTTCTCCACAGCAATTGATATCTGCAAAAAAGAAGAGCATTATTAACGAACAGAATAAACTCATCATATTTTTGTTTGCAATTATAGGATTTTAATTAATTTCACTTGTAGGAAATTTAATATTTCCTAAACTTCCAGTTCAATCAAAGATAAATCTATATACAATTGTTCTTCAAGGAAGATTAAATCAAATATTTAAATACTTAATACTTTTTCCAAAAATGTTATTCATGATAAAAAAAATGCTGATTAAACAAAAAATATTTTTGAAAAAGAAACAACTAAAAGTAATAAACATTTATTTGCACATAGTTATATCATCTCAAACGACAAGATATCTGCTATAGAACTGATATTCCACGGGTAACAGCTGCCTAGTGGTCACATAAAGAAACAATGATCCTTTTTCTTTGAAACACAACAAACATTTATATTCAATAAGAGAATACAAAGTAATTATTTCTTAAGGCTGTGGAGTGATGGACCTGTAATTAATAACTTCTAGTCAGAATATAATCAGGGACTCTGCAAAGTGATGCAGCCATACAGCAGCTCAAGCAATTAGTAAATTTGGACTAAGTTTTTCAATAGTTTGTGCTCCCCACAGAATTTGCATAACTATTAACACAGTCCAAGCTTAACTTCTCTTCAAGCCCACTCAGCTCATCTGCTTATCGTCAAAAACGTCTCAGATAAATAATGTCTCAACTGGAAATTTCTGATTTCCGGCTGGCATGAAGATAGCACTTCTCTTGGACATCCCACTTGGCAAAAGTACACCCTTTAGTTCTAATCCGCTAACTGAATCTTTCCGCTGACCAATCTAAGTGCTATCTCATCTGGTCATTCAAGTAGATCCCAACAAAAGTGGTCTTTTCAACATGGTTTTAATTCCTTCTTCGGTCACTTATGTGATTTTCAACAAAAAGTTTATTTTTTTGGTCAGTTAATTCTGGGCAGCGGCGAGTAAGATCTCCCTTACTCTTAGACCAGAGAAGAAAACTTAGCAGGAGACATAAGCAGATGGAGAGGGGACCCCCTCTTGGGTGATAGTACAGAGTAGAAGCTTGAAGAATGAACAAAGTCCTACACCTCATCTTTGTCATTTTTTTATATTCACCTGAAATTGTTTTGTCCTGTCTTGTGTTTCTCCTTGTTATTGATTGTCAAACCACACCTAGAGGGGGAGCACTGAGGCAGTGTTACAGGACAAGTGTGGGTCAAGCGACCAGGCAATCACAAAACATCCTGACCAGTAAATTTGGAAAGTCAACAGGTGCAAGTAGGATGTGCAGCGAAGAGTCTGCAGGTGCCTGCCCCCCCCCCAGGAGGTTTACATTTATTATTATTTTATTATTAATAATTTTATAATATTTATCATATGATTTATTTTTTTAAAACTTGAATTCTTTCTATACACACCTTCAGTCTTTTAATTTACACAAAAATTAGTTTCAATTCCCGGAGAACAATTTGGACATAATTTCTGTTGAGTTTTGATTTTTATTTGATTACACTAACATTACATGTGTTTCAAAACTTCACTTTTCATCTATCACATCAAGTCTTTTTCTCTATAGCATACTCCCCAAATAAGCACAATTGTATCATTTGACTGTAAGTAATAGGACAGTTAACTGATTGTGTGGATTTACTTTATTGAAAAGGAAGAAGAATTTCTTAGATCTGGTGACTAGATTGATTTGAGGAAATAGAGGGTATCCCATAGCTAAAAAAGTGAGTGTGTTTAAAAAGAAACTGGGGTCATTTTAGATTAAGAGGTCAAGAAAGTCCAAAGCTAGTAAAAAACAAGTGTCAGATCCAACTCAACTAACAACGTGTTCCCAGCGTTATATATAACTCTAATGATATTTTGCACCCAAAAAATAAGGATGGGTCAAATGATATTTTCCACTCCAAAAATAAGGTGAGGCTCAAAATATAGTGACTGAAAATACATGGACAGTTTTTAAATAAAATAACTGATACATTATAAAATTTATTCATTGATAAATCAACACTGAAAATTCATTTAAATTTGATAATTCCCGTTTTCTGAGATTTTTTTTTCAATCAAGGGTAGTGAATTGATTTTGTAAAATGCATATATGACATCACAATTGTTGGTATCTATTTAAAATCAAAGCATCAATAAATAAAGGGGTGAAAATTTTATAAAATTGGAAAATTCCTGAATTTACTAATTGCTTAAAATTGAAAAAAAGAAAAGAAATTATTTTTACTTTTATCTCCCCTGCAATTATTGTTTATACCTAACCATTATAAAATGGGCAACGATTTTCACTTCAAAACAAATTAAAATTAAATTATTTCAGGTCAAATTTTGTTTAAGTCAAAAGTAGTAACATAATGAGAATCAGTAATAAAGCAAAATATATTACATATGTAATTTATTTTTGATACATTTTAAACGTAAATTCGACCCAAAAAGGCTAAATGAAAATTTATGACACTCAAAATAAACCCTCTTATCAACATTCACAACACTTTTTAAAGTCTCTTCTTAAAAATCAATAACAAAAAATATTAAATAAACTATGTACATAAAATTATTGACTTGTTGATACTTATTTAAATGTAATATCATTGTTGTGGGGTAATATACAGATGCTGCCATCCTGGACTCCTACCTTAAAAAACGCTAGGCGTGCCAGCTGAAAAAGTCACCATATAGTTATGAACCATATAGTGGTTTGAAGTCATTTTCATCAACAAATTAATGTGATAAGATAGCGATATTTTAAACCTCCACCCAAGATTATTTTTAAATGCAAATATTCTAAAGCCACCCTATAAAATGTCCTTTTTTAAGTGTCTGAAGGAATATTTATTGGCAAATCAACATGGTAAATTAGTGTGATAAATGGAGAGGGAATTATGTTAAATATCACTTCTTATCACATTAATTTACTGATAAAAACAACTTCAAATCATTATAACGTTCATAACTAGCATGGGTCACTTTTCAGAAGCGCCACCTGGTGTATTTTAGAGCAAGAGGCTTAGAGGACAGCATCCAAAAATTACATTTATTCATTCCAAACACACAATTCGCAAAACTTCTTTAAGGGGAAACTAATTTTGATATTGTAGCTCATAAGATCCAATTCACTAACCCAGATTGATGAACAAAAAATAATGAATAATTGAAAGTAAGAATTTAATTATTCCTGCTCGCAAGTAAATAAATAGTAATAATAGATTAAATAATAGATACCAGCCTCTTTCTATCGTATTAGTTCATAAATTCAATATTAAAATAAGGAATATAAATTAACAAAAAATATATCATGCCAATGAAACATTTGATTTAAATTTATTTGCCTTTAAATTAGCGATACATTTATTTTCTGTAAATATTAGGGACTGGCAAAATGAGCCTAAAATGCGTTTTTGACAAAATGACTTTAGCACACACTCCCCCTACAGAAAATAATTTACCAAAAATCAGGGAATTATCGATTTTAATGAAATTTTCAAATTTTAACAATGAAAGATCTTTATAATGAATTATTATTTTATTTCAAAACTTTTTTTTCAGGTCGCTTATTTTGACCCCCCTTATGTTGGGGCGTAACATTTTTTTTTCGAGTTGGTCTTATACTGTACTAATTACAGTATAAATAATGAATAAAGACCGAGTTATGAATAGAAACCAAAAAAAAAATTACGGTGGCTTTTCTATAAGAAAATAAGTACCGATAATCGAAAAATAAAATGTAAAAAAATATAAATAATAATTTTTTGGAGATTTTTTTTTTACTCATTTCAATAATTATTTAATTGGCTATTATCTTATAAAAAAAAATTATACATCGATATTTTTTATGCTTACAAAGAGGGGGGGTGACATTTTCAATCGAGTTTTTCTTCAAAAAGTATACTTTGATGCAATAAAAATAAGGTTTGCCTTAAATAGATATTTATTTCTGAATCTAAAAATATACATTTTAAACTTAACATTGACTTTTCACATTTTAAATCAATTTTATATATTAATTTTCATAGCAAAAATACAGTTATAAATAAAATAATTGATGCATTATAAAATTCATTAATTGTTAAATCAATACTGAAATTTCATTAAAAATCGGATAATTACCTGATTTTGGTAATTTTTTTTTGCAATCGCGAATGTTACAGTAAAATTGTAAACAAGCACTTAAAACCATTGAAAAAGAGACAGAATTGTGGATCGCGTCGAAATTGACCAAAACAAATTCTTTTAAATGTATTAAAAATAAACTGCATATCTAATGATATTTTTCTTTTTTTAATGATGGTCATTATGTTACTACTTATCGATTTAGACAAAGTTGACCTTAAATATTAGATTTAATTATTTCTAATTCATTTTTAAAACACGTAGAAGCTAACTTTTTTGCTAGTCCCTAGTAAATATCCACGTGCGAAAAATTAAAGGGAGATTATCATCAACTTATATATTTAATAATTAAGATAAATTTATTCATTTAAAATTTTCATATATCTACCAATTTATTTTGAAATATTTTTTCCTTTTATTATTAACATGTTTTTTACTCACATATTTAGATCAACAACTATTTATTTATCAATTTAATTTTCTAGCTTAATTCGTTTCACTTCAAATTTTCCCACCTTTTTTATTAGGCATGTGCAAACAGTCGCCATTTTGAAAGTCTGTTTACTTGTAAAAAATATCTTAAAACGTCAATAAAATGGAAAATTAACTTTTTACTGTTTTCTTTTACGTTTAATATAAAGAACAATTCCAAGTTTATGGTTATAAAAAGAAAAAACAAATTTCTCTCACATAAAACCTAAATTTTGCATTTAAAGTAAATCGGCTCAAGTCCGCGCAAGAACGCGCATTTGTTGACAAGTTATCGGATCTTGACGTGTGCACGGCACACGAATAAAAAAAATTTCTGAAGCAAAAAACAAATTACTAATTTAGCATTTCCTTGATGCCTCACTATTTAACTCTTAATATTATTGAAAAAGAGAGTTGGAAAATAAAAATTAGAATGTTAGAAATTATTATAATAAAATTCTATAATAATATTCTTTTTTTTCTGATACATCTATTAATTATTATTAATAATTTAATAAAGTATATATTAATAATTCAGAAAGTATATAAAAACATTACATATCTTAAAGGTGAATTCTTTATTCAATTTTGTAGTTTTAAAAGTTTTTAATTTATTCCATGATGAAAAAATCTTTATTTAAATAGTCTGCCCCTATTTCAAATTTTGTAAACTCGCAATCTTAAATAAAATAAAAAGTTAATTCACCTTTAGAATTTTGACTGAACGGTAATATCTGCTTTCTGTATATACACGGGAGAATTATTTGTTTCCAAATAAAATAATAAATTTCTTCAAACTCTGTTTGGTTTTCTTTCACTTCACAGAGTATAAATATGTATGCGTCACATATCCAAATACGTGACGCATACATATTTAACTTGTTTACTAGTACCACCAATTTGCCCTGTGCAATTATCCCCCCCCCCTACATTTAACACAATGAAACTTGCAGAAAAATTAATATTTTCTTGAAAAATTTTTTTCCATTCGAAAGAAAAAACATTAAATAAACTCCTGATGACTTTTAAATTTTTTATCAGCTTACGAAAATTATGATTGAAAAACAATGTTTTCATTTTGCACTGTTAAATCAACTGAAATTTAACGTAGCTAAAAACAAGTTACGATAAGAGGATTTTAAAAAATTCTATGAAAAATCAATTAATGGTCCGATTTCACGAAAATTTCCATAAATATTTATCATTGAGTAAATACATCTGAAATAGTTTTTTTCTAAAATATATTAGGGGAAATATTTTTTTACGAGGTCTATCACCCCCCCCCTATTTTATTTTATGAGAAAAAAAAAATGACGTGAAAAAAAATGTGGTACTTTTTTTTCTATAAAGATAAGAGTCTGAATAACTATATCAATGAAATTGTATAACGTACCGAACTATAGTTTTTTTTAGGAAAAATTAATGAAATCGGAAATAAAAAGTGCAAAAAATGTCATAATATTAATATTTGAAAACTTTATTTTGCTTATGTAATTGGTATGTACTATATTCTATTAAATTGTCAAAAAAAAAAATTTTTTTTAAGAAATTCATTTTTACGTGATTTTCAATCTTTTGTGTGATTAAATATTTTTATTTTCTGCGTGAAATAAATTAAATATTTTTTTTTTCTGTGGAAAAAAATCAAATTTTTCAGGATATTTAAAAATATGAATTTTAGAATTCAGGTGAACTAAAAGTTGGTCCGATCCGTGCTCAATTAATATTTTTTAAAGAATTTGTAATTTTTATTTTGAATAGTAATGTGTGATTCTTAGAATATACGGAAGAGCAAAACTGACATGAGACGCTTCTCGTAACTAAAGTTTGTTTTTCTGAGCGTAAAAAAATATTTTATTTAACTTTTACGACCAATTAGAATAAAAATAATATATTGAATGATTGTTTTATCAGTTTTTCTCTTAGAAAAAATATTCGAATTTTCATTTTATTTTCGATTTTAAGAATTAATACTAAAACCGAAGACATTTTTTAACGTCAATTTCACTGCGAAATTTTAAGATTAAAGTTTTTCAAGTTTTTATTCATAGTAAATTGTAATATTAAAGTTTTTAAAGATTTTATTCATTTTAAATTGTAATATTAAAGTTTTAAAGATTTTATTCATTTTAATAGAAAAAATTTGGCTAAAAAAGTTTGTCCGTTACACGCATCCGTACTTAGATGCATCACCGTAAGAGGGTAATAATATTATTTCTTTCTCTCTAAATCGCGGCCTGAAAATTACCCTTTCGCACGTAATATGGATAGGTTTGTTTATTTTTTAAGATAACGATGTAATTTTCTCAATCGGATAATTTGATCTTTGAATAACTATTTTTCTTTGTAACAACCCTGTACGATCTTTTTTAACGAGATTTTTGATAAACAAAGTTCGGAAATATCTATTTCCGTTATATTCAAGATGGCCTAAACGGTTTGTGTACCTATTGTTACCCATAACACATCAGTGAAAATGACAAATACGTTTTTTTTTTATTACAGGCTTCCGTAATCATTTCACAACAACTTTTAATTCAAACATTATTTCAAAAATCATAAAAATAAGAATAGACATATATTATGTCATTATTTTTAGCGAGATATTTTATACAATATTCTCTTTGATTAATGAATACGATTTTGTTATACATTAAACAAAAGTATTTATTTTACATTTTATAAATTTTTAAAAATCTCTGAAAATCTCTGAAAAATAAAATAAAATGTACACAATACGAACTTTTAATATAAAATTCTTTGAAAATAATCTAACAATTAAAAAAAAAAAAGATACATATTTTTCTTATTTACGAGATTTTAAGTTTCAATGTTTAAGATGCCCTATTTCCAAAACCGATTATTAGCAAATTATCTTTTTTTATATATATTATGTCATTACATTGTCTTTATTAAAAATGTAAATTATTTTTATCAAAAAAAAAAAAAAAAAGGATATTTGTTGGGGGATCAATACGCGAAACAAAAACTAACAAAAAATGATTAGTCTTTTCAATTTAGTAAAAATTTATTTACAATAAAGTTCATCTTTTTTTACTTCATAAACAGAAAGTTTTATAGAATCGGATCGTGTTTTATTTTATATGATTTAGAAGAATTTCATGTGATCACCCTTTTATATAGTAGGCGAGAATTTGCACATGGCTATTTTTATGAATGAAAAAAAAAAACGAAAAAAACTAATTAAATTACAAATTTACTTCTGATTAATTAAAAGTAGATAATACAACAAGTATCATTTCTTTTTCAAATTTAAATCATTTTTAATTAAATGCTTTTTAGTTGAAATTATTTTTCACTTTAAAATGTCTCCTTTTTGGAAAAGAAAAAAACGGGAAAAATTAATTACTTAAAAAAATAAACACACTTAAATTTCTTCTATTCTGTAATTATAATGTTGCAGTTAGACATTATACGACAACTCCGTGCCAAAAAGCGACCTCGCCCAACAAAATGAACGTGGTACAAAGATACGTCGTGCATAAAAAGGTTTTACTATGTTTATATTTCATGTAACGTACTTAACAATATATTTACATTATACAAAGACCTACTTACATTAACAAGAGTTCTTTGTCACTTGACGAGGTTTCTTATCTTTCCTTTAGACGTTGGGATGACAGCCGAGAACTTGTTAACTTTCTTTAGTCTCATTCAAACTGGCGGAATTCGTCACTCGGCTAAATCAGGTTAATGAATGAATTTCTTTGTCTCCTGACGCTGAAGAATTCCTACGGCGCTATCAAATCGACGAATGTATTAAAATAATTATTATAATAATGCTGGACACTACTGGAAAGTAAGAACTATCTCATAAGTAACATTTTCCTGGCGATACCTATATATGGACACACCAGTTTGGGCTGACCTGTGGAACGTAGGTACTGGCAAAATGAGCCTAAAATGCGTTTTTGACAAAATGACTTTAGCCCCCTACACAAAATAATTTACCAAAAATCAGAAATTATCGGATTTTAATGAAATTTTCAGTGTTTATGTATCAATGAATGATCTTTATAATGCATTATTTATTCTATTTCAAAATTTTCTCATTTTTTTCAGGTCACTTAATTTTGAGCCCCCCCCCCCCTATGTTGGGGCGTAAAATGTTTTGCGAGTTGGTCATTTTCGATACTAATTACAATATATATAAAGAGATAAAAGACCGAAGTTATGAATAGAACAAAAAAAAAAAAAAAAATTTCGGTGGCTTTTCTATGAGAAAATAAGTACCGAAAACTGAAAAATAAAATGTAAAAAAACATAATAAATAATTAATTTTGGGGAGATTTCTTTTTTACTCATTTTGATAATTATTTAATTGGCTATTATCTTATAAATGAAAAAATTATACATTGATATTTTTTCTGCTTAAAAAGTGTGTGTGTGTGGGGGGGGGGCATTTTCAATCGAGTTTTCTTCAAAACTTATTACTTTATGTATCTAAAATAAGGTTTGCATTAAATAGATATTTATTTCTAGAATCTAAAGATAGGCTTTTCACATTTTAAATGAATTTTAAATATTAATTTTTCATAGCAAAAATACTAAATTAAATTTTGAAATAAAATAACTAATGCATTATAAAATTCATTAATTGATAAATCAATACTGAAAATTTCATTAAAATCTGATAATTACCTGATTTTGGCAACTTTTTTGCAATTGCTTGTCTGTTCTTTGTATTCGTCTTATCCATTGGGTGCCAAGATTGTGTTTGCTGACCTTATTAGGCTGCTACTTAAAACCGGTTCTGCTACTAGTGACTGCGGGATCTGTTCTGTAGATTTTTAGGGCTCTAGGCCCTGGCGCTGATATTCAGGAACAAATAGGGACAGATAACCCAAATTTCTGATACAAACAAGCGAGTTGATAAAGTCTAATCCCCGCAGCAAATGCTCATTTAATGACTTGGACATGTATCATGCACTGCCATCAAACACAACACGAAGCTTCTGGGCTTCCATGGATGATATACCTCGTGGTGTGACACAAAGTGAGGCGTGTCTGGTTCAGGGTAGCTCCAATAGTATCATGGTCAATCCCGACTTCAACAGCATAGCAGGCCTTGCGCCATGTCGATTCTGTTGCTGCTGCTGCTGTTATAAACCGTATTTGCATGCAAGCGTATGGTGGCAAGGAAAAGACAAACACAGATATAAATTTCAAAATTGTATTGAAAAGTAATATGAAAAAAAAACAACGAAAAGTTGAAAATAAATTCAAGAGAGCAACAGTTTGAAAATGATGAATGTTTATAGGTGAATAGCAAGTCCGTAAATGTCAGGATGGGTATCGCACAATTTTTGTGATATTTCTGTTGAATATTAAGTTCGTAAAATGTCCAGCTTGGTTGTGGTTTGGTGTGGTGATGTAGGCAGATGGTATTGGTATGTGGAGGTAGGCGCGGACTGAAGTTCGCCCCTTAAGTTGATGATCGTAGAGAATTGGGGGTTGGGAGGTAGATAAGTTTACTCACTGTGGTAGCACGAATGGGGTTTGTACAAGACCAACTAGAACAGGATTTTCTAAAAAAGACAAAGAAAATTAAAATTAAATTCGGTTGAAAACATGTAAAGCAAATAAATTCGGATGAAATTTTGTAGACTAAATAATTATCTATTGGTTAAAATATTTTGGTCGAAAGCGAATATTGGATTTATATGTCTTAAGAAAAGATTTTCAGACCATATGACCTTAAGGCACCCCTTTTGCAATTTCAATTCGTGGGGACATTTTTTCCATTTACACCATCAAAAGCTGGTTAATTGTTTAGAGATGATTTTTAGATTATTTTAAAAATTATAAAACCAACAACCGGATTTTTACGGTGTGAATGAGAAAAGTGTCCCCATGAGTCGAGATCGTGGAAGGGGTACCTTAAGATCATATGGTTCAGATTTTGTAAAGAATAAAAAGTATGTATATATATATATATATATATATATATATATATATATATACACACACACAGAGTAATATATTTCTGGATTTTTGGACCACAAAGTGAAAATGAAAGAAAGCAAAAAGGTAGAAAAATATGTCAATTTTGCCAGAGTGCTGCATAAATGTATGGAACATGAAAATGACAGTGATACCAATTGTAATTGGAATGTTTGGAAATGTGAATTTCAAAATACCCAAACCACAGCATTGTTAAGATCAGCAAGAATATTCAGAAGTGTCATGGAAACCTGAAGAGACTGGCAGTCATTCAGATTTCTGTGAAAAAACTTGCAAGGAATGAAATCTTATTATAATGGAGATTCAGTGCATGTCTGTAATGAAAACTATCACTGCTTATGTCACAATACCCTCAGGAATTGCCAGAGTTTATTAATGAGTATTTTATTTTGAGTGGAAATTATTAATATATAGAATAAATCTAATATGTATATATTGTTCATCAGGACAATTGAATCAGTAGGATGTTTTGCTTTTTTTCAAAATTGACTCTTTTTCTGTTAGCAGCATTTAATGGTTTTTAAATGTACAGGAGAGATTGTTTTGTTCATGGTAGTTCAAAGGGCTTACGAGGAAGGTAAGTTGTTGAATGACAATTCTACAATGATTTCAAGTATTCTTATTTAACATTAACAATTTTAAAAGCAGATCTATTTGACCAATGGATGATATCCTAAATAGGTACTAACCACTCTGGGTCATAGTGAACCTGTGAGCAATGGTAATGAAATCACACTCAATGTTCTCTCAAACTAGATTGTCACCATCTGATGCAGATATGTAACAAACCTAGGTCATTCCTTTTAATTGTTTTACTTCATTGTAGAGGATAGAGTCAGCATATTCTAAGCCTTGTCATCATGGGAAAAAAAATACTGGGTTGGGTGGTTGAATGGCTGGTTTTAAGGCATGTCAATACTTGTTGGGCTATTTATTTCTGAAATCAGTGATTTTTTTATTTTTGTTTCAAGTAACTATTCCTAGTCAATGATAATGATATTATTCATAATAATGATAATAACAACAGTTTGATACGGTCAGTTTGGCAATTTTTATTTTGAGAAGGGAAGATAACCCTTTCAGACACAAGTCCATACAAGCAGGGACAGATAATCACTACAATAATAATAACTATAGATTTAATCAGCTTGGCAATTTTGATTTTGGTATTTTTCCCTTGATACCGCAGTTTTTTAGTTGTTTTTTTTTATTTTGTATTTCATCTTTCTATTGTGATTAATAATAGTAATAAAAATAATTCATAAACAAACCTATTTAACCCATAAATGTGACCCTAACAGATACTATGATACCATATAAGAGTGTACCTGGGAGTAAGGGCAATGAAGGTATACTCCATGCTATCCAGAATGGGATCCTCCCCCCTCAGATACATGTTAGAATTCCAGGTCAGAGCGGAGCTGGAAGTAATGGCTTTGAAGGAATATTCAACACACTCCAGAACTGGATCATCATCATCAGATACAGGTTAGTATCAGACCGTGGTTGTTTTTTGTAGTGGGGGATCTTACCACTCTGCTGCGGATACAGTCAGCTTATTCTAAGCCCTGCTGACATGGGGAGAAATGGGGTGGATGATTGGTTGGTTTATGGCATGTCAACCCTAGTTCAATCATTTAATGCTGAAGTTCAATGTTTTATTTTTGCAAATCATTATATCGTTTTAAGTAATTATTCAAAATAAAAATAACCACAATTGGGGGTGAAGGTTGGCAATTTTGATTTCGGTAATTATCCCCTTGATACCATAGTTTTTTCGTTCAATTTTTGACTTAGTTATTTTTTTCATGAAAATGAATAATTGAAATTTGATTTCAACAGACAACTCCATAAAACATGTATAGAAACCTGTCATTATGGAAATAATGGCATAATTCATCTAAATGTTTTCCCAATTTCTTAAAAAGATTTGAAAGAATTAGAAAAAAAATTTTTTATTAATTTTTGTTATTTAATTTTTTGAAAATTACATTAAAAACCCCGATTTCCTTGAAGATAAACAATTCGATGAAACCAGAAATTGTTTCGTTAGAAAGCAAAAATACCAAATTAAAAACAAATGAAAAAACAGCAATAAAGGGAGGGGGATGGAATCATACAAAAAATCATTCTTAATATGTAATTTTAGATATATATTTGAGATAAAAACAAATTACAAGGAAAAGGCTTTTCACCTGTGTGTGTTCTCATGTGCTCTTTCAATCTAAGATTCACTTTTTTTGTTTCATTTTATTATAATTTTTAGAAGTCAAGGGGCCCCTGTCCTGGGGCTAACACTTGATTTCTTTAAAAATAATATTTGTATCCTAAGGATCTTTTTAGGATGGAGCATGTTCCTTTGATAGCTGCTATTTGTATTTCATAGCAGCTTGGTTTCCCTGGCATTGTTTCAAGGTATTTTTTCAAATTTTGTTTCCCCAGCCAATGGGTATGATATCTATTTCTTTCAATGACCAAGTTGTTTTTAGGTCATTCTTGAGGTCTTGATATTTCGTAATCTTTTTCTCGCTCACCTCTATTTAGGCCATAGTCATCTAGGACAGGTGTGTGTTCTCATGTGTACTTTCAAAGAAGACTTTAGTGAAAATGCTGAACTACAGACATCACAAGAAAAGGGTTTTTCACCAGTGTGTGTTCTCATGTGTTCTTTCAAACGATCCTTTCGTGAAAATGATGATCCACACACTTCACAAGGAAAGGGTTTTCACCAGTGTGTTATCATGTGATCAATCAATCTACGATTAGATGAAAATGCTGATTCACACACTCCACAAGAATAGGGCTTTTTCACCTGTGTGTGTTCTCATGTGTACTTTCAAAGTAGACCTTGCTGAAAATGCTGATCGCACACATTACAAGGAAAGGGCTTTTCACCTGTGTGTGTTCTCATGTGTTCTTTCAATGTACATTTTCTTGAAAATGCTGATCCACACACTTCACAAGAGAAGGGTTTTTCACCAGTGTGTATTCTTAAGTGGTCTTTCAATTGACCCTTTCGTGTAAATGTCAATCCACAGACTTCACAAGGAAAAGGCTTTCCACCAGTGTGAGTTCTCATGTGAAATTTCAAACGAGACCTTAGTGAAAATGCTGATCCACACACATCACAAGAAAAGGGTTTTTCACCAGTGTGTGTTCTCATGTGTACATTCAAAGTAGACCTTAGTGAAAATGCTGAATGACAGACGTCACAAGAAAAGGGTTTTTCACCAGTGTGTGTTCTTATGTGCTCCTTCAATCTAAAACTATGTGAAAATGCTGATCCGCACACTTCACAAGAATAGGGTTTTTTCGCCAGTATGTGTTCTCATGTGTTCTTTCAAATGATACTTTCGTGAAAATGATGATCCACACACTTCACAAGAAAAGGGTTTTTCACCGGTGTGTGTTATCATGTGCTCCTTAAATCTACGACTACATGAAAACGCTGATTCGCACACTTCACAAGAATAGGGCTTTTCACCAGTGTGTGTTCTCATGTGTACTTTCAATGTAAATTTTCTTGAAAATGCTGATCCACACACTTCGCAAGAAAAGGGTTTTTCACCAGTGTGTGTTCTCATGTTTACTTTTCAATAATGCCTTTGTTAAAATTGCGTATACACTGACTGCACAAAAAAAGGTTTTTCACCAGTGTGCATATATCTTTTAAAAATCAGAAGTTACGGAAAATCTTCATTCGCACATTTCACAGTTGTTTGGTTTTGTATATTTATTTTCAATCATAAATTATATGAAGACATTTGCTTATTTTAGAGGATTTTTGGAAATATTATTTGGAATCTATCATGATCAAAGTGAAACAACAGCACTGATTGAAATGACTCTCTGGTGCCATATGTACCTATTCACTATCACTCATGACAAGTCTCATAGAAGGTATCCAGTGTCCATACTGAGCTGATGAATACAAGTTTTTGCTGGTTGATTAACACTACTGTGTCCATATGGAAAAATGTAGGAGTACATAGGAGAATATTGTTAATGAATTTGTCCTAGCTCTCACAGCATCCCTTGCTCATCTGATTTGGATGGTTTCCAGGAGTTACATGCATAAAGGCTTCCTGGGTTATTTTGATCTAGCATCGTTTCCAGGCGTTTTGTTATAGTCCAAGCGATGCAACTATGCAGCATCAAGGACACAACTAGAGCATGGAAGTATTCTTGTCTTTATCTATAAACATTCTAGAATGCTATCACCTTGTTTCATAACTTTTTTCCCCTGATTCCTGATATCCAGCATACAATTGATTTTTTTTCATACAATATTATTTTCCATTTGTTCTCCACAGCAATTGATATCTGCAAAGAAAGAAGAGGCATTATTAAAGAATAGAATAAACTCATCATATATTGTTTGCAATTATAGGATTAGAATTTAATTTCAGTTTTAGTGAATTTCAAAATTTCCTATACTTTCAGTTCAATCAAAGATAAATCTGTATACAATTGTTCTTCAAGGAAGATTTAAATAAAATATATAAATACTTAATATTTTTTCTGTTAATGTTATACATGATAATACAAGGACTGTTGATTAAACTATAAAATATTTTTTAAAAAGAAACAACTAGAATGCACCTTGTTTCATAACTTTTTTCCCCTGTTCCCTCCAATTGCCAGTATAAACTTTTTTCCGCCATACAATTGATTTTTTTTCATACAATATTATTTTCCGAGGAGTTCATTTGTTCTCCACAGCAATTGATATCTGCAAAGAAAGAAGAGGCATTATTAATGAACAGAAAAACTCATCATATTTTTTGCAATTATAGGATTTTAATTAATTTCACTTGTAGGAAATTTTAATATTTCCTAAACTTCCAGTTCAATCAAAGATAAATCTATATACAATTGTTCTTCAAGGAAGATTAAATCAAATATTTAAATACTTAATATTTTTTCCATAAATGTTATTCATGATAAAAAAAATGCTGATTAAACAAAAAATATTTTTGAAAAAGAAACAACTAAAAGTAATAAACATTTATTTGCACATAGTTATATCATCTCAAACGACAAGATATCTGCTATAGAAACTGATATTCCACGGGTAACAGCTGCCTAGTGGTCACATAAAGAAACAATGACTCTTTTTTCTTTGAAACACAACAAACATTTATATTCAATAAGAGAATACAAAGTAATTATTTCTTAAGGCTGTGGGAGTGATGGACCTGTAATTAATATCTTCTAGTCATAATATAATCAGGGACTCTGCAAAGTGATGCAGCCATACAGCAGCTCAAGCAATTAGTAAATTTGGACTAAGTTTTTCAATAGTTTGTCTCCCCACAGAATTTGCATTAACTATTAACACAGTCCAAGCTTAATCTTCTCTTCAAGCCCACTCAGCTCGTCTGGCTTATCGTCAAAAACGTCTCAGATAAATAATGTCTCAACTGGAAATTTCTGATTTCCGGCTGGCATGAAGATAGCACTTCTCTTTGGACATCCCACTTGGCAAAAGTACCACCCTCTTTAGTTCTAATCCGCTAACTGAATTTACTCCCGCTGACCAATCTAAGTGCTATCTCATCTGGTCATTTCAAGTAGATCCCAACAAAAGTGTGTGGTCTTTTCAACATCTGGTTTTAATTCCTTTCTTCCGGTCACTTATGTGATTTTCAACAAAAAGTTTATTTTTTTGGTCAGTTAATTCTTGGGCAGCGGACGAGTAAGATCTCCCTTACTCTTAGACCAGAGAAGAAAACTTAGCAGGAGACATAAGCGGATGGAGAGGGTGCCCCCCTCTTGGGTGATAGTACAGAGTAGAAGCTTGAAGAATGAACAAAGTCCTACACCTCATCTTTGTCATTTTTTTATTGTTCACCTGAAATTGTCTTGTCCTGTCTTTGTTTTCTCATTGTTATTGATTGTCAAACCACACCTAGAGGCGGAGTACTGAGGCAGTGTTACAGGACAAGTGAGGGTCAAGCGACCAGGCAATCACAAAACGATCCTGGCCAGTAAATTTGGAAAGTTCAACAGGTGCAAGTAGGATGTGCAGCAAAGAGTCTGCAGGTGCCCCCCCCCCCCAGGGGAGGTTTACATTTTATCATATATTTTATTATTAATAATTTTATATATATTTATCATATGATTTTATTTTTAAAACTTGAATTCTTTTCTATACACACCTTCAGTCTTTTAATTTACACAAAAATTAGTTTCAATTCACTGGAGAACAATTTTAGACATAATTTCTGTTGAGTTTGATTTTTCATTTGATTTACACTAACAATAACATGCTGGTTTCAAAACTTCACTTTTCATCTATCACATCAAGTCTTTTTCTCTATAGCATACTCCCCAAATAAGCACAATTGTATCATTTGACTGTAAGTAATAGGACTGGTTAACTGATTGTGTGGATTACTTTATTGAAAAGGAAGGAGAATTTTTCAGATCTGGTGACAAGATTGATTTGAGGAAATAGAGGGTATCCCATAGCTAAAAAAGTTGATGTGTTATAAAAAGAAACTGGGGTCATTTTTAGATTAAGAGGTCAAGAAAGTCCAAAAGCTAGTAAAAAACAAGTGTCAGATCCAACTCAACTAACAACGTGTTTCCCAGCGTTATATATAACTCTAATGATATTTTGCACCCAAAAAATAAGGATGGGGGTCAAATGATATTTTCCACTCCAAAAATAAGGGTGAGGCTCAAAATTAAGTGACATGAAAATACATGGACAGTTTTTAAATAAAATAACTGATACATTATAAAATTTATTCATTGATAAATCAACACTGAAAATTTCATTTAAATTTGATAATTCCCGGTTTTCTGAGGATTTTTTTTTTCAATCAAGGGTAGTGAATTGATTTTGTAATATACTTGAATGACATTACAATTGTTGGTATCTATTTAAAATCAAAGCATCAATAAATAAAGGGGTGAAAATTTTATAAAAATTGGAAAATTCCTTGAATTTTACTAATTGCTTGAAAATTTAAAAAAAGAAAAGAAATTATTTTTACTTTTTATCTCCCCTTGCAATTATTGTTTATACCTAACCATTATAAAATGGGCAACGATTTTCACTTTCAAAACAAATTAAAATTAAATTATTTCAGGTCAAATTTTTGTTTAAGTCAAAAAGTAGTAACATAATGAGAATCAGTAATAAAGCAAAATAATATTACATATGTAATTTATTTTTGATACATTTTAAACAGTTAAATTCGACCCAAAAATGGCTAAATGAAAATTTATGACACTCAAAATAAACCCTCTTATCAACATTTCACAACACTTTTAAAAGTCTCTTCTTAAAAATCAATAACAAAAAAAATTAAATAAACTATGTACATATAAATTATTGACTTGTTGATATTTATTTAAATGTAATATCATTGTTGTGGGGTAATATACAAATGCTGCCATCCTGGACTCCTACCTTAAAAAACGCTAGGCGGTGCCAGCTGAAAAAGTCACCATATAGTTATGAACCATATAGTGGTTTGAAGTCATTTTCATCAACAAATTAATGTGATAAGATAGCGATATTTTAAAGCCTCCACCCAAGATTTTTTTTTTAAATGCAAATATTCTAAAGCCACCCTATAAAATGTCCTTTTTTTTAGGTGTTTGAAGGAATATTTATTGGCAAATCAACATGGTAAATTAGTGTGATAAATGGGAGGGGAATTATGTTAAATATCACTTTCTTATCACATTAATTTACTGATAAAAACAACTTCAAATCATTATAACGTTCATAACAAGCACGGGTCACTTTTTCAGCAGGCACTGCCTGGTGTATTTTAGGGCAAGAGGATTGGAGGACAGCATCCAAAAATTACCTTTATTCATTCCAAACACACAATTCGCAAAACTTCTTTAAGGGGAAACTAATTTTGAGTGATATGGTAGCTCATGAGATCCAATTCACTAACCCAGATTGATGAACAAAAAATAATGAATAATTGAAAGTAAGAATTTAATTATTCCTGCTCGCAAGTAAATAAATAGTAATAATAGATTAAATAATAGATACCAGCCTCTTTCTATCATATTAGTTCATAAATTCAATATTAAAATAAGGAATATAAATTAACAAAAAATATATCATGCCAATGAAACATTCTGATTTAAATTTATTTGCCTTTAAATTAGCGATACATTTATTTTCTGTAAATATTAGGGACTGGCAAAATGAGCCTAAAATGCGTTTTTGACAAAATGACTTTAGCCACACACTCCCCCTACAGAAAATAATTTACCAAAAATCAGGGAATTATCAGATTTTAATGAAATTTTCAAATTTTAACAATGAAAGATCTTTATAATGAATTATTTATTTTATTTCAAAACTTTCATTTTTTTCAGGTCGCTTAATTTTGACCCCCCTTATGTTGGGGGCGTAACATTTTTTTTTCGAGTTGGTCTTATACTGTACTAATTACAGTATAAATAATGAGATAAAAGACCGAAGTTATGAATAGAAACCAAAAAAAAATTACCGTGGCTTTTCTATAAGAAAATAAGTACCGAAAATCGAAAAATAAAATGTAAAAAAATAATAAATAATTAATTTTTTGGAAATTTCTTTTTTACTCATTTCGATAATTATTTAATTGGCTATTATCTTATAAAAGAAAAAATTATACATCGATATTTTTTATGCTTACAAAGGGGGGGGGGACATTTTCAATCGAGTTTTTCTTCAAAAAGTATACTTTGATGCAATAAAATAAGGTTTGCATTAAATAGATATTTATTTCTGAATCTAAAAATATAACATTTTAAACTTAACATTAGACTTTTCACATTTTAAATCAATTTTATATATTAATTTTTCATAGCAAAAATACTAAATTCAAGTTATGAAATAAAATAATTGATGCATTATAAAATTCATTAATTGTTAAATCAAAACTGAAATTTCATTAAAATCGGATAATTACCTGACTTTTGGTAATTTTTTTTTGCAATCGCGAATGTTACAGTAAAATTGTAAACAAGCACTTAAAACCATTGATAAAAGAGACAGAATGGTGGATCGCGTCGAAATTGACCAAAACAAATTCCTTTAAATGTATTAAAAAATAAACTGCATATGTAATGATATTTTTCTTTTTTTAATGATGGTCATTATGTTACTACTTATCGATTTAGACAAAGTTTGAACTTAAATATTAGATTTAATTATTTCTAATTCGTTTTTAAAACACGTAAAAGCTAACTTTTTTGCTAGTCCCTAGTAAATATCCACGTGCGAAAAATTAAAGGGAGATTATCATCAACTTATTTATTTAATAATTAAGATAAATTTATTCATTTTTAAATTTCTACCAATTTATTTTGAAATATTTTTTTCCTTTTTATTTATTAATATGTTCTTTTACTCACTATTTAGATCAACAACTATTTATTTATCAATTTAATTTTCTAGCTTAATTCGTTTCACTTCAAATTTTCCCACCTTTTTTATGAATGAAAAAAACAAACAAAAAAAAAAACGAAAAATAACTAATTAAATTACAAATTTACTTCTGATTAATTAAAAGCAGATAATACAAAAAGTATCATTTTTGTTTTTCAAATTGAAATCATTTTTTAATTAAATGCTTTTTAGTTGAAATTATTTTTCACTTTAAAATGTCTCCTTTTTGGAAAAGAAAAAAAAACGGGAAAAATTAATTACTTAAAAAATAAACACACTTAAATTTCTTCTATTCTGTAATTATAATGTTGCAGTTAGACGTTATACGACAGCTCCGTGCTAAGAAGCGACCTCGCCACCACAAAATGAACGTGGTACTATAACAAAGATACGTCGTGCATAAAAAGGTTTTATTATGTTTATATTTCATGTAACGTACTTAACAATATATTTACATTATACAAAGACCTACTTACATTTAACAAGAGTTCTTTGTCACTTGACGAGGTTTCTTAGCTTTCCTTTAGATATTGGGATGACAGGCCGAGAGCTTGTTAACTTTCTTGTAATCTCATTCAAACTGGCGGAATTCGTCACTCGGCTAAATGAGGTTAATGACTGAATTTCTTTGTCTCCTGACGCTGAAGAATTCCTGTTTTGTTTTACAACAACAATAATTTCACGTATCTTTACGGCGCTATCAAATCGACGAATGTAATTAAAATAATTATTATAATAATGCTGGACACTACTGGAAAGTAAGAACTATCTCATAAGTAACATTTTCCGGCCCATACCTATATATGGACACACCAGTTTGGGCTGACCTGTGGAACGTAGGTACTGGCAAAATGAGCCTAAAATGCGTTTTTGACAAAATGACTTTAGCCCCCCTACAGAAAATAATTTACCAAAAATCAGGGAATTATCGGAGTTAAATGAAATTTTCAGTGTTTATTTATCAATTAATGATATTTATAATGCATTATTTATTTTATTTCAAAACTATATCATTTTTTTCAGGTCGCTTAATTTTGACCCCCCACCCTTATGCTGGGGGCGTAACATTTTTTCGAGTTGGTCTTATACTAGGGACTGACAAACGGAGCCTAAAATTCGTTTTTGACAAAATGACTTTAGCCCCCCTACAGAAAATAATTTACCAAAAATCAGGAAATTATCGGATTTTAATTAAATTTTCAGTGTTTATGTATCAATGAATGATCTTTATAATGCATTATTTATTCTATTTCAAAACTTTCTCATTTTTTTCAGGTCACTTAATTTTGACCCCCCCCCCTTATGTTGGGGGCGTAAAATGTTTTGCGAGTTGGTCATTTTCGATACTAATTACAATAAAAAATAAAAAAAATTTACGGTGGCTTTTCTATGAGAAAATAAATACCGAAAATCGAAAAATAAAATGTAAAAAATGATAAATAATTAATTTTTTGGAGATTTCTTTTTTACTCATTTCGATAATTATTTAATTGGCTATTAT
Source organism: Doryteuthis pealeii (assembly GCA_023376005.1). Taxonomy (NCBI): domain Eukaryota; kingdom Metazoa; phylum Mollusca; class Cephalopoda; order Myopsida; family Loliginidae; genus Doryteuthis; species Doryteuthis pealeii. Next base: position 85,523,413 of record CM042151.1, read on the forward strand.
TTTATAAAAGAAAAAAAATATACATCGATGTTTTTTCTGCTTAAAAAGGGGAGGGGGTACATTTTCAATCGAGTTTTTCTTCAAAACTTATTACTTTTGGCGTTTAAATTAGGTTTGCATTAAGTAGATATTTATTTTTAGAATCTAAAAATATAACATTTTAAACTTAACATCAGGATTTTCATATTTTAAATGAATTTTATATATTAATTTTTCATAGCAAAAATACTAAATTAAAGTTTTGAAATGAAATAACTAATGCATTATAAAATTCATTAATTGTTAAATCAATACTGAAAATTTCATTAAAATCGGATAATTACCTGATTTTTGGTAAAAAAAATTTTCATCCCAAATGTTACGTTAAAATTGTAAACAAGCGTCTAAAACCATTGAAAAACAGCCAAAATGGCGTCGGCGAACAAAATTGACCAAAACAAATAGTTTTAAATCTTTTAAAAATAAACTGCAAATGTAATGATATTTTTCTTTTTTAATGATGGTTATTATGGTACTACTTATCGATTTAGACAAAGTTTAACCTTAAATAATAGATTTTTAAAACTCGTAGTATCCGATTTTTTTTGCCTATGCCTATCTTATACTGTACTAATTACAGTATAAATAATGAGATAAAAGACCGAAGTTATGAATAGAAAAAAAAAAAAATTCGGTGGCTTTTCTATGAGAAAATAAGTACCGAAAACATAATAAATAATTAATTTTGGGGAGATTTCTTTTTTACTCATTTTGATAATTATTTAATTGGCTATTATCTTATAAATGAAAAAATTATACATTGATATTTTTCTGCTTAAAGGGGGGGGGCATTTTCAATCGAGTTTTTCTTCAAAACTTATTACTTTATGTATCTAAAATAAGGTTTGCATTAAATAGATATTTATTTCTAGAATCTAAACATAGGCTTTTCACATTTTAAATGAATTTTATATATTAATTTTTCATAGCAAAAATACTAAATTAAAGTTTTGAAATAAAATAACTGATGCATTATAAAATTCATTAATTGATAAATCAATACTGAAAATTTCACTAAAATCGGATAATTACCTGATTTTTTGGTAACTTTTTTTGCAATCGCTTGTCTGTTCTTTGTATTCGTCTTATCCATTGGGTGCCAAGATTGTGTTTGCTGACCTTATTAGGCTGCTACTTAAAACCGGTTCTGCTACTAGTGACTGCGGGATCTGTTCTGTAGATTTTTAGGGCTCTAGGCCCTGACGTCTGATATTCAGGAACTAATAGGGGCAGATAACCCAAATTTCTGATACAACAAGCGAGTTGATAAAGTCTAATCCCCGCAGCAAATGCTCATTTAATGACTTGGACATGTATCATGCACTGCCATCAAACACAACACGAAGCTTCTGGGGCTTCCATGGATGATATACCTCGTGGTGTGACACAAAGTGAGGCGTGTCTGGGTTCAGGGTAGCTCCAATAGTATCATGGTCAATCCCAACTTCAACAGCATAGCCAGCCTTGCGCCATGTCGATTCTGCTGCTGCTGCTGCTGCTGCTGCTGCTGCTGCTGCTAAAAGGCGGTCCACTGTCATGGCCAGGATCTCAAGTTCAACCATATCCGTCTGGAATCCCAAATATTCCCTAACTTGTTTGTCGGTGTTAACCTCTGCTGGCAATTGCACCGTCGTCGAGCTTGGATTTTCTACACTCTCCAGGGCATCCAACTTAGCCTGAGGGACATCGATTTGCATCTGTTCCCTCAACTCTTTCCAAATCGGCCACATGCCTTGCCTCTACTTCCAAATATTTTAATTTCACCTTGAGGGCAGCAGCTTCAACCCTTGCCACAGGCTGAGCAAAATGAACCCCAAGCAGGACACTGTTGTATTTCTTCTTTGTGGAATTATTAACAGAAAATACAAACTGTTGATTTAAATGAGGTTTTATTTTTGGTTTGAGAAAAATTCTGCTTTTACATCAAGTTGTACTAAGCTTGGTTGTAACCTCTTAAACTGTCGTGTGGATCCAGGAGCTGATGGCTGAGCTGAAGTTTACCGGGGACTGTCGTGGAAAGCTGGTCTGTCCCTTCTGGGTTCTAGTCGTCAACTGACTTCTTCCACGTGTCCCTTTTAGTGACTCCTTAAAATTACTACTACCTCTACCTCCTATTATTATCTACCTCTTACTGCTACCTCTCCTATTCCCATCTAAAAGAAACGGTCCTTATTTTACCGCCCAAATTTAAATTCTTGGTGCCAGTGTGTCTACATTTTTCTATTTTTAGAACACTAGCCAAACGCCATTGTTTCAACCATTACAACACTTTTCCTTCTGGTGGGACTGCATGCTACCGCACCGCTTACAACTGCTGTATTTAACAGAGTCAATTTCCTGGCTTTCTCCATTGTAGATTTCCGCCATTTACTTCATGTGGCCTATTGAAGCTTCGTACGCTCTGCCTAGAATTTGGGCTTCTTCCAGTGAGAGATTTTCCCCCTTTTCTAACAGCTGCTTTTTTTAAACCCGTGTGCCTGGTTCCGTAGACATTTTGTTCTAATAAACGTATATCAATATCACCTCGGAATTTACACTTCTTCGCCTGCAACCTGCACCTTGCAAAAAAGTCGTCAATACTTTCAGGTGTCTTTTTGTTTGTATTGTCGAAAGGACATACGATATATTATATGAAAATTTACTTGGGGGTCTAAACGTTCTTCGAATTTCTGCCAAATAATCTGTGGATTATTTTCGTTGGCTTCGTCCATAAAAGTCCATTAGTTAAACCTTAGGCCCTCTGCCCCAGCAAATAACAAAATATGGTTGACCTGTCTGTCTACTGGATTTTTATTTTTACAGAGAAATATAACCTGCATCTTTGCTTGAAGTATTTGAATTCTTCTACTAGATTGTCTGCTGTCCATCACATAGACAGCTCGCTAATGTCACTCATTTTGACAAAAATAATCTTTTAACAAATTCAAAAAAATGTTAAATACAGTGTTATTAAATCTATCAAAACACCAACTTGTTTGTTCCAGAGAACAATTTTTTTTATATATACGGCAAACACTTTTCGTTTTTTTTTTTGTACTTAGAAATTCATGCCGGTTGCGTTCGGCGGCGATGGGACTTAACTTCTAGTTTGTCCAAAAAGGGTTTTTCGTCAAAAAAGTTGACATAACTTTTTCCAGTTAGTCTTGTTCGGTGTTGTACTCCTTGATTTTGGTGAATGTTTGTATCTCACTGCTGCCACCATGCCTAGATATCTGAATTAAATGGAGAACACTCGAACGACGTGTGAAGGGTTACGTAGTCATTTTTTATTGAGTATAAACTGTCTGCCCGGTCAAGGGGAAGTAACTCTTAAGGGTTCCTTAAGAGTTGAAATACAGAAACATCACAGTTACCATCCGCAGGTTGAAAGACTTTCCACTATTTCTGTATATTTGTTCGCAAGTTGAAAAAGTTTCTTAAGCTGTCTTTCGTTCGCAAAGAAGAAGTTTCACTGTTACGGCAACACCCATGCAAGGAATGAGTAATGACAGAGTCAACTGGTGAAGACACTTTTATTTGTAAAAATACGGAGGTTGTCACTTGTCCTCCTGTTTCACAACTGGTCTTCAATGTGAAACTACAATAGAATATAAAGGACTATGTAGTTTTTCTAATACACAACTAATAAAATCGAAAAAAGGAGGAAAAGTTCCACGCAGACACTAACGTTCTTGTCTCCTTGGTTCCTGCCTGCTAAAAATACTTTTTTTTACCAGTATCGAATGGTGTTTGTACTCATGCAATACCTATCCGGGCAAAGCAAATTCTCTTGCATTTACAATTATTATTTAATTGAAATTTTATTCCTAAAATGTAAGATAATTGACCTAAGTCTTTCATTTTAAAATTTTGTGATAAATTACTTTTTAAGTTATTTAAGCTTTTTAAATTAGGAATTGCAATAATTATATCATCTACCCAAGTTATTACAGTTATTTTTGAATTTTTGCAATTTTTTGTATATACGCAATAATCATTTAATAATTGTCCAAAATTTTGATAAGTTAAAAAAGTGTGTAACAATTGTTCCAATTTCTTCCACTTTGTTTCAGTCCATACAAACACTTTTTAATTTGCAAACAAGTCTCTCACCGTCCTTACCTGTTCGCACAAAACCTTTTGGTTGTTCTACATAAATATCACAGTCGATATTTGCATTAAGGCATGCTGTTTTAAAATCCATCTGATGTATAATAAGATTGTTTTGTACTGCGATCTCCATTAACAATCTAATTGATGTCATTTTTACTGTCGGTGCAAAAGTTTCCTGATATTTTCTACCTATCTAGCCTTAAATTGTTCTTCATTGTTTGGTCCTAATTTTACAGCATATACCCATCTGCCTCCAATAATTTTTTGTTTTGAGGTACAGGGGTAAGTTCATAAGTTCCATTTTCTTTAAGAGCATTTACTTCATCATTCATTGCTTTTTCCCATTTTAATTTTTCAGTAGATATGATGGCTTCTTCATAGCTTTGTGGAATGTTGCTTACTCTATAACAATAATCAATAGAACAGTTTGTTATGTCTGAGTTGTCTGAATCATTCAGTAGATATGATGGCTTCTTCATAGCTTTGTGGAATGTTGCTTACTCTATAACAATAATCAATAGAACAGTTTGTTATGTCTGAGTTGTCTGAATCATTCAGTAGATATGATGGCTTCTTCATAGCTTTGTGGAATGTTGCTTACTCTATAACAATAATCAATAGAACAGTTTGTTATGTCTGAGTTGTCTGAATCATTCAGTAGATATGATGGCTTCTTCATAGCTTTGTGGAATGTTGCTTACTCTATAACAATAATCAATAGAACAGTTTGTTATGTCTGAGTTGTCTGAATCATTCAGTAGATATGATGGCTTCTTCATAGCTTTTTGGAATGTTGCTTACTCTATAACAATAATCAATTGAACAGTTTGTTGTGTCTGAGTTGTCTGAATCATTCAGTAGATATGATGGCTTCTTCATAGCTTTGTGGAATGTTGCTTACTCTATAACAATAATCAATAGAACAGTTTGTTGTGTCTGAGTTGTCTGAATCATTCAGTAGATATGATGGCTTTTCATAGCTTTGTGGAATGTTGCTTACTCTATAACAATAATCAATAGAACAGTTTGTTGTGTCTGAGTTGTCTGAATCATTCAGTAGATATGATGGCTTCTTCATAGCTTTGTGGAATGTTGCTTACTCTATAACAATAATCAATAGAACAGTTTGTTGTGTCTGAGTTGTCTGAATCATTCAGTAGATATGATGGCTTCTTCATAGCTTTGTGGAATGTTGCTTACTCTATAACAATAATCAATAGAACAGTTTGTTGTGTCTGAGTTGTCTGAATCATTCAGTAGATATGATGGCTTCTTCATAGCTTTGTGGAATGTTGCTTACTCTATAACAATAATCAATAGAACAGTTTGTTGTGTCTGAGTTGTCTGAATCATTCAGTAGATATGATGGCTTCTTCATAGCTTTGTGGAATGTTGCTTACAATAATCAATTGAACAGTTTGTTGTGTCTGAGTTGTCTGAATCATTCAGTAGATATGATGGCTTCTTCATAGCTTTGTGGAATGTTGCTTACTCTATAACAATAATCAATAGAACAGTTTGTTGTGTCTGAGTTGTCTGAATCATTCAGTAGATATGATGGCTTTTTTCATAGCTTTGTGGAATGTTGCTTACTCTATAACAATAATCAATAGAACAGTTTGTTGTGTCTGAGTTGTCTGAATCATTCAGTAGATATGATGGCTTCTTCATAGCTTTGTGAATGTTGCTTACTCTATAACAATAATCAATAGAACAGTTTGTTGTGTCTGAGTTGTCTGAATCATTCAGTAGATATGATGGCTTCTTCATAGCTTTGTGGAATGTTGCTTACTCTATAACAATAATCAATAGAACAGTTTGTTGTGTCTGAGTTGTCTGAATCATTCAGTAGATATGATGGCTTCTTCATAGCTTTGTGGAATGTTGCTTACTCTATAACAATAATCAATAGAACAGTTTGTTGTGTCTGAGTTGTCTGAATCATTCAGTAGATATGATGGCTTCTTCATAGCTTTGTGGAATGTTGCTTACTCTATAACAATAATCAATAGAACAGTTTGTGTGTCTGAGTTGTCTGAATCATTCAGTAGATATGATGGCTTCTTCATAGCTTTGTGGTATTGCTTACTCTATAACAATAATCAATAGAACAGTTTGTTGTGTCTGAGTTGTCTGAATCATCTAATATATAATTATCCAAATATTTGGGTTTATTAATTTTTCCGTTTAGAAAGGTGAATTTCAAAACACCCCAACCACAGCATTGTTAAGATCAGCAAGAATATGCTCATGTCACAATACCCTCAGGAATTGCCCAAATTTATTAATGACTATCTTATTTTGAGTGAGAATCATTAATACATAGAATAAATCTTATATGCATATATTGTCCATCAGGACAATTGAATCAGTAGAATGTTATCTAACCTTTATTAATTCTTTTTTTTTTCAAAATTAACCCTTTATCTGCAAGCAGCATTCAATTGTTTTTAAATGTACAGGAAGAGATTCTTTTGGCCATAGTAGTTCAAAAGGCTTATGATGAAGGTAAGTTGTTGAATATCCATTCTACAGTGATTTCAAGTATTCTTATTTAACATTAATAATTTTAAAAGCAGATCTATTTGACCCATAGATCACATCTAAATAGGTACTCTACTCTGGGTAACAGTGGACCTGGGAGTAATGGTAATGAAAACATACTCAATGAAATTTTATCAATAAGTATTCTATTTTGAGTCAAAATCCTTATTACATAGAATAAATCTTATATGCATATATTGTTCATCAGGACAATTGAATCAATAGGATGTTATCTAATCTTCATTAATTTTTTTTTTTCCAAAATTAACCTTTTTCTGTTAGCAGCATTTCTGTTGAGTTATTTAATAATTAATAAACATTAATAATTTTAAAAGCAGATTTATTTGAACCATAGATTACACCCTAAATAGGTATTTCTACTCTGGGTCACAGTGGAGCTAGGAGTAATGGTAATGAAATCACACTCAATGTTCTCTAGAACAAGATTGTCACCATCTGATGCAGATAAGTCACAGACCAAGGACACTCCTTTTAAGTGAGCTTTACTCTTTTGTAGGGGATAGAGTCAGCATATTCTAAGCCTTGTCATGCAAAAAATACTGGGTTGGATGGTTGATTGGCTGGTTTTATGGCATTTCAACCTTTATTGGGTTATTTAATTCTGAATTAAGCCCATTTTTTATTTTTGTTTCAAGTAACTATTCCTAGTCAATGATAAAAATATTATTCATAATTTAAGAATTAGATGAAATGTGTGGGTCGAAGTCTCAGAATATCCTTCCAACAAATAAATATAGATAAATTTAAACAAAGAAGTACAACATAGCAATACAGACTATTAATAATAGTAATAAAAATGATTCTTAAACAAACCTATTTAACCCATAAATGTGACCCTAACAGATACTATGATACCATATAAGAGTGTACCTGGGAGTAAGGGCAATGAAGACATACTCCATGCTATCCATAATGGTATCCTCCCCCTCAGATGAATGTTAGAACACCAGGTCAGAGCGGAGCTGGAAGTAATTGCTATGAAGGAGTACGCAACACTCCAGAACTGGATCATCATCAACGGATACAGGTTAGTATCAGACCGTGGACTTTTTTTGTTGTGGGGCAACTTAACACTTTGCTGTGGATACAGTACATTTTTTATACTAAGGCCCGCTGACATGGGAAGAAATGGGTGGTTGTTGGTTGGTTGGTTTATGGCATGTTAACCTTAGTTCAATCATTTAATGCTGAAGTCAGATGTTTTAATTTTGCAAACGATTATATCGTTTCAAGTAATTATTCATAATAAAAATAACCACAGTTGGGTGGTTTGGCAATTTTGATTTCAGTAATTATTCCCTTGATACCATAGTTTTTTGCTTCATTTTTTTTTTTTTTTTTGGGGGGGGGGCATAAGAAAAACATTAATTCTCTTATGTAATGATGATTAATAGGTACGCACAATTTTACTTTAGGGAGGTAAAAAAATTAAATATTAAAATACCTAATATCTAATAAATACCTAATAAATAATAAATAATAATAAAAAGGTCTTGAAAAATATGTTAATATTGTGGACAGGTGATGAGGTCTGCATTTTCTCATTTGATTAAAAAAATGTCCAGTCTAATTTCTAAAAAGATAAATCCAGAAGACCACTTCATAAGAATAAAAAAATTTTAAATTAAAAATTCAAATTAAAAAATTTCAAGATCTGAAAAAAATTATTTGAAAATTTAAGTTATTTTCGTAAAACCTAAAAAATTAATTTTTTTTAGTTAGTTTTCTATTTTCTTAGTTTTGGAAACAATATTTTTCTTTGAATTGATGCAAACAAAAAGTATTTTCTCTTATTCCATTGACCTATTTTTATTCACTTAAAATTTTAATAGTGAATTTGGTAGTGTAATTTTACTGAATGAAATTGACATCTATAATTAATAAAATCAAAACTACTTTTTATTTTCTCACTATTTTGCTTTGATGACTTCATTTATTTAATTAATAAGAAAAAGTACTTTTTAACATTTAACTTAGATAACTGAAACAAAGAGATTTCAAACATCATGTTGTATTCACACCAGGTTTTATTTATTTGAAAGCTTTCTGATCTGTCCTATTTCCCCATTTATTTTATAAAAAATTAGACTTGAACTAGATCTATTTATTAAAAAATAGTCTATTAAATGTTTTTATCAAATTTTTGTTCAATCTTTTCCTCATTCAATAGTATAAATGATAAAATTTAATTTTATTAAAATCTAAAAGTCTTTAACAACCGTTTTTTTTGATAATGTCATTAAGTTGTAATAGCACTACATGAATGGTTTCAGTTTCATAAAATATTTCAGTGCAGTTTTATATCATGAAGATGAATCTGAAAAAAATTGGTATTTCATATAAACTACCAATCTCTAACCATTGTGATATTCATGTATAGTCATGTAGAAGATGCAAGGGAATAGAAAAAAAGCAACTAACAATAATTGGTATATCATAATGATAAAGATAACAATGAAATAAACAAATGGGTTCAAATTTATATACAGAAATGAAAAAAAAAAAACAACTAATTATTCCAAAAGAAGGAATCTATTTTTAGATGGACAAGTTAATGGGTGTTAAAATGATGATTGGATAAGCATATTGTTATAGAAAAAGGTTTATGGTCTAAGATGCACTGTGATCTGCCAGGCTGCACCTCTCTGTAGATTTTCCTGTGGAGATAAGTACATACATTCTTGTAACATGTAGTGTAATTGCTGTTTGCCAAGAGTATACTGACAAACCCTGTATAGTTAGAGTGAACACACTTGAGTTAATGTCTATTAGGCTTTTACACATTGTGAGTTCTCACGTGTACTTTCAGAGCATAACTTTTTGAAAATACTGATCCACACACTTTACAAGAAAAGGGCTTTCCACCTGTGTGTGTTCTCATGTGTACTTTCAAAGAATTATTATGTGAAAATGCTGATCCACACACATTACAAGGAAAGGGCTTTTCACCCGTGTGTGTTCTCATGTGTACTTTCAATGCAGACCTTTGTGAAAATGCAGATCCACACACTTCACAAGAAAATGGTTTTTCACCAGTGTGTGTTCTCATGTGTTCTTTCAAACAAAAACTTTGTGAAAATACTGATCCGCACACATCACAAGAAAAGGGTTTTTCACCTGTGTGTGTTCTCATGTGTTGTTTCAATGTAAATTTTCTCATAAATGCTGATCCACACACTTCACAAGAAAAGGGGCTTTCACCTGTGTGTATTCTTAAGTGTTCTTTCAGTTGAGTCTTTCGTGTAAATGTCGATCCACAGACTTCACAAGAAAAAGGCTTTTCACCAGTGTGTGTTCTAATGTGTACTTTCAAATTAGACCTTTGTGAAAATGCTAATCTGCAGATGTCACAAGAAAAGGGTTTTTCACCAGTGTGTGTTCTCATGTGCTCCCTTAATCTAAGACTATGTGAAAATGTTGATCCACACACTTCACATGAATAGGGCCTTTCACCTGTGTGTGTTCTCATGTGTTCTTTTAAATGATACTTTCGTGAAAATGATGATTCACACACTTCACAAAAAAAAGGCTTTTCACCAGTGTGTGTTCTCATGTGTACTTTCAAACTAGACCTTAATGAAAATGCTGATCTGCAGATGTCACAAGAAAAGGGTTTTTCTCCAGTGTGTGTTCTCATGTGCTCCCTTAATCTAAGACTATGTGAAAATGCTGATCCACACACTTCACAAGAATAGGGTTTTTCACCAGTATGTATTCTCATGTGCTGCTTCAATGTATGACTATGTGAAAATTCTGATTTGCACACTCCACAAGAATAGGGCTTTTCACCAGTGTGTGTTCTAATGTGTACTTTCAAAGTAGACCTTATTGAAAATGCTAATCCACACAGTTCACAAGAAAAGGGTTTTTCTCCAGTGTGTGTTCTCATGTGTCCTTTCAATGTAAATTTTCTTGAAAATGCTGATCCACACACTTCACAAGAATAGGGTTTGTCACCAGTGTGTGTTCTCATGTTTACTTTTAAATAATGCCTTTGTTAAAATGCTTATACACTGACTGCACAAGAAAAAGTTTTTTCACCACTGTGCATGTGTCTTTTATATTTGGAAGTAACGGAAAATCTTCATTTGCACATTTCACAGTTGTTCAGTTTTGTATATTTACTTTCAATCATCAATTATATGAAGAGATTAGTTTAATTTAGAGGATTTTTGGAAATATTACCGTATCTAACATGTAAAAAGTGAAACAACAGCTCTCTGGTGCCATATGTATCTATTCACTATTGCTCATGACAAGTCTCATAGAAGATATTCAGTGTCCACACAGAGCTGATGAGTACAAGGTTTTGCTGGTTGAATAACACTACTATGTCCATATGGAAAAATGTAGGATTACATTGGAGAATATTGCTTAGGAGTTTGTCCTAACCCTCATAGCATCTTTTGCTCATCTAATTTGGATGGTTTCAAGAAGTTACATGCATGTAAGATTCCTGGGTCATTCTGATCTACCTTTGTCTCCAGGTGTTTTGTTAGAGTCAAAGTGATGCAACCATACAGCATCAAGGACACAACTAGAGCATGGAAGTATTCTTGTCTTTATCTATAAACATTCTAGAATGCTATCACCTTATTTCATAACATTTTTTCCTGATTCCTCTGATATCCAGCATACATTTGATTTTTTTTCCTACAATATTATTTCATTCAGTTCATTTGGTCTCCACATCAATTGATATCTGAAAAAAAAAGAAAGGCAATATTAAAGAACAGAATAAACTCATCATATTTTATTTGCAATAAAATAAATCTATATACAATTGTTCTTCAAGGAAGATTGAATATTTAAATACTTAATATTTTTTCTGTCAATGTTATACATGATAAAAAAAGAACTGCTGATTAAACTATAAAATATTGTTGAAAATGAAACAACTAAAAGTAATGAACATTTATTTGTATACAGTTATATCATTTATTAATGTATGTCTATAACCCGTCAGCCACTACTGAGCTAAATGGCTCACTGAATTTCCAAAAAATTGTAGTCCAGATTGGTTCTTCTGCATCAACCATGGGTCGCAGGGTTTCTACACTGGCTGAAAGTCTGGCCGAATGCCCACGTTGTGTTCAGATCTCAAACAACAAGAAATCTGCTATAGAAACTGATATTCCACGGTTAACAGTGGCCTAGTGGTCACATAAAGAAACAACAAATTTTTTTTTCTTTCAAACACAACAAACATTTATATTCAATAAGAGAATACAAAGTAATTATTTCTTATGGCTGTGGGAGTGATAGATCTCTAATTAATAACTTCTAGTCAGAATATAATCAGAGGCTCTGCAAAGATATTGCTCAAGCAATTTGTAAATTTGGGCTAAGTTTTTCAATAGTCTTGGCTGAAGTCAGTTTGTCTGTCTCCCCACAGAATTTGCCTTAACTGTTAACACAGTCCAAGCTTAATCTTCTCTTCAAGCCCACTCAGCTTGTCTGGCTTATCATCAAAAATGCCTCAGTTAAATAATGTCTCAACCGGAAACTTCTGATTTCCGGCTGGAATTGAAGATATCAGCATTTCTCTTTGGACATCCCACTTTGGTAAAAGTACCACCCTCTTTAGTTCTAGTCCGCCAATTGAATTTACTTCCGCTGACCAATCTAAGTAGTATCTCATCTGGTTATTTCTTGTAGGTCCCAACCAAAAGTGTGTGGTCTTTTCAACATCTGGTTTTAATTCCTTTCTTCCGATCACTTATGTGATTTTCAACAAAGAGTTTATTCTTTTGGTCAGTTAGTTCTTGAGCAGCAGAGGAGTAAGATCTCCCTAGTCTTAGACCAGAGAAGAAAACTTAGCAGGAGCTATGAGTGGATGGAGAGGGGGGTGCCACCTCTCAGGCGACAGTACAGAGTAGAAGATTGGAAGATATGAAGAATGAACAATGTCCTACACCTCATCAGTGTTCCCACTCGTTTTAGGAAATCATTTTCCAGGACGTTTCCAGGACATTTTTAAAATTTTCCAGGACAGCACTTATTCACGGTAATTTCATAATTTACTATTACGTCTAATATTGATGCATTAGGCCAGTTTTATTCTTACTTTTTATGATGTAGGGTTAATGAAGTATTTTGGGTTCATTATAGATGATGCTACATCTATCAATTAACTATGGAGATTGTCCATAAAGTCAGTGATCATTTTAAAGTTATAAATTCTTTAAAGTGAAAACAGACTTTATGGACACACTGTACAATAAAATTGTCAGGCTTCCTGTTTTTGCTTAGCCATGATCACCATTGCTGTTTTTTTATTGGTAAATCAATTTAGATATTTTACCCCTCTCCCTCCATGTTTAAAATAAATTTTTTTTTATTGAATTTGTACAAATTTCTACTCTTTACCGTACTGTGTTTTCTCACTTTTTATCGGCAAATATATGTAGATATTTCACTTCATTTTATATCTATATTATATTTTATATACTATTATATATTAAAGTTATATTTCAAAGTGAAAACATTGGAAAAGAAAACATCTCAATGAAGCATATGTTTGACTGTAGTGACCTATTGAATAGACCAAGTATAGAGATGAACACAATATGGGAACCCATTATTAAAAAGACTAAATAAAATTGTTTTTAATGTTAATTACTTTGGAAATAAAAATATCAAAAAATTACTGATGAAAGATTTTAAACCTCGAGTTGAATAGGAAATGCAAATAAACTTTTTCTAAATGATCATGATTCTTCTTGTGACACATGTCAGAATGATAGGCATGCAAAAAAAATGGTCATTGTTTTTGAATGAGATCTTTGAAGATTCTTCCACGCCTTTTTGATCAACTGTAAAACTGTTAAAAATGATTTCCCAGACTGGATCATTACTATACTTGGATACAAAGGGATCACCAGAGGAAGGCCGGAGGATATAATGGCAGAAACATACAAAAAAGATGAGGACAATAATCCAAAAAATCAAAATTATTCTTATCAAGCCTCATCTCAAAAATACAGTTCATGTTTATTTATGTTGTCATATTAGGCAGAGGTGGGAGGGGATTGTGTTTTGTACAAATTCATAAAAAGAAAATCTTATTAAACAGAATGGGTTGTTTGATTTTATTTGGTTTGTTTTATGGCATATCAACCTTAGTGGGTCATTTAATGCTGACAAACTTTTGAAATAAATTCATTCTTAATGGATAATCAATTTCTTTATATATACATTTTTCTATTCAACCCATAGATGGGACCCTAACAGGTACTACCACTCCGGTAAAGAGTGGACCAGGAAGCAATGGTGATAAAGGGGTACTCCACATTCCCCAGACCTCCAGAACTGGAACCTCACCACCAGATGTCATTCCTGGGACATGAAGACCCTCAGCTACCACCACCTAGCACATATAAAAAGGGTTGGGGTGATTATATAGGTGCTTGGGCTTGACATATCCAGCCAATTCATTGGAGGGGCCCTCTCCAACCGCCTGTCTAAACTAAGTAATGGTCTAAGCTAGGTATACCCAATTTAGCGAAAAATCTGTGCTTTTACAATACAACCCCCCCCCCCCGTTTAAAAAAAATTACAAAAAATCAGGGAACTATCCAATTTTAATTAAATTTTCAGTGTTGATTTATCAATGAATGAATTTTATAATGCATCAGTTATTTTATTTAAAAACTTTCTGATTTTTTTCAGGTCACTGAAATTTGACCCCTCCCCTTATTTTTGGGATGCAAAATACCAGTGGGGTTATATATGATTGATACTTATTTCTGCATGAATAAAAAGACAAAAGATGGAAGGCGTAAATAAAATTCATTGACTTGTTGATATTTATTTCAATGTATTATCATTTCTTTGCGTAATATACAGATGCTGTCATCCCGGACTCCTGTCCTAAAAAACGCTAGGCGGTGCTAGCTGAAAAAGTGACCCGTACTAGATATTGAACCATATAGCGGTTTGAAATCATTTTCATCAACAAATTAATTTGATAGCTACATCCTCCACACAAGTTTTTTAAAAAATGACAATATTCTAAAGCCATCCTATAAAATGTCCTTTTTTTTAGGTGTTTGAAGGAATATTTATTGGCAAATCAACATGATAAATTAGTGTGATAAATGGGAGGGGAATTATTTTAAATATCACTTTCTTATCACATTAATTTACCGATAAAAACAACTTCAAATCGCTATAACGTTCATAATTAGCATGGGTCACTTTTTCAGCAGGCTCCGCCTAGCGTATTTTAGGGCAAAAGGCTTGGAGGGCAGCATCCAAAAATTACCTTTATTCATTGCAAACACACAGTTCACAAAACTTCTTTATCTTTAGACTCAAAGGGGAAACAAATTTAGTGTGATATGTCCATGTCTATGGTAGCTCATAAGTGGCAATTCACTAACCAGATTGATAAACAAAAATTATAAAAAATCAGGGAATTATCTGATTTTAATAAAACTTTCAATGTACACTTATTAATCAACTAATTCTTTCTTTCAAATTTCTGAATCGTTTCAAGCAAACTGATTCAATGGAAATAAATCAAAATTCTTTACAATAAATATTACCATGAGAGCATATACATGGATATACATTATTAATAGGTAAAGATCCTTTCAAATATAAATTGCTTAATTCCATGGATTAAATTCTAAAAACAAATGATTATTTAATAACAAGTCTACTTTAGTATATTCATCTAATAATTTTTAGAGAAAACTCAATTGAAAAGTAAGGCCTCTACCTGTTGTAACTGAACAAATATTAACATACGATTTTTTCACAGATGATCTAAAAGAAAATTAGATTTCATATACAACAGAGTAAGAAAAACTTCCCCAAATTGTTTTTAGTTTATTAAAATTCATTTTTCAGATATTCAGTAATTATTTTCAAGAAGGCCTAAACTGATCACATGACCGAATTGGTGATACCTATATTTCAAAGTTTTTGATCGATCTAAGAATTCATTTTTAAAATATTTTTTTTCCTTTTTATTTATTATGTTATTTTACTCATTGTTTAGATTAACAACTATCAATTTAATTTTTTAGCTTAATTTGTTTCACTTCAACCCCCCCCCCTTCTTATGAATGAAAAAGACGAAAAATAATGAATTAAATTACAAATTTACTTCAGATGAATTAAAAGCAGATAATACAAAAAGTATCATTTTCTGGCTGCTTTCTGATTTAGGTCTGAAAATTAAAACGGAAAGTTTGTTGGTGGTACCCAATGACAGTTTAACTACAGTCTATGAATTAACATTTTGCCAATTGGGTTACGGTTTTAGGGGGTTAAGGTTGTTTTTAATTACGTGTTGCTTAAAATAGCTATACCAAAAAAAAATCGGCTGCTACGATTTTTAAAAATGAATTAAAAATAATTAAAGCTATTATTTAAGGTCAAACTTTGCCTAAATCGATAAGTAGTAATATAATGACCATCATTAAAAAAAGAAAAATATCATTACATTAGCAATTTACTTTTACTATATTTAAAACGATTTGTTTTGGTCAATTTTGTTCGCCGACGCCATTTTTGGTTCTTTTTAAATGGTTTTATTGGCTTGTTTACAATTTTAATGTAACATTTGCGATTGTAGAAAAATTTACCAAAAATCAGGTAATTATCCGATTTTAATGACATTTTCAGTATTGATTTATCAATTAATGAATTTTATAATGCATCAGTTATTTTTATTTCAAAACTTTAATTTAGTATTTTTGCTATGAAAAATTAATATATAAAATTCATTTAAAATATGAAAAGCCTGATGTTAAGTTTAAAATGTTATATTTTTAGATTCAAAAAATAAATATCTATTTAATGCAAACCTTACTTTATTACATCAAAGTATACTTTTTGAAGAACAACTCGATTGAAAATGTACCCACATTTTTAAGCAGAAAATATATTGATGTATATTTTTTCTTTAATAATAGCCAATTAAATAATTATCGAAATGAGTAAAAAAGAAATGTCCAAAAAATTAATTATTTATTATTTTTTTACATTTTATTTTTCGACTTTCGGTACTTATTTTCTCATAGAAAAGCTATCGTAAAAGATTTTTTGTTTGTTTCTATTCATAACTTCGGCCTTTTATCTCTTTATTTATACTACAATTACAAAACTATAAGACCAACTCAAAAAAAGGTTACGCCTCCAACATAAGGGGGGGGGGGCAAAATTAAGTGACCTGAAAAAAATGAGAAAGTTTTGAAATAAAATGAATAATGCATTATAAAGATAATTCATTGATAAATAAACACTACTAATTTCATTAAAATCCGATAATTCCCTGATTTTTGGTAAATTATTTTCTGGTGGAGGGCTAAGTCTTTTTGTCAAAAACCCAGTTTAGCCTCATTTTGGGTATACCTAGCTTTAAAAAAATAAACAACAAAAAAAAAAAAAAACAAATTACTATACATTTAATGTTGAAAAATATTTTTAAAACTAAGTTTAATTGAAATTATACATTGCAATACTAACACAAACAACTGTCTCAATAATAGATTCAATAATTAATTTCAATGGTTATAATTTGGGTTGTTTATTTTTTTAAGCAATACGTAATTAAAAACAACCTTAAAACCGTAACCCAATTGGCAAAATGTTAATTTATAGACTGTAGTTAAACTGTCTTTTGGGACAACCAAAAAACTTTCCGTTTTAATTGTCAGACCTAAAGCCCATTTTCTTTTTCAAATTGAAATAATTTTGTAATTAAATGCTTTTTTAGTTGAAATTATTTTTTACTTTAAAATGTCTCCTTTTTTGGAGAACATTTTATTTAATTAGAAGAATATATTTATTAATGAATTAAAAGAAAAAACGGGAAAAATTAATTACTTAAAAAAAAAGTCTTAAATTTCTTCAATTCTGTTATTATAATGTTGCAGTTAGAAGTTATACGATACCTCCGTGCCAAGAAGCGACCACACCAAAACAAAATACACGTGGTACTATAACAAAGATACGTCGTGCATAAAAAGGTTTTACTATGTTTATATTTCATGTAACGTACTTAAGAATACATTTACATTATACAAAGACCTACTTACATTAACAAGAGTTCTTTGTCACTCGACGAGGTTTCTTAGCTTTCCTTTAGATCTTGAGATGACAGGCCGAGAGCTAGTCAACTTTCTTGTGGTCTCATTCAAACTGGCGGAATTCGTTAACCGGCTAAATGAGGTTAATCACTAAATTTCTTGGTCTCCTGACACAGAAGAGTTCCTAATTTGTTTTACAACAATAATTTCACGTATCTTTACGCAATTAAATGAACGAACTTAATTAAAATAATTATTATAATAATGCTGGACACTACTGGAAAATAAGAAATATCTCATAAGTAACACTTTGCGACCGATACCTATATGGACTCACCAGATTGGGCTGACCAGTAGGTACCACCAATTTGACCCTGTGAAATTTACCCCCCCCCCTATATTTAACACAATGAAACTTACAGAAAATTTAATATTTTCTTAAAAAAAATTTTCCATTCTAAAGAAAAAACATAAAATAAACTCCTGATAATTTAAAAACATTTTTTTCAGTATACGGAAATAATGAAATTATGATTGAAAAACAATATTTTCATTTTTGTATTGTTAAATCAACTGAAATTTAACGTAGCTAAAAACAAGTTACGATAAGAAAGGATTTTTAAAAAATTCTATGAAAAATTAATTAATTATCTGATTTTCACGAAAATTTCCATAAATGTTTACCGTTGGATGTAAATACATCTGAAATAATTTTTTTCTAAAATATATTAGGGGAAATATTTTTTTACGAGGTCTACCCCCCCCCCTATTTTATTTTATGAGATAAAAAAAATTACGCGTCAGAAAATTTTTTTTTCTTTTTTTCTATAAAGATAAGAGTCTGAATAACTATATCAATGAAATTGTATGAATGTACCAGGTGTGGTTTTTTGAGGAAAAATTAATGAAATCGAAAATAAAAAGTGAAAAAAAAATGTCATAATATTAATATTTGAAAGCTTTTTTTTGCTTTTGTAATTGGTATGTACTATATTCAATTAAATTGTCAAAAAAAAAAAATTTTTTAAGAAATAAATTTTTAAGAGATTTTCAATCTTTTGTGTGATTAAATATTTTTATTTTCTGCGTGAAATAAATTAAAAAAAATTTTTTTCCTGCGTCAGAAAATCGAATTTTTCACGGATATTTAAAAATATGAATTTTATAATTCAGGTGAACTAAACATTTGTCCGATACGAGCTCGATTAATATTTTTAAAAGAATTTGTAATTATTATTGTTCAATAGTATTGTATGATCCTTAGAATATACGGAAGCGCATAGCTGATATATTTGTTTTACAAAGAGACAAGACGCTTCTAAGTAACCGAAGTTTGTTCCTGTTAGGCTGACAGTGTTAGCATGAAAAAAATATTTTATTTAACTTTTTTCAATAATTAAAATAAAAAGTAAGTATAATAGATTATTTTATCAGTTTTTCTCTTAGAAAAAATATTCAAATTTTCATTCCATACTTTTACGGGTTGATCGTAAAAGGGAAATAATTTGTAACTTTTCTGTCTATATTACGGTCTGAAAATTACCCTTTCGCATGTAATACGGGCAGGTTTGTTTATTTTTTAAGATAACGATGTAATTTTTTCCCAATCGGATAATTTGATCTTTGAATTAACTATTTTTCTTTGTAACAACCCTGTACGATCTTTTTTTTTTTACGAGATTTTTTATAAACAAAGTTCGGAAATATCTATTTCCGTTTTATTCAAGATGGCCTAAACTATTCAAGATGGCCTAAATTATTTTCTCTAGGGGTGGGGGTGGGGCTAAAGTCATTTTGTCAAAAATGCAATTTAGTCTCATTTTGGGTATACCTAGTTTTTTAAATAATAAAACTAACCCTAAAAAATTTTTTTTTAATATATACCTTTTAAAAAAACTATAAACGAAAGACACGTTTTATATTCAAATAGTTATTTAATCAGAAGAGAAATGCATGCAGATATGTTTATTTCAATAGTTCTTTTTGTTTTATTTAAATAAAAATAGTTCTTTTATTTACAAAAACTTTTAAACAAAAAGAATTAATTTTGAATGAAAGATAAGCTGATATTGTTATTTTTTTTTTAAAAAAAGGATTAAACTTAAAACGAATGTATTGAGGCTAAGTATTCATATTGCACAGCGGAGACAATGCATGAGAAAAAAAGAATTTACAATAAGTAAAAGAAAAAGTGAGGAGCTGGACACTTGAGGTTAACTCAGCAAAGATTTTATTACGAATCGTTACAAATGGTGCGAAACGAATGTTGGGCGTAGGTAGGTGGAGCTTTAAGCGCCTGTTGATATTACAGCAAACGTATTAAAAGAGGAATATAAGCTTATAATATTTTAACAGAAAGACGTTTATTTATTCTCCATGTGCCTCTACGGATAGTTAATATTAAAAAGTATTTATTTAAAAGAATATTTTGCTAGGGTTAAGGTTTAGCATTTAGTTTTATAATTAAAAAAAATGTGTCTAAAAACCATGTTAACAAACAACCGGATTTTAACGGTGTGAATAATAATCATGTCCTTCTGAATCAAGATCGAGATGGGGTGCTTAATGGTTATATAGTCCAAATAAACAAATGGGTTAATATTTATATACAGAAATGAAAATTAGAAAAAAAACTAAGTTTTCCAAATGATGGAAAAGTATATATACATATACTTTAAATATACGCTCCTACATTTGGGGCGCTGGTGATCGTCGTCAGTGATGTAATCTGCAGGGTTCATTGGGAAGTTTTGGGTCTTCCAAGACCTGACTTCCCTCGCCCTGCTGACCCTATCAAAGGTGATCAAACTCTGGTACAACCACCAACAATAGCCGCTAAAAGACTCTTGACAATGAAAAAGAATTTTTTTTTTCTTGGACGGTTATAGAATTCTAATCCATTCAAATACAAAGCACCACGCATCTGATTGGTTGTTAGTAACAGCCAATCAGATGCGCGGTACCTCATATTTAAATGGGATACGTAGCCAGAAACACTTTTCTCCGTTAGGATTACGAGGTTCAGATGATTAGGTAAGTCAACCCTTCTTTAATAATGAAAGGAGGGGAATGATTTTAATGATTTATATATATATATATATTGGTAAAAAAATTCAGACAAATAATTACTCTGTATATACATATATACATATGTATATATCAGTCATCCACAGACATGTGTTTCAAAGTATACTTCTAATCAGTGCTGCTCGAATTTTTAACGGCTATCTCTAGCCAGGATTGAACCCAACACAATTTTCATCTGCCAAGTTCCTAACCCTTGCGGTTCTCAATGGCTGTCAATATGGGGTGAATAATTGATTGATACATACCTATAGGGAATAGAGTCATTTTACTCTGAATTATTGGACCATATAGTGAAAATGGAAAGATAGAAAAATACGTCAATTTACCAGAGAGCTGAATAAATGTATGGAACATGAAAATGACAGTTTGGCAATTTTTATTTTAGGAAGAGAAGATAACCCTTTCGGACACAAGTCCATACAAGCAGGGGGAGATAATCATACAAGCTGGCTACGATCGGTACATTCAGATCAGCACATAAATCTGGCAGAGCTTGATGCAATGTTAAGGGGTGTCAACCTGGGGCTACAATGGAAGGCGAGCGTGATTCACCTGCAGGCGGACTCGGCCTGCGTGCATAGGTGGATTTCGGACACCCTGTCCGGGAAAACGAGAGTACGGACCAAGGCGGCATCAGAGATGTTGATAAGACGCCGGCTGAGCACGCTCCATGAATAGCTGTGGATTATGGGCTGACAATCGACGTGGCGCTCGTCAAATCTCACGCAAACCGAGCTGATCTACTCACCAGAGTGCCCCAGCGATGGCTGGATGCAATCTGTAAAGAAACGGAACCCACTGAGCCAGTGTGCACCGCGTCCATAGAAGAGCTGGATCCCGTTAGCATACGGACTATTCACCGATCTTGTGGACATCCCGGCGTAAAGCACACACTCTACTTCGCAAAATTAGTTAGTCTCGAGGTTTCTAAGGCAGCTGCGCGGGAAGTAGTCAGAGACTGCGAGGAGTGTCAATCCATAGATCCGGCCTCGGTAAGTTGGAAAACGGACAGACGTGAGAACTGGAGCAGGGTCGGAATGGACGTGACCCACCTTGGAGGTCGGCATTACTTAACGTTGATTGACTGCAGCCCCAGTCGATTTGCCATTTGGAGGCCGTTACTACGCCAGGACCCTGCCAGCATCATCCGGCAGCTGAAGACTGTATTCTACCTGCCGAACTACTCACAGATAATGTCACGGCCTTTAGTGGAGAAATGTTCACTAAATTCGCCGAGCGCTGGGGCGTCCGGGTGAGATTCCGATGTACATACGTGCCGTCGGGTAATGGGATCGCAGAGAGATTCATCGTATGATCAAGCGCATTGCCACAAGAACACAGTGCTCAGTAATGGAGGCAGTGTACTGGTACAATGTATCTCCCAAAGATGATATAACAGCTGCAACTGCACCCGCTAATGTGATACACGCATACCCGGCCCGTATAAAGGGCATCGATGTTGCATCATGGGCAGAAGACACTGGTCCCAGCAGTTATAAAGTGGGGGATATCGTCTGGGTTAAGATAACGCATGGGCGATGTACAACCCAGTTTTGAAAAGGGACAGATAACGAATGTCTACAGCCCACATTCGGTCCTTGTCGACTGGACACCCCACCACATAAAGGATGTTCGTCCTCTGCGTGGAACAGACTCCACTAGTTGCTGCATCACTTCCTCTGACGATGAAGTGCCGAGGTTGTATGAGGATTCAGCAGCATCTGAGCGCGATCACAACGACTGTGGTCAGAATGGGTCCAGAGACACAGACAGAGACACATCCGATGATAAACGAGGATGAAGATACCACCGAGCGTGTCCCGCTTAGACGAAGTAGCAGACTAAAGAGACCTGCTCCGCACTGCACTTTGTGTGATCAGGGAGGAGTGTGGATGTAATGAAAATGACATACCTCGAAACCCAAAGCGTGCGCAGGGTCATCGCAGGAAAGAAATATGGCTGTGTAGGAAAGGCTGTCTACAGTCTAAAGAGAATAAAATATACGTTTTCAGAATGTAAAGACAAAAGGAAAGCACATGTACCTTTAACCTATTTTATTTACATACAAACTCAACGACAGTCACTAAAACAAGTACTCAAGGGCAGTACTTACAATTCAGAATATCTCCCTCGTTGAGGGGGGTGTCAGGTTGAGTCTTCAGTTATTACTCCCTCACTGACGGGTGGTAGTTCTTTCAGCCACAAAGTTTGAGATGGACGCTCGTTTCTACGAGGCTTACTGGTTGGTGCCAAACCGTCAAAGAGGGTTCTTCACTCAACCTGACAGGGGACATTACCTTTACTACTTCCTGTCCCTAAAGGCACAGGAGAGTTCTAGTCCCTACAGCTGCTTTAAGCACTATATTTAACGATGGGCGATTTCAAACCAGTGAGAATGGGATTGCATGTATGCAAATTCTCTTGAGATTGGGCGTGCATATAAGCATATGGCGCCGGCCAGTTGGGAGAGTCAAGCAATTACGTACAATGACTACGACTGTCTGATAACCTGAAGGAAGCAGTTTGTTAGAGTTTTTAAAATGAATAGCAGACGAAAAATTGGGACTACCTAATATGTATCTTCATTAGTAAACTTAATTGTTACCTGTTAATTTTGGAATCCAAAATGTTTATTGAAGTAACACCTAATGCCACCATATAAACCATATTTTATTATAATGGAGATTGTGTGATTTTCTGTCTGTAACCGAAACTATATTCCTACTCAAGTCACAATTCTCTTCGTTATTGACATCACATTCTCCATTTTATTTTTATCTAAACCTCAATTATTAATAAAATTGTCTTACATTATTAATACTGTTAACCATGTCTACATACTGACAACATGCAATTATATTTATATATACTACAAAATAGCAGTTTACAGTGTGAACGGGAAGGCTAATTTGCATATTGATATTTAAAATGTGATTTTAATAAATATGTGCTTAGTATTATTGATTTCTAACTGTTTGGTTTTATTTTAATGAATATAAACAAAAGCCTCTTCTATTAATCTTAAAAGAAATCCATTAACAAGAAAAGATAAGTGTCATTTTATTATTTACTTCCTCTTTTAACTAAATACTTAAATTAGAAAAAATAACAATGAAAGACGAGAGTGATGGAAGAGTAAGTTTCAGTTGTTCCATTTTTTATTATACTCTCTCTGTTTCAAATTTTATTATACTCCTCTGTTCAAATCTTTTTATCTGTATTCTTATTTAGTTTCATTAGCCTTTCTAATTTAATACAATATTTTATTACATTAAAACTTAAATACTTGCACCCAGAGGGTGCATATATTTGCTAGTCATAATAATATGGAAATCTAATCTGTCTGATGAGATAAAACAAGAATTCTTCTGAGCTGGAGCCATGTTAGTGCAACTGTAGGGCTTCACAAAAAACAATTGCTTTGAAAAAAGATAGATAGGAACTATAAAAGGATGCTGTGTGTTGTCCTGAAAAAAATCCTGGAAGCAGCACCCTACATAAATCAGCTATATGGACACTTACCTCCTATCACACAAACCATCTGAGTAAGACGAGCAAGACATGCTGGACACTACTGGAAAAGTAAGAACTATCTCGTAAGTGACATTTTTTGGAGATACCTATATATGGATACACCACAATGGGCTGACCAGTGAATAGTTATATTTATCAGCTTTCTGCAGGATGCTATGGGGAGAAATGACTGAGAGATTTTGTGACATTATCCATGGGAATCTGCGCTGTGTGACATGATGATGATGATAATGATGATGGCATTATAATTTAATGTATTTACCCAACTACTTTGCCATGGACAGGATGTGACACAGGGGAAGTGGAATACAGCTGTTTTTAATTCAGTTTTCTTTCTCCTAGATTGGTTGCTATACAAAGGCTAAAGAACCCAGTCTGCCCTACTATTTGCCTATAGTTGGTAGGAGAATGGATTGATTCATGGCTTCCCCCAAGATCATCAGTGCAAAATAAACAGGTGAACAAATAAAGAAAGAATATAATATAATAATGCTGGAAACTACTGGAAAAGTAAGAACTATCTCGTAAGTGACATTTTCCTGGCACTGCCTATATATGGACTCACCAGTTTGGGCTGACCAGTGTAAAGTTATATTTTAGCCATGGGAATCTGTGCTGTGTGACATGATGATGATAGCATTAAAATTTAATGTATTTACCCAACTACTTTGTCATGAACAGGATGTGACACGGGGAAGCGGAATACAGCTGCTTTGAATTCAGTTTTCTTTCTCCTAGATTGGTTGCCTTCCAAGGGCTAAAGAATGCAGTCTGCCCTACTATTTGCCAATAGCTTGAAAAAGAAGGGTTGTTTGTTAACAGACGATTTTTAGAGGGTTATTTTTTTTATTATAAAACTAACACCTAACCCTAACAAAATATTTTTTAAATAAATACTTTAAACTATAAACGAAGACACGTTTTATATTCAAATAGTTTTTATTTAATCAGAAGAGAAATGCATGCAGATATGTTTATTTCAATAGTTTCAATCTTTTCCTCGTTCAATAGTATAAATGATAAAATTTAATTTTATTAAAATCTAAAACAACCGTTTTTTTTCTTGGATTATGTCATTCAGTCGTAATAGCACTACATGAGTGGTTTCAGTTTCATAAAATATTTCAGTGCAGTTTTATATCATGAAGATGAATCTGAAAAAAATTGGTATTTCATATAAACTACCAATCTCTAACCATTGTGATATTCTGTATAGTCATGTAGAAGATGCAAGGGAATAGAAAAAAAAGCAACTAACAATAATTGGTATATCATAATGATAAAGATAACAATGAAATAAACAAATGGGTTCAAATTTATATACAGAAATGAAAAAAAAAAAAACTAATTATTCCAAAAGAAGGAATCTATTTTTAGATGGACAAGTTAATGGGTGTTAAAATGATGATTGGATAAGCATATTGTTATAGAAAAAGGTTTATGGTCTAAGATGCACTGTGATCTGTCAGGCTGCACCTCTCTGTAGATTTACCTGTGGAGATAAGTACATACATTCATGTAACATGTAGTGCTGTTTGCCAAGAGTATACTGACAAACCCCTGTACAGTTAGAGTGAACACACTTGAGTTAATGTCTATTAGGCTTTTACACAGTGTGAGTTCTCATGTGTACTTTCAAAGCATAACTTTTTGAAAATACTGATCCACACACTTTACAAGAAAAGGGCCTTTCACCTGTGTGTGTTCTCATGTGCTCTTTCAATGTACATTTTCTTGAAAAGGCTGATCCACAGACTTCACAAGAAAAGGGCTTCTCACCAGTGTGTGTTCTCATGTGTAGTTTCAATGCAGACCTTTGTGAAAATGCTGATCCACACACATTACAAGGAAAGGGCTTTTCACCAGTGTGTATTCTTAAGTGTTGTTTCAATTGAGCATTTCGTGCAAATGTCGATCCACAGACTTCACAAGAAAAGGGCTTTTCACCAGTGTGTGTAATCATGTGAGATTTCATATGAGACTTTAGTGAAAATGCAGATCCACAGATGTCACAAGAATAGGGTTTTTCACCAGTGTGTGTTCTCACGTGCTCCTTTAATCTAAGGCAATGTGAAAATGCTGTTCCGCACACTTCACATGAATAGGGTTTTTCGCCAGTGTGTGTTCTCATGTGTTCTTGCAAATGATCCTTTCGTGAAAATGAAGATCCACACACTTCACAAGAATAGGGTTTTTCACCAGTGTGTGTTCTCAGGTGCTGAATAAATTTAGAATTATGTGAAAATGCTGTTTGGCACACTCCACAAGTATAGGGCTTTTCACCAGTGTGTGTTCTCATGTGTACTTTCAAAGTAGACCTTAGTGAAAATGCTGACTTGCAGACATCACAAGAAAAGGGTTTTTCACCCGTGTGAGTTCTCATGTGTACTTTCAAAGTAGACTTTAGTGAAAATGCTGATCCGCAGACATCACATGAAAAGGGCTTTTCACCTGTGTGTGTTCTCATGTGTTCCTTCAATCTAATATTATAAGGAAATGCTAATCCACACACTTCACAAGAATACGAATTTTCACTAGTGTGTGTTTCATGTGTACTTTCAAATTAGTACTTTGCGAAAATGCTGATCCACAGACTTTACAAGAAAAGGGTTTTTCACCAGTGTGTGTTCTCATGTGTACTTTCAAAGTAGACCTTACTGAAAATGCTGATCCGCAGACATCACAAGAAAAGGGTTTTTCACCAGTGTGTGTTCTCATGTGTTCCTTCAATCTAATATTATAAGGAAATGCTAATCCGCACACTTCACAAGAATAGGGATTTTCACCAGTGTGTGTTTTCATGTGTACTTTCAAAGTAGACATTAGTGAAAATGTTGATCTGCAGACGTCACAAGAAAAGGGTTTTTCACCAGTGTGTGTTCTCATGTGCTCTTTCAATCTAAGTTTATATGAAAATGCTGATCCACACACTTCACAAGAAAAGGGTTTTTCCCCAGTGTGTGCTCTCATGTGTTCTTTCAATATAAATTTTGTTGAAAATTCTGATCCACACACTTCACAAGAAAAGGGTTTTTCACCAGTGTGTGTTCTCATGTGTACTTTCAAAGTAGACCTTAGTGAAAATGCTGATTTGCAGAGGTTACAGGAAAAGGGTTTTTCACCAGTGTGTGTTCTCATGTGTACTTTCAAAGTAGATCTTAGTGAAAATGCTGATTCGCAGACGTCACAAGAAAAGGGTTTTTCACCAGTGTGTGTTCTCATGTGTTCCTTCAATCTAATATTATAAGGAAATGCTAATCCGCACACTTCACAAGAATAAGGATTTTCACCAGTGTGTGTTTTCATGTGTACTTTCAAAGTAGACTTTAGTGAAAATGCTGATCTGCAGACGTCACAAGAAAAGGATTTTTCATTAGTGTGTGTTCTCATGTGCTCTTTCAATCTAAGCTTATATGAAAATGCTGATCCACACACTTCACAAGAGAAAGGTTTTTCCCCAGTGTGTGCTCTCATGTGTTCTTTCAATATAATTTTTTTGGAAAATTCTGATCCACACACTTCACAAGAAAAGGATTTGTGTGTTCTCATGTTTACTTTTAAATAATGCCTTTATCAAAATACTTATACACTGACTGCACAAGAAAAATGTTTTTCACCAGTGCACATATGTCTTTTAAATTTCTAAGTCATGGAAAATCTTTATTTGCACTTTTCACAGTTGTTTGGTTTTGTATATTTATTTTCAATCATCAATTATATGAAGAGATTAGTTTAATTTAGAGGATTTTTGGAAATATTACCATATCAATCATGTAAAACGTAAAACAGACAAGTCTCATATGTACCTAGAAGTCTCATAGAAGGTATTCAGTGTCCACTACTATGTCCATATGGAAAAATGTAGGATTACATTGGAGAATATTGCTTAGGAGTTTGTCCTAACCCTCATAGCATCTATTGCTCATCTAATTTGGATGGTTTCCAGAAGTTATATGCATGTAGGATTCCTGGGTCATACAGATCTACCTTTGTCTCCAGGCGTTTTGTTAGAGTCCAAGTTATGCAACCATACAGCATCAAGGACACAACTAGAGCATGGAAGTATTCTTGTCTTTATCTATAAACATTCTAGAATGCTATCACCTTGTTTCATAACTTTTTCCCCTGATTCCTCTGATATCCAGCATACAATTGATTTTTTTTCATACAATATAATTTTCCATTTGTTCTCCACAGCAATTGATATCTGCAAAGAAAGAAAAGGCATTATTAAAGAATAGAATAAACTCATCATATTTTGTTTGCAATTATAGGATTTTAATTTAATTTCAGTTTTAGTTAATTTTAATATTTCTCAGACTTCCAGTTCAATCAAAGATAAATCTATATACAAGGAAGATTAAATAAAATATTCAAATACTTAATATTTTTTCCGTCAATGTTATACATGATAAATAAGTATGCTACTCAGGTAGAAAATAAGTACCGAAAATCGGAAAGTAAAATTAAAAACTAAAAAATAATTTTTGGATATTTTTTTTTTACTCATTTTGATAATTATTTAATCTTTATCTAATTATTTATCTTATAAAAGAAAAAAGTATACATCAATATTTGCTTTGTTTAAAAAGGGGCGCGCTAATTTTCAATAGAGTTTGTGACAAAAAATTATTAGAGATTGATACTAAATTAGTTATTTAAAAAATATAACATCATGATACTCACATCTTAAATGAATTTTATATATTAATTTATCATAGCAGAAATACTTAATTAAATCAGAAAGTTTTGAAATAATAGAACTGATGCATCATGAAATTCATTTCATTGATAAATCAATACTGAGAATTTCATTAAAATCAGATAATTCCCGGATTTTTGGTAATTTTTTCAATCGAGAGCTAAATTTATTTTGTAAACACGGATTTTACAGCAACTCCAGTGACCATATTAAGTCGTATTTAATAAAAAATTGACCGAAAAAATAGTTTTAAATGTATTAAAAATAAATTACATGTGGAATATTATTTTGCTTTTGTACTGATACTCATTATGTAACTACTTTTCAACTTAGACAAAAACTTGACCTTAAATAATCAATTTAATTTTAATTTGACCTTAAATAATCGATTTAATTTTAATTAGTTTTTAAAATGAAAAGCAGACAAAAAAATTGGTATCCCTAGTCTAAGCAGAGTGTTGCATGTCATCCACTAGGATTCCATTCTTAAGCATCACGGGTAGCCACACATGGCCAACAGGTGGTCCATTGAGGAGAGGGTCTTACACCTCTGCAGAGATGCAGTTGGTGTATTCTAAAAACCCAGCCCAACAGGGCTAGGGGTGGGTCATAAAATATCTAAATTGATCTATGAATATAAAGCTGAGGGGTGGTAATTGTATAATATCTACATATATTTGCAGATAAAAAGCGAAAAACACAGCATGTACATATTTGAAATTTGAATTTGTTTTGTAAAAATTCATGGATTCATAGTCAAAATATTAAACAGGGGGAATGGGTAAAATATCTAAATTGATTTGGCAATGAAAAGCAGAGGTGGGGTGGGTCATTGTAAAATATCTCTATTAATTTGCCGATAAAATGTGAAAAACCCAACTCGGAAAATATCTATATTTGGCTAGAATTATGTCTTATGCCGGCAATTAAAAACATAGCATAAATTATGGCAGGAATCTGAGACAACAAAAACATTAAAATGACCAATAAAGAACACTTACTTTAACTGAGTTGAAATGACATTTGATGTCCCTGAAAATTTTGTCCAAGTGCCGCTTGCTTGAAGCCTTGCTAGGAAGGTGTGTCCCCCCATCCCACACTGTCAACATGACTAACATCCGAAAAACTACCGAGACTAAAATTAAATCAATTTTTTGTTGTTGGAAAATTTTTACTTTTCAGTGTTTCCAAAAATATTTAACAAACTTTTTTTGAATGAACATTAATTTTATGTAATTCTTAAATGTAATTTTTTTAAAATTGTTCATTTTAAGTCAAAATTTTGCGTGTGTGCTATTCTATATAAGTACAGAAAATTCTTTTTAAATGTTCTAAATTTTATGAGGTAGAGGGGCAGTGTTGTAAAACGTAAATTATTTTTTAACCTTTCTTTAACGAAATACCTCAATATCTTTAATCTGTAGTCTGATGACAAATTCTTGTCTTGTTCAGTGTCGTGTAAAAATAAATCAAACTAGTGTTACATGATGAAAGCG
Source organism: Doryteuthis pealeii (assembly GCA_023376005.1). NCBI lineage: Eukaryota > Metazoa > Mollusca > Cephalopoda > Myopsida > Loliginidae > Doryteuthis > Doryteuthis pealeii. Next base: position 85,553,970 of record CM042151.1, read on the forward strand.
AAACTTCAAAATAGCCAGTCAGATGCATTTTTACTGTGTAATGAATATTCATGACCAGTTTTGGAAATGTTGGGTAGGTTCATTGAGCATTAAAACAAAAACAACAAAAAAATAAATAAAAAAGCGCTCTTGTTATTTTACTAGCTATATTTACATAACATATTTATTAACACCCTTTTTCCAGGTTTTCCAATACTGGAAAATGTACATTTCATTTTCCAGGTTTTCCATGATGCGTAAGAACCCTGCTCATCTTTGTCATTTTTTTGTTGTTGTTCACCTGAAATTGTCTTGTCCTGTCTTTGCTTTCTCCTCGTTATTGTCAAACCACACCAGGAGTGGGAGCACTGAGGCAGTGTTACGGGACATGTTACCAGGCGATCACAAGACAATCATGGCCAGTAAAGTTGGAAAGTGCAACAGGTGCAAGTAGGATGCACAGCAAAAATTCTGCAGGTGCCTCGGCCCCTAGGGGTAGGTTTACATTTTATTATATATTTCATTATTATTAATTCTATATATATTTATCATATGATTTTATTATATATTATTATTAATATTATTAATTCCATATATTTCATTATATAATTTTATTATTTCAGTTTTATATATTATTATTGTATAATTTTTCTGGATGCAGTCCGTCTGCACCAGTGGACTTAACATTACTTTTACTATAACAATATCTAGCAGAATTAACAAAAACTTATATAACAGTTGCAACAATATTACCTGCAAAGATTCACATAAGTAATCCCTTTCCATTTTCCCTTTGATATTTGATTTGATCTGAGATATCAATTAAATAGTATTTTATTTTTCAATAACTACATTTATATGAAAATAAATATCCTGTAAATGTGCCAAAGTAAAATGATAGACTGATTGAATTTAATGGCATTTCAACCCATCAAGACTTATTTATTGCCTGGAGATTAGGGAATTACTCAAAAAGAAGGCTTGGTTCTTGACAAGATCTTTACCTTCTCAAAAACTTTCTTGGAAATGCATGAGCAAAGAATTACACTAAAATTGGATAGCCACAAAATGCTCAATTGTAACATTAGCATAAAGTTCCATTTTCTGCATAGCCATCTTGCTACCTTCTTGGAAAACCTTGATGTGGTCAGCAATGAGTAAGATGGGTGATTCCACCAAGATTTGAAATTCATGGAACAATGGTATCAAGGGATGTAAATATGATGGCTGTGTATGGAGCATAAAGTGAAATTGTCATATTAAAGACTCTAGAAAAAAAACAATGTGTAAATATTTATCTTAACTACTTCAATACAACTTGACTTACAGTAACAATATCCTTTATATGAAAAAGATGAATTTGTACAGACATTATAGTTGAGTAATTTTAAAAAATAATTTTCAATTGAATATTTTAAAAACTTTCTATAAAATAAGCTCAAATTTATTACATGCAGTATTTTAATGGTTTTTGAGACCAAGTGAGGATATAAAAAGTTTATATCATAGAGACAAAACTACGGTAATATTTGGATTCACAGTTCAAAAGTTAGTAAAAAACAAGTGTCAGATCCAACTCAACAAACATGTTCCCCAGTGTTATATAAAACTCCAATGATATTTTGCTCCACAAAAATAAGGGTGGGGGTCTTTGCACCCCAAAAATAAGGGCAGGGATCAAATGATATTTTGTACACCAAAAATAAGGGTGAAGTCAAATGATATTTAGTACCCCAAAATTAGGTGTGGAGCTTAAATGATTTTTTGCACCCCAAAAATAAGTGTGGAGGTTAAATGATATTTTGCACCCCAAAAATAAGGGTGGATGTCAAATGATATTTTGTAGCCCAAAATTAAGTGTGGATATTAAATATTTTGCAACCCCAAAATAAGGATGGTGGTCAAATGATATTTTGCACCCAAAATAAGGGTGGAGGTCAAATGATATTTTGCAACCCAAAAATAAGAGTGGAAGTTAAATGATATTTTGTAGCCCAAAATTAAGTGTGGAGGTTAAATGATATTTTGCACCCCCCAACAAAGACTGGAAGTCAAATGATATTTTGCACCCTAAAAATAAGGGTGGAGGTTAAATGATATTTTGTAGCACAAAAATAAGGGTGGGTATCAAATGATATTTTGCACCCAAAAAATAAGGGTGGGTATCAAATGATATTTTGCACCCAAAAATAAGGGTGGTATCAAATGATATTTTGCACCCAAAAAATAAGGGTGGAGGTTAAATGATATTTTGTAGCACAAAAATAAGGGTGGGTATCAAATGATATTTTGCACCCAAAAATAAGGGTGGGTATCAAATGATATTTTGCACCCCAAAAATAAGGGTGGAGGTTAAATTATATTTTGCACCCCAAAAATAAGGGTGGGTATCAAATGATATTTTGCACCCCAAAAATAAGGGTGGAGGTGAAATGATATTTTGCGCCCCAAAAATAAGGTGGGTATCAAATGATATTTTGCACCCCAAAAATAAGGGTGGAGAAATGAATATTTTGCACACCAAAAATAAGGGTGGAGGTTAAATGATATTTTGGCACAAAAATAAGGGTGGGTATCAAATGATATTTTGCACCCCAAAAATAAGGGTGGATATCAAATGATATTTTGCACCCCAAAAATAAGGGTGGAGGTTAAATGATATTTTGTAGCACAAAAATAAGGATGGAGATCAAATGATATTTTGCACCACAAAAATTAAGTGACCTGAAAATACACAGACAATTTTTAAAAAATAAAATAACTGATACATTAGAAAATTTATTCATTGTTAAATCAACATGGAAAATTCATTTAAATTTGATCATTCCCTCTTTTAGGATGAATTTTTTTCAATAAAGGGTAGTGAATTGATTTTGTAAAATGCATATATGACATCACAATTGTTGGTGTCTATTTAAAATGAAAGCATTAATACATAAAGGGGTGAAAATTTTATAAAAATTGGAAAATTCCTTGAATTTTAGTAATTGCTTGAAAATTAAAAAAAAAAAAAAAAAATATTTTTACTTTTTATCTCCCCTTGCAATTATTGTTTATACCTAACTATTATAAAATGGGCAGCGATTTTCACTTTCAAAACGAATTAAAATTAAATTGATTATTTCAGGTCAAATTTTTGTTTAAGTCAAAAAGTAGTAACATAATGAGAATCAGTAATAATGCAAAATAATATTACATATGTAATTTATCTTTAATACATTTTAAACAATTACATTTGCCTAAAAAATGATTATGTGAAAATTTATGACACACTCAAAATAAACCCTCTTATTTAAATGTAATATCATTTTTTTTCTCAAAGAGTGTACTCAAATTCGTAGTACAAGTCTTTGGGTCGGTGAAAGTAAGAATTTAATTATTCGTGCTTGTAAGTAAATAAATTGTAATAATAGATTAAATAATTGATACTAACCTCTTTCTATCGTATTAGTTTCGATTTGTCTTCATAAATACAATATCAAAGTAAAGGATATAAATATATCACGCCAATGAAACATTGATTTAAAATTGTTTGTTAGCGATACATTTATTTTCTGTAAATATCCATGTACGAAAATTTAAAGGGAGATAATCATTTATTTATTTAATAATGGAGAAAAAAATTATTTATTTTTTAATTTTTATCTATCTACCAATTTATTTTTAAATATTTTTATTTTATTTATTAAGATGTTATTTTACCGTTGTTTAATTCAAAAACTATTTATTTAAAAATTTAGCTTTTTTAGTTTAATTCGTTACATATCAAATTTCCCTTCTTTTTTATGAATGAAAAAGACGAAAAAATAATTACATAAATTACAAATTTACTTTTGATTAATTATAAACAGATTATACAAAAAGTATCATTTTCTTTTTCAAATTGAAATCATTTTTCACTTTAAAATGTCTCCTTTTTGGGAACATTTTATTTAATTAGAATATATTTATTGACGAATTAAAAGAAAAAACCTGAAAAATTAATTACTAAAAAAACAAAAAACTCTTAAATTTCTTCTATTCTGTTATTATAATGTTGCAGTTAGACGTTATACAACAGCTCCGTGCCAAGAAGAGACCTCGCCACAACAAAATAAACGTGGTATATAACAAAGATACGTCGTGCACAAAAAGGTTTTACTATGTTTATATTTCCTGTAACGAACTAAACAATATATCTACATTGTACAAAGACCTACTTACATTAACAAGAGTTCTTTGTCACTTCAGGTTTCTTAGATTCCTTTAGATGTTTAGATGACAGGCCGAGACTTTCTTGTTGTCTCATTCAAAATGGCTGAATCGGAAACCGGATAAATGAGGTTAATCACTAAATTTCTTTGTCTCCTGAAACAGAAGAGTTCCTGTTTTGTTTTACAACAATAATTTCACGTATCTTTACCCAATTAAACGAAGGAACGTAATTAGAATAATCAATTAAAAAAAGATTTAAAGCAATTACCAAAAAAGGAAGAGATTGTCCAATCATAATTAGATTTTTCATTTTATATGATTATGAATAGCTTATTTTAGCTACTGGAAAAATGAGCCGAAAATGCGTGTTTGACAAAATGACTTTAGCCCCCTTACAGAAAATAATTTACCAAAAATCAGGGAATTATCGGATTTTAATGAATATTCAGTGTTTATTTATCAATGAATGATCTTTATAATGCATTATTTATTTTATTTCAAAACTTTCTCATTTTTTCAGGTCGCTTAATTTTGACCCCCCTCCCCTTATGTTGGGGCATAACTTTTTTTCAAGTTGGTCTTATATTGTACCAATTACAGTATAAATAAAAAGATAAAAGACCGAACTTATGAATAGAAACTTGGGAGTAGCAAAAAAAATCGGATACTACGAGTTTTAAAAGCGAATTAAGAATTATTAAATCTATTATTTAAGGTCAAAGTTTGTCTAAATCGATAAGTAGTACCATAATAACCATCATTTAAAAAGAAAAATATCATTACATATGCAGTTTATTTTTAAAAGATTTAAAAGTATTTGTTTTGGTCAATTTTGTTCGCCGACGCTATTTTGGCTGTTTTTCAATGGTTTTAGGCGCTTGTTTACAATTTTAACTTAACATTTGGTATGAAAAAACATTTACCAAAAATCAGGTAATTATCCGATTTTAATGAAATTTTCAGTATTGATTTATCAATTAATGAATTTTATAATGCATCAGTTATTTTATTTCAAAACTGTAATTTAGTATTTTTGCTATGAAAAATGAATATATAAAATTCATTTAAAATATGAAAATCCTGATGTTAAGTTTAAAATGTTATATTTTTAGATTCTAAAAATAAATATCTACTTAATGCAAACGCGAATGTTATATTAAAATTGTAAACAAGTGCTTAAAACCCTTGAAAAAGAGACAGAATGGCGGATCACGTCGAAATTGACCAAAACAAATGGTTTTAAATCTTAAAAATAAACTGCAAATGTAATGATATTTTTCTTTTTTTAATGATGGTCATTATGTTACTACTTATCGATTTAGACAAAGTTTTACCTTAAATAATAGATTTAATTATTTTTAATTCGCTTTTAAAACTCATAGTATCCGATTTTTTGCCAGTCCCTAGCTTATTTTATTAAAATGAACATTTTTCTGAATTATTGGACTGAGTGAAAATGAAAAGGTACAAAAATATGTCAATTTTACCAGAGTACTGAATAAATGTATGGAACATGAAAATGACAGTGATACCAAATTTAATTGGAATGTTTGGAAAGGTGAATTTTAAAATACCCAAACCACAGCATTGTTAAGATCAGCAAGAATATTCAGAAGTGTCATGGAAACCCAAAGAGACTGGCAGTCATTCAGATTTCTGTGAAAAAACTTGCAAGGAATGAAATCTTATTATAATGGAGATTCAGTGCATGTCTGTAATGAAAACTGTCACTGCTTATGTCACAATACCCTCAGGAATTGCCCGAGTTTATTAATGACTATTTCATTTTGAGTGGAAATTATTAATATATATAATAAATCTTATATGTATATATTGTCCATCAGGACAATTGAATCAGTAGAATGTTGCTTTTTTTTTTTTTTTCAAAATTAACCCTTTTTCTGCCAGCAGCATTCAACTGTTTTTAAATGTAGAGGAGAGATCCTTTTGATCATGGTTGGTCAGAGGGCTATTTGACCCATAGATCACACGTTAAATAGGTACTAACTACTCTGGGTCACAGTGGATCTGGGAGTAATGGCAATGAAAGCACACTCAATGTTCTCTAGAACTAGATTGTCACCATTGATGCAGAGAAGACACAGACCAAGGACATTCCTTTTAAGAGAGCTTTACTCCTTTGTAGGGATAGAGAGCATATTCTAAGCCTTGTCAGCATAGCAAAAAATACTGGGTTGGATGGTTGATTGGCTGGTTTTAAGGCATGTCAACACTTGTTGGGCTATTTATTTCTGAAATCTCTGCTTTTATAATAATAATAATAATAATAATAACAACAACAGTTAGATTTGGTCAGCTTGGCAATTTTTATTTTGGAAGGGAAGATAACCCTTTCGGACACAAGTCCATACAAGCAGGGGCAGATAATCCCCATCATAATAATAACCATAGATTTGGTCAGCTTGGCAATTTTGATTTTGGTATTTTCCCTTGATACTGCAATTTTTTTATTTAGTATTTTATCTTTCTATGGAAACATTCTCTTGTAATTAATAATAGTAATAAAAATAATTCTTAAACAAACCTATTTAACCCATAAATGTGACCCTAACAGATACTATGATACCATATAAGAGTGTACCTGGGAGTAAGGGCAATGAAGGTATACTCTTGCTATCCAGAATGGGATCCTCCCCCTCAGATGCATGTTAGAACTCCAGATCAGAGCAGAGCTGGAAGTAATGGCTATGAAGGAGTATGCAACACTCTCCAGAACTGGATCACCAGCATCAGATACAGGTTAGTATCAGACCTTGGACTTTTTTTTTAGTGGGTGTCATAATATTCTGAGAAATCTAAGAATATCCTGAATAATATAGTACAAGGGTTAATTATTTATTGGGAAAAAGAAAAGGATAAAGTATAAAAGTTAAAAAGTAAATGGAAAGGTAAGAGCGGCCAGAAAAAAAGGTTTAATTCCTTAGGTTTTGTTTTGATTTAAAAAATGACCGGGTAAAAAAATTGACTGAGCCAGATGGTAACTGTGAGACGATAAGAGATAGACGGTTAGAGAATGGAGTTGAGACGGTAACGCAACAGATGATAGAAGCAGATCGTTAGACAGAGTTGATAATGGTTTTGTGGAGAATAGTTTTTGGATTCGACGGTTGAGAATGTAAGAGATAAAAACAAATTGAAGGGAAAGAAGAAAAGTGGATTATCGAAGAGAAAAATAAGAAGAGTGAATTGGTAGGACTGAGGTGAAGGTAAAGTTTGTAGAATGGAAAAGAGATTTTTTAAGAAAAAAAATTAATTTGAAAAGGAAAGAAAACGAAAAGAAGTGAATTTTTGGAAACGGATTTGAATAAAAAAGAAAAGAGAAAAATGAGGAACTTATATTTAATGAAAAAAAAGGAAAGAAAAGAAATAACAAAAAAAAAGGAACTTATGTTTTAACAGAAAAAAGAAAGGTATTTATTGAACTGTTTCATGAACTTTTATGTATTTTGCATCTGTATGTTTTAAAAAAAAAAAGTAAATAATTATTTTTTATAAAATAAAATAATTATTTATCACTTATAAATTGTCTTATTGACTTTCTTTTTTTTTTTGCTTGAAAGAAAAACGTTCTATATTTTCCCCTGAAATATTTTTTCCTTGGAGAGTCAATTGTCTAACCACTTAGGACTCACACGACTCAGCGAAGGTGTTTGAATAAATAGACAGAACACTTTATGACAGTGGGGGATCTTAACATTCTGCTGCAAATACAGTCACTTATTCTAGCCCTGCTGACATGGGAAGAAATAGGGTGGTTTGTTGGTTGGTTGGTTTATGGCATGTTAACCTAGTTCAATCATTTAATGCTGAAGTCAGATGTTTTGCAAATGACAGGTTTTTGGTAATTTTTTTTGGGGGGCATAAGAAAAACATTAATTCTCTTGTGTAATGATGATTAATAGGTATGCACAATTTTATTCTAAGGAGATAAAAAAAAATTAAATATTAAAATACTTGTTATTATATTATCCCATTTTAAAGAATTTTTTAGCACTTAATGATGTAATTTTATAATGTATAAGTTATGTTATTAAAAAGAGTTTGAAAAATATGTTAGGATCGTGGACCGGTGGTGGGGTCTGCATTTTCTCATTTGATTAAAAAAAATGTCCAGAAAACCACTTCATAAGAATAAAAAAAAGTTCAATTAAAAAATTTCAAGATCGAAAAAAGTTATTTGAAAATTTAAGTTATTTTCTTAAAACCTAAAATTTTTTTTTTTTTTTTATTGAGTTTTTCTATTTTCATAGTTTTGGAAACAATATTTTTCTTTGAATTGATGCAAACAAAAAGTATTTCTCTCAATTGAAAAAATTTTACTGAATGAAATTGAGTTTTCACCATCATATCTCATAATGTTCAGTTTTTAAATCCAGAAGAGTTTCAAGATCAAGTAGTGAGTTTTCTATTTTCGTAGTTTTGGAAACAATATTTTTCTTTGAATTTATGCAAACAAAAAGTATTTTCTCTTATTCAATTGACCTATTTTTATTCACTTAAAATTTTAATAGTGAATTTGGTAGTGTAATTTTATGTATAAAATTGACATCTATATGTACCCATAATTTATTTTCAATTTTCACTGACAAAGCTAAAGTGTGAAAAATCACATCTGCTTTTATCTCTGCATACTGGTTACTGTTTTAAAGAGTTAACTATTGAAAATGAATAATAGAAATTTGATTTCAACAGACAACTCCATAAAACATGTGTAGAAACCTGTCATTATGGAAATAATGGCATAATTCAACGAAACGATTTCTCAATTTCTTAATAAGATTTGAAAGAATTAGAAAAAATAAAAACAATTATTAATTTTGTTATTTAATCTTGAAAATTACATTAAAAACCCAGATTTCCTTGAAGATTAACAATTCGATGAAACCAGAAAATTGTTTTGTTAGAAAGCAAAAATACCAAATTAGAAACCAAATGAAAAACAGCAATATCAAAGGGGGGGGGGGTCTAATAAGAATGAAAGTAAACTCTGGGGGGCACAGTTAAGTCCGACACGTTTGCTCTCCCAACTGATCAAGTGTTCAGTCTGGAACAATCTCTCCCAACAATGCTGCACTCTTTCTCACCAACACTATCCAAATATCTTCTTTTTCTCTTCCACTCGTCGCAACAGCCAAAATGCTACTACAGGCTTTTTTTCACGGTTTGTGAGGGCAGGTCTTTAAATACACAATTACAGTGTTCATCCGGGCTCCTCACTCAGAATTGCCTGTGCAGCACGTGCAACATTCATCAGCACGCATCAATCCTCACGACAAGACTTCACATCCGGGTTACTCTGTACAGATTAGTAATTCACATGCGTCAGGCCATGACTCACGATCAGGAGGATGTGAGTTCAATCTCCCCACTTGCCCCTGATCTCATTCTGTATGCCAAACACAGTCGTACATGCTTCGAACCACTACGTGCGGGTTTCTCTCGCCACGGGGGGTGGGGTGGAATCAATAGAAAAAATAATTCTTAATATGTAATTTTAGATATATATTTGAGATAAAAACAAATTGGCTAATAAATAATATTTCACTTTTCTTCTTTACAATAATTTTATTTTTATGATTGGCAAACTGGCTTACCAGAAAAGAGTTACATTTTAAAAAATTCGACTTGTAAAATTTAACATTGACACAAAAATTGCAACTACTTTTTATTTTCTCACTATTTTGCTTTGATAACTTCATTTATTTACTTAATAAGAAAAAGTACTTTGAAACATTTAACTTAGATAACTGAAACAAAGAGATTTCAAATATCATGTATTCCCACCAGGTTTTATTTATTTGAAAGCATTCTGTACAAAACTATGATATAGATTTCTGATCTGTCCCATTTCCCATTTTTTATAAAGAATCTGACTTGAACTAGATTTTTTTAATAAAAAATAGTCTATTTAAATGTTTTTATCAAATTTTTGTTCAATCTTTTCCTTTTCAATAGTATAAATGATAAAATTTAATTTTATCAAAATCTAAAAGTTTTTAACAACTGTGTTTTCTTGGATAATGTCATTCAGTTGTAATAGTTTCAGTTTCATAAAATATTTCAGTGCAGTTTTATATCATGAAGATGAATCTGAAAAAAAAATTAGGTTTTTCATATAAACTACCAATCTCTAACCATTGTAATATTCATGTATGGTCATGTAGAAGATGTGAAAGAATAGAAAAAGAGCAAAACCCTGTACAGGTAGAGTGAATACCCTTGAGTTAGTGTCCAGATTGGTTCAATCTTTCCCTTATACAATAGTGTAAATTGTGATAAAATTTAATCTTATTAAAATCTGAATTTTTTTTTTGTTCAACCGTGTTTTCTTGGATAGGGTCATTGAGTGAACGGTTTCAGTTTCATAAAATATTTTAGTGCAGTTTCATATTATGAAGATGAATCTGAAAAAAAAAACTGTTTTTCATTTAAACTACCCATCTCCAATCATTGTTATATTCATGTACAGTCATATAGAAGATGAGAGAGAATAGAAGAGGAACAACTAACAATAAATAACTCTGAATGTTTGAGATAAGGCTTGAAGATTAGTATTATCTGTGTTATTCGGACTATTGTCCCCATCTTCATTGTTATTTGTACAATCCTGAGTGAAAGCAGTTAGAAAAAAATAATTAACACAACTCCTACTCCAGCTGTGGTTAGCGGAATGAGAACAGGATACCCCCTGGAATAAATAAAGGGTTAGGTTCAAAGTTCCGTGATGGCTCCCGAATTCGACAAGAAAGTTCCCGAGTTCAAAAAGAAGGTTCCCGAGTCCGACAAGAAATACCTGAAGAAGGCCGGAGGGTATATCGGCCAAAACGTTGTACAAATAACAATGAAGATGGGGACAATAGTCCGAATAACGCAGATAATACTAACAATAAATTGTATATCACACTGCCTACTGAATAGTGGCTGTCTTAAAAGAGCATAGTGACAAACCCCTATACAGTTAGAGGGAACACACTTGAGTTAGTGTCTAGTAAGCTTTTCTATTTGTTTCATTTTCTTATTAGTTTTTTTAGAAGTCAAGGGCCCCTGTCCTGGGGCTAACACTTGATTCCTTTACAAATAGTACTTATATCCTAATGATCTTTTTAGGATGGAGCATGTTCCTTTGATGGCTGCTATTTGTACTTCACAGCAGCTTGGCTTCCCTGGTATTATTTCTAGGTATTTTTTTAGATTTTGTTTCAACAGTCCAGTTGCCCCAACCACAATGGGTATGATGTCAATTTCTTTCAATGACCAAGTTGTTTTTAGGTCATTCTTGAGGTCTTGGTATTTTGTGATCTTTTCTGGCTCAGCTTTATTTAGACCATAGTCATTTGGGACAGCTACATCAATAATAAGAGCAGTTTTTTCGTTTATCCCAGATCTACAGTGTGAGTTCTCATGTGTACTTTCAAAGCATAACTTTTTGAAAATGCTGATCCACACACTTTACAAGAAAAGGGCATTTCACCAGTGTGTGTTCTCATGTGTTCTTTAAAAACATTACTGTATGAAAATGCTGACCCACACACTTCACAAGAAAAAGGTTTTTCTCCAGTGTGTGTTCTTATGTGTACTTTTAAATACTGCTTTTGTGAAAATGCTGACCCACACACTTCACAAGAAAATTGTTTTTCACCAGTGTGTGTTATCATGTGTACTTTTAAACAATGCCTTTGTGAAAATGCTGATCCACACACTTTACAAGAAAAGGGCTTTTCACCAGTGTGTGTTCTCATATGTGCTTTCAAATTAGTACTTTGGGAAAATGCTGATCCACACACTTTACAAGAAAAGGGCTTTTCACCGGTGTGTGTTCTCATATGTATTTTCAAACGATTACTTTGTGAAAATGCTGATCCACACACATTACAAGAAAAGGGCTTTTCACCTGTGTGTGTTCTCATGTGTTCTTTCAATGTACACTTTTTTGAAAATGCTGATCCACAGATCTCACAAGAAAAGGGTTTTTCACCTGTGTGTGTTCTTATGTGTACTTTCAAAGTAGACCTTAGGGAAAATGCTGATCCGCACATATTACAAGAAAAGGGCTTTTCACCTGTGTGTGTGCTCATGTGTTGTTTCAATGTAAATTTTCTTGAAAATGCCGATCCACACACTTCACAAGAAAACAGGTTTTCACCAGTGTGTATTCTTATGTGCTGTTTCAATTGAGACTTTCGTGTAAATGCTGATCCACAGACTTCACAAGAAAAGGGCTTTTCTCCAGTGTGTGTTCTAATGTGAAATTTCAAATGAGACCTTAGTGAAAATGCTGATCCACAGAATTCACAAGAAAAGGGTTTTTCACCAGTGTGTGTTCTCATGTGCTCCTTTAATCTTTGACTATGTGAAAATGCTGATCCACACACTTCACAAGAATAGGGTTTTTCACCAGTATGTGTTCTCATGTGTTCTTTCAAATGATACTTTCGTGAAAATGATGATCCACAGACTTCACAAGAAAAGGGTTTTTCACCAGTGTGGGTTCTCATGTGCCCCTTCAATCTAAAATTATGTGAAAATGATGATCCACAGACTTCACAAGAAAAAGGTTTTTCACCAGTGTGTGCTCTCATGTTCACTTTTAAATAATGCCTTAATGAAAATGCTTATGCACTGACTTCACAAGAAAAAGGTTTTTCACCAGTGTGCATGTGTCTTTTAAAATAGGAAGTCAGGGAAAATCTTCAATCGCACATTTCACAGTTGTTTGGTTTTGTATATTTATTTTCAACCATGAATTATATGAAGAGATTAGTTTATTTTAGAGGATTTTTGGAAATATTACCATATCTATCATGATCAAAGTGAAACAAAAGCATTGATTGAAATAACTCTCTGGTGCCATATGTTCCGATATAGTGCACAGAATTGATTTTTTTTTCATATAATACTATTTTTGAGTATGAGTTCATTTGTTCTCCACTGCAATTGATATCTGCAAAGAAAGAAAAGGCATTATTAATGACCAGAATAAAGTCATCACAAATTGTTTGCAATTATGGGATTTTAATTCAATTTCAATTTGAGTGAATTTCAATATTTCCCCATAATTCCAGTTCAATCATAGATAAATCTGTTTGGTATAAATAATAGTTATAATAGTTATAATTTAATTTTAGTCTCAGTGAATTTTGATATTTCCCATACTTCCAGTTCAATCAAAGATAAATTTGTATACAATTGTTATTCAAGGAAGATTAAATAAAATATTCAAATACTTAATATTTTTCTGTCAATGTAATTCATGACAAAAAAAAAAACCTACTGTTTAAACTGAAAATTTGTAAATATTTATCTTAACTTCTTCAACACAATTTGACTTAACAATATCCTTTATATAAAAGATGAATTTGTACAGACATTATAGTTGAGCAATTTTTAAATAATTTTCCATTGAATATTTTAAAAACTTTCTATAAAATAAGCTCAAATTTGTTACATGCAATATTTTAATGGTTTTTGAGACCAAGCGAGGGTATAAAAAGTTGATATCATAGAGACAAAACTAGGTTAATTTTTGTATTCATAGTCCAAAAGTTAGTAAAAAACAAGAAATTATTTTTATTATTATCTCCCCTTGCAATTTTTGTTCATACATAGCTATTACCAAAATGGGCAATGATTTTCACTTTCAAAATAAATTCAGGTCAAATTTTTGTTTAAGTCAAAAAGTAGTAACATAATGAGAATCAGTAATAAAGCAAAATAATATTATATGTGTAATTTATTTTTAATACAGTTTTAAAAAATTAAGTTCGCCCCCAAAAATGTCTAAGTGAAAATTTATGACACTCGAAAAAAACTCTGTTAACATTTTAAAAGACTTTTAAAAGTTTCTTCTTAAAAATCAATAATAAATAACATTAAATAAATTATGTACATAAAAATTACTGACTTGTTGATATTTATTGAAATGTAATATCATTTTTTTCGGGTAATATATAGATGCTGTCATCCTGGACTCCTGCCCTAAAAAACACGAGGTGACGCCAGCTGAAAAAGTGACCCATGCTAGTTATGAACCATATAGCAGTTTGGAGGTATTTTCATCAATAAATTAATGTGATATGATAGTGATACTTTAAAGCCTCCACCCAAGTTTTTATCGAAGATAAATGCAAATATTCTAAAGCCACCCTATAAAATGTCCTTATGGAGAACCGCATCCAAAAATTACCTTTATTCATTCCAAACACACAGTTTGCAAAACTTCTTTACATTTAGACCCTAAAGGGAAACAAATTTAGTGTGATATGTCTATGTCTATGGTAGCTCATAAGTGGCAATTCACTAACCCAGATTGATGAACAAAAATTATAAAAAATCAGGGAATTATCTGATTTTAATAAAACTTTCAATGTACACTTATTAATCAACTAATTCTTTCGCTTAAATTTCTGAATTGTTTCAAGCAAACTGATTAAATGGAAATAAATCAAAATTCTTAAGATAAATATTACCATTCATGCCATCCATATGCACCTTGAGAGCATATACCTTAATACCTTATTGATAGATAAAGATCCTTTTAAATTGCTTAATTCCATAGATTTAAATTCTAAAAACAAATGATTAAAAAATTCATTTAAAATCTAATGCCCATAATTTTAAGTTTTAAAATTCATATTTTTAGATTATAAAACCAAATATTTATTCAATAACAAGCTTAGCCCAGTCGGTTGATGGAGAAATCTCAGTTTAAAAGTTTTGCCTCCATCTTATAAAATAGAACATATAACAGAAGTACTTACAAAATCTCAAAAAAGATTTTTGCTACATTCAATTTTCAGATTTTGAGTAATTTAATTTTTAAAACTTAAATTCTTTTCTATACACACCTTCAGTCTTTTGTCTTTTAATTTATAGAAAAATTAGTTTCAATTCACTGGAGAACAATTTTAGACATAATTTCTGTTGAGTTTGATTTTTCATTTGATTTACACTAACATTGACATGCTGGTTTCAAAACTGCACTTTTCATTTATCACATCAAGTCTTTTTCTCTATAGCATACTCCCCAAATAAGCACAATTGTATCATTTGACTGTAAGTAATAGGACTGGTTAACTGATTGTGTGGATTACTTTATCTAAAAGGAAGAAGAATTTTTTTTAGATCTGGTGACTAGATTGATTCCGAGTCAAAGAACAAATATCAGTGCATTTGTGAAGCTAGTCTATTTTGCATATTTTAAATTAAAACTTGGCAATAAAGACAAGTCCTGAAACCCTCACTAGATGCGTAAGCAATGTATTTAAAAAATGTGATTTGGTATACCTATGTTTTGGAGAGAAACAAAATATCATTGCACAGACTGTTACATTTGTTTCAAGAAAACTTCCCCATATAACAACAAATGTAAAATTAAGTATCCTAGTCTACCATCAGCTATATGTCCAGTGCCACATTGAGCTGAAATTCCAATGTTAGGCAGTAGAGCTTGAGAGAAACATTGGGTAGAGAAAAATTGGCCACCAAGACCTGAACTCAAACCCGTTGATCCCAACTTTCTACATGAGCCACTTCTTGACATAAAGTTATGCCCCACCTCACACATGAAAATAGGTCTCTTGAAGCAATTCATCAAAGCATTGCCAACATTTCCTGGCCTTTTCAATTGAAAAAAATCAAGGCTGGTGTATTTGATGGCCAACAGAAGATGATATAAAAAAACTGGGGTCATTTTTGGATTCAGAGGTTAACTTCAATTATATTTTGCACCCCAAAAAAAGAGTGGGGGTCAAAGTTAAGTGACCTGAAAATACTATAACAGTTTTTAAATAAAAAAACTGATACATTATAAAATTAATTTATTGATAAATCAACACTAAAAATTTCATTAAAATTTGATAATTCCCTGATTTCTGATGATTTTTTTTCAATCAAGGGTAGTAAATTCATTTTGTAAAATGCATCTATGATGTCACAATCGTTTGTATCTATTTAAATATAATCATCAATAAATAAAGGGTTGAAAATTTTAATCAAAATTGGATATGCATGAAAATTTAAAAAAAAAGAAATTATCTTTATTATTTCCCTTGCGATCTTTGTTCATACCTAGGTATCACACTAAGTACCACCAAAATGGGCACCGATTTTGACTTTCAAAATAGATTAAAATTAAATCGATTATTTCAGGTCAAATTTTTGTTTAAGTCAAAAAGAAGTAACATAATAAACATCAGTAAAAAAGCAAAATAATTACATATGTAATTCATTTTTAATACATTCTAAACAAGGCATATTTATTGGCAAATTAATGCGGTAAATTAGTGTGATAAATATGTAAAATATCACTTACTTATCACATTAATTTATCGATAAAAACAACTTTAAACTGCTAAACAGTTCATAATTAGTACAGGTCATTTTTTCAGCAAGCGCTGCCTAATGTACTTTAGGGAGAAAGCCGGGATGACAGCATCCAATAATTACTTTTTGTTCCAAACAGACAGTTCTCAAAAAAAAATTTTTGCCTCTAAGGGAAAACAAATTTAGTGTCATATACTCATGTGTATGGTAGCTCATAAGTAGCAATTCACTAATGTAGATTGATAAACAAAAATTATTTTTTTTAAAACTCAGGGAATTACCTGATTTTAATAAAATTTTCAATATAGAATTAAAATCAAAGAATTCTTTCTTTTAAATTTCTGAATCATTTCAACCAAACTGATTAAATGGAAATAAATCAAAATTCTTTAAAATAAATATTACCATTTATGCCATCCATATGCACCTTGAGAGCATATACATGTATATACGTTATTAATAGGTAAACATCCTTTCAAATATAAATTGCTTAATTTTATGCTTTAAATTTCATAGATTTAGATTCGAAAAACAAATATTTAATAACAAGTCTACTTTAGTATATTTATCTAATAACTTTTAGAGAAAACTCAATTGAAAAGTTAGGCCCCCGCCTGTTGTAACTGAACAAATATCGATGTATAATTTTTTAAAATATAATCTTAAAGAAAATTAGAATTTGTATACAACAGAGTAAAAAAAAAATCTTTCCCAAATTGTTCTTTTTTTAAAATTCAATTTTCAGTACTTATTTTCTACCAATTTTTTTTTTTTCTATTTACACCTTGGGTCTTTTTATCTATAATGTAATTAGTTTGATGTTTATATAACCCACTTATATTCCCCCCCCCCCAATAAGGGGGGCGATCAAAGTTAAGTGACCTGAACCAACATCAGAACATTTTGAAATAAAATAACTGATGCATTCATTCATTGATTAATAAACAGAAAATTTCATTAAAACCAGGTAATTCTTTGATCTTTGATAATTTAAAAAATAAATCAGGGTGGTTTAATTGATTTTGTAAAATACATCTATGGTTTCAAAATTTGTGATACCAATATCACACACATACTTGAACTTCACTGCTACGAACACGAGTATATAAACATTAAACAAATAAAAATATTATAAAAGTCATGAAAATATTTTTTAAACCAACAAAATACATAAAAAAAATCTTACGGAATTTATTTTTATATATATAATTTTTTTTCTTTTTTCAAATAGTGTACTAAAATTAAGCAGGCAGAAATTAACTGACTTAATTCGTAGTATAAGTCATTGAGTCGGTGAAAGTAAGAATTTAATAGTCGTGCTCGTATAAATAATATGTACTTCTTTCTAATGTATTAGTTCCGATTTGTTTTCATAAATTCAATATTAAAGTAAGAGGATATAAAAAAATAATAGCATGCCAATGAAACATTGATTTAAATTTGTTTACCTTTAAATTAGCGATACATTTATTTTCTGTAAATATCCACGTGCGAAAAATTAATGGGAGATAATCATCAACTTTGATTTTTAATAAGTAAAGTAAAGTCGACGGGGCGGCCTAAAGTCGGTATCAGCCAGTCAGCGAGGGAGTCTATCCCCTTTTCAATAGCGCTAGACTAATGAGATTGTTTTTAGCATCTGAGGTGGAGCGCCACACCTACCATCAGCTCCTTACTTTACCGCACAGATCCCTGTGCTACTCATACGCTGAGTTGGCGGGGACCAGTATCGAACTAGGAACCTTGTGGTTTTTAGCCGAACGCTCTACCGACTGTCTAACAAATTATTTTTGAAATATTTTTTACTTTTTATTTATTAAGATGCTATCTAACTCATTATTTAGATTACCAACTATTTATTTAACAATTTAATTCCGTTCTTTTCACTTCAAATTTTCCCTCCATTTCATGAATGAAAAAGACGAAAAATAATTACTTAAATTACAAATTGACTTCCGATTAATTAAAAGCTGATAATACAAAAAAATATATTTTTTTTTCAAACTGAAATCATTTTTTTTTATTCAATACGTTTTTAGTTGAAATCATTTTTCACTTTAAAATGTTCCCTTTTCGGAGAACATTTTATTTAACTAGAAGTGTCTATTTATTGACGAATTAAAAAAAGAAAAGGAAATGAAAAATTAATTACTAAAAAACAACCCCCCTCCCCAAAAAAAAAATCTCATTCAAATTTCTCTATTCTGTTAGTTAGTCGTTAAGCGACAGCTCCGTACCTAGAAGCTACCATACCACAATAGAATAAGCGTGGTATTGTACTATATTTATCCCATGTAACGTACTAAACAACATATTTTCATTGTACAAGAACCTACTTACATTAACAAGAGATCTTTGTCACTTGACGAGGTTTCTTCGCTTTCCTTTATATGCTGGGATGACAGGCCGAGAGCTTGTCAATCAAACTGGCTGAATTCGTCAATCAATGAGTTTAATCCCTAAATTTCTTTGTCTCCTGACGCAGAAGAGTTGCTGTTTAGGGTCACTACAATAATTTTGCGTATCTTTATCCAATTAACTGAAGGAACGTAATTAAAATAATCTTTTTTTTTTAATTTTTTAAGCAATCAACAAAAATAAAGAAATTGTCTAATTTTCATTAGATTTTTAGCACTTTATTCATTAAGGACAAAATTTTATAATGAATAGCTTAATAGTGGGTGAGTGGAGGTTATTAATATAGCTAAAATGACTTTAGCCCCCCTACAGAAAATAATTTACCAAAAATCAGGGAATTCTCGGATTTTAATGACATTTTCAGTGTTTATTTATCAATGAATGATCTTTATAATGCATTATTTATTTTATTTTAAAACTTTCTCATTTTTTTCAGGTCGCTTAATTTTGACCCCCCTTATGTTGGAGGCGTCACCTTTTTTTTTCAAGTTGGTCTTATATTGTACTAATTACAGTATAAATAAAGAGATAAAAGACCGAAGTTATGAATAGAAACAAAATTTTTTTTTACGGTGGCTATTCTATAAGAAAATAAGTACCGAAAATCGAAAAATAAAATGTAAAAAAATAATAGATGATTAATTTTTTTGGGATTGTTTTTACTCATTTCGATAATTATTTAATTGGCTATTATCTTATAAAAGAAAAAATCATACATCGATATTTTTTCTGCTTAAAAAGGAGGTGGGTACATCTTCAATCGAGTTTTTCTTCAAAAAGTATACTTTGATGCAATGAAATAAGGTTTGCATTAAATAGATATTTATTTCTAGAATCTAAAAAAATATAACATTTCAAACTTGACATCAGATTTTTCACATTTTAAATGAATTTTATATATTCATTTTTCATAGCAAAAATACTAAATTAAAGTTTTTAAATAAAATAACTGATGCATTATAAAATTCATTAATTGATAAATCAATACTGAAAATTTCATTAAAATCGGATAATTACCTGATTTTTGGCAATTTTTTTTTTGCAATCCCGAATGTTACAGTAAAATTGTAAACAAGCACTTAAAACCATCGAAAAAGAGACAGAATGGCGGATCGCATCGAAATTTACCAAAACAAATCCCTTTAAATGTATTCAAAATAAACTGCATGATGTAATGATATTTTTCTTTTTTTTAATGATGGTTATAATGTTACTACTTATTGATTTAGACAAAGTTTGACCTTAAATAATAGATTTAATTATTTTTAATTCACTTTAAAATTCCTAGCAGACGACAAAAATGCCTATGCCTATATTAATAAGTATTTCGACAATGTACGCATCACAATATAAGAACATAATAGTAAATAGCAGAAAAGACAAAGAACTCATACATTTAACAAAGAAAATATGTATTGACACAAAAATTACAATGGTAGTAGAGAATACTGGGCAAGGTCCTATAAAATGTCCTTTTTTTCAAATGTTCAAGTAATATATGTGTAGAAATGTTAAGAGTCACAAAGTGAGAAGGAAAGAGTAGAATGTTCAAAGTGGAATATCAGCAGTCAGGGAAGAGAGAGAGAGAGAGAGGGAG
This sequence comes from Doryteuthis pealeii, assembly GCA_023376005.1. Lineage (NCBI taxonomy): Eukaryota > Metazoa > Mollusca > Cephalopoda > Myopsida > Loliginidae > Doryteuthis > Doryteuthis pealeii. The sequence goes on from CM042151.1 coordinate 85,574,500, forward strand.
AGAGAGGGGGGAGGGAGAGGGGGGGTAAGTTGCTGAATATCCATTCTACAATGGTTTCATGCATTCTTATTCAACATTAATAATTTTAAAAGCAGATCTATTTGACTCATAAATCACACCCTAAATAGGCAATCCTAATCTGGGTCACAGTGGAGCTGGGAGTAATGCTAATGAAAGTACACTCAATGTTCTCTAGAACTAGATTTTCATCATTAGATGCAGATAAGTGACAGACCTCACTTTGCAGGGGATAGAGTCAGCATATTCTAAGCCTTGTCAGCATAGCAAAAAATACTGGGTTGGATGGTTGATTGGCTGGTTTTAAGGCATGTCAACCCTTGTTGGGCTATTTATTTCCGAAATCAGTGATTTTTTATTTTTTTATTTCAAGTAACTATTCCTAGTCAATGATAATAATATTATTCATAATAATGATAACAACAGTTAAATTTGGTCAGATTGGCAATTTTTATTTAGTATTTTAAAAAAAAAAAGATTATTTGAAAATTTAAGTTATTTTCTTAAAACCTAAAAATTAATTTTTCTAGTGAGTTTTCTTTTTTCATAATTTTGGAAACAACATTTTTCTCTAAATTGATACAAAACAATTACCGAACTATTTTTATTCACTTAAAATTTAAATAGAGAATTTGGCAGTGAATGAAATTGACATCTATAGGCTCCAATAATTTTTTTCTCCATTTTTCACTAACAAAGTTGAAATGTGAAACATCACATCTGCTTTTAATTCCACATACTGGTTATTTGTCTAAGATGTTAACAATTGAAAATGAATAATAGAAGTTTGATTTAAAAGCATAACTAAAAAAAAACATGATTGAGTCACATAGTTGACCCCATCATTATGGAAACTAGCAAATATATGCACCTTCCAGGTGCAAGTATTTAAGTTTTAATATAATAATATATCATATTAAATTAGAAAGGCAAATGAAACTGAATAAGTATGCAGATAAAAAGATTTGGAACAGAGGGGGTATGATTGTAAAATAGAACAACTTTGAAACTAACTCTTCCATCATTTTCCATTACTCCCTTCTTTCATTGGTAAATTTTCCTAATTTAACTATTTAATTAAAATAGGAAATAAAGAATAAAATTGTAGTTATTTCTTCTTGCTAATGGATTTCTTTTAAGATTTATCCTCGAGATTTTTGCTCATATTCAATAAGGTAAAACCAAACAATTAGAAATCAATAATACTAAGCATATATTTATTAAAATCAAATTTTTAATATCAATATGCAAATTAGCCTTCCCATTCACACTGTAAACCGCTATTTTGTTGTATATTTAAATACAATTGCATGTTGTTAGTATGTAGATATGGTCAACAGTCTTAATGATGAAAAACAATTTTATTAATAATTCAGGTTTAAATAGAAATAAAGTCATGGAGAATGTGATGTAAATAACAAAGGGAATTGTGACTTGTATAGTAATATAGTTTCGGTTACAGACAGAAAAACACACAGTCTCTATTATAATAAGATAATGGCATAATTTAATTAAACGTTTTTCCATTTTCTTAAAAAATATTTGGAAGAATTAGAATGAAAAAAAAAAATGATTAATTTTATTTATTTAATTTATTATATCCCTTGAGTAAAATTGAACATATATACTAATCATCATTACACAAGAGAATAAATGGTTTCCTTAGAAAGAAAAAAATACTAAATTAGATACCAAAACAAAAAACAATGGTATCAAGGGGAAAACAGGGAATCAATACTGAAAACGAAATTGCCAAACCACCCAACTCTACCATTGTGTCAAATTACTTAACTCCTCAGAAACTGTCGGGGACAAGTCTGGGTACCTAGCATAAAGGGTGAGAGCACTGGTCCAAGACTAATTATGCACGGTTGTCTGACAGCATAAACGTGATTACTGAGACTGCAAGAATTACAGAACTATTCTTTAACCCTTAAGAAACTAAAATAAAATTCAGAAATAGACTTCAGAGATCACTTGTGTTTACAAATAGAACATTTTCAAGATGTTCTCTCCTGTCACATAAAATAACCAATCAATAAATGTAGTCACTTTGGAGGACTAAAGTTCTCTCAACTGGTGTATAGGGGTTAATATTTGGTTTTAAGTAAGTGTAATAAAGATTTATAGTCATGCGTAAAGACAACTGCATCTGAAAACCAAAAATTAAATGAATGGTAGTTAAATAAAAAGTAGGGATTATTCACCTAAATTCACTTTTTAGTCTATAAAAGGTCATTTAGTCATAGAATTTATGACTTAGATTCAAGTTTGATTATTTCAAATATTTTAGATTAAACTTATGAATAAATTGTCAACTATAGATGAATTTTAATTATTAACAATTTGGTAAAATACAAAAGAAATCATTGCATAAATTACTCTGTAACTGCAGCTAAAAACTGACCAGTTTAAATTATTTCTTATTTCTATATAAATATTTTTGTTTATATAAATTAACTGCCACCAAGAGTATTCAATTTAGGGTAGTTTAATGAGTTAATACCATTTGGTGCGGACCACTAGTTTCTGCGGTCTATGAACCCTAACCAAAAAGGGGTAAGGGGAAGTTTATTTAGAATATCGCCATCAAGCTGGTCAGATGAGGCAAAAAACTGTAAGTATTGAATTTATTGAAATGTCTATTTATTGAAGTGTCTGTATTTCTTTGAGATTCTTTGAATTTCTTCTTATTTGTTGCATTCACTGTTATTAAATGCTTTTTTTTTCTTATAGAGTTTCACGGTATTTATTAATAAAATTAATGACATCAGTAAGAATCGTCATGCCTTTGTCTATTATATATTTGCCTGTCTGGATTATTTTATCATCGAACACAGTCACCTTTCCATTTAATGTTATTGGTGGAGGCTCATGTTACCAGATGTACTGTGATCTCTCAAGCTGCATTTCTCCACAGATTTTCCAGGTATTTGCATACTTTGTTATGATGGGCAGTGTAGTGGCCATCTGCTAAAAGGATCTGGCAACCAGACATTAGATGACTTGGACTTTCGATGGCTGAGTGGCAGAATCTGCATTGATCATTTTTTTGTATTCCAACCATTTTCTTGAATCCATTTGTGAGTAGGCCCTGGTCTTGTCCAGCTATGATTTGTTCCTCATCAAATGGTAGCTTGCCACTGTAGAGCTATTGCAGTGAAGCCTCCTTGTCAATGTATTTCTGGTTAAGTTCTTCCATAAATTTCACTGCTCTCTTATTTTGTCACCATCCTTCTTTCCTGGTCTCCATTTTCCCCCTTTGAATACTCCTCCCTTAGCTTTCTTGCATTGTGAAAATGCTGATCCACACACTTTACAAGAAAATAGCTTTTCACCAGTGTGTGCTCTCATGTGTACATTTAAAACATTCCTGTGTGAAAATGCTGATCCACACACTTTACAAGAAAATGGCTTTTCACCAGTGTGTTCCCATGTGTACATTTAAAACATTCCTGTGTGAAAATGCTGATTCACACACTTTACAAGAAAATGGCTTTTCACCAGTGTGTGTTCTCATGTGTACATTTAAAATATTCCTGTGTGAAAATGCTGATTCACACACTTTACAAGAAAATTGTTTTTCACTTTTTTTGTTTTATTTTAATGTGTGTTCTCATGTGTACATTCAAATGATTATTTTCTGAAAATGCTGATCCACATACTTTACAAGAAAATAGGTTTTCTCCGGTGTGTTTTCTCATGTGTGCTTTCAAAACATTCCTGTGTGAAAATGTTGATCCACACATTTCACAAGAAAAGGGTTTTTCTCCAGTGTGTGTTCTCATGTGTACTTTTAAATAACGCTTTTGTGAAAATGCTGATCCACACACTTCACAAGAAAAGGGTTTTTCACCAGTGTGTGTTCTCATGTGTTCTTTCAATCTATATTTTCTTGAAAATGCTGATCCACACACCTCACAAGAAAAGGGGTTTTCACCAGTGTGTATTCTTATGTGTTCCCTCAATTGAACCTTTCGTGTAAATGACGATCCACAGACTTCACAGGCATGGGGTTTTTCACCAGTGTGTGTTCTCATGTGCTGTTTCAATGTAAATTTTCTTGAGAATTCTGATCCACAAACTTCACAAGAAAAGGGGTTTTCACCAGTGTGTATACTCATGTGTTCTCCTAATTGAGACTTTCGCAAAAATGATGATCCACACACTTCACAAGAAAAGGGTTTTTCACCAGTATGTCTTCTCATGTGGTCCTTCAATGTAAGATTATGTGAAAATGCTGACCCACACACTTCACAAGTATAGGGTTTTTCACCAGTGTGTATACTCATATGTCCTTTTAAATTATTCTTTCGTGAAAATGATGATCCACACACTTCACAAGAAAATGGTTTTTCACCTGTATGTGTTCTCATATGCTCTTTTAATGTATATTTTTTTGAAAATGCTGATCCACACACTTCACAACTAAACGGTTTTTCACCGGTGTGTGTTCTCATGTGTACTTTCAAATCATAACTTTTTGAAAATGCTGATCCACACACCTCACAAGAAAAGGGTTTGTCACCAGTGTGTGTTCTCATGTGTACTTTTAAACAATGCCTTTGGGAAAATGCTGATCCACAGACTTCACAAGAAAGAGTTTTTCACTAGTGTGTGTCTGCATGTGTCTTTTTTAAATAGGAAGTCAGGGAAAATCTTGATTCACACAATTCACAGTTGGCTGGCTTTGTATTTTTGTTTTAATCATGAATTATATGACAGTATTAGTTTATTTTAGAGGATTTTTGAAAATACTGCCATATCTATCATGATCAACAGCATTGATTCCAGTGACTCTCTGATGCCATATGCAGCTATTGACTACCACAATTGACAAGTCTCATAGAAGTTATCCAGTGTCCACACAGAGCTGATGAATATAAGTTTTTGCTGGCTGAATAACACTACCGTGTCCAGATGGAGAAATGTAGGAGTTTATCCTAACTTGCACAGCATCTCCTGCTCATCTGATTTGGATGGTTTCCAGGATTTACAAGCATGTAGGATTCCCGGATCATTCTGATCTAGCTTAGTGTCCAGACGTTTTGTTAGAGTCTAAGTGATGCAACCATATAGCAACAAGGACACAACTAGAGCATGGAAGAATTCTTGCTTTATCTATAAACACTCTATCATCCTGTTTAATAACATTGGTTTTATTTCCTGATTCTTCTGATATCCAGCATAGAATTGATTTTTTTTCATACAATATTATTTTTGATTGAGTTTATTTGTCCTCCACCGGAATTGATATCTGCAAAAATGGAAGAATTCTTGCTTTATCTATAAACACTCTATCATCCTATTTAATAACATTGGTTTTATTTCCTGATTCTTCTGATATCCAGCATAGAATTGATTTTTTTTCATACAATATTATTTTTGATTGAGTTCATTTGTCCTCCACCAGAATTGATATCTGCAAAAAAGGAAGAATTCTTGCCTTATCTATAAACACTCTATCATCCTGTTTAATAACATTGGTTTTATTTCCTGATTCTTCTGATATCCAGCATAGAATTGATTTTTTTCATACAATATTATTTTTGATTGAGTTCATTTGTCCTCCACCGGAATTGATATCTGCAAAAATGGAAGAATTCTTGCTTTATCTATAAACACTCTATCATCCTGTGTAATAACATTGGTTTTATTTCCTGATTCTTCTGATATCCAGCATAGAATTGATTTTTTTCATACAATATTATTTTTGATCGAGTTCATTTGTCCTCCACTGCAATTGATATCTGCAAAAAAAAGAAAGAAAAGGTATCATTAAAGAACAGAATAAACTCATCATATATTGTTTGCATTTATAGGATTTAAGTTAAGAGAAAGGAAATGAATCCAACGGTATGAGTATAGATAAAAGGATATGAAAATAACACAATATGCTGTTAAAGTGAAAAGATTTTATATCATATTCATAGCTAATATTTAACAATATTTCGATTTATAAAAATCATCTTCAGAGCTTGTTTATACTCCAGACTTATCAATAGCAGAGACGAAAATAATATGAATTCAAAACGAAAACATTGATGTTACCGCATAACTTTTTTGCAACATCAATGTTTTCATTTTGAAAAAATGTTTTCATTCTTCAAAAAAAACAAAAAACCCAACTATAATCACAAGATATGGGATCTGTTGCAGTTTCTATAAGAATAATAAGCAGGTTCTTTTAAGAAGTAGAGCTGCTACTACTGTTTTAATTTCTAACTGATACTATTATTATATATATTCATTATATATTTTTTCATATGATTAATTTTATATATTTTTATAATATGATATTTTATATATCATATATATATAAAAGTCAATTGAAAAGTTAGTCCCCCACCTGTTGAAACAGAACAAATATCGATGTATAATTTTTTCACTGATAATGTAAAAGAAAATTAGATTTTATATACAACAGAGTAAAAAAATCTCCCCCAAATTGTTTTAATTTTTTTTTTAAATTTTTTTTTTTTACATTTAATTTTTCGATTTTTATTTCAGAACTTATTTTCTATCAAAATCGGCCCTTGAAATTCTTTTTCTATTTAACGCAATTATTTTGACTTTTATATAATCCACTGATATTTTGTGCCCCCAAATAAGGGGTATGGTCAAAATTAAGTGACCTGAAAAAACATTAGAACATTTTAAAATAAGATAATTCATGCCTTATAAAATTCATTCATTGATAAATCAACACTGAAAAGTTCATTAAAATCAGATAATTCTCTGATTTTTGATAATTTTTTTCAATCAGGGGGTTAAATCGATTTTGTAGTAAACATCTATGGTGTCAATTTTCGTGGTACCTACATAGTCCACAAAAAAAGTCTTGTATTAAATATTTGTCCATTCACAGTCCCACACCATATCCCTCCAATACCTACCGACTAAAAGGAAAAATATGTAAACTTCTTGTGTTTAGTATAAATTCAGTAAATGTCAGAACCTTGCAGACATTGTAGTGGACTTAAAACAAGAGAGTCAACTGGCTCTCTTAGCAGATACCCCTCGTTTGATTGGTGAGGAGTGTGTGCACAACTAGCATCACCAAAAGCAAGGGTGGACGATCTCCAGGAGACCCTACAACCATCCACAAAGACAGTAATAGGATTTGGATACTTACTACTCGCATTAAATCCTCAAAGAATTACAAGGAGCTCCTTACCTTGGGCGGCAAACCATCTAAAACAAGAAAAAGTCCTTTCTGCCAAGTGGCTTTACCTCATCCCAAGGAAAGACTAAGGGAGTAAATCCCGAAAATAAATCCAAAGCTGGAGTCCCTAAAATGGTGTGATGCAGATTTCTAGTGTTACCCAGCAACTCCTGCAAATGTCGCTGTGGTATATATGTGATTGATACTCTTTTTTATAAATAAAAAGACAAAAGGTTTGAATAGAAGAAAAAAAATTAAGAATCGGCTTGGGTAGTAAATAAGTACCGAAAATCGGAAAATAAAATGAAATTAAAAAATTTCTAAATAATTTTTAGAGATATTTTTTTTTACTCCTTTTAATAATTATTTAATTGCCTATTATTTTATGAAAGAAAAAGTATACATCAACATTTGTTCCATTTAAAGGAGGGGGATAAATTTTCAATACAATTTTTTGACCATAACAATATGGGTGATTGATACTAAAGTAGTTATTAAAAATACATTTTTTTAGAATCTAATAATGACATTTTAAACTTAAAATCATGCTGCTCATATTTTAAATGATTTTTATGTATTAATTTATCATAGCAGAAATGCATAATTAAAGTTTTGAAAAAAAAAAATAACTGATGCATTATAAAATTCATTAATTGATAAATCAATACTGAAAATTTCATTAAAATCGGATAATTCCCTAGTTTTTGGTAAATGTTTTTTTCAATTGCGAATGTTAGAATTTATTTTGTAAACATGGATTTTAAGCAGCTTTTCTGATTAAACGCGATCAAAATTGACCGAAAAAATCGTTTTAAATGTATTAAAAATAAATTACAGGTAATATTATTTTGCTTTGTTTTTTTTTTAGACTGAGACAAAAATTTGACCTTAAATAATCGATTTAATTAATTCTAATTCGTTTTTAAAATGAATAGCAGCCAAATTTTTGGGTACACCCAAGAAATACCTAATTAAATCGGAAAGTTTTGAAATAAAATAACTGATGCATTATAAAATTCATTTATTGATAAATCTACTCTAAAAATTTCATTAATATCGGATAATTCCCTAATTTTTGGTAATTTCTTTTCTCAATTGAGAGAGTTAAATTTATTTCTATAAACATGGATTTTAAGTCGGAGTTTACGGCCATTGGATACAAATTGACCAAAAAAATGTTTTAAATATACTAAAAATAAATTACATGAGTAATATTACTTTGCTTTATTGTAGACCTTAAATAATCGATTAAATTAATTTTAATTCGTTCTTAAAATGAAAAGCAGAGGAAAATTTGGGTAGACCTAGGATATATTTATTTTCTGTAAATCTTCATGTGCGAAAAATTAAAGGGAGATAATCATCAACTTAAGATTTGTAATAATTAATTTAAATTTATTAATTTCAAAGTTCTAACAATTTATTTTTGAAATATTTTTTCCCTTTTTTTTATTAAGATGTTATTTTACTCATTGTTTAATTTAACACAAATTTATTTAACAATTTAATTTATTTAGATGAGCAAATATTTATTGTAATTTTTTAGCTTAATTCGTTTCACTTCATATTTTCCCTCATTTTTTATGAATGAAAAAGACGAAAAATAACTAATTAAATTACAAATTTACTTCCAATTAAAAGTAGATAATACAAAAAGTATAATTTTTTTTTCAAATTAAAATCATTTTTTAATTGAAATCATTTTTCACTTTAAAATGTCCACCTTTTTGGAGGACATTTTATTGAACTAGAAGGCATGTGCAAATCGCGAGCTTTCAAAATGTCCGCATAATTGTTAAAAATATTTTAAAACGTCAATAAAAAATGGAAAATTAACTTTTTAATTTTGATATGTCTAAATTAGGTATACCCAATTTGTCAATTGATTTCGATTTTTCGATTCAAATACAAATCTAACTTCCCCGCTTGAAAACAATTTACCAAAAATCAGGTAATTATCCGATTTTAATGAAATTTTCAGTGTTTTAGGTACCACAAAAATAGGTCACGTGATCAATTTCGCCATATTGGGGGAGGAAAAATAAATATTATTGAACTTTTGTTTTTAAAATCTCACAAAAAATAAATAACGAATATAAAGTGTTGTTACAAATAAAAACAATTAATTCAAATATCAAATTATCCGACCAGGAAAAATTACTCACTGTTATATTACAATACTAAATATATTTCCTTTATTTATTTTAATATTCACTTCCCTCGCAATGTATATATTCTAAAAGTTTTTATTTTGTGAGAATGCTTAGTTTTAAAGTGGGGGTTCGTTTTTACACTTAAACTTTTACTCGTAAATCCCTACCCTAAAATGCCCAAGCATAATTTTATGGCAGGAATTTACGAGTAAAAAGTTGAATATTACTTTTTGTTGTCATTTCTTTTCTTTTTGGCTTTGGTACTCTAAAATAAAAAGTCAGATTTTAATCATCGTCGACAAAAAAAAAAAAAATTACGGTCATAAAAGGAGGATCCAATTTATGCCTAAATTGTAAAGTGTGCCCCCACTTTAAAACTAACCATTCTCACAAAATAAAAACTTTTAGAATATGCACATTGAAATGAATATTAAAATAAATAAATAAAATATATTTTTCATTGTAACATAACGGGTGCAAGAAAAATAAAACATTTAATACAAAAACACGGACATAAAATGGGGGTTCAGTTTATTTTATGGTAGGAATTCACGAGCAAATAGTCCTTGATTACCTTAAAATGCCCCCTTTTTGGAGAACATTTTATTTAATTAGAAGAGTATATTTATTAATGAATTAAAAGAAAAAACGGGGAAAATTAATTACTAAAAAAACAAAAAACCTCTTAAATTTCTTCTATTCTGTAATTATAATGTTGCAGTTAGACGTTATACGACAGCTCCGTGCCAAGAAACGGACCTCACCAAAACAAAAATACGTCGTGCATAAAAAGGTTTCACTATGTTTATATTTCATGTAACGTACTTAACAATATATCTACATTATACAAAGACCTACTTACATTAACAAGAGTTCTTTGTCACTCGACGAGGTTTCTTATCTTTCCTTTAGATGTTGGGATGTCAAGCCGAGAGATTGTTAACTTTCTTGTGGTCTCATTCAAACTGGCTGATTTCGTCAACGAGCTAAATGAGGTTAATTTCAAAATTTCTTTGTCTCCTGACGCCGGAGAGTTTCTGTTTAGGTTCACTAAAATACTTTCACGTATCTATACCGAAATTTTCCGCCACAAGCAGGATGTGACACAGCTGCTTTGAATTCTGTTTTTATTCTCCTAAACTGATTGCCTTACCTAGACTAAAGAACACAGTCTGTCCTACTATTTACTTGATATGCGTAAATCAACTGAAGGGACATAATAAAATAAAAAATTCATATTTTTAAATATTTAAGCAAAATCAAGAAATTGTCCACTTATAATTAGATATTTATCACTTTATTCATTACAATCTTAATTTTTATAATGAATAGTTTATTTTATTAAAAAAGAACTTGAAAATATTTTTTTTTATCAATTATCACTGGAGGCTTTTTCTATCTTTGTTCATTTGAATACACAAATTTTCCAGTCCTTAATTTTTACATTTCTTGAAAGATCAAAACCAGAAAATCATATTGAAAATAAATAAATAAAATAAATAAATAAAATAAATAAATAGATAAATAAAAATGTCAACACTTGAAAAAAGTTACTAAAAAAATTATTTTTATTTTTATTGATTTAACATTTTTTATTAATTAAAATGCCTTTTTTTTTTTTTAATTCAAATCATTTCCCTTTAAAAAATGCCCTCTTATTTTATAGAATATCTTTTTTCTACGGATTATTTATTATCTAAAAATATAAAGAAAAAAAGATGAAAAATTAATTGCTACAAAAATTACATATTTTTTTTCTTCTGTTATCTTAAAATTTTATCTTTGTAATCACATGTATAATTATTTCTGTAGGAGATCACCTGCTTCTTGCATTTTTGATTAATGGCATATCTACATTAGATTCTTACCATCAGATGCAGGTTAGTGTCAGACTTAGGAACCCCCTTTTTTTGGGCTTGTCGACATATTATTTTCTATATAAAATTATATGTGAAGAGATGGAAGTGAATCCGAAGGTATGTAGTATATTAAGAAAATTGAAAAAACACAGTTTTAAATAAGTTGAGTGGTAAGTTTATTAGCCGACGCTGCAGTGTTTCGATCTATTAATTAGATCTTCTTCCGGGCATTTGTTGTTATAAGGAAAGGTAATAAAAAAATTTTTATCACAGAATAACAAGAAAAACTGTGATAGTCCTTGTTTATCAGTCTGTTCAAAATTTAAAGTTTGAAGAAAGAACACTGGAAAGGTGAACAGTTTGAAATATGACGCCAAATATTCTCCTTTACGGTGTGAGTATGAGTGTGTGTGAGTGTGTGTATAAAATTATATATAGGATATATAAAAACAAAGATAGGTCAGTTGCAAAAACATTACCTTTTCCATTTTTCCTTGCATATTTGATCTGATCTGAGATATCAAATGAATCATCCACAAAATATAAGCTATCATCAAAAGACATTTACTAATTTAAAGCATGTAATCCATGAGCATTGAAAGACCACTATGCTGTATTTTGGCAGAAAAAGTATCCTCAAATGGTCCCAGAATGACACCTTCTCAGTATCTATAATTTTAAAAATAATAGAAAAACATTTTTGTTTTTCTGTCAAACGTCTTTAGCGGCTATTGTTGGTGGTTGTACCAGAGTTTGATCACCTCTGATAGGGTCAGCAGGGCGAGGGAAGTCTGATGTTGGAAGACCCAAAACTTCCCAATGAACCCTGCGGATTACATCACTGATGACAACCACCAGTGCCCCAAATGTAGGAGCATATATTTAAAGTATAATAATAAGCACTACTTGTAATAAGCACATTTCTTGTATAATTGTATTATATCATTTTTATTTTCTATATTTTTATGATATAATTCTATTACACATTTTATTATTATTAATCTTATATATTTTTATTTTATAATTTATTATATATCTTTATTATTATTATTGATAATTCTATATATTTTGATTCTAGAATTTTATTATATATTTTCATTATTATTAATTTTATATATTTTTATAATTGTAAATATCATACATTTTTATTATTGTTAATTTTTATATATTTCTATCATATAATTATATTCCATATTTTTATTATTGATAATTTTATATACTTTTACTATGTAATTTTTTATATATTTATTATTATATATTTCAATTATCATTAATTTTATATATGTTATTTATATAGTTTCATTATATATATATTATTATTATTTTAATTTTATGTTTTTTTATATAGTTTTATTATATATATTTTATTATTATTTTAATTTTATAATATGATTGTACTATATATCTTTATTATTATTAATTTTATATATTTCTATTAATTTAATATTTTTTATTATATTATTTTATTATTATTTTTAATTTTATATATCTGTATTATATAACTATGTTATGTATACATTTTCATTGTCTTTATTATATAATTTTTAAATGTATATTATCATTATTAATGTATGCATTTTCCTTACCTGATTCTATTATATATTTTATTATTATTAATTTTGTATAATTTTACTACATATTTTCAATATTGCTAATTTTATATTTTATTACAATAAGCACTACTCTTTTAAGAAGCTGAGCCAATATTGTTTTAAGATGGGTTCTGTTAATGAATAGCCAAGTCCTCGCATAAATCTCTTGCCATTTCTGAGTGGAATCACACTTCTGACTTTGCAATTGTTTTATGTATGGGTTCCCACCAATAATTCCTTTTACAGTTACAACCCCAATATCTAGCTGAACTAACAAAAACTCATACAACAGTTGCAACAACTTTATCTGCAAAGGTTCTATAACCCAATGCATAAGTACAGTGGGTATAAGCAAGGGTTTGTGTATATAACTGCATAGTTAGATATTTAAATACATAAGTAGTAAGTCAAACCACACACATATATATATATGTGTGTGTGTGTATACATACAAAAATGGCAAAGGGAGGTATATAACACAACGCATAGGTACAGTGGGTATAAGCAAGTGTGTGTGTTATTAACTGCATAGTTAGATATTTGAATACATAAGTAGTAAGCCAAACCACATATATATGTGTGTGTATATATGTGTGTGTGTGTATACATACATACATGTGTATCTGTGTATACATATATTGTATGTGTAAATAGGTGTATTGTGAGTAGGGTCAATACTGAGTCAAAGGAGCTATTAAAGTTAGGTAGAGACCAGAAGTCTAGCTTTTGACCGCATTGAAAGTTAACGGGAGGTCACAGAAGTAATAAAAGGCAGATAAAGGAAAATTGTGAATGGTCTTTAACACAAAGACTTTTCAAATCACGCGGGGGTGGATGGAAATCTTGTATGGACGAGAGTTGATAGTGAGAACCGAAGGGTACTGGGAAATTTTAAAAATGTAGTCAGTTAGTTGCTGGAGACCGGAGGGAGCAGTTAGTTTTTGGGCAGCGAAGAAGTAAGATCTCCCTTAGAGACCTGAGAAGTAGAAGCCAGCTTTAGCAGAGGTCCTTAAAGGAACAAGAGGAGGCCTCATGCGCCCTCCCATCTCGACAAGACATGGGAGATGAATTAGAAGCTGATGGGAGTCACGAGAATGAATGCAAACCAAGTACCATATGCCTCATCTCTGCCATTTTGAATGTTCACCTGAAATCACCTGATTTTGTCTTTGTTGTTTGTTCCTCTCTTTCTCTCTTGTAATATTTGTTGGTTTGTGCACCTTTCGGTGGGGGCTGCAGAGGTGCTTTGAGCACAGTTGCAATGTGTATGGGTCCTAGAAGTTAGCTAGCAGGCAACACAGATAATGGCCAGTGAGATGAGTTCAGCAATATGCAGAGTGATGCAGAAATGATGTGCAAAAAGGTCTCGCAGCCCACTGAAGGTGTAACAACTGGTGCCGTGACCAGGATATCACCTGATGTCACAGAGAAAGAAGAAGAAAAACAGAGACAAAAAAAAAAACATGGAACGACAAAGAAAAATCAGAGATGAAGACAAAAAAATTTATAAAAGTAAAGGAAAAGAAATTTTTTTTTTAGAACGGAAAAATGGACAGCGAGAAAGAGAAAGAAAACAAAAAAGGAAAAGAGAAAGATAGAATAAAAGGAAAATTCGTTTAAAAAAAAAAGAAAGAATGAAAAAGAGAAGCCAATTGAAAGACTAAAAAAGAAAAAAAAGGAGAAGAAGAAAATAAAGAATCAAAAGAAACAATGAGAACACTTAAAGAAAAAAAAAGAAAGAAGAAACTGAAATGAAAATTCTGTTAAAAAAATTTTTTTTTAAATTAATTATTTTGTCTATTTATTCATTTTTTAAAAATTGCTATTTATTTATCTTTTCTGTTGTCCCACCAAAATATATATATTGTAAGGTAGCTGATGGGAGTCACGAGGAGAATGAATGCAAACCAAATACCATATGCCTCATCTCTGCCCTTTTGAATGTTCACCTGATTTTGTCTTTGTTGTTTGTTCCTTCTTTCTCTCTTGTAATATTTGTTGGTTTGTGCACCTTTCGGTGGGGGGCCCGTGCAGAGGTGCTTTGAGCACAGTCGCAATGTGTACAGGTCCTAGAAGGTAGCTAGCCGACGACACAGATAACGGCCAATGAGATGAGTTCAGCAAATATGCAGAAATGATGTGCAAAAAGGTCTCGCAGCCCACTGAAGGTGTAACAGTTCACATAAGTAATGTCTTTCCATTTTTCCTTTGATATTTGATTTGATCTGAGATATCAATTAAATAGTATTTTATTTTTCAGTAACGACATTTATATGAAAATAAATTTCCTGTAAAAGTGCCAAAGTGAAATAATTGATTGACTGATTGAATTTAATGGCATTTCAACCCATCAAGACTTATTTATTACCTGGAGATTAGGGAATTGGGTTCATTGTACATTCATATTTACTTTTTTTCTTATTGAATTCAAATATCTTTTAAAAATCTTTGTTTTATGGATGGGACCCTAACCACTCCATGTTAGAGTGAACCTGGGTTTAATGGCAGGATTCTTCCCAACTGGAGTATCATCCTTAGATACAATTTTGTGTCACACCCAGTACACAATATTTTTGGCAGATGATAGAGTCAATGTATTCTAAGCATTGACAATGAGTGATGTTTGAAGGTCAGGAAGACTAAAGACTTTAAAATAAATATTACTGTTCATGCCATCCATATGCGCCTTCAGAACAAC
Organism: Doryteuthis pealeii; assembly: GCA_023376005.1. Taxonomy (NCBI): domain Eukaryota; kingdom Metazoa; phylum Mollusca; class Cephalopoda; order Myopsida; family Loliginidae; genus Doryteuthis; species Doryteuthis pealeii. The sequence goes on from CM042151.1 coordinate 85,589,985, forward strand.
AATTTGACCTTATTAATAGAAAAAGATTTGTTAACTTAATGTTTTAAATTTCATATTTTTCGATTGTAAAAACAAATTTGCATTTAATAACAGGCCTATTTTGGTATTGCTATCCAATAATATTTGGAAAAGACTCAATTGAAAAGAAAAATGGCTCATAATAATATGCATGCCTTTAATCTGCACTGATCATGATTTGTATACAGGCCCAGAGTGTGTGCTCATATGTTCTTTTGATTTAGATCTTTGTAAAAATGCTGATCAATACACTGCACACAAGAAAAGGTTTTTTCACTTTTTTTGTAAGTCAAGGGGCCCCTGTCCTGGGGCTAACACTTGATTCCTTTACAGATAGTACTTATATCCTAATGATCTTTTTAGGATGGAGCATGTTCCTTTGATGGCTGCTATTTGTACTTCACAGCAGCTTGGCTTCCCTGGTATTGTTTCTAGGTATTTTTTTAGATTTTGTTTCACCAGTCCAGTTGCCCCAACCACAATGGGTATGATGTCAATTTCTTTCAATGACCAAGTTGTTTTTAGGTCATTCTTGAGGTCCTGGTATTTTGTTATCTTTTCTCGTTCCGCTCTATTTAGGCCATAGTCATTTGGGACAGCTACATCAATAATAAGAGCATTTTTTTTTTCGTTTATCCCAGATGACAATGTCTGGTTTAATGGCCTTGTCTTTTATATATCTGCCTGTCTGGATTATTTTGTCATAGAACACAGTTACCTTTCCATTTGATGTTATTGGTGGAGGCTCATGTTCCCAGATGTACTGTGATCTCTCAAGCTGCATTTCTCCACAGATTTTCCAGTGGAGGTATTTGCATACTTTGTTATGGCGGGCAGTGTAGTGGCCATCTGCCAAAAGGATCTGGCAACCAGACATTAGATGACTTGGAATTTCAATGGCTGAGTGGCAGAATCTCCATTGATCATTTTGTTGTATTCTAATCATTTTCTTGAATCCATTTGTGAGTAGGCCCTGGTCTTGTCCAGCTGTGATGATTCGTTCCTCATCAAATAGTAGCTTGCCATGTTTGAGCCATTGCAGTGAAGCTTCCTTGTCTATGTATTTCTGGTTTAATTCTTCCATAAATTTCCCTTCTCATGTGTGCTTTCAAAGGGTAACTTTTTGAAAAGGTGGAACTACAAACTTTACAAGAAAAGGACTTTTCACCAGTGTATTCACATGTGTACATTCAAAGGATAACTTTTTGAAAAAGCGGAACTAAAAATTTTACAAGAAAAGGGCTTTCAAAACATTTCTGTGTGAAAATCCTGATCCACACACTTCACAACAAAATGGTTTTTCACTTTTTTGTTTAATTTTCTTATTAGAATTTTTAGAAGTCAAGGGCCCCAGTCCTGGGGCTAACACTTGATTTTTTTATAAATAATATTTGTATCCTAAGGATCTTTTTAGGATGGAGCATGTTCCTTTGATAGCTGCTATTTGTATTTCATAGCAACTTGGCTTCCCTGGTATTGTTTCAAGGTATATTTTCATCAGTGTGTGTTCTCATGTGTACTTTCAAATAAGGATTTTTAAAAAATGCAGTACCACACACATTACAAGAAAAGGAATTTTCACCAGTGTGTCCTCATGTGGACTTTTAAAATATTCCTGTATGAAAATGCTGATCCACACAATTCATAAGAAAAAGGTTTTTCACCAGTGTGTGTTATCATGTGTACTTTCGGGAAAATGCTGATCCACACACTTCACAAGAGAAAGGTTTTTCACCAGTGTGTGTTCTCATGTGTATTTTCAAGTAAGAATTTTGTCGAAATATTGATCCACTCACTTCACAAGAAAAAGGGTTTTTCACCAGTATGTGTTTGCATGTGTTCTTTTAGTTTACACTTTATTGAAAATGTTGATTCACACACTTCACAAGAAAAGCGTTTTTCACCAGTATGTGTTTGCATGTGTTCTTTCACATGTGACTTTCGTGAAAATGCTGATCCACACACTTCACAAGAAAAGGGTCTTTCACCAGTGTGTGTTCGCACATGTTCTTTCAAATGTGACTTTCGGGAAAATGCTGATCCACACACTTCACAAGTAAAGGGTTTTTCACCAGTGTGTGTTCTCATGTGTTCTTTCAAATGAGACTTTTGTCGAAATATTGATCCACACACTTCACAAGAAAAGGGTTTTTCACCAGTGTGTGTCTTCATGTGTTCTTTTTGTTTACAACTTCTATGAAAGCCTGCTCCACACACTTCACAAGAAAAGGGTTTTTCACCAGTGTGTGTTCGCATGTGTTCATTTAGTTTACACTTTATTGAAAATGCTGATCCACACACTTCACAAGAAAAGGGTTTTTCACCGGTGTGTGTTCGCATGTGTTCTTTCAAATGTGACTTTCGTGAAAATGCTGATCCACACACTTCACAAGAAAAGGGTCTTTCACCAGTGTGTGTTCGCATGTGATGTTTCAAATATGACTTTCGGTAAAATGCTGATCCACACACTTCACAAGAAAAGGGTTTTTCACCAGTGTGTGCCAGCATGTGTCTTTTTAAATGGGAAGACCGTGAAAATGTTGATTCACACATTTCACAAGAATATGGCTTCTTCTCAGCATGTGTTTGCATGTTTCTTGAAAGCTAAAACTCTCTGCAAATCTTAATCTGGATACTTCCCAATCCGAGGCTTTCTTTCCGGTTGGTGGTGTATATTTATTATAAGTTGTGAATTCTTTTAAAACATTAGTTTATTATAGTGGATTTTATAAAATATTGTTTCATGTATCATGATCAAAGTGTACCAACAGCATTCACAGTGTTCTGATGCGCTTTTTCAATGTAAAATTTCTTGAAAATGCTGATCCACACACTTCACAGGAAAAGGGGTTTTCAGCAATGGGTATTCTTATATTCTCAATTGAGACTTTCGCAAAGATGCTGATCCACAAACTTCACAAAAGGGGTTTTTAACAGTGTGTGTTCTCATGTGCAGTTTCAAAACATAACTTTGTAAAAATACTGATTTACACACTTCACAAGAAAAAGTTTTTTTGTTTTTTTTACCAGTGCATGTTTTCATGTGTACATTCAAATAGTAACATTGTGAAAATGCTGATCCACTTCACAAAAAAAGGAATTTTCTCCAGTGAGTGTTCTCATATATACTTTCAAAACATTCGTGTATGAAAATGCTGATCCACACATTTCACCAGAAAAAGGGTTTCTCTTTGTTTCATTTTCTTATTAGAATTTTTAGAAGTCAAGGGGCCCCTGTCCTGGGACTAACACTTGATTTCCTTATAAATAGTATTTGTATCCTCCAGTGTTTGTTCTCCCGTGTACTTTCAAATCATGCCTTTGTGAAAATGCTGATCCACACACTTCACAAGGAAAGGGTTTTTCTCCAGCGTGAGTTCCATTGTGTTATTTTACTTTACACCTTGAAAATGCTAATTCACACACTTGACAAGAAAAGGGTTTTTCACTTTTTTTGTTTGATTTTCTTATTAGTTTTTTTAGAAGTCAAGGGGCCCCTGTCCTGGGGCTAACACTTGATTTCTTTATAAATAGTACTTGTATCCTAATGATCTTTTTAGGATGGAGCATGTTCCTTTGATGGCTGCTATTTGCACTTCACACCAGTGTGTGTTTGCATGTGTTCTTTCAAATTAGACTTTCATAAAAGTGTGTGTTTGCATGTGTTCTTTCAAATTAGACTTTCATAAAAATGCTGAAGGGTTTTTCACCAGTGTGTGTTTGCATGTGTTCTTTCAAATTAGACTTTCATAAAAATGCTGAAGGGTTTTTCACCAGTGTGTGTTTGCATGTGTTCTTTCAAATTAGACTTTTATAAAAATGTTGAAGGGTTTTTCAACAGTGTGTGCCAGCATGTGCCTTTTTAAAAAGGAAGTCTGTGAACATTTTGATTCATAAATTTCACAGCAATGAGCTTTCTCTTTAGTGTGTGTTTGGATGTGTTGTTTTACAAAGTTTTTGAAAATGCTGATCCACACTATTCACAAGAATATGGGTTCTTCTCAGAATGTGTTTCCAAGTCTCTTGAAAGCTAAACTCTCTGAAAATCTTAATACTTCACAATGCAAGGCTTTCTTTCTGATTGACTTTGTATATTTATTTTTGATTGTGAATTCAATGAAAACATTAGTTTATTATAATGGATCCAGCAGAGAATTGATTTTTTTCATACAATATTATTTTTGACTATGAGTTCATTTGTCCTACACTGCAACTGATATCTGCAAAGAAAGAAAAAGCATTATTAAATAAAAGAATAAACTCATAATATATTGTTTGCAATTATAGGATTTTAATTTGATTTTAGATTCAGTGAATTTCAATCAAAGATAAATATGTATACAATTGTTCTTCAAGGAAGATTAAATCAAATATCTAAATGCTTGATATTTTCCCATGGATTTTATTTATAAAAAAAAAGAAAAAACAATTAGTAATTAAACTGAAAAAATATTTTTTAAAGTAATTAGTGAAACTAAAAAACATTTATTTACACAGTTATTTTATTTATCAATGTATGCCTATCTAACAGCAATAAATTAGGAAGTAATTATATGGATTCAAGTAATTCTCATACTAAATAGTTTCTAACATTTATTTAATCCAATCCAGGTACTAGCACTCCAGGTCAGAGTGGACCCGGTAGTAATGCAGTTGAATTTCCTACCCAGGGTAGGAGGTCTTACTTCTCTGCAGGGGACACATCTGATGTATTCTAACATCTGCTAATAAGATGGAGAGAATGCAGAGTGACACCAAAATGTTTATAACTTTGCTGATGATGGCAATAAACAAGTGACTCTACACTTCCTAATACTTCCATTAAAGTATGCCTAACAGCAATAATGTGCAAGCTTTTTATATGGCTTAGGTATTCTTCATATTAATATTTTTCAAACACCTTTATTTGACCCAGACAGGTACTGCCACTCCAGGTCAGAGTGGCCCCAGTAGTAATGGCAATGGAGTGATTTCTCTCTCTCCTTTCCTTTTCACTCTCTTTTCTCATTCCGTTTTCACCCTCTCTTTCTCTCATTCCCTTTTCACACTCTCTTTCTCTCATTCCCTTTTCACACTCTCTAATTCCTTTTTCTCTTTCATTCCTTTCTCTCTCATTCCTTTTTCTCTTTAGTCTCTTACCCTCTATCTTTCCTACACTGTGTTCCTTCTTTTATATTTCTTTTTTCGTTCTCCAATTTTTTCTCCCTTTCTCCTTTTCTTTTTTTTTCGAAATGCTCAAAAACAACTTCCAGTTTAGTTTCATACCTAGAACAGCTGATGTATTCTAAGATCTGCAAACAAGGTGGAGAGAATGCAGAGTGACTTTTTAAAATTTTGATGATTTTTGATGGAGTTTATCAGAACAAGTTTTCTATTTAAATCTCTCCAATTATGCAAATACATGATATGATAAAATATTTTAGCCAATAAAGTTTCTAGAAGAAGTCTTTAAAGTACTGTAACACCAAACAATGTCAGTAGTATTTCAATGACAATTTCAAGTACTGTGCCTCAACTAATCCTACAAGAATAACATCTACTATTCCAATAAACATTCACACTACATCTCCAATAACCACATTTAGTTGAGTTCTGCAAAAACAAAACAAAACAACTATCACCACAAGACATGATTTCCTCTGCATTTTCTATAGGAATAACAAACATGTTTCTTTTAAGATGGAGAGCCACTAATGTTTTAATTTTCAATTGATTTCTTTATAAAATCATATATAGGATATGATAAAAAAAAAACATAGAACAGATGCAAAACATTACTTGTAGTGTTCAAACAATACCTTTACCCCTTTTCCTTGCATATTTGATCTGATCTGAGATATCAAATGAATCATCCACAAAATATGTAATCATCAAAAGATATTTACCCATTTAAAGCAAGTAATCCATGAGCATTGAAAGAGCACTATGTTGTATTGTGGTATCTAAAGTATCATCAAGTGGTCTTAGAATTATACTTTCTCAGTATCTATAATAATAAGCACTTATACTTACTTACAAGTAATCCATGAGCATTGAAAGAGCACTAAGTATCATCAAGTGGTCTTAGAATTATACTTTCTCAGTATCTATAATAATAAGCACTTATACTTACTTACAAGTAATCCATGAGCATTGAAAGAGCACTATGTATTGTGGTATCTAAAGTATCATCAAGTGGTCTTAGAATTATACTTTCTCAGTATCTATAATAATAAGCACTTATACTTACTTACAAGTAATCCATGAGCATTGAAAGAGCACTATGTATTGTGGTATCTAAAGTATCATCAAGTGGTCTTAGAATTATACTTTCTCAGTATCTATAATAATAAGCACTTATACTTACTTACAAGTAATCCATGAGCATTGAAAGAGCACTATGTACTTTCTAAAGTATCATCAAGTGGTCTAGAATTATACTTTCTCAGTATCTATAATAATAAGCACTTATACTTACTTACAAGTAATCCATGAGCATTGAAAGAGCACTATGTACTGTGCTTTCTAAAGTATCATCAAGTGGTCCTAGAATTATACTTTCTCAGTATCTATAATAATAAGCACTTATAAGCACTACTTGTAATAAGCACATTATTTGTATAATTTTATTATAAGACTTTATTACTATTATATATTTTATTCCAGAATTTAATTGTATATTTTCATTACTATGAATTTTATATATCTATTAATATTATTAATTTTACATATTTTTATTATGTAATTTTGTTACATATTTTTTATTATTATTAATTCTATATATGATAATTATATAGTTTTACTATATATTTTCATTATTATTTTCATTTTATATATTTTATTATAATTAATTTTATATGTTTTAACATATTAACCCAATAATATGTATAGAAAAAAAAAAGACTATCACGAGGGACGTTCATTGACAGCATGCAAGGTGGTTGTGTGCCAGGAAGTATTTCTTACATTCCAAATTTTTTGTACATTGCTGCAGACATTTCCTCAATACTAATATTTATTTTACCTGATAATTAAAAGACTTATACAAAATTAAATACAGCATACATCACAAGACAAAGCGTATAAATTCAACTAAATAAAATGTAAAGGGAAAAAGATATTAGGACTGATACGGAGGTCATATGAGTACATGGATGAGGAAATGCTGAAAAATTTGTACACTGCATTGGTGAGACCTCATTTGGAGTTTGCTAATGTGGTTTGGAGCCCAAGACTCATCAAGGACACAAAACTCATTGAGGGAGTCCAGAGGAGAGCTACTAAATTAATGAATAATTTAAAATCCCTTTCATATGAAGAAAGACTTAGGAACATTGACCTACCAAGTCTGGTTTTCCGACGTATGAAAAGGGATATGATCGAAGCCTACAAATACACGCATGGTTTTTATTCAGCAAACTCTGACCTACTAAACATTGCTCAAAATACCTATACAAGGGGACATAAATTAAAACTCCTTAAAAAATCTTGCAAAGCAAACGCAAGACAAAATTATTTTAGCTACAGAGTGGTGAATACATGGAATAAACTACCTTCATCAGTAGTGAATGCCCCATCTCTAAACTCCTTCAAGGCAAAGTTGGATAATCTGTGGAATGACGTTAAATATTCTGTGGGTTTTAAATGAATATTTATAAGGAACAGCTGACAGGTCTCAGACCTAATATACTAGCTGAAAAGATATTATTATCACTACGGATGTTCATTTCCTGTATATAAGGGAAATATATACATATAAATCAAACACAAGCACAAATAGACTAATTTTTGCATTTAAATAAGTAAAAAATCTATGGTAGTGCATATGGTAAGATCATGCTGTGTATATCTTCAGTCCAGGTCATCAAGGGAGAGAACTTTTTTCAGTATATTTGATGATCCATAAATGAAAAAACAATTGTTAGTAATGATTTTTTTTTAAATATAAAGATATCAGAAAATATGTTGCACTTTTTTAAATAGATTATATAAAGGTTTATCCACGAGGAAAATATTGGATACAACATGGCACCTTCCAAACATTTAAAATTTACTAGTAAATTTTTAAGTGAATAAAAATAGGCCAATTGAATTAGAGAAAATCCTTCTTTTGCATCAATAGTTTTTAAAACAATGGAAAAAAAACCCACACACTACAATAATTATTTTTTTAGTTTTTAAGAAAATACCTTTTAAATCTTCAGATAATTATTTTCAGATGATGATTCTTTTAATTTATTCTAATCTTATTCTTTATGTTGTCTTCAGCATTTCGCTTTGTAGAAATGTAAAAATTAGGGATTGGATATTTTTTTAATCCAAATGACCAAAGTTCAAATCTAATTTTTTTAATTAAGTTTAATCCACATGACAAGTTCAAAATCCATTCTACAATATGAATTGATAAAAAGAAATTTTCTTTTAAGTTTTTATTTTTGATAAGATAAGCTATTCAACTTATTTATTATAAACTTATGAACGAACAAGTCAAGCAGAGATTTTCACTTCAAAGAAAAAAAAATGAATTAAAATTAATTGAATTGATCATTTAAGGCTAAATTTTAGTTTTAAATATCAGCATTATATATAACTCCAATGATATTTTTCACCCAAGAAATAAGGGTGGGGGTCAAAGTTAAGTGACCTGAAAATACACAGACAATTATTCAATAATTATCAAAATCATTAAATAAAATAACTGATACATTATAAAATTAATTTATTGATAAATCAACATTGAAAATTTAATTAAAATTTGATAATTCCCTGTTTTCTGATGAATTTTTTTCAATCAAGGGTAGTGAATTGATTTTGTAATATACTTGAATGATGTTACAATTGTTGGTATCTATTTAAAATCAAGTCATCAATAAATGAAGAGGTGAAAATTTCATTAAAATTGGAAAATTCCCCAAGTTTTAGTAATTGCTTGAAAATTTAAAAAAAAAGAAATTATTCTTATAATCTTGCGATCTTTGTTCATACCAAGCTATCACACTAGGTACCACCAAAATGGGCACCGATTTTCAATTTCAAAACAAATTAAATTAAATCAATTATTTCAGGTCAAATTTTTATCTAAGTCGAAAAGTAGTAACAAAATGAGCATCGGTAAAAAAAAAAATAAAAATAAAAAATAATAATAATAATAATATTACATATGTGATTTATTTTTAATACATTAAATTTTTGTTTCAATCCTTGATTTTGTAAAATACATCTATGATGTCATAATTGTTGGTATCTATTTAAAATCAAGTCATCAATGAATGAAGGAGTGAAAATTTCATTGAAATTGGAGAATTCACTGAATTTTAGTAATTATTTTAATATTTAAAAAGAAAAATTATTTTTACTATCTTCTCTTGCAATCTTAGTTCATAATTATCTATCACACTAGGTACCACCAAAATGGGCACTGATTTGCATTTTCAAAACAAATTAAAATCAATTAAATCGCTTATTTCAGTTCAAATCTTTGTAAAAGTAGTAACATAATGGGCATCAGTAAAAAAGCAAAATAATATCAAATTTGGAATTTATTCTTAATACATTTTTAAAAATTATGTTCGTCCCAAAAATGTCTAAGTGAAAATTTATGTCACACTCAAACCAAACCTTCTTATCAATATTGTAAAATCCTTTTGAAAGTTTCTTCTTAGAAAGTAATAACAAAAACATTAAATAAACTATGTACATGAAAATTGCTGACTGGCTGATATTTACATAAAGGTAATATAATTTATTTCAGGTGATATTCAGAAACTGTCATCCTGGACTCCTGCCCTAAAATACACTAGGCGGTCGCTGCTGAAAAAGTGACCCATGCTAGTTATGAACCATACAGTAATTTGAAGGCATTTTTATTGACAAATAAATTTAAGTATCGCTTACTTATTACATTAATTTATCGATAAAAACGACTTCAAACTGCTATACAGTTCATAACTAGCACAGGTCAGATTTTCAGTAGGCGCCGCCTAGCGTACTTTAGGGCAAGAAGCCAAGATGACAAAATCTGAAAATTATCTTTATTCATTCAAAACACACAGGTCACAAAACTTCTTTATCTTTAGACCCTAAGGGGAAACAAATTTAGTGTGATATGTCCATGTCTATGGTAGCTCATAAGTGGCAATTCACTCACCCAGATTGATGAACAAAAATTATAAAAAATCAGGGAATTATCTGATTTTAATAAAATTTTCAGTGTACACTTATTAATCAACTAATTCTTTCTTTTAAATTCATGAATCATTTCAACCAAACTGATTCAATGGAAATAAATCGAAATTCTTTAAAATAAATATTATCATTCATACCATCCATATGCGCCTTAAGAGCATACCTTCATATAAATTATTAATAGATAAAATTCCTTTAAAATATAAATTGTTTAATTTTATGCTGTAAATTTCTTAGATTTAGATTCTAAAAACAAATATTCACTTGTATAACAAGTCTACATTATTATATTTATCTAATAATTTTTGGAAAAACTCAACTGTTAGGTCCCCACCCTTTGTACAAATATCAACGTATGATTTTTTCACAGATAATCTAAAAGACAATTAAATTTCATATACAACAGAGTAAAAAGGAATTTTTAAAAAACTCCCCCAAATTGTTTTGAGTTTTTTATTTATTTAATTGTAAGATTTTCAGTACTTATTTTCTATCAAAATCGCCCCTTTAAATGTTTTTCTATTTACACCTTCGGTCTTTTGTCTTTTTATTTACTTTTTTACTGATATTTTGCCCCCCCCCCCAAATAAGGGGGGAGATCAAAATTAAGTGACCCAAAAATGTATCGTTATAAAATTAATTCAATGATAAATCAACGTTGAAAATTTCATTAAAATCTGACAATTCTCTGATTTTTAATAATATTTTAAAATCAGGGTCGTTAAATTGATTTTGCAAAATACGTTTAAACTTCACTGCTATAAAAAATATTATAAAAATCATCAAAATATGTTTTTAAACCAACAAAATACATTAAAAATCTTCTCAGAGTCTATAGATAACAATTTTTTTTTTTCAAATAGTATACTAAAATTAAGCAGGCAGAAATTAACTGACTTAATTCGTAGTACAAGTCATTGAGTCGGTGAAAGTAAGAATTTGTGCTCGTAAGTGAATAAATTGTAATAGATTAAAATTTAATGGGTACTAACCTTTTTCTATCGTATTATGTTCGATTTATCTTCATAAATTCAATATTAAACTAAAAAAATCAAACAAACAAAAATCACGCTAATGAAATATTAATTATGATTTAAATTTGTTTGCCTTAAAATTAGTGATACTGTGGAGAAAAAATATATTAAGGGGAGCCCTCTAAGATATCTTAGAAGGCGCTGTCTCTACTCACGTGGATGACGAAGTACCGAAGGCGAGATCTGCGCATGACGGGAATTTTATACCTTGCTACCGGATGTGAGCAGGTTTGTTTGTTGTGTATATAAACGTCAGAAGACAGAGATTCCAGTTTAGTTTTTCACGTCATACTGTTCGTTTATTACCTGACCAGTCTACTTGAAATCGATCCTACAGAATTTTGATTCTTTGTTAACCTTGGTTAGTTAATCGACCCTTGATAGAGTCAGAGTGTTGCAAGAACCGAATAACTGACCACGAACTCTATGCCCCGCATGGTCGAAATATTTTCGACAATATATTTATTTTATGAAAATTAAAGGGAGATAATCATTAACTTATTTTTTTAATAATTCAGATAAATTTATTTATTATACAATTCTTCATCAATCTAACAATTTATTTTCTAAAATATTTGGCGGACCTGAACTTTCAGAACCCCCCCCCCATCTAAAATTTTCGTTTTTAATTTTTTTTTTCAACGGATTATTATCGATTGCACACCAATCTATCCGATTGTAAAAGAAACATTTTTTAAAAGTTCTTTATTTTTCGAGTTTTCAGTGGTGCTCAATTCCCCGTATAAGTTTATAGTAAATCGATCCCCCATATCGGAACCGCTATATCTATCAGTTGGGCTGAATTTGCACTAAGGTGTCAAAATTGAGGTGACACAGAAAAAACAGAACCCACAAATTTTGTAATAAAACTGTTAATTTTAACTAGGGGGTTAGGGTTGGTGTTAGGGTTAGGGGTTGGTGTTAGGGTTAGGGGTTGGTGTTTAAGGTTAGTTTAATGGGAAAATAAATAAATAATTTGGGTTCTGTTTTTTTCTGGGCCACCCTAACTTTGACACATTTGCGCCAGTTTCCTTTCGAGCGGTTCCTATATGGGGGATCGATTTACTATAAACTTATACGGGGAAATGAGCACCCCTGAAAACTCGAAAAATAAATTTTTTTGAATTTTTTTTTTCACAGTCTGATAGATTGGTGTGCAATCGATAATAATCCATTGAAAGAAGAAAACAAAATTAAAAACAAAAATTTTAGATGGGGTTCTGAAAGTTCAGGTCCGCCAAATATTTTTTTCCTTTTTACTTATTAAAATATTATTTTATTAATTGTTTAATATAACAACTGTCTATTTTTACGTTACTATTTATGAGAAGAATCAGGAAAACCCCCAATGTTGTGAAACAGATTGCATTCTACGGTGGTAATATTAAGTGGTAATATTAAATGGTAATAAATGAAACGGGAAATCTTCTAAGTTCTGTGTCATTACTACTGTATGGTTGCACTACTTGGACTAAAAAGAAACATCAGAAGAAAAAGATAGACGAAAACTACACGAGACGAGAATATGGCACGCTGTTTTGAATGGATCCTGGTAGCAACACCCTACAAAAAAAGCAACTGTACAGCCACTTACATCCCATCTTCCAAACATTCAAGACCACTGGAGGAATATGGACAAATTCGTAAGCAAAAATCTCCTAACCATAGACCAAGCAGTATTATTAAACCAACAAAAACTTGCATTCATCAGATCTGTGCCAACACTGGATGCTATCTAGATGACTTTCCAAGAGTGATGGTTGATAAGGATGTATGGTAAGAGAAATACTTGGGAATCAATGCTGTTGGCGCACCTTGATGATGATGAAAGATAAGGCAACATTTTCAAAATCAACTGAAATAAACAAATATTTTCAAAGAGTTCACATTTGAAAATAAATACACAAACTCAACACAAAAGAAAACTTACCATTGTGAAGTATTTGGATTAAGATTTTCCCAGAGTTCTAGTTTTAAAAAGACATGCAAACACATGCTAAGAATAAGCCATATTCTTGTAAAGAGTGTGGATCAGCCTTTTCAAAAAGTTCCTATTTAAAACAACATATCCGAACACACTCCAAAGAGAAACCTCATTGCTGTGAAATATGCGAATCAACATTTTCACTGACTTCCTATTTAAAAAGACACATGCCGACACACACTGGTGTGGTGGACCCAACTCACAAATGGATTCAAGAAAATGATTGGAATCCAAAAAAATGATCAATGGAGATTCTGCCACTCTGCCATTGAAAGTCCAAGCCATATAATGTCTGGTTGCCAGATCCTTTTTGCAGATGGCCACTACACTGCCCGCCATAACAAAGTATGCAAATACCTCCACTGGAAAATCTGTGGAGAAATGCAGCTTGAGAGAACACAGTACATCTGGGAATATGAGCCTCCACCAATAACATCAAATGGAAAGGTGACTGTGTTCTATAAAGAAATAATCCAGACAGGCAGATATATAAAAGACAAAGCCATCAAACCAGATATTGTCATCTGGCATAAACAAAAAAAAACTGCTCTCATTATTGATGTAGCTGTCCCAAATGACTATGGCCTAAATAGAGCTGAGCGAGAAAAGATCACAAAATATCAAGACCTCAAGAATGACCTAAAAACAACTTGGTCATTGAAAGTAATAGACATCATACCTATTGTGATTGGGGCAACAGGGCTGGTGAAACAAACCTTGAAAAAATACCTTGAAACAATACCATGGAAACCAAGTTGCTATGAAGTACAAATAGCAGACATCAAAGGAACTTGCTCTATCCTAAAAAGATCCTTAGGACACAAATACTCTTTATAAAGAAATCAAGTGTTAGCCCCAAAACAGGGGCCCCTTGACTTCTAAAAATTCTAATAAGAAAATGAAACAAAAAAGTGAAAAACCCTTTTCTTGTGAAGTATGTGGATCAGCATTTTCACAAAGGTATAAATTGAAAGAACACATGAGAACACACACTGGGGAAAATCCCTTTTCTTGTGAAGTATGTGGATCAACAATTTCACAAAATTCAAAATTGAAAGAACACATACGAACACATATTGGTGATAAACCTTATTCTTGTGAAATATGTGGATCAACATTTTCTATGCATTCAATTTTAAGAAGGCACATGCAAATACATACAAAGGAGAAACCCTATAATTGTGAAGTCTGTGGATCTGTATTTTCTATGAATTCATATTTAAGAAGACACGTGCTAACACATTCAAACGAGAAACCTTATTCTTGTGAAGTGTGTGGATTGGCATTTTCACAAAATTTTCACTTGAAACGGCACATGCAATCACACACTGGCTTGGCATGCATACAAGTACCTTGGCATGCCTACAAATACCTTGGCATTGAAGAGAATGTGATGGTTGAACATGGACAAATGAGAGAAAAGGCAGAAAAAGAATATATTAGCCGCCTTAAAAAGATCCTCAAATCGGGATTAACGCCAAAACCAAAATAACTGCCATCAACCAACTTGCAATACCTGTCATTTCCTATGGTTTTGGTATTATTGACTGGCCACAATGCTACATCAATAGGCTTGATACCAAAAACTTAGGCGGTTTGAAGTGTGCTCGATGCTCAGTTTGCGTAACACCAATGACCCCTTTCTTGCCTGAATAGTCACTTGTGACTTGTGACAACCGTCGTAAAGGATCCACTTTTCGTCACAAGTGACTATTCGGTCAAGAAAGGCGTCATTGGTGTTACAATTTTGGTGCTCATTGAGCTCATGAGGAACTCATTTGTCGAGCTTTTTCACCTTTCCAATACTCTGCAAATGGCGGGAAACTGTTGCAATGCTGACACCAAGTGTCTGAGACATTTCTCTGACACTTTGTCGTGGATTTTGCTC
Source organism: Doryteuthis pealeii (assembly GCA_023376005.1). Lineage (NCBI taxonomy): Eukaryota > Metazoa > Mollusca > Cephalopoda > Myopsida > Loliginidae > Doryteuthis > Doryteuthis pealeii. Next base: position 85,605,073 of record CM042151.1, read on the forward strand.
AACAACTGCCTGCAATTGTTCATTGTCAAAACTGCATGTCCGTCCTCTACCTTCTTCATCTTCAAGACTCTCATCACCACTGAGGAATTTCTGAAACCTTCGTACTGTCCGATCACTTGTGGATTCATCTCCCCATGCTTTGTTGATATTGACAGCAGTTTCGGAGGCAATGTGCCCAAGCTTGAACTCATGCAACATAAGAAGGCGAAGGTCATGTTTAGGCATGTTCATCTTTGAAGGCCCCTATTTTTCAAAAATACTTTCTATCTGAAAATAAATTAAATTTCATTTTTGAGCACACATTAATTATTATATATGCAAGAATTCACCTGAAATAAACAACAAATTCTATGTTAAAATGACATTTCAAAACCGAGCACTTCAATCGGCCATTATTTTTGTAACAACCTAATATCTATCTTGGTGCATTAATATCTATCTATCAATCTATTTTTCGTACTTTTTTCATATCTATCTATCTTTTATCTATTGTTGAGACAATCAGAGTGAGGACAAGAGAGAAAAATGTATTGCATTTATTGATTTTTTTTGCAAAAACAATGCAACACTACCTATTCATTCACAGTTGTGTAACAGCCAGACATAGGAACAGTGACAGTAAAAAAAATGTGTATCTTCTTTCTCTGTCGGTCAGCAAGGGGCAAACTCTTCAGTCGGATTGTTATATCAGAGAGAAGATATCTCTTATGATTCACAATTCTTACTCATAAAATACACCTCGCTAGCATAAAACATCAAAACTCAAGTCGGAGGCAACAAGCGGAAGTGAACTCAATGGTACCCTATCACGAAGTGACCAATTCGACGCAGTTCTGCGCATAGGCTCGGATTGAGTTACGCTTGAAAGGAATTCCAAAACAAACAAAAAATAATGTTGTAAGGAATCCGGATTTTCAATAAAAAATCTTCCCGCTAAACACCCCAAAGGCATTCTGGAGCCTACATCGTTAGCATATAAACCCGGGCATTTTTTAGAATCGGCAGTTGACGTACGGCCTCGACGCCGAGAATATCACCAGACAGGCAGGATCAGAAAGGCCGCTATTTTCCCACTACCACGTCGCGCCCTCGCCCACCCGGACACTCAGTTTTACTTCAACACCTCACCGTAGCCGGGCGACATCCTTACCCCCTTGACCACTACGGCGCTACCCACTACAACTCACTGTGATATTCCTGACTTATTTCCCGCACCAAGTGACCGTATCCACTTACAACGGTATCCTACCGACACGAACTCAACTCCCTCGGCCGATACCCTTACTTTCCCTGACCATCACTATTCCACTGGGTCATTCCTGACTTGGTCCCTACACCAAGTGACCGTATCAACTCACAACTTCTACTACCCCACGCCTCGCATCAGGCCAAGAGAGATTCCTGACTTATTATCATACGATACCCACACCTCACCGACCCCACGGCCATTCCTAACTTACGACCCCTCGGCCACTCTAGAGAACTACTACTGTTATCTACGACGACAACAACAACGTTTTCACACTCGTTATTTTAATAAACGATTTTTATCCAATTCATCTTGTCCATTATTCTTCTTTGCAAACCATACGCTTCTACGGATATCTTAAGATATAACAGGATAGAGAGAAAACCGGGGCGTCAGTCCGTCTACAATCTTTCTCTTGGGGGTTGAAGTTGGTCTCTCCTCTTCATTTTGGGATTCTGCTACAATGTTTACGGTCAGTAGTTGAGTCTCAAAAATGTTTAAGGCTAAAGTGCCTTGAAAATTAACGAAGCTTCTAGCTTCTTGCAAATAAAATGGTAGAATTTAAAATAAAGTCGGCCTTTCAGGACGACACAGAACTTTTCTTCTTTTCAGGGGGGGGGGGAGAAAAGGACTCTCTCTGAGAGCTAAAATTATACTATTTGGGTTTTCCAAATATATAACAAAACAATTCAAATTCTTCTTTGTAGAAGAAAATAATCCCACTCTGTGAGATTAAAAAACAATAATTCTGGGAAAGACTATGATAAAATTTCTCTAGTTTTATCAATCTTCGTCTTGTCGCGGTGTATAAAAATTTAACGTTGGAAAAAACCAACGGAGACAGCCTAAAACTAGACCGGACTTTGCAAACCCAATCTTCTGTCTGCTGAATTTCGCGCCCCTTTTTAGGGAACAGGAAATCAGTCTCGCTCCAAAAAAAACCCCCAAAATCCGACCAATCACCGACCGACCTGAAGAATTCAAGAATTCTATGGGCGTCACCAGAGAAAGACAGAACCTTTACAAAAAAAAAAAAAAATAATAATAAGTTCGTATCCTTCCCCAAATTAACGCCATTTACAAAATTTAAAAATAAACATTGAACTGCCTTCAATGCATATTTCAAAACAAAAAATAAAAAAATCTCAAAATATATAATATATATAAATATAATAATATATATATGTGTGTAAATATAAATAAATTTCTGACGTCTGATACATTAAAAGTAGATAGTAGAAAATTAATTTAAAAAAATAGTAAAATGAATATATCCCAGTAGTAAAAGAATTCTTTAAGAAGTGGGAAAATTTTCAAGTGAAATAAACTAAACTAAATAAATGGAACTAAAAGATTAAATTGTTGAATAAATAATTGTTAAATTAAACAATGAATACAAGCAATTTGATAAATAAAAATTCAAAGATTAATTCAAAAAATAAATTGTTACATAAATTATTAACTTATATTAAAAAATAAATAAATGAATGTATTTAAAAAGTAATGTATTTAATATATGTATTAAAAAAGATAAATTGTTGATTACCTCCCTTTGATTTTTCGTACATGGAATTTTCCAGGGAAGAAAATGTTTATCGGTGTTTTTAAGCAGAACAATTTTAATTCAAAAAATGTTCGTGATGTTTTGTTGTTTACATCCACTTAATATTGAATTTAGAAAGAGAAGTCAGACGCAATACGATAGAAAAAGGTTAGTATCCATTACTAGTTCATTTTTGCCTGCTTAATTTTTGTACAAAACAGTACATATGAAAAAGAAATTCATCTACTGTCTCTAGGTACCACCAATTTTCCCTGTGAAATGTACTCCCCTCCTCTACATTTAACACTATGAAAATTGCATAAAGGTTAATATTATCTTGGAAAATTTTTGTTCATTCGAAAGCAGAAAAATCAAATAAACTCCTGATGATTTTTTTAAAAATTCCAGCTCACGGAAATAATGAAAATTATTTAAGAAAAACAATGTTTACATTTTTGCACCGTTAAATCATTTCTAAACGTAGCCAAAAACAAGGGTTAAAACTGCAAATCGTCGTCAAAATTAAAATGGAAAAATTTGGCTTAAGCATAGATTTTAATGAATTTAATTATTACACTTTTGTTCAGCCATACTTAAGAAAAGCACGCGTCGCCTTGAAATAGAAAGTACGTTTTTTGTTTGTACTTAGGCATCATCAATTCGGTCTCGCGATCAGTTTAGGCCATCTTGAATAAAAAAGAAATAAATATTTCCGAACTTTGTTTATCAAAAATCTCGTAAAAAAAATTAAAGATCGTACAGGGTTGTTACAAAGAAAAACAGTTAATTCAAAGATCAAATTATTCGATTGGGAAAAATTACATCGTTATCTTAAAGAATGAATAAACCTATCCGTATTACATGCGAAAGGGTAATTTTCAGGCCACAATTTAGACAGGAAAAAAAATACATATTACTACCCTCTTGCGATTATACAAATACATATGGTTGAATGTAATGGACATACTTTTAGCCAAAATTTACTATTAAAATGAATAAGATCTTTAAAAACTTTAATATTAAAATTTACTATTAAAATGAATAAAAACTTGAAAAAAATTAATATTAAAATTTCATAGTGAAATTGACGTTAAAAAAATGTCTTCAATTTTGGTATTAATTTTTAAAATCGAAAATAAAATGAAAATTTGAATATTTTTTCTAATAGAAAAACTGAGAAAATAATCACTGTATACTTACTTTTTATTTTAATTGGTCGAAAAAGTTAAATAAAATATTTTTTATTTTTATAAAAAAACAAACTTTGGTTACTGAGAAGCGTCTCGTCCCTTTGTATAAAAATAAAAACAAATATGTCATTACAATAAAAATTACAAATTCTTTTAAAAATATCAATCTAGCTCGGATTGGACCAATTTTTAGTTCACCTGAATTCTAAAATTCTTATATTTAAATATCTGTGAAAAATTCGATTTTTTCTCGCAGAAAAAAAAAAAAATTATTTCACGCAGAAAATATCTAAGCACGCAAAAAATTGAAAATCTCTTAAAATTAATTTCTTTAAAAAAAATTTTTTTTTTGACAATTTAATAGAATATCGTACATACCAATTACAAAAGCAAAAAAAAGTTTTCAAATATTAATATTATGACATTTTTTTGCACTTTTTATTTCTGATTTCATTCATTTTTCCTAAAAAAAACTGCAGCTTGGTACGTTATACAATTTCATTGATATAGTTATTCAGACTCTTATCTTTATAGAAAAAAGTACAAAATTTTTCTGACGCATCATTTTTTTTTTATCTCATAAAATAAAATGGGGTGGGGGGAATAGACCTCGTAAAAAAATAAAAACTATTTCAGATATATTTACATCCAAAGCTAAACATTTATGGAAACTTTCGTAAAAATCAGACTATTAATTGATTTTTCATATAATTTTTTAGAAAACTTCTTATCGTAACTTGTTTTTTGCTCTGTTAAATTTCAGTTGATTTAACAGTGCAAAAATGAAAATCTTGTTTTTCAATCATAATTTTCATTATTTCCATAAGCTGAAAATTTTTTTTTTTAAATCATCAAGAGCTTGTTTAATGTTTTTTCTTTCGAATGGAAAAAAATTTCAAGAAAATATTAATTTTTCTGCAAGTTTCATTGTGTTAAATATAGGGGGGGGGTCTCACTGGGTAAAATTGGTGGTACCTCTTGTACATGTTTATCAATTCTGACTAGTTTTATCATTCATCTGTTTTATTTTATCTATTTTTCCCTTAACACAACTAACGGTTAAAATTTAAGTAAAAAATAACATAAATTACTATACATTTAATGTTGAAAAATATTTTTTTAAACTAAGTTTAATTGACATTATACATTGCAATACTAACACAAACAACTGTCTTAATAGATTCAATAATTAATTTCAATGGTTAATTAAATGCATAGTAATTTGGGTTTTTTGTTGTTTATTTTTTTAAGCAATATGTAATTAAAAACAACCTTAATCCCCTAAAACCGTAACCCAATTCGCAAAATGTTAATTCATAGACTGTAGTTAAACTGTCATTGGGTACCACCAAGAAACTTTCCGTTTTAATTTTGCGACCTAAATCAGAAGTCAGCCCTCCCAGCTCCACTGATCCGGAGTGATAGTACCTGTTAGGGTCCCATGTATTGGGTAAATAGATTAAAAAATGAATTTTTAACAAACATAGGGAAAAATGAGTTTAAAAAGAATTTGAATGCCTAACAAGAATGAATAAACAGATGTCTTTGGAATAAAATAACCCAAGGGCTGACATGCTGTAAAATCAAACCCAACAATCCTCCTTCTCTCCCATCATTCTTTTTCCCCTCCTTCTATCTCTTTGCCCTGTGATTCTTATCACGCACAGCCCAGCTCTGCCCCTTTAAATCAAGGGGACAGATGTTGCCTGGTGGGGATGGCCCCTTAGGATCATGGCGTTTTCATTAACAGACACAAACCCAGAAGGGTCAGTGTTATTAATGTTTCAGTATGCCAGTGTGTATGTATACCTGCATGTATGTATGTGTGAGCAACATTATGTATGTATGTGTTTGTGCATGTGTGTGTGTACCTTTGTACCTTTTCAGATAATATAACGATGGTAAGACCACCTATTCTAATTTTGTGCTTCTCAGCATCCACTGAACTTGTCCGTTGCTTTCAATCTAAAAATCATGATGCTTAAGGGAAGGATGAATCAGCATGCAATGAAACATCAATAAATTCTACTATACATATTTAATAACTAACACACTAACCTTGGCAATTCTAACTGAATAAACCACACAAAATCCAAACGAATAAAACAATCACTTCAACCAGCAACCCCCCTGAGGACGACCAGCGAAATGGTTGAAAGGACTTGGGTTAAAAGTGCCATATAGATCACGATTAAAAAAAACAACTAGAAGATTTGAACATCTACACCTGAAAATAATTAAGAAGAAATATTCCGTGGTCTTTACCAATACCTGCTAAACCAGTCTATGACGTACAATTCTTCACTTTGGCCTTTACTTACGCTAGACAGGCAGTTGTAGAGGCTCCCTCCAACCAATCGGCTGGTCATATCAAGCCCTAGGGGAGGGTGAAATACCCTTTACTCCCAGGTCCACTCTGACCGAGAGTTGTAGTACTTGTTAGGGTCCCATCTATGATTGATTAAATTGATAAAAAAAACCCTTTTAAAATATAAGTTTAAAAAATGAATACTCATCAATAATGAATGAATCAGAAATGTCTTTGGCATAAAATGACTAGCAGGTTGACATGACGTCTACCCTGTCAACTGGGCATTAGAATACACCGACTGCACCTCTGCAGAGGGGTAAGACTCCCCCAATGGGGCCAGCTGTTGGCCGTGGGTGCAACTCGTAATGCTTAAGGATAGAACCCTGGTGGCTTGAACATGCAACACTCTACTTTGGCCCTTACTTGGACTAGATGGGCGGTCGGAGAGGCCTCATCTGATCATTCGGCTAGCACCTATATGATTGCCCCAACCCTATTGCCATTATGGTAAGCCCCAAAACTTTTTATCATATGGGTGCTAGAAGTCAGTGGCTGAGGGTCTTCATGCCCTGCGAATGATGTTAAACTCTATCTTATGCTGAAGTTCCAGTGTTGGAGTTCTGGGGAATGTGGAGCACTCCTTTATCTCCATTGCCAGGAGTGGTAGTACCTGTTAGGGCCCCTTTTATCTGTTAAATAGAAAAATGTGTTTATAAAAAAAAATTCATATATTAATGATTAATTTATTTAAAAACTTTGTTGGCATTAAATGACCCACTGATATTGATATGCCAAAAAAACCCAAAACAAACGAAATCAGACTAAACCTAAATTTCCTACAGATTTTTGGCCATCACATGACATTCTTAACCAGATTAATAACAGGTGAATTAAGGATCAAAAGCTGGCTGTCAAACCTATCTGAACTTAGGATAACTCTCCATGACTCTTACAGTTAATCATTAACTTTTGAATTAAAATATTTTACACTACATTACAAAATGAATAAGCTACCTCATTTGTTATGTAACAGTATCACTTACTTTTTAAAACTATATTTCATCAGTTTAATCTATATTTCTTTCTGAAAAATAAAATCATGGGGAAAATGATTTTAAAAAATCAAGTATTTAGATATTTTATTATTTTTTGTTTAAAGAACAATTGTATACAGATTTATCTTCGATTTAACCGGAAGTATTGGAAATATCAAAATTCACTAAAACTGAAATTGAATTATGATCCTATAAATGCACACAATATATGATGGGTTTATTGTATTCTTTAATAATGCCTCTTCTTTCTTTACAGATATCAATTGCAGTGGAGAACAAATGAACTCATAGTCAAAAATAATATTGTATGAAAAAAAATCAATTCTATGTAGAATATGAAAAGAATCATGAAAAAACCCAATGTTGTGATTGCATTCTAGATTGTTAATAGATGGAATGTGAAAGCCTACCATTTTGAAGTATTCGGATTAAGACTTTCAGAGAGTTTTAGCTTTTAAAAGACATGCAAATGCACACTGAGAAGAAACCATATTCTTGTGAAGTGTGTGGATCAGCATTTTCAAAAAGTTCCTATTTAAAGCAACACATCCGAACTCACTCTAAAGAGAAACCTCATTGCTGTGAAATATGCAGATCTACATTTTCACTGACTTCCTATTTAAAAAGACACATGAGAATACACACTGGTGAAAAACCCTTTTCTTGTGAAGTGTGTGGATCAGCATATTCACAAAGGTATAAATTGAAAGAACACATGAGAACACACACTGGGGAAAAACCCTTTTCTTGTGAAGTATGTGGATCAGCATTTTCGAAAAGGTGTAATTTGAAAGAGCACATGGGAACACACACTGGTGATAAACCTTATTCTTGTGAGGTCTGTGGATCAACATTTTCTATGCATTCAATTTTAAAAAGACACATGCAAATACACACAAGGGATAAACTTCATATTTGTGAAGTGTGTACATCAGCATTTTCTCTTAATTCAAATTTAAGAAGACACATGCTAACACATACAAAGGAGAGACCTTATTCTTGTGAAGTGTGTGGATTAGAATTTTCACAAAATTCCAACTTGACACGACACATGCAAACACACACTGGAGAGAAGCCATATTCTTGTAAAGTGTGTGGATCAGCATTTTCACAGAGTTCTGGTCTGAAAAGACATGTGCTAATACACACTGGAGAGAAACCATATTCTTGTAAGGTGTGTGAATTAGCATTTACTGAGAGTTGTAAGCTGAAAGAACATATGAGAATACACACTGGGGACAACCCTTATTGCAAAGTGTGTGGAACAGAGTTTACACAAAAATCTAAATTAAAAGACCACATGAGAACACACACTGGTGAGAGACCTTATTCTTGTGAAGTGTGTAAATCAGCATTTTCACACAGTTCAACTTTAAGGAGTCATATGCAAAGACACAAAAGAGAATGCTTATCATTGTGAGGTATTTTCACAGATATTCTTCTTAACACAACTTGAATATACTGAGGAAAGAAAGTATATTCTTGTGAAGTGTATGAATCAGTATTTTCAGAGTAATAATTGAAAATCTGTCATGCAAACAGAGAGAGTGAAGAAACCTTAATTTTGTAAAGTGTGTATATCAGCATTTTAAGACTGCTCTTCTTTTAAAATTCATTGGAAAAGACATAGTGGATATTATACATTATAAATTGTACCATGATTCATTGTTGTATACTCTCTTTACTTCTATTATTCTTCTGCTCATCTTTGGTATCTTACGTTCTTCTTTTAGCATCTGGACTTCGTGTCTGGTCTTCCATTGGGGATTTCTCCTTATCAGAAGCCCTGTGTCATAGGTAGTTTTTAGATAATAACCCAAGACTTCGATTTGCTTTAGATCATATTTTATTCTGAAATCCCTACCAGACTACCTGCGCAGATTGAGTCGGCTGTGCGCTAAACACAACTTACCACCTTCGTGGTTTGGCCGATACTGAACTAAACTCTCTTTCTAATCTAAACCGGAAGAGGGTCTTCTTCTGAGGGATACTGTGAGAATCGGTGGAGAAGATTATATAGAATACGTAAAACGATAACGAAGTTAAACACTCACTAAGCATTGAAGTCGTAGTTGTTGAGGTTGAGTAGTCGGATTGCATAGTGGAAACAATGCGTGAGAAAAAAAAAGAATTTACAATAGGTAAAAGAGAATGTGAGGAGGTGGACAACACGAGGTAAATTCAACAAAGATTTATTACGAACTCAACAGTTTATAAAAAAAGGTTATAAAAAGCGGGAACAAAATCTTGGGCAGAAGTGGGTGGAGTTTGAGCTCCTGCTGATGTCACATTACATATATTTATTAAGAGAAATATGAGATTAAAATATTCAACAGTAACTACTACTGTTGAATATTTTAATCTCATATTTCTCTTAATAAATATATTTAATGCATATTGCAAGATATTCTTAGAATTTTAGAAATAAGGAAAATATTTATAAATAAAGATCAGCAACTAAGAAAAATGATATTACTTATTGAAAATAAAACTTGAATTTATTGTTCAGTTTTTATTAGTCTTTTCATATAGTTTACTACTATACAAGACTAAAAGGGGGAAGAGAAAACTATACAGTTATATATATATAAACACACACCTGCATGTACACAACTGCACTTTTGGTGCTGCATCATAATGCCACAAATAATTTAACCAACAATTTTTTTTCAAAAAATTATCAATGAATTCAACATTCAAATACTGTCAGCAAGCTGTAGTTTGGTAACTACTGATAACCATCAATGAATATTTGGAGGAATCCCCTTTCAGAATGAAGAATTGTTGTCTATATTATATCAAGAATTTGAATGATTTAAAAAATCATGTTTTGAAAAAGACAATGAATCAGAACCAACAAAATTATCATTAAATTTCAAATTGGGCTGAAAACTGCTTCATTCTCTAAGAGTATTTTAAATGTATTGCTTTAGCAAAATTCCTGTTACGATGGTCCATTTTTACTGGTTCATTGTTACACACACACACGCACACACGCACACACACACATACAGTGATGTTGATAGTTTTTTATTTAGTATGTCCCCGGACGTACATATTTACTTTGAATGAATCCCCGGGAAAATTTATGAGTCCCAACTAAAGCCGTCTAACTCCTACCTTATCACCTATACTGTGTAATTAATTTCTAAGAAACTATGGAAATGTATTCACAGTTTACTTGAAATGGTGAGGGAAAAGAAAAGAAAAACACTGGGCTGCATGGATATGATTTTACTGCGTCCTTTTAGATTTTTGTGCTTTATTTGTAAGAAACTATTAAAATGTATTTACAGTTAGCTTGAAATGGTGAGGTGAAAAAAAAAGAAAATTTCTTTAGATTGATGGTTCTATACATTCCAGAAACTTTACAAAATCAGTGCCTCTCAGTTTATCCCTACACTATGAAATCGTGTATCATAGTGGAATGTAGGTAATTTAAACAAAGTTATTCTTGGCTAGGTAATCTCTACATCTATATTGACCAGCTGTTTGAAAATTGTGCAAATGAAAATTCATTTCAATAATTTGTGAAACTTCCAAATATTTGTTCATTATTTCATTTGTCTATTACTTTGATGATTATTAACCAATTTAAAAAGTTATTTCCTTCTGATTAGCTAAAAATAAACAGAGATTTATTCAGTTTACTCTATCTGCTGCTGCTGCTGCTGATGATGATGATGATGATGATGATGATGGGATTTTTTTTTTTTCAATTTTCCATTTTGTTGCATGAATATATCTTTCTGAGAGGCAGACTTGAACAAAATACAATGGTTGCATTTACATACTGTAAATTTTATAATTATATAATTCACAGCTGAATAGTCTTCCCAATTTCAATATTATTTGATTCATACTAATTCTAGATTACCTAACAATAAATCTACTATGAAAACTGACAATATCTCTTCTCCTATTATGAATTGTAAAATGATTGTTCAGTTTATTCTCTTGTACTTTTGTAATAAAGAATTATAAAAATTAATGGTTAACGAAGGGGGGTAAGCAGAAGAGAAAATGCAGATTATGACATTAAGGGACGAGAGTACAACGAAATCAAAATGCAACAGATTTAATATATATATGCACATAAAAAGGTACAACAAGAGAAGAAGAAAGTTCTGGTTTAGTTCGGACAAGTTTCGCGAGGTTTAATGACTTCTTTTAGAAGCTAGCGGCACCTCCTCGTTTAGGTATAAGCCGTAATGTTATTATGGGTTTGTTTAGGGTATTTTAAGGTGTTTAAGGTAGTTTAAGGGTTGCAAAAGTTTATTCTGCTAGCAGCCTATTGACTGCAAAGGTATCAAAGTGTGAAGCTTGTCCGTTGTTGCAAATTATCTCGTCGGCCCCCTCAGTTGTTATCCTGGTGATATTGGTAATTTGCTGTCAGCCGTCATGGGTCAAAAGACAGCTATCTCTCATCCGAAGCCAGGAATGGTAAAATGGTAGAAGTCTGTCGTGGGTTTTTCTAGCAGTAAACCTAATTCGTAGGGAGAGATAGAGCAAAGCTCTTACCTGGGGTAGCCGTCAGAAGGATTCAACCAAAGAGAGAGGGACACGTGATGGCCGAACCCAGCAGTGACCCCCAGAAGGTTACAACTAGAAAGAGGGGGAATTACTAATGGTCAGGGCTACTTATTGAGATCACCACTGACGGTGATGATGATGGCTGCTGCTGCTGCTGCTATGACAGTCCCCTAGGGCCTAAGTCCGGTGTAGACCGTAGTAGTAATATAAAATTTCAATAGAATAAATAGCATTAGCAATGGGTATATGTTAAATCTCTTATCTATATCTATACTTATACCTCTTCTCCTTTCAGAATGAAGATATATTTCTTTAGATTGATGGTTCTATACATTCCAGAAACTTTACAAAATCAGTGCTTCTCAGTTTGTCCCTACACAATGAAATCATGTATCCTGTTTCATATTGGAATGTAGGTAATTTAAACAAAGTTATTCTTGGCTAGGTAATCTCTACATCTATATTGACCAGCTGTTTGAAAATTGTGCAAATGAAAATTTATTTCAATAATTTGTCAAACTTCCAAATATTTGTTCATTATTTCATTTGTCTATTACTTTGATGATTATTAACCAATTTAAAAAGTTACTTCCTTCCGATTAGCTAAAAATAAACAGAGATTTATTCAGTTTATCTATTATTGGCTGCTGCTGCTGCTGCTGCTGCTGCTGATGATGATGATGATGATGATGATGATGATGATGATGGATTTTTCTTTTCAATTTTCCATTAACAATAATAAAACCCTAACTGGGTGAAATATTTACGAGAAAAAATAAAAGAAATATGAAGACTTATTCCTGGCCCAAATTACACGGGATTTGAGATAAAAAAAAAAGAAAAAAAAAGAAAAGAACTGGAAAATTACCTCTAGGAAAATAAAGAAATAAAAGCAAAACACACAAAGGAACTTTCATCCGTAAACTGAAGAACAGACCTACATAAAGAATAAAATGAACGAACTTCTCAAAAATATTGCTTAAGAAGGTTCTTCAACAATATTACATACAGTCAAACCAACTAGCAAACCTAATAGGTGATGGCAGTTATTATAAACTAAAGAAGAGACCTACACTAAGAATAAAAATTGAAGTTATCACAAATATTGTCAAAGAAACAAGTTTTCTCAACAATATTACAGACAGACTGTTGAACCAGCACAACAGTAGTGTCTTACATGGATAGCCTCCAAACAAAAAATGTATTTCCAACAAGTCCATTCCAATAACTGAGGATCAACTTTTTATACATTAATTCATTTCCTCTAATAAAAATGAAATAATAAAAATAGATATGACTAAAAACCTGTAACATTCCTGAATAATTTATTTTTTATTACCGTCTTTGAAATATATTGAACATACGTAATTAATAGTCACATCTGTATAAATCTACAAGAGATAATCATGTCACTTAAATTTATGTAACTGATATGGTTAATCCATAACGGGAACAAAATATTTGTATTTATATGGAATTTGACAATGGACGGTTCATGCCGCCAAATTTCACAGAAAATATACAAGAAAAAGGCAGGACAATACACAACTGCAACATTGTGAATGAAAAACAGATAATGGATTGGATGTTCTGGGTAGTGCAATGGTTAATGGGCTAGACTAGCAAACCATTTTGAACTTGATTCTCACTCGGTGCTCCATACTTCTGATCTTGTGCTAAGCATACATGTAAGTGAATGGATAACAGATGATAAATTGGGTGCTTTGGGTAGTGTAATGGTTAAGGAGCTTGGCTATGAACCCATTTTGAACTTGATTCTCACTCGGTGCTCCATACTTCTGATCTTGTGCTAAGCATACATGTAAGTGAATGAATAACAGATGATAAATTGGGTGCCTTGGGTAGTGTAATGGTTAAGGAGCTTGGCTATGAACCCATTTTGAACTTGATTCTCACCGGGTGGTCCATACTTCTGATCTTTTGCTAAGCATACATGTAAGTGAATGAATAACAGATGATGAATTGGATGGCATAGGTAGTGTAATGGTTAATAAGCTAGACTAGGAAACAATTTTGAGCTTGGTTCTCACCGGGTGCCCCATGCTTGGGCCAAGCATAAATGTAAGTGAAATAAATTTATTTTTGTTGATTTAAAAAAATTATTTTTTGCAAGGCACGTGAATTTATATATCTCTATCTAATAAAAGCAAGCAACCAGAGCCTTTCCTCATCTTTTTCCTCCTACCCTTGCTAGAGTAAGGTGGGCTATTTCTCCTCCTACCCTTGCTGCTAGATTAACAACCCATGATGGCTAAATTTCTGCTTTTACTGTAGCTGTCACTGTTTTTAGGCTGATTCCAGCAGTAAACAAATTTTGCCTTGTCATTGGCATCATGTCCGGTTTTAGGCCTCCCCTTCCCACTCCCTCCCCTGACCCCAAATAAAGTACTCCATGACCCTGATCACCCTCCTGGTAAAAATGGTTACCTTATAAAAAATAGTTCTTGGGTTTTTAATAACCCCTATTATATGTGTAAGTGCATTTTCTGAGATTGTTTGGAGTGCTTATTTTGCCTTTGTGTTTTATGATAAGTAACTCACTGCTGTTTGTGCAGTGAAATAGAAATGGGTTTTAAATAAAAGATAAAGTCTTGGACTGAGTAGGAATTTTTGGTATTGTCAAGCCTAAAGGAGTGCTGGCAAAAATCTTTCTTTCCGTTGAGATGGTCATTTGAGCAAGTCAAGCTTTTTGAGGCTCCGATTGTGAGCAACTTTTGGCGGTATTTTTGAAACCGCAATTCTTAGAACAACTAAGATATTGGTCCCTTTAATGTGCAAGTCCCTAAGTGCCATCAAAGGTATTTAAGTCCTCCATTCTCTTCTCTGAAACTGCATTTATTTACATGTTGTTATTTTGTTTTAATTTGTAATTTCTCAAAATGAGAAATTTCCTTTCCCCCTGTTAAATTATTGTTTGTGCCTTTTGTGGCATTTGAGTTCTAAATACCCCCCCCCCTTCATATGTTTAATTTGTAATTCATAGTTTGTGCTTTAAATGTTTTTATAGTTGGAATTTTCTGTGTAATATTTGTCTATTTTATTGTATTTGTATTTCATTGTATTTTGTGTGATATTGTGACTTATTCGAATTTTCGTTTAATTCACAGTTTTCACGGCATTCACTGTATGAAAAAATAAAGAACTATTTTTGAACTACGGTGTTGTCTGTACGTCCTTGAGCGCACTGTGCGAAGCAACTTCTTTGTAAAGACACGGAAAGCCAAATTTGTTGTCAGCAAAATTGTGGGACTGTCATTAACAACCCCACCTAGCTCTATCTCGCCGTGGTGAGTAGGAATAAGACTAACATCCTTCCACCACTTACCCCTGATGGTTTATCAAGTCTGCTACTTCCACCCTGAGGAGTTAGGGCATTCGACTAACAACTGCTACTACTATCAACTTTCGAACTAAGGCTACTAGAACTTTGTTATTATAAGAAATAGTTATTCACAATAAATTCCGGTTAAACTTGCAAATTAGCCGGAAAATTAAAACGGAAAGTTTTTTGGTGGTCCCTCATGACAGTTTAACTACAGTCTATGAATGAACTTTTTGCGAGTTAGGTTACGGTTTAGGGGTTTGGGGATTAAGGTTGTTTTTAATTACATAATTGTTTAAAAAACAACAAAACCCCAAAATTACTATACATTTAATTAACCACTGAAATGAATTATTGAACCCAACGGTAGACACATTTGTCTCAGTTGTTTGCGTTACTATTGCAATGTATTCAATTAAACTTGGTTTAAAAAAAAATATTTTTCAACATTAAATGTATAATAATTTTTTTTTTTTTTTTTTTGCTGATTGGGTTCAACAATTAATTTCAGTGGTTAATTAAATGTATAGTAAATTTTTTTAAGCAATACGTAATTAAAAACAACCTTAATCCCCAAATCCCTAAACCGTAACCCAATTTGCAAAAAGTTCATTCATAGACTGTAGTTAAACTGTCATGGGGGACCACCAAAAAACTTTCCGTTTTAATTTTCCCACCAATTTGCAAGTTTAGCCTATTCTATAGGCAAATACTTTAAATTACTGCCAAAATGCTGGCTCATTTTCATTTTAAAATCGAATTAAAATTAATTAAATCAATTATTTAAGGTCAAATTTTCGTTTTAGTCAAAAAGTTGTAACATAATGGTCACCAGTAAAAAAAGCAAATTAATATTACATATCAAATTTATTTTTAATAGATTTTAAACAATTAAATTCTTCTAGAAAATGGCTAAGTGAATCTTTATAATGCACTCAAAACAAAAACTTTTTAAAAAGTTTTTAAAATTTGTTAATGGTTTCTTTTTAGAAATCAATATAAAATAAACGGTAATGAAGGACTATTTGCTCGTAAATTCCTACAATAAAATAAACTGAACCTCCATTTTATGTCCGTGTTTTTGCAATAAATGTTTTATTTTTCTTGCACCCGTTATGTTACAATTCTAAATATATTTCCTTTATTTATTTTAATATTCACTTCAATGTGTATATTCTAAAAGCTTTTATTTTGTGAGAATGCTTAGTTTTAAAGTGGAGGTTCGTTTTTACACTTCAACTTTTTACTCGTAAATTCCTACCATAAAATGCCCAAGCATAATTTTATGGCAGGAATTTACGAGTAAAAAGTTGAATATTACTTTTTGTTGTTATTTCTTTTCTTTTTGGCTTTGGTACTCTAAAATAAAAACGTCAGATTTTAATCATCGTCGACGAAAAAACAAAATTACGGTCATAAAAGGAGGATCCAATTTATGCCAAAATTGTAAAACGAGCCCCCACTTTAAGACTAAACATTCTCACAAAATAAAAACTTTTAGAATATGCACATTGAAATGAATATTAAAATAAATAAAATATATTTTGTATTGTAAAATAACGGGTGCAAGAAAAATAAAACATTTAATACAAAAACACAGACATAAAATGGGGTCCAGTTTATTTTATGGTAGGAATTTACGAGCAAATAGTCCTTCATTACCAAAAAAACATTGAATACAGAAAAATTACAAACTTTTTGATATTTATTATGAATGTCATATTTTTTTCGTAAAATACATCTATGTTGTCAAAATTGGTGGTACCTATTCTAGATAGATTTTTCTTTTACGTCACTTCAGTTAATTTACACATATCAAGTAAATAGTAGGACAAACTGTGCTCTTTAGGTAAGGCAATCAGTCTAGGAAAAAGAAAGCTGAATTCAAAGCAGCTGTATTCCACTTAAAAATTGACCTCGTGTCACATCCTGCTTGTGGCGGAGATGTTGGGTAAAAAATAAATTAAATTATTGTAGTGAACCTAGACAGGAACTCTCCAGCGTCAAAAGACAAATAAATTTAGGGATTAACCTCATTTAGCCGATTGACGAATTCAACCAGTTTGAATGAGACCACAAGAAAGTTAACAATCTCTCGGCTTGACATCTCCGGATCTAAAGGAAAGCTAAGAAACATCGTCGAGTGACAAAGAACTCTTGTTAATGTAAGTAGGTCTTGTTGTTAAGTACGTTACATGAAATAATAAAAATCTATAAAAAAATTAAAATCTCTTTGTATACTAAGGTATGTATCTTTGTTATTGTTAGTACCTCGTTTATTGAATTGTGGTTAAAAAAAATGTTATAAAAAAAAGAGGCCATTTAAAGTAGGGATGTGCAAATTATCGCTGGCTCTAAAAATGGGTGATCACAGGAAATCCTTCTAAAAATCATATAAAATAAAATAACTATCCGATTTTAATAAAACTTTCCGTATATGAAGTAATAAAAGACAAACTTTTATTGTAAATGTTTACTAAATTGAAAAGGTTAATAATTTTTTTCGTTCGTTTTTGTTACGCGCATTGATCCCCCATACGAAGATCTTAGTAATTTTTTTTGTACATAAATAAATTTTACATTTTTGGAAAGACAATTTAATGACGGAATATATGTAAAAAAAAGATAATTCACTACTAAATCGGTTTTAGAAATAGGTCATATGTATCTTTTTTTTTTCTAAATTGTTAGATTATTTTCAAAAGAATTTTATATTAAAAGTTCCTATTGTCTACATTTTTATTTTATTTTTCAGGGATTTTTAAACATTTATAAAATGTAAAATAAATACTTTTCTTTAATGTACAGCAAAATCGTATTTATTTAATCAAAGAAAATATTGTATAAAAAATATCTTGCTAAAAATAATGACATAATATATGTTGGTTTTTTTTTTTTTTTAAGTTGAAAATAATGTTTGAATTAAAAATTGTCGTCATTCTTATTACGGATGGATCTAAGAGAAATAAACTCTGTCTTTTGGGGAAAACTGTTGTTATTATTTCACTGATGTGTGCTGGGTACATAAGTTAATAGGTTCAAATCCGTGACGCTTGTATAATTATACTCTGTAGAACTCAAACAGTGTTTGAAGAAATTTATTATTTTATTTGGAAACAAATAATTCTCCCGTTTATCGAAAAAAAAAAAAAAAGAAAACAATATTATGATGGAATTTTAATATAAATAATTTCTAACATTCTAATTTTGATTTTCCCAACTCTCTTTTACAATAATATTAAGAGTTAAATCGTGAGGCATCAAGGAAATGCTAAGTAGTAATTTGTTTTTGCTTCAGAAAAGAAATTATTATACGTATAATCCTCCATACAAAGAAATAGTGCACACGTCAAGATGCGATAACTGTCAACAAAGATTAAGAATTTACAGGAATTTACTTTTAAATGTAAAAATTTAGGTTTTATGTAAATGAAAATTGTTTTTTCTTTTTTATAGCACATAAACTTAGAATTGTTCTTTATATTAAACATAAAAGAAAACATTAAAAATTCATTTTCCATTTTTTATTGACGTTTTAAAATATTTTTAACAATTATGCGGAAATTTTCAAAGCCCGCAGTTTGCACATGCCTACTTTAAAGTGAAATGAATTGAGAGAAAAAAAATAATTGTTAAATTAATAGACAGTTACTAAATTAAACAATAAATAAAATAATAACATAATAAATGAAAAAGAAAAAAATATTTCATGAATATTTGTTTTTAGAATCTAAATCTAAGAAATTTATAGCATAAAATCTAGAAATATATATTTGAAAGGATGTTTATCTATTAATAACGTATATAAAGGTATATGCTCTCAAAGTGCATATGGATGGTATAAATGGTAATATTTATTTTAAAGAATTTTGAATTATTTCCATTGAATCAGTTTGGTTGAAGCAATTCAGAATTTTAAAAGAAAGAATTCATTGATTAATAAGTCCACACTGAAAATGTTATTAAAATCAGATAATTTCCTGATTTTTTAATAATTTTTGTTTATCAATCTGGGTTAATGAATTGACACTTAATAGCTACCATAGACATGAGTATATCACGCTAAATGTATTTCCCCTCAGAGTCTAAAGGTAAAGAATTTTAGCAAACTGTGTGTTTGGAATAAAACGTAAAAAGGTAATTTTTGGATGCTGTCATCCTGGCCTCTTGCCCTAAGATACACTAGATGGCGCTTCCTGAAAAAGTTACCCATGCTAGTTATGAACTGTATAGCAGTTCGAGGTTGTTTTATCAGCAAATTTTATTGGAAGGGAGTTAAAATATTTACATTTACTTGTCAATTAAAAAACTTGGGGGGAAGGGGTCTGTAAAATATCTCTGCCTTATCGCATTAATTAGTCAATAAAAATACCTTCAAACTGCTATACGGTTCATAACTAGCATGGGTCAATTTTCTGCAGGCACCACCTAGCATATTTAGCATGTCTAGGACGACAGCATCCGAAAATTACCAACAGTTGTGACATCATAGATTTATTTTACAAATCACTAATAATTGAAAAAAAATTAATCAGAAATCAGGGAATTATCAAATTTTAATGAAATTTTCAGTTTTAATTCATTAATGAATTGATTTTATTATGTATCAGTTATTTTATTTTAAAAATTTCAGTGATTGTTCAGGTCACTTAACTTTGGCTGCCACCCTTATTTTTGAGGCACAAAATAGCATTGGAGTTATATATAATTGAAACTAAATTTTGTGTAAATAAAAAGACAAAAGACTGAAGGTTGTACTTTGTGGAGTTTATCATGTTCTGAATGGGTCAGTGGAAGATTCTGTGAGCTCTCATTTTTATGAAAATACTGTGTTATCTGCTCAAAACAATTCCTGCACATTATTTCAGAGATAACACAGTTTATTACCCGTCCTGTCGACTGGGGGTGGTAACCCATGATGCTTAAGGATAGAACCCAGGTGGTTGAGCAATCCATGACTTGTAATACTCCACTGACCCTTTCTTGGGCTAGAAAGGCAGTTGGAGAGGCCCCCTCCAATCAATCTACTGGTCACATCAAGCCCTAGCACCTATATGATTAACCCAGCCCTGTTACCCTCATGGCAAGCCCCAACCTTTTTTATCCTATGGGTGCTAGAAGGCGGTGGCTGAGGGTCTACATGTCCTGGGAATGATGGTAAACTCTATCTGATGGTGAGGTTCCGGTTCTGGAGGTTTAGAGAATGTGGAGCACCCCTTCATCACCACTACTCCCTGGTCCACTCTGACCCCGAGTGGTAGTACCTGTTAGGGTCCCATCTATGGGTTAAATAGATTAAATAGTAAAATGTATTTATAAAATAATTGAGTATCCATTTAAGAATGAATTTATTTCAAAACTTTATCAGCATTAAATGACCCACTGAGGTTGATATGCCATAAAACAAAACAAACAAAAAAACAGTTTCTTAGTATAGGTGTTTTACTAGTAATTAGGAAGTGGTACTATTGTCATAAAAAAAGCATACCTAAATTCACTCAAATTTTTACAATGCCCGTTTGTACAAATCTAACTGCGTATAAATTTGTTTGATATACTATGCCTTCTATCAATGTAAATGGAAAAAGTTTTTAAAAATAATCAACAGGCTTCTTATTCAGTCCTAAAGATATTTTAGGGCCAACAAAAACAAAAGGTTCTTGAGTATTATCCATGATTGTCACACACCATTATAGAGTAGTAGTAAATTCTTCAGATAAATTCTCAATCTGACAAGTCTTTTGTGTGTATGGAAGATATAGAGATATAGATATATCACTCTGGATATCTTCTTCCAAACTTAGAGTTTTATCAGCAACTAATTCATTGATAATTTTATTAAATAATTTCTTGGAATATCAGCAAAAGCTGCCATTTTCATTAAAAAAATTTAAAAAAAGAGATGCACATGGTTAAAATGTGAAATTATTAGCGCAAATAGGATATCAATTTAAGGGGAGATTACCGGAATTATTTCCCTAAAATTGAAGAGTTCTAAATAATAATAATAATAATAATAATAGATTTAAACAAGATTAATAATTTGGATGGCCTCAGGTGGTTTACGGATACCTGCATCACTTCTATCTTGTGGAATGTAATAATAAAATATATAATAAGAATATATGAAATTATTGATAATAAAATTATATAATAAAATATGTAAAATTATTACTAATGATAAAAATGTGTAATAAAATTATATAAAACATATATAAAATTAATAACGATGATAATATATGTAATAAATTATATAAAATTAATAATAATAGTAATAAAAATATACAATAAAGATATATGAAATTAATGATAATGACAAAAATATATAATGAAAAAAGTTAATAATAAAGATATAAATATTTAATTAAAATTCTATAATGAAAATATAAAATTCATGATAAAAATAAAATTATAGGATAAAAATATAAAATTAATAATAATAAACATATATGATGCAATTATATGATAAAAATATTTAAGATTAATGATGATAATAAAATATATAATAAGATTATATAGAAATATATTAATAATAATAAAAGATATATAAAAGATATATAATGAATATATATAATTTAGAAATCAATTAAAAATCAAAACAATAATGTCTCTCCTTTTTAAAAGAAATGTGCTTATTATTGTTACATAATCGCCGACTAGAATACCTATATTTGTGGCCTTGTGCCAGACTTAGAAAAACCTTTAAAAAATGTACTACCGATCCTCTTATATTACTGGGTGGTCTTTGTAGAATCACCGAAAAAGGAATTAGAAAGATAAAAACTTTTAACGAGAGATTGGGAGATGAAAAGTCTATGTTTAACGAAAAAACAGGATTAGTGACTGCAGAGGTCCTTTTGATCTTAGAGGCAGTGAACTCTAGTTGACCAGAGTGATTCGAAGGAATAGAATATTCTATTCTGTCGGGAACTAGCTAGAACATACCAGAAGAAGACCTTTCTGGAAGATTATTTAGACACACTATATAAGGAGCAGATCAGATTGCCAGTCAGTCAGGGATCGGGGCCAGTCAGAGGAGTCGGCCGGAGAGGCAGTGATCGAGGGTTAGTCCCGTACGGAGTTTAGTAAACTGTTGTCGCTAAAGACCATAAGGAAAGGCCGGTTGCTGTTAAGAAAAGCTTGTCACCGAGAAATTTACGAAGAACTAAACCTGAAGTTAAATCCAGTCAAGAAACACCTCTTATTAAGATAGAGAATATTAGGGACTCTCTCTCTCTCAAAAGTTATAGTGAAGTTTTTATTCCAATAAACTTCTGAAAAGTAAACACGGTATTATTAATTTTCTCTATTTACGACGAAAGATACTACAACAGTTTCATGAATGGGATCTCTGCCCCAAACAAAATAGTAAAGATATTATCGTAAAGGGGACGACCACTAGACACCTGTGGAGAAAGCCAAATTGACCATGACTAAATGACGCACGGTTGTGAAACCTGATACCAGTTCGCTGGAAGAAAGGCACGCGGAGTGAGAAAGGTGATATCCCCTTGACCTGCCACTGAGCGACCAAGAACTGCTAGATTTTGGATACTGTAAACAACCGACCATACGAGGATACGATTTGATACCGTGAAAGAAACAAACCCCGCTATGTTACATTATTCTTATAATAAAAGGAAACAGATACCATGTCTTGTGGTGATAGTTGGGGGGGGGCAGAACCCAACTGAATATAGTTATTGGAGATGAAGTGCTGATGTTTATTTGAATAGTAGATGTTATTCTTGTAGAAAATGTAGTAGGTACAGTAACAGAAAATGTGATTGAAATACTAGCTACAATGTCTGGCTTCATTAGATAGATTGCGTAAAGATATAATAGCACACCTAGAAAATATGGAACTCAAGATTACTATAGATACTAACTTAACAAATGTCAATTTCCTAGATATCAATTTAGATCTTAAAAATAATACGTATAAGCCATATCACAAACAAAATGAGAAACTTAAATACATTAATATAAATTCCAACCATCCACCATTAGTTTTAAAAAATCTAGTCCCTAACATTAGCCGTAGAATCTCAGAACTGTCATCCAACAAAGATATTTTTGAAAAGGCCGCCCCCTATTACAATAAAGCATTACTAAATAGCGGATTCAAAGAAAAAATATACTATATGGATAACATCCCCAAACATAATAATTCAAAAAACAGAAAAAGAAAGATAATTTGTTTACGCCCCCTTTTTCTAAAACAGTTAAAACAAATGTCGGTAAAAAATTTCTGGACTTAATAGATAAACACTTCCCACCCCAAAATAGATATAATAAATTATTTAATAGAAATACTGTAAAAACTAGCTACTCATGTGGACTCTCAATGAAATCACTAATTACATCAAAATCTAAACTAAACTCAAACCCTACATGTTCATGTAGAATTAAAAAAGACTGTCCCCTAAATCAGAAATGTAACATTAGATCAGTAGTATATGAAGCTAAAGGAACTTTTTTAGCTACTGTAAGATTCAAGGTTATAATTGAACATACAACTCCGACAAGGGTTGAGACAAAACATTTTATATAATGCAGCACATGAATAAACAAGATACATAAACAATAGAAGATAGAATAGAATAGTGTACATAAACATACATACATGATACAGACATGATAATATAAAAATACACATAATATAAAGGTACAGACATGAGACTAAGAATAGTCCATGCTGTATAAATAACTTACAGTGACTAGTAGCTGACGTTGAGGGCCGAAGCCCCAATGAGAAGGGAATGACAATTGTCTAACCCATGTGGGTACCTACGAGGAGAGGTAGAAAAGAGGAAGAGAAGTTTAAATTAGGTGCTTATATATTATAGCCCCTGGTGGCTGGCACGTAAACCCAGTGGAAAGATAACTCTTCCAAGCAAAGGGAAGATAATCCCCACACTACAATGTCTGGCTTGAAAGACTTCTAGGAACTTTTTTATCTTTTGCATAATTGGACAGATTTAAATAGAAAACTTGGTATGTATTTGCATAATTGGAGAGATTTAAATAGAAAACTTGGCTAAAATATTTTATCATATCATTATGTATTTGCATAATTGGAGAGATTAAATAGAAAACTTGGCTAAAATATTTTATCATATCATTATGTATTTGCATAATTGGAGAGATTTAAATAGAAAACTTGGATTATGTATTTGCATAATTGGAGAGATTTAAATAGAAAACTTGGCTAAAATATTTTATCATATCATTATGTATTTGCCTTGGTGTATTTGCATAATTGGACAGATTTAAATAGAAAACTTGGATCCAGTGGCATAATTGGAGAGATTTAATAGAAACTGGCTAAAATATTTTATCATATCATTATGTATTTGCATTTAAATTGGCTAAAATATTTTATCATATCCATAATTGGAGAGATTTAAATAGAAAACGTGGCTAAAATATTTTATCATATCATTATGTATTTGCAAACTTGGCCATATCATTATGTATTTGCAACTGGTTTATCATATCATTATGTATTTGCTAAATAGAAAACTTGGCTATTTTATCATATCATTATGTATTTGCACTTGGCTAAAATATTTTATCATATCATTATGTATTTGCAAAAATTGGCTATTTTATCATATCATTATGTATTTGCAAATTGGACAGATTTAAATAGAAAACTTGGGTTTGCAGATTTAAATAGAAAATGGATCATATCATTATGTATTTGCATAATTGGAGAGATAAATTGGTGGCATAATTGGAGAGATTGAAATAGAAAACTTGGCTAAAATATTTTATCATATCATTATGTATTTGCATAATTGGACAGATTTAAATAGAAAACTTGGCTAAAATATTTATCATATCATTATGTATTTGCATTATTTGCATAATTGGAGAGATTTAAATAGAAAAGCTAAAATATTTTATCATATCATTATGTATTTGCATAATTGGAGAGATTTAAATAGAAAACGTGGCTAAAATATTTTATCATATCATTATGTATTTGCATAATTGGAGAGATTTAAATTGGATCATTATGTATTTGCATAATTTTAAATAAAACTTGGCTAAAATATTTTATCATATCATTATGTATTTGCATAATTGGAGAGATTTAAATAGAAAACTTGGGACATAGGAATAGAAAACTTGGCTAAAATATTTTATCATATCATTATGTATTTGCATAATTGGAGAGATTTAAATAGAAAACTGGCTAAAATATTTTATCATATCATTATGTATTTGCATAATTGGAGAGATTAAATAGAAAACTTGGCTAAAATATTTTATCATATCATTATGTATTTGCATAATTGGACAGATTTAAATAGAAAACTTGGCTAAAATATTTTATCATATCATTATGTATTTGCATAATTGGAGAGATTTAAATAGAAAACTTGGCTAAAATATTTTATCATATCATTATGTATTTGCATAATTGGAGAGATTTAAATAGAAAACGTGGCTAAAATATTTTATCATATCATTATGTATTTGCATAATTGGAGAGATTCAAATAGAAAACTTGGCTAAATATTTTATCATATCATTATATGCCTGCATAATTGGACAGATTTAAATAGAAAACTTGGCTAAAATATTTTATCATATCATTATGTATTTGCATAATTGGAGAGATTTAAATAGAAAACTTGGCTAAAATATTTTATCATATCATATGTATTTGCATAATTGGAGAGAAAATTGGCTAAAATATTTTATCATATCATTATGTATTTGCATATTTTATAGAAAACTTGGCTAAAATATTTATCATATCATATGTTGCATAATTGGAGAGATTCAAATAGAAAACTTGGCTAAAATATTTTATCATATCATTATGTATTTGCATAATTGGACAGATTTAAATAGAAAACGTGGCTAAAATATTTTATCATATCATTATGTATTTGCATAATTGGAGAGATTGAAATAGAAAACTTGTTCAGTTAAACTCCACCCCAAATGAGCAAAGTTATAAAAGTTATACCTGTCTGGGTCAAATAAATCTGCTTGAAAAGTATTAGTATGAGGAATACTTGAAGCCATATGATAGCTTGCACATTATTGCTGTTGGGGAATGTAGAGTCACTTGTTCATTGCCATTACTAACAGGTCCACTCTGATCTGGAGTGGTAGTACCTGTATTAGATCAAATTAATGTTAGAAAATATTTAGTATGAGAATTACTTGAATCCATATAATTGCTTCCTAATTTATTGCTGTTAGATAGGCATACATTAATAAATAAAAATAACAATGTGCAAATAAATGTTTATTAGTTTTACTAGTTACTTTTTCAAAAATAATTTTCAGTTTAATTACTAATTGTTTTTTTTTTTCTGATAAATAAAACCCATGGAAAAATATCAAGCATTTAGATATTTGATTTAATCTTCCTTGAAGAACAATTGTATACATATTTATCTTTGATTGAACTGGAAGTATGGGAAATATTGAAATTCTCTGAAACTGAAATTAAATTATATTCCTATAATTGCAAACAATGTATGATGATTTTATTCTGTTCTTTAATAATGCATTCTCTTTCTTTGCAGATATCAATTGCTGTGGAGGATAAATGAACTAAAAAAATCAATTCTATACTGGATATTGGAAGAATCAGAAAAAAAAACAATGTTATAAAACAGGGTGATAGCATTCCAGAGTGTTTATAGATAAAGCAATAATTCTTCCATGCTCTAACAAACAAAACTCCTGTTTTTGTAAAGGGGTAAGTCAAATGAACGCATGACAGCACACACTGGTGAAAAACCCTTTTCTTGTGAAGTGTGTGGATCAGCATTTTCAAAAAATTGTAATTTGAAAGAACACATTAGAACGCACACTGGTGAAAAACCCTTTTCTTGTGAAGTGTGTGGTTCAGCTTTTTCAAAAAAATTTAATTTGGAAAAACACATTAGAATACACACTGGTGAAAAACCCTTTTCTTGTGAGGTGTGTGGATCATCATTTTCAGAAAAGTCTAGTTTGAGAGGACACCTGAGAACACACACTGGTGAAAAACCCTTTTCTTGTGAAGTATGTGGATTGGCATTTTCAATTAATTCTAAATTGAAAGAGCACATGAGAACACACACTGGTGAAAAACCCTTTTCTTGTGGAGTTTGTGAATCAGCATTTTCACATAATTTTAGATTGAAGGAGCACATGAGAACACACACTGCGGAAAAACCCTTTTCTTGTGAAGTGTGTGGATCAGCATTTTCATATAATTTTAGATTGAAGGAACATATGAGAACACACACTGGTGAGAAACCCTTTTCTTGTGAAGTTTGTGGATCAGGATTTTCAAGAAAGAGTAAACTAAAAGAACACATGAGAATACACACCGGTGAAAAACCCTTTTCCTGTGAAGCGTGTGGATCAGCCTTTTCACACAGGCATACTTTGAAAGATCACATGAGAACACACACTGGTGAAAAGCCATTTTCTTGTGAAGTGTGTGGATCAGCCTATTCACAAAGGTCTAGTTTGAAAGCTCACATGAGAGTACACAGAGGTGTACAACACTTTTCTTGTGTGTAATGTACTGATCAACATTTTCACAAAGATCTAAATCAAAAGAACACGAGAACACACACGATGTTGGTGTACAAAAACATGATCAGTGCAGGTTCTGTCCCTGGTAAATTGAAAGTCCAAGCCAGCTAATATCTGGATGCCAGATCCTCTTGGCAAATGGCAATTACACTACATGTTACAAGAAAGTATGTACATATCTCCACTAGAAAATTTGCAGAGAGTTGCATACTGATCACAGTACATATGGGAACATGAACCTCCTTTTACAATCTCATACAAGAAGGTGATCATTAGAGATCAAATCCTATTCATTCAATTGTCATTTTAACACCAATTAACTTTTTCATCTAAAAATAAATTCATCCTTTGAAATAATTAGTTGTTTTTTTTTAATTATTTTCTTTTTCTGTATATAAATTTGAACCTATATGTTTATTCTATTGTTATTTTTATCATTTTCTCCAGCCATAAAATTAAGCTGGCAGTATGATATACCAATTATAGTTAGTTGCTCTTCTATTGTCTCTCATCTTCTACATAACCGTTCATGAATATAACAATGGTTAGAGATGGGTAATTTAAATGAAAAAACAATTTAAAAAAAAAAAAAATTCATCCTTTGGAATTCTTAGTTTTTTATTATTTTCTTTTCTGTATATAAATATTAACCCATTTGTTTATTCTATTGTTATTTTTTTACCATTTTAACCAACCATATATGAATATAACATAAGATCCCCATTGGCAAATGGCAACTACACTACATGTTACAAGAAAGTATGTACATATCTCCACTAGAAAATCTGCAGAGAGTTGCATATTTATCACAGTACATATAGGAACATGAACCTTCTTTTATAACATCATACAAGAAGGTGATCAAATCCTTTTCATCCAATTGTCATTTTATCACCAATTAACTTTTCCATCTAAAAATAAATTCATTTTTTACCATTTTATCCAACCATATATGAATATAACAACGGTTTGAGATTGGTAATTTAAACGAAAAAACAATTCATAAATTTTCATTTTAATACCAACTAAATTTTCCATCTAAAAATAAATTCATCCTTTGGAATAATTAGTTTTTTCTTATTTTCATTTCTGTTTATAAATTTCATGTTTATTTATTTTGCTCCTCTTCCATTCTCTCTCATCTTGCACATGACCACTATATATTAATATAACAATGGTTAGAGATAGGTGGTTTAAATGAAAAAAAAAAATTTTTTTCAGTTACATCTTCATACCATAAATCGCACAAAAATATTTTAGGACACTGAAATCATTCAGCAGAATGCTTTTACTACTGAATGACCTTATCGACGAAAACACGGTTGAGAAAGAATTTCAGATTTAAAAAAAAAAAAAATTTATCACCATTTATACTATTGTACAAGGAAAAGATTGAACAAACATTTGATAAAAACATTTAATTGACTATTTCTTAGAAAATAACTTTAGCTTAAGTTTAGTTCTTTATAGAATAAATGGAGAACTATGATAGATAGGAAATCTATATCATAGTTTAACATAAGATACCTTCAAATAAATAAAACATACAATATGATATCTGAAATCTCTTTGTTTCAGTTACCTAAGTTAAATGTCTGAAAGTACTTTTTCTTATAAAGTAAATAAATGAAGTTAACAAAACAAAACAGTGAGAAAATAAAAAGTAGTTGCCATTTTTGTTTTAATGTTAAATTTTACAAGTCAGAATTTTTTAAATGTAATTCTTTTCTGGTAAGCCAGTACGCCAATCATAAGGTTGTTATAAACAAGAAAAGTTTTATTTTATTTTGTTTTATCTATTTTATTTATTTATATGTATTATGGAGTAGATTTCATCATTGCCTTTTCTTTTTGTTCCAGGCTAGTATTTATTCTAGCTTCTGCTTCTATAAGTTCTGGTGTCATAATATATACCAAGGTTGTCATAGTTTGTAGGGACAAACTCAACGGCCTGAACAACACCTGGATTTAAATCTATTTCTACACTAACTGTCTAAAATGATGGTACACCCATCAATACTATAAGTATATAATAAAGTATATAATATACAGTAATATAATTGAAGATATAAAGATTGTGTAATATAATTAAAAGTAATAATATAGTATGTAGCAGTTCCCTGGTAATATTTTCTGGTGATGTATTGATGACACGAAGACGACTGATGTTGAACGTAGAATATTTTATTTACTTCCAAACACCATGAAATACTGAAATAAAATGGGGTATAAAACAATTACTAATTTACAAAAGGGGTCTTTAACAAATGCCAGCAACTTCACGGGAAAATTGGGAAGAAACATACCTGTGCGCCGTACCAGTACCGAGAACTAACTAAAAGACTAAAATTCTAAATTAAGGACGATATTATCCACACAACCTTTTTGCTGCATCAGCCTGGCGGAAGTCATTATTTTGCCCTAAGGAAACCTGTTGACCTTCCCACAATGCTATTCAGGCCATGTGGGTCACTTGATTATCAGACCCTAACAGAGTTGTTTCCCTTACACTGTCCAACTTTAAGGGTATATTTTTTGGGGTAGAAAATAAATATATCTATTAGGCGCACTCAAAGGCGACAGCTACATAGTATATAATAAATTCATAAAAGAAAATACTTGTAATTTGGCGAATTGCCATTTTACTTGAGTGAGGAGATAAATAAAGACTTCCTGGTCAAGCTTAACCAGGGAAAAGGCTTGCAAGAAACAACCTTGCAAGTAGGTAAAAAGGAATCGTAACCTTAGGTCTTGTAGAATTAGTCCAGAAATAACGCCACTCCTTGTGAATGGTGACAAGGTATTTATTTACCAATTCGACCAATCAAAGGAAAGTAGACACCAACCACATGTATATATTACTACGCAATCTTTATTCCTGCTTTCTTCCCTCAGAAGATTGCAGGTGAGTTGTTTTCATTTTTTTTCCGACAGTAAACCAGAAAAGTGAAGTATTATTTTATAAACCAGTTGGCTTTTATGTAAAATTACATAGTAAGAATGGTTTTGGTATTGATTCCCTTTTTTCCCTTGATACTATTGAAATTTTATTATGTTATTGTCTTCATTCTACACCAGTACCTGAGCCCCTAGGGGACAGGGTCGAGTGTCACCGACACACACAGCAGCAGCCTACCCCATTTTTAGTCACGTAGTGTCCTTTATAAAAGGCCATGACAGTGGCTACTCCTCCTCTTTTTAGTTGTATCCCTTTTGAGGGGTGACTGCTGGCTTCGGCCCACCCCACATATATAAGGTAAGTGCCTTGCACTCTCTCTTCCTATAAATTAGGCTTATGGATAGAAAAAACACTAGATGGATTCTGCCATAACCTGCTTCTGGACTTTGACAGACTACTATCCTTTGACCCTTGAAGGCCGATAGTAATCACCTTTTAACCACCAGGATAAACAACTAAGGAAGCCGACGAGATAAATGCAACCTCGGACAAGCTTCACCCCTTGATACCAAACAGCCGAAAGGCTGTTAGCAGGATCAACTTTTTGCAACCCACAACTAATTACAGCTATACCTCTCAAACGGTGCTGTTACTCAACCAAACCAATAACTACGGCTAGACCTTTACTGTGAACTAAACTAATTACACTATACCACACTTTGGTGCTGTTAACTTTAAATGAACTCTTACTAAACCTCGGGTCGCTTGTCCGACCTAAACTATGAACTTTCTTCTCTTTGTTGTACCCTTTTAATGTGCATTATATTTGTATTAAAACCTGTTGCATTCATATCGTTGTTAGATCGTTCCTTGACGTCATAATCCCGCTTCTCCCACTGCAATATAAACATATATAATTTATTTTCTCATAACACACATACACACACACACACACATATATATATATATATATATATATATATATATAGACTCATCTGATACACAAAAAAAAACATAGGTTGACTCGACAAGAACATTATATATATATATATATAGAGAGAGAGAGAGAGAGAGAGATTTATATACATATATGTTGATACTCTATGATAGTGAACATTGTTAACTTATAGATACAGCACCCATATATATATATATATATATATATATATATATATATATAGAGAGAGAGAGAGAGAGAGAGAGAGAAATTTTATAAGTACATACCCAAATAAAATGAAGTCAAGTAGAGTTTATATGGTTCTATAAGAATGCGAATAAATATATACTCGTATTTCTGCGTTTCTACCCAAAGGTTTTACATTATTGTATATAGGCTCAGCACCCCAATGTAATTAACTTACATCTCTGCACCTGTCTGGACTGAAATGAATATTTTCTATTGTTTTCTTTTGACATCTAATTTTTTTACCTGTCAAAGTAGCTTGGCTTAATCTTTATAATACAGCTATTTTCCATTTCAGTTTCTAATTCAGTATTTATTCTTTCTAAGGATATTTAGACGATCCAATTTACTGGCTTCATCAAATCTTTAATTTTTAATGAAATCTGTGTTTTTGATATAATTTTCAAGAATAATTAACAATGATTGTTTTTTAGTTTTTTATTCTAATTCTTTCAATAAAACTTCTATTATTCACTTTCAATAGTTTACCCCTTAAAACAGTAACCTTTATGCATAGTTAAAAGCAGATATGATGTTTCTTACTTCAACTTTATCAGTGAAAAATAGAAAAGAAATTATGGGAACATATTGATGTCAATTTCATTCAGTAAAATTAAACTGGCAAATTCACTATTAAAATTTTAAGTGAATAAAAATAGGTCAATTGAATTAGAGAAAATACTTTTTGTTTGAATAAATTCAAAGAAAAATATTGTTTCCAAAACTACGAAAATAGAAAAACTCACTAAAAAAAATAATTTTTAGGTTTTAAGAAAATAACAAATTTTCAAATAATTTTTTGGGGATCTTGAAATTTTTTAATTTCAACTTTTTTTTTATTCTTAGGAAGTTGTCTTCTGGATTTATCTTTTTAGAAAATTTGACTGGACATGCATCTGAGGGTGAGGATCCCGTTTTGGAGAGCATTGAGTATCCCTTCATAGCCCTTGAGGTAAACTCTTACATGGTGTGCTAGTATCTGTTAGGGTCACATTTATGGGTTAAATAGGTTGGTTTAAGAATTATTTATTTACTCCATTTGAATTTTCACATCAGAGTTAGCTGATGGTCTTTCACTGGAGTCTGAGTGACAGCAAGTCTCCTCTGGTCTCCAGGACTCTTCTGAGTATTCTGGCAGATTGCAGCAGTGCAGTGTTCTGGATGGTATCAATTCTTCCTCTGATTTCCAGACTTTCCAAACCCTTTTTCAATCCTTTTTGGACCGTTCCAATTGCACCAACTACAATTGGTATAACTTTGACTTTCATATTCCATAACTTTTTCAGTTCTCTGGCAAGGTCTAAGTATTTGTCCATTTTTTCATTTTCTTTTAGCTTCACCCTGTGATCTGCTGGAATTGCAAAATCCACCAGTTGACAAGTTCTTTTTTTTTTGTTAATCAACACTTGGTCTGGTCTTCTTGCTGGGATAAGGTGATTCATTTTTATTTCAAAGTTCCAGAGAATTTTATGCGTTTCGTTCTCAAGAACAGATTCTGGTTTATGCATATACCATTTATTATTATCATTAATCACAAGAGAATGAATTGTTTCCTTTAAAAGAAAAAAAAAATATTAAATCAAAAACTGAAAAACTGCGGTATCAAGGGAAAAATACCAAAATCAAAATTGCCAAGCTGATTAAATCTATGGTTATTATTATTGTAGTGATTATCTCCCCCTGCTTGTATGGACTTGTGTCCGAAAGGGTTATCTTCCCTTCTCAAAATAAAAATTGCCAAACTGACCATATTAAAGTGTTGTTATTATCATTATTATGAATAATATTATTATCATTGACTAGGAATATTTACTTGAAACAAAAAAAAAAAAATCACTCATTTCAGAAATAAATAGCCCAACAAGGTTGACATGCCTTAAAACCAGCCAATCAACCATCCAACCCAGTATTTTTTCTATGCTGACAAGGCTTACAATATGCTCTATCCTCTTCAAAGGAGTAAAGCTCACTTAAAAGGAATGTCCTTGGTCTGTGTCTTATCTGCATCAGATTGTGACAATCTAGTTCTAGAGAACATTGAGTGTAATTTCATTACGATTACTCCCAGGTCCACTATGACCCAGTGGGGTAGTACCTATTTAGGGTGTCATCTATGGGTCGAATAGATCTGTTTTTAAAATTATTAATCTTAAATAAGAATAGATGAAACCATTGTAGAATGGACATTCAACAACTTACCTTCCATGTAAACCCTCTGACCTACTATGACCAAAAGGATCTCTCCTGTACATTTAAAAACAATTGAATGCTGCTAACTGAAAAAGGATTAATTTTGGAAAAAAAAAAAAAGAATTAATGCAAGTTAGACAACATCCTATTGATTCATTTGTCCTGATGAACAATATATGAATATAAGATTTATTCTATGTATTAATGATTTTCATTCAAAATAGAATACTTATTGATAAAATTTAGAATTTTCAATTGAGTTTCCTCTAAAAATAATTAGATAACAAGAATAAAGTAAATTAATAATTAAATAAATATTTGTTTTTAGAATTTAGAATTATGACATTTAAAAATTAAAATTAAGATTTACATATTTTAAATGAATTTAATCTGTTACTTAGGTATATGCATTTTTGTTTGACATGCTACTATAGGTGTCTGTGAGAGTAATATTTATTTGAAAGAATTTCGATTTATTTCCATTGAATCAACTTCATTGAAACGATTCAGTGATTAAAAAAAACAAAAAACAAAAAACAAAAAAAAAAAGAATATGTTTTGATAAGTCAACACAGAAAATTTTATCAAAATCAGACAATTCCCTGATTTTTTAAATAATTTCTAAAGATCAACGTCGGTCCTATGTGCAAGAAGATGTCACGTGACATTTTCTCCCGGTCAGTTTTATTTATTCATTTATTATTATTTATTATTATTATTATTATTATTATTATTATTATTATTATTATTATTATTTTATTTTTTTTAGAGCGTCTTTTTTTCTTTTTTTTTTCAGAAAAATAAAAGGCTATTTCATTTAAAAGTTATTAATTCTTATGTATAGAGTGTATTCAATGTTTTTGTTATTGATTCCCTAGAATAACCTGTTATAAGCCTTAAAATCGTTAAGAATGTGTTTTTTACTTTCTAAATACATCGGAAAAAGTGTCCATATTTGCAAAATATTTGAGCGAAATTAGTTGTTTAAAACGTATAAAAATAAATTACGTATGCAACATTATTTTTCAATTTTTTTTTTTTTTTTTTTTTTTTTACTGATGCACATTATTTACTAGTTTTCGACTTAGACAAAAATTGACTTTGAATAATTGATTTAATTTATTTTACTTCGATATGAAAATGAAAACGAGACAAGATTTTGGCAGTACATAATTTAGACATATCAAATAATCAAACAGACTGTGTTCTTTAGTTGAAGCAATCAGTCTAAGCATTGTGAAGCATTCTGCTTATGGCGGTGAAGTTGGGTAAAGATACGTAAAATTATTGTAGTGAACCTAAATAGGAACTCTTCTGCGTCAGGAGACAATTCAGTCAGTTTGAATGAGACTACAAGAAAGTTAACAAGCTCTCGGCCTGTCATCACAGTATCTAAAGGAAAGATAAGAAAACTCGTCGAGTGACAAATAACTCTTGTAAGTAGGTCTCTGTGTACAAAGTAAATATGTTGTTTAGTTCTTTATATGAAATAATAAGAATCTATAGAAATAGTATCTATAGTAAAATCTGTTTGTATACTTTACACACACCCTAGAGACGATAGGGATAGGCTATGTATCAAGAAAGGAAGGTGGAACAGGTCAAACATACCCTAGTATACAATGCATATTTAGGTATGTTTGTTATAGTACCTCGTTTGTTCAATTGTGGCGGGGTTGCTTCTAGGTACGGAGCTGTCGTATAACGATTAACTGCAACAGTATAATAACAGAACTGAATACTCAAAAGAATTTTATTTTAGTAATTAATTTTTCACGTTTTTTCTTTTAATTCGTCAATAAATATATACTTTTCTAGTTAAATGAAATGTTCTCCAAAAGGGGATATTTTAAAGTGAAAAATGACATTAACTAAAAAGCAGGAGGGAAATTTTAAAGTGAATCGAATTGAACTAAAAAATTAAATTGTTAAATAAATAGATTGACATTTGTGTGATTAAACAATAAATAAAATAACATCTTAATAAATAAAATGGAAAAAATATTTTGATGAATTTTATAACATTTTTATTGTCGATATTTATTCTGTTTAAAAAGATGGGGGCTAAACTTTACACAGATTTCTCCAGCGGCCTACTAGACTAAGCTTGTTATTGAATAAATATTTGTTTTTAGAATCTAAAAATATGAATTTTTAATCTTAAAATTATGGGCATTAAATTTTAAATTAATTTTATCGATTAATTAAGTATAAAAATTGTTGCTCTCGAGACTGCTATGGATGGAGCTAAGAGTAATATTTATTTCAAAGAATTTCAATTTGTTTCTCTTGATTCAGTAATATTTTGATAAAATAACTAATGCATTATAAAATTCATACTAAGTCAACATTGAAAAGTTTGTTAAAATTGGATAGCCTGCTGATTTTTGGTAATTTCTATTTATCAATCAGGTTAGTAAATTGTTACTATAAAAAGATTATAATAGTTCTCGGCTACCATAATTTAAAATTTCCTGGGAATTTCCCCTAAATGATCAAGAGTAAATGTTTTGAGTTGACTTTTCTTTTTCGGAATGTTTGGAACAAACAAAGATTATATTAAATTGAATTTTTTTGTACATAGTATATTTTATGTTTTTGCTATTGATTTCTAAGAAACTTTCATGAGTTTATTTAAAACATTTAATAACATGTTTTGTAAGTACGTAATTTACCATCTACTAAGTATACCCAATTTGTCAAAAATTTTACAAAACTAATTTTACCCCACCCCCATTTGAAAAAAATGCATCAGTTATTTTATTTCAAAACTTTCTGATTTGTTTCAAATCACTTAACTTTGATCCCCTTATTTTGGGGGCACAATATATCAGTCAAAAAATACTAGCATAAAAAATGATAATAATAATAATATTATTACATATATAATCAATTTTGAATGCATTTTAAACATTAAATTTTGCCCAAAAATTTATGTAAGTACATGGTAGGTATCATTTTTTATGCTAGTATTTTTTGACTAAAACTCAAATTCAACCTTAAATAATTGATTTAATTAATTTTAATTCATTTTTAAGTGAAAATCTGTGCTTGAATTGTTGGTCATTAAGTTTATAATAAATAGCTTATTAAAAAAGAAAAAAAACTTGAAAGATAATGTCTTTTTATCAATTCAGATCGTAGTGTGGGTTTTGACATTTGCATAAAAAATATCCAGTCCTTTTTGCATTTCTAGAAAGCTCATATCAAGAAGACAACTGAAAAAATATCCAGTCCTTACTTTTTGCATTTCTAGAAAGCTCATATCCAGAAGACAACTGAAAAAATAAGTAAAAATAAATTAAAAGAATCATCACCAGAAAATAATTATTGAAAATTCAAAGGTATTTTCTTAAAACATTTTTGTAGTGGTTTCTTTTTTTTTTCATAGTTTTAAAAAGCTTTTTCTTTTAATTGATGCAAAAAAGCATTTTCTCTGATTCAATTTGCCGATTTTTATTTACTTATAAATTTACTAGTTAATTTTAAATGTTTGGAGGGTCACATGATGCATTCAATATTTTCTCTATAGATAAAACTTTATTTAATCTATTTAGAAAAGTGCAATCTTGTGAAACATATTTTCTGACATTTTTGTTTACATCAGATGTATTGAAAAAAGTTATCCTTTTCTCTGTTATAAGTTATAAGTTATCATTTTTTCTGATTCAATTTGCCTATTTTCATTCACTTATAAATTAATAATAATTTATAATAATAATAAATTAATAATAATAATTGATATGAATTAATATTAATAAATTAATATTAATTTAATGTTAATTAATAAATATTAATATTAATAAATGATATTAAATTAAATTAAAAATTAAATATTAATATTATAATATTATTATTATAATAATATAATAATAATATATATTAATAATAATAATATAATTATAATTAATAATAATTATATAATTATAATTAATAATAATAATAATAATAATAAATTAATTATAATAATAATAATAATTAATAATATAATAATAATAATATAATAATAATAAATTAATAATAACACTAATATAAATTAATAATAATAATAATAATAATAATAATAAATTAATAAAGATATGTTATAAGTTATCATTATCTCTGATTCATTTATAAATTTACTAGTTAATTTTAAATGTTTGGAGGGTGCCATGATGCATTCAATATTTTCTCCATAGATAAAACTTTATTTAATCTATTTAAAAAAGTGCAATATTGTGAAACATATTTTGTTTACATCAGATGTATTGAAAAAAGTTATCTCTCCTGATCTTCCAGTATTTATCTTACTATATGTACTACCATCAGTTTTCACTTATTTACATTAAAAAATGTGTCTAGTGGTGCATGATTTATATGCATATATATCCCGTATAGGCTGCTAATGAGCGTCTATAATGATAGCCTTTTCTGTCTCTATACATAATATCCTGTTGAATTTATACAATCGGTCTTGTGATGTATGCTGTATTTAATTCTGTTTAAGCCTTTTAAATATCAGGTAAAATAAATATTAATATTGAGGAAATGTCTGTAGTAATGTAAGAAATACTTATATTCATCATAAGAGTACATTTTTAATTTCAGTCATTATCTTTTTTTTGCATTTAAAAACCAAATGTTGAAATTGCTGCAATTTACCCACCTGGAATATATCTTTAGTCTTCCTATCCGTTAAACACCATGATGCTTAGAATGCACTAACACTGTCATCTGCCATAAAAGTTGTGTACAGGGTGTGACAAAAAATTCTATCTGATGTTGACACTCCAATTCTGGTGAGATGTAGTGTGGATGTTTATTGGAATCTGCTACTTGTTCTGGAGCTCTTGGGTGTGTAGAGTGACTCCTTCATTGCCATTACTACAGGGTCCACTTTAAGCTGGAGTGCTAGCACCTGTATTGGATCAAATAAACGTTTGACAATTATTAGTATGAGAATTACTTTAAACCATATAATTGCTTTCAAATTATTGCTGTTAGATAGACATACTTTAATAGACAATATAATTGTGTACAAATAAATGATTATTACTTTTAGCAGTTACTTTGTGAGATGTAGTGTGGATGTTTATTGGAATCATAGATATTATTCTTGTAGGATATGTAGTAGGCACAATAATAAAAAAGATGTCATTGAAATACTAGCTACAAGGTTTGGTGTTACAGTACTTGAAAGACTTCTTCTAGGAACTTTCCTTACTAAAATGCTTTATGATATCATTATATATTTGCATAATTGGAGAGATTGAAATAGAAAACTTGTTCTTCAAAACTCCATCTCAAATCAGCAAAGTTATAAAAATTTTGGTGTCACTCTGAATTCGCTCCACTTTGTTAGCAGAAGATCTTAGAATAAATCAGCTGTATCTCCTGCAGTAATAATAATAATAATAAAAATAATAATAATAAATCAATTACTTATACATAATTGTAATATTAATAAATATTAATCGTCACATAGTCAGTTCCAATAATAAAACAACAATATCTAAAACTTTAAATACACAACTCTTACTATAAAGAATTTTTATCCCCCTCACACACCTGCCTTTTTTCACTTCTCTTACTATAAAAAAATAAAAATTTCATTTGATGCATAAATGCCATTTCCCCCTACCTCTTACATATCAAACACACACAGCAACTCAAAAGTTAAAAGAATATTCTCTTGCCACCTGAAACATACATCGTTTCTCAATGGTAACCATGGTCACACACACACACACACACACAACCTTGAGGTTTGTCTCACTGTCGTTTATTGCAAAAGATTTATACACACATGTGCAACCACACATCTCCTTCCTAAAGGGGTGTCTTGAATATGAAACTAAACTGCTACTTGTTCTGGAGCTCTTGGGTGTGTAGAGTCACTCCTTCATTGCCATTACTACAGGGTCCGCTCTAAGCTGGAGGTCTAGCACCTGTATTGGATCAAATAAACGTTTGACAATTATTAGTATGAGGATTACTTTAAACCATATAATTGCTTTCAAATTATTGCTGTTAGATAGATATACTTTTATAAATGATATAATTGTGTACAAATAAATGATTATTACTTTTAGCAGTTACTTTTTCAAAAATATTTTTCTGTTTAATTACAAATTTTTATTTTTTCTTGTAAATAAAATTCACAGACAAAAGTATTTAAATATTTTATCTAATCTTCCCTCAAGAACAATTGTATATAGATTTATCTTTGATTGAACTGGAAGTATGAGAAATATTGAAATTCACTAAAACTGAAATTAAATTAAAATCCTATAAGTCCATGACTTGCAATACTCCACTTTGGCCCTATCTTGGGCTAGAACGGCGGTCGGAGAGGCCCCCTCCGATCAATCGGCTGGTCATGTCAAGCCCTAGCACCTATATGATTGCCCCAACCCTATTGCCCTTATGGCAAGCCCCAAACCCTCTTTATCATATGGGTGCTAGAAGGCAGTGGCTGCGGGTCTACATGTCCTGGGAATGACGTTAAACTCTATCTGATGGTGAGGTTCCAGTTTTGGAGTTTTGGGGAATGTGGAGCACCCCTTCATCACCATTGCTCCCTGGTCCATTCTGGCCGGAGTGGTAGTACCTGTTAGGGTCCCATTTATGGGTTAAATAGAAAAATGTATTTATAAAAAAATGTATTATCCATTAAGAATTGATTTATTTCAAAACTTTATCGGCATTAAATAACCCACTGAGGTTGATATGCCATAAAACAAAACAAAACAAAAAGTCCTATAATTGCAAACAATGTATGATGACT
Organism: Doryteuthis pealeii; assembly: GCA_023376005.1. Taxonomy (NCBI): domain Eukaryota; kingdom Metazoa; phylum Mollusca; class Cephalopoda; order Myopsida; family Loliginidae; genus Doryteuthis; species Doryteuthis pealeii. Next base: position 85,645,896 of record CM042151.1, read on the forward strand.
TTATTCTGTTCTTTAATAATGCATTCTCTTTCTTTGCAGATGGAGGACAAATGAACTCCAGGTCAAACATAATATTGTATGAATGAAAAACAATTCTATGCATGATATTGGACAAATCAGGAAATAAAACCAATTTTATGAAACAGGTTGATAGCATTTTACAGTGTTTATAGATAAAGAAAGAATTCTTCCATGCTGTAGTTGTGTCCTTGCTGCTGTATGGTAACAACACTTGGACTCTAACAAAACACTTGGATATTAAACTAAATCAGAACAACCCGTGAATACTACATACAGTTTTGAAGAGATCCTCAAAGCAGCACCCTAAAAAACTACATTTATATCCCAACTCACAAACCATCCAAATCAGCTGGGCAAGACATGCTGGCCAAGTTAGGACAAACTCATAAGCAATATGTACTTCTCCATATGGACACAGCAATGTTTTTCAACTGACAAAAATTGACAGTTGAAAATAAATAATCTGTAAAAAAATCCTTTCAGAGAGTTTTAGTTTTCAAAAGACATGGAAACCCATGCTGAGAAGAAGCTATATTCTTGTGAATAGTGCGGATAAGCATTTTCAAAAAGTTACTATTTAAAAAACACATCCGATGTGAATTGTGTGAATCAACATTTTCACTGAATTCCTATCCAAAAAGACAAATGCAGACACACACTGGTGAAAAACCCTTTTCTTGTGAAGTATGTGGATCAGCATTTTCACAAAGGTATGATGTGAAAATACACATGAGAACACACACTGGCGAAAAACCATTTTCTTGTGAAGTCTGTGGATCAGCATTTTCACGAAAGCAAAATTTGAAAGAACACATGAAAACACACACTGGTGAAAAACCCTTTTCTTGTGAAGTCTGTGGATCAGCTTTTTCAAAAAATTTTAATTTGAAAAAACACATGAGAATACACACTGGTGAAAAACCCTTTTCTTGTGAAGTCTGTGGATCAGCATTTACAGAAAAGTCTAGTTTGATGAGACACACTGGGGAAAAGCGAAGTCTGTGGATCAGCATTTTCACAAAAGTGTAATTTGAAAGAACACATGAAAACTCACACTGGTGAAAAACCCTTTTCTTGTGAAATTTGTGGATTAGAATTTTCACATAATTATAGATTGAAGGAGCACATCAGAACACACACTGGTGAGAAACCCTTTTCTTGTGAAGAGTGTGGATCAGCATTTTCAGAAAAATCTAGTTTGAGAGGTCATATGGAAAAACATACTAAGGAAAAATTATTTTTTTGTGAAGTGTGTGGATCAGCATTTTTACGAAAGTTTAATTTAAAAGAACACATGAGAACACATACTGGTGAAAAACCCTTTTCCTGTGAAGTGTGTGGATCTGCATTTTCACATAATTATAGATTGAAGGAGCACATGAGAACACATACTGGTGATAAACCCTTTTCTTGTGAAGTGTGTGGATCAGCATTTTCATATAATTATAGATTAAATGAGCACATGAGAACACACACTGGGGAAAACCCCTTTTGTGACGTTTGTGGATCAACATTTTCAAGAAGGTCTAGTTTAAAAGCACATATGAGATTGCACACTGTTAAGGTAAAGTAAATGACAAAGTAATCCAGACAAGCAGATGTATAAAAGACAAAGCCATTAAACCAGATTTTGTCATCTGGGATAAACAAAAAAAAACTGCTCTTATTATTGATGTAGCTGTCCCAAATGACTGTGGCCTAAATAGAGCCGAGCGAGAAAAGATTACGAAATATCAAGACCTCAAGAATGACCTAAAAACAACTTGGTCATTGAAAGAAATAGACATCATACCCGTTGTGATTGGGGCAACTGGGCTGATGAAACAAAATCTAAAAAAATACCAGGGAAGCCAAGCTGCTATGAAATACAAATAGCAGCTATCAAAGGAACATGCTCTATCTTAAAAAGATCCTTAGGATATAAATTCTATTTATAAAGAAATCAAGTGTTAGCCCCAGTACAGGGGACCCTTGACTTCTAAAGGTTCTAATAAGAAAATGAAGTAAAAATACCTTTTCTCGTGGGTAGTTTATTGATCAGCATATTCACAAAGATCTAAATTAAAAGAACATATGAGAACACACACAGTGCAGATCCTCCTCCTGAGCCATTGAAAGCCACCCTGTGAGCTTCAGCTGCTGGATTAGGTTTTTGTAAATAATAGTGTCGATCCCAGGGGGCTATCCCCCAGGCAATACCTGCCCCCTTGATTTAAAGGAGCAGGGCTGGGTTTATTGCCCAACACCCCCCTTGAGGCGAAATGCCAAAAGGATCAACGCAATTTTTGTTCCTTCCCACCCATGAGCTTCGGCTTGTGGGTGGGCCCACATTAAAACAAGGCCTTCTTGGCTAATAGCAACTACTCAGCTTATCACAACATATATCTCCACTAGAAAATCTGTGGAAAGATGCAGCCTGATGAATCACTGTACATCTGGGAACAAAGGGCTGAATTAGCTCAGTCGGTAGAGCGTTCGGCTAGAAACCACAAGGTTCCTAGTTCGATACCAGTCCTCGCCGACTCAGCGTATGAGTAGCACAGGGATCTGTGCGGTAAAGTAAGGAGCTGATGGTAGGTGTGGCACTCCACCTCAGATACTAAGATAATCTCCTTGGTCTAGCGCTAGTGAAAAGGGGATAGACTACCTCGCTGATTGGCTGATACCGACTTTAGGCCGCCCCGTCGACTTTACTTTTACTTATATCTCTTTAGTCTTTTTGTCCCTCAAACACCATCTTGTTGTCAATACTTAGAATACACTGACTGTATCATATGCTAAAAATGTTGTGTACTGGGTGCGACACAAAATTGTATCTGATGATGATGCTCCAGTTGTGATGAGTATAGAATACTGCCATTAACCCCAGACATTAGGCCGCCTCGACGACTTTACTTACTTTTTATAACATCTTATGGAAATGTGATCATTAGAGATCAAATCCTATTCATCCAATTGTCTTTTTAACCCTTGTTGGGTTATTTTATGCCGAGAGTGTGTTATTTTACGCATGTTACATAATTGATAGGTGTGCTTTCAATTTTGATCAGTTAGTGTTGAAAATATTATTTGAATTCAAATCTGAACGTTAGATTTGATTAACATTTCGTAACCTTAGTTTTGACCCTCCACTTCCATTTCCACTTGCAAGCGTGAGAATAAATATATCAGTCTGCTTCTAGTCATAAGAATGTAAAGACATAAATAAGTAGGCTCCCACATGTAGTTTTGTATTCAAATCTTAAGAACATAAGAAATAAATATGTGAATTCACGAAGAAAAGTTTTGTGTTGGTCACTAAAAGCAAACAACAGAAATCGTCTCAACGATCATCTTAATATGAAGAGACCACCCGGAACCAGAGGAACAGCTATGAAGTCTAAACCAGCCATCAACGAATAGATACTCAGCAAGCTACCAACTAATAAAGAACTACTCCAAAGTAAGAAGAAATACCAGCCCAATAACTTTTCAATCTGAAAATAAATTAATCATTTGGATTACTTAGTTTTTTTCTTATTTTCCTTTTTGTACTGAATTGAAAGAACTTTTGTGCAATAAATTTCTCTAGGTAAAGAATTTATCTGAGGATTTAGTCTAAGAAATGAAATCCCAAATGTTTGTTTGTATTCCCATTCAACTTCTTTTTTAAATTTGTTAAAAGATAAGAGAAAAACAAACACCATATCAAAAAGATTTCTAAAACAAGTCAGTGAGATGAAAATAGAAAGTAGAAATTTGCATGCACCTGTTGTTTTTGTGTTCAAGTCAGAAATAAACATAAATGAAAATCAACACTTTTTTTTTTTTGCGGTCAATACTACCAGGACAAGAGACTTTTGGGGGTTATTTTTTTACTGTTGTGTACATTATATATATATATATATATATATATATTATATATATATATTATATATTTCTGCTACACACGAACATCTACTCACACCAATTGACCCATCAACCACTGTCACCACCCAGCACCTCAAACAAACATCCTCTACCCTCCACTCAACTGACCCAGCGACCCCCGTCCTACCCAAAATTCCCCGCTCCTCCTTATCTCACACCAAAATTCCCTGCTCCTCCTTATCTCACACCAAAATTCTCCACTCCTCCTTATCTCACATCACTACACACTCACCCCCTTGACCTCCCTTTACTCACATAAATCAATATACACCCACACCAATTGACCATCAACCACTGTACAGCCCCAGCACTCAACAAACATCCTCTACCTCCATCTCAACTGATCCTACCCAAAACTCCCCGCTCCTCCTTAGCTCACATCACTACACACTCACCCCTGACCTCCCCGGCACCGCCACCACAACATGTATTTAAACGTATGCTTTGCTTTAATAAAGTCTCAGACGGCTGAGGAAGTCTGTGAATACAGACGAAACGTATCACCCTGTGACTTGTTTTGAGTTGATCATTTCTTGACCATTTTCCTTCTATCTACAGCATATCATCGGATCCTAAACCCATCCACCCTTCCTTCATATATATATATATATTACATTATTGACAGTTATGTTTCAAAACTTTTTAGAAGTTGACAGCACTGGCACCAATTCAGAAAATAAACTTGCCAAACCAAGTTTAAGTTCTGATTTTAACTGATGTCATTTAAATAAAAATACAATGAACCCAATATATTTTCAACCCATTTGTTTATTTTATTGTTATTTTTTTTACCATCTTATCCAACCACAACATTCAGAAGGCAATATGATATACCAATTATTGTTAGCTGCTCCTCTACATGACCATACATGAATATAACAATGGTTAGAGATGTTGAGATTTTTTTATATATAAGGTGTGTGCCAGATGCCCACTCTTATTTATAGACTAGGCAATAATAATGTGACCATATTCTTGGCCAATCACTGGCAGTACTCTGCTGATGATATTGATATTTATACCGGCTGTTCTGGTCATACCTACTCATAACTACTTGAACCTTCGTGGATGACAGAACATAGGATTATATCACTGGACCTTTGACACTATGTAGGATTACATAACTCAGGACTTATTCACTTACTAAAGGATTCTATAGCTCAGGACTTACTTACTTACTTTAAGTCCTTTACAACTGGCCAAGGATGGCGGTCAGAAACTTAACAAGAGATGGTTTAAATGAAACAAAATTTTTTTTTAGTTTCATCTTCATACCATAAAACCGCACTGAAATATTTTATGAAACTGAAACTATTCAATTCAAAGAATCAGTGTTTAAGTAGTGTATCAGCCACGCAGTATGGCCAGTGATTGGCTAAGGAATAGACCATGTAACCTCGCCTAGTATATAAATTCATTGATTGTTTGTTTTATTTGAAATGTCATATTTGGAAACATGTGAAGTTTACTTTTGAGTTATATTTTAGTTTCTGGTATGTTAAAGAATTAGACAGAATAGTAGAGTTTGGTGTTTTGGCATTTTTGATTTCGGTTTTGATTCCCTTTTATTTTTCCACATTCTGAACATTCCTAATAATTTAGACAATCCAATTTTCTGGATTCATCAAATTGTTAATCTTGAAATGAAATCTGGGTTTTTGAAATTTTCAAAAATGAATTACAAAATTATTCATTATTTTTTTGCATTGTCCTAATTCTTTCAAATCTTGTTAAGAAATTGGGAAAACATTTAATTAAATTATGCCATTATTTCCATAATGATGGTATCAACTGTGTGATTCAATCATGTTTTTGGAATGGTCAAACTTCTATTATTCATTTCTTCAATAGTTAACTCCTTAAACAGTAACCAGTAAGCAGAATTTAAAAGCAGATGTTATGTTTCACATTTCAACTTTGTCAATAAAAGATAGAAAAAAAAATTATGGTAGCCTATAGATGTCAATTTTATACAGCAAAATGACACTGCCAAATTCAATATTAAAATTTAAAATGAATAAAAATAGTTCAGTTGAATCAGAGAAGATAATTGGTTTGCATCAATACAAAAAAAAAAAAATTGTTTCCAAAACAACGAAAAGAGAAAACTCAGTAGAAAAATTAATTTCTAGATTAAGAAAATAATTTAAATTTTCAAATAACTTTTTACAGATCTTGAAATTCTTGAATTTAACATGTTTTTATTCTTTCTCCAGTTATGGTAAATAGTAGGGCTGGATTCTTTAACCTTGGTATGGCAACCAGCCAAGGAAACTCTGAATTCAAACCCGTTAAACTCCACTTAAAACTGACCTTGTGTCACATCCTACTTGTGCAGAAGGGTTGGGTAAATACATAACTAAATGATAATGCATAAGTAAAAATTTCTTTCTTTTAGTATTCAGACTATTGTCCTCATCTTCATTATTATCTGTACAACATTTCAGCCGATGTGTCCTTCAGGTATTTCTAGTCGGATTTGGGAACCTTCTTGGACTTAAGGTGTACCCAGGAACATTTTTGTCTTAATTGGGAGCCATCACGGAACTTTGAACCTAACCCTTTATTCAGTCCATGGGGGTATCCTGTTCTCATTACGCTAACCATTGCTGGGATACAGGTGTTAAGCCGTGTTAATTATTATTATATGTTACTGCTGTCCCTGACCAGGATTGAACCTGCAGTCTAGAGATAACTGTTACTTAGAAATGTCTTAACCTAACTCCTTTATCCACTAGGCTATGTGTCCAATTGGACAATCCAGTGTGAATTTTGGGAACTTACAATTTCTTTTGTTGAGTTCTCAATATGAAAATTGAGTGAGGAAAATGAAAACACTTAGTCATTAAACTCAATTTAGAATCAGATCCTATTTCTAGAATTCATAAATGAATTAATAAGGGGAAGTACTCTGTCTCTAGTATTTAGCATTCTCCCTTGAGAAATTATAATGTTCTGGATTTATCTTCTTAGAAATAAGACTGGACATTTTTTTTAATCAAATGAGAAAATGCAGACTCTCTACTAGCCCACGATCCTAAGATTTTTTTTTCAAGTCCTTTTTAATAACTGTGATGGAGAATGAAACAGCAATGCACGTCAACTGCCATGGTCAGAGAGAAAAAGAGCAATACATTGTCTTGCTTGCTGGATTCGAACCCGTGTCCTCCCAAATGCAAAATAATGAGATTTGGGCTTTGAGCAGACGCGAGGTTTGATTCAGGTGCCTGGATGTTGGGAGGCTACTTCCATAAGTAGCTGGAATCTAAGGAGAATGAAAGAACAGAGCGGTGCGCGCAACAGCAGAAACTAATCAACGTAAGTCTGCAGTTACAACTAGTGGGAAAAGACAGAAAAGTGACGAACTTAACCAGTTTGCGGAGGACTTGATTGTGGACTCCCCCTCAACACACAAAAAAATTTTTTTTGTTCAACAAAATAGCATAATCTATTCATTATAAATTTAAGTCATTAATAAAACAAAGTGCTAAAAATTTCATTAAATTCAGAGAAAGAAAAAAATAAATAAATAAAAAATGAATGGAAAAACTGGTTTCAAGAAAGAATTAATGCAAGTTAAACAACATCCTATTGATTCATTTGTCCTAATGAATAATATATGAATATAAGATTTATTCTATGTATTAATGATTTTCACTCAAAATAAAATACTCATTAATAAACTTGAGTAATTCCTGAGGGTATTGTGAAGTAAGCAATGACATAGTTTTGGTTACAGACACATCCTGAATCTCCATTATTATAAGATTTCATTCCTTGCAAGTCTTTCACTGAATTCTAAGTGACTAGAAGTCTGTTCAGGTTTCCATGACACTTCTGAATATTCTTGCTGATCTTAACAATGTTGTGATCTGGATGTTTTAAATTTTCCTTTCCAAGTATTCCAATTACAATTGGTATCACTGTCATTTTCATGTTCCACACATTTGTTCAGCTCTCTGGCAAAATTGAAGTATTTTTCTTCTCTTTCTTTCATTTTCACTCTGTAGTCCAAAAATTTAGACAAATAATTACTTCATATATATATATATATATATATATTATATATATATATATAGAGAGAGAGAGAGAGAGAGAGAGAGGGTGAATGAGAATTATTTCTCTGAATTTTTGGATAATATATATTTTTTTGGATATATATAAACATGTTTTAAGAAAAAAACATTTAATGCAAACTAACTTTTCCATCTAAAAATAAATTCATATTTTGGAATACTTAGCTTTTTCTTATTTTCATTTCCATATATAAATGTCAGCCCATTTGTATATTCTATTGTTGTTGTTTTTTAGCATTTTCTCCATCCAGCAGGCAGTATCATATACCTATAATAATCAGTTGCTCCTCTTCTATTCTCTCTCATTTTTTTTTACCTGTTCATTTTGCACTTATTCTCTTGGGGAAGCCATGAATCAATCCATTCTTTTACCAGCTATAGGCAAATAGTAGGACAGACTGGGGTCTTTACCCTTTGGAAGGCAACCAATCTAGGAGAAAGAAACTGAATTCAAAGCAGCTGTATTCCACTTCCTCTGTGTCACATCCTGTTCATGGCAAAGTAGTTGGGTAAATACATTAAATTTTAATGCTATCATCGTCATGTCACACAGCACAGATTCCCATGGCTAAAATATAACTTTACACTGGTCAGCCCAAACTGGTGTGCCCATATATAGGTATTGCCAGGAAAATGTCACTTATGAGATAGTTCTTACTATTCTAGTAGTTTCCAGCATCATTATATTATATTCTTTCTTTTTTTGTTCACCTGTTCATTTTGCACTAATTCTCTTGGGGGAAGCCATGAATCAATCCATTCTTTTACCAGCTATAGGCAAATAGTAGGGCAGACTGGGTTCTTTACCCTTTGTATGGCAACCGATCTAGGAGAAAGAAAACTGAATTAAAAACAGCTGTATTCCACTTCCCCTGTGTCACATCCTGTTCATGGCAAAGTAGTTGGGTAAATTCATTAAATTATAATGCCATCATCATTATCATCATCATCATGTCACACAGCACAGATTCCATGGATAATGTCACAAAATCTCTCAGTCATTTCTCCCATAGCATCCCACAGAAAGCTGATAAATATAACTTTTCACTGTCAACCCATTGTGGTGTATGCATATATAGGTATCTCAAAAAATGTCACTTATGAGATAGTTCTTAATTTTCCAGAAGTGTTCAGCATGTCTTGTTCATCTTACTCAGACACTTTGTGTGATAGGAGGCAAGTGGCATATAGCTTTTTATTGGGTGCTGCTTCCAGACGTTTTTCAGGACATTACACAATTCTTGAAAAAACAGGTTTAAATCGCCACTTGAAACAAACATCTTTTATCAATGAAAATCATGCTCACACACACACACATACTCACACACAACCTTGAGGTTTGTTTCGATTCCGTTTATCGCAAAAGATTTATACGCACATGCGCAACCACACATTCAAAAACACATAAAAAATGCACAGTGCTTTTTTCAATACACACACTTACACACTCTAATACTCACACCGCAAAAGAGAATATTTGACGTCATATTTCAAACCGTCCACATTTTTCATTGTTCTTTTTTCAAACTTCAAATTTTAAACAGACTGATAAACAAGGACTATCACTTGCTTTTCTCGTTATTCTGTGATAAAATTTTTTTTTATCACCTTCCATATACTAACGAATGCTCTGAAGATGATCTAATTAATAGATCGAAACACTGTAGCTTCGGCCAATAAACTTACCACTTAACTCATTTAAACCTGTGTTTTTTCAATTTTTCTTAATATACTACATACCATCGGATTCACTTCCTTTTCTTCACAGCATTTTTGTATAGTTCCTATCTATCTTTTTTCAAAGCAGTTATTTTTTGTGAAGTCAGCTTGGAAGAAGTCTCGTTTTATCTTATCTAGATTTCCATATGGTTATAATTCATGATGGGGATAGGTGTTATTTCAATTATAACTTTGGACTCTGCTATTAACAGGTAACAGATAAGTTTATTAATGAAGGATACATCTCAGCTTATTGAGCTAGATTCATTTAGCTTTATGTTTTCTCACAAAAAACTTCCAATAACTATTAATAATGGAGATTCGCTTTCGGATTTTGTCTGTAACAAAAGTTACGTCACTGCTTACGTCACATTACCCAAAATCGTCATAACATAGAATAAATACACTCAAAATTTGAATATGCAACATTAGACAGTCCTCATTGTTTTTTAAAACAAGTTTAATAAATACATGACTGGTATTATATACCTATATTGTTTGTTTTATTTTAATACATATTTAAAGTTTACATTTCAAATTGTTTTATTTTTAATCCTTTATTGAATTTGATGATTTTACTTACTTTTTTGTTTGTTTTTGTTTTCAAGTTCTTTTTTTAATAAGATAATAAAATAAGCTATTCATTATAAAATTAAGTCCTAAATGAATAAAGTGCTGAAAAATTTCTTGATTTTTGGTAATTGCGTAAAGATTTTTTAAAAATGGATTATTTTAATTATGTCCCTACATTTAATTGGGTAAACATACGTGGTTTTATCGTAGTGAACCTAAACAGGAATTCTCCAGCGTCAGGAGACAAATAAATTTAGGGATTAACCCTCATTTGACCGGTTGACGAATACAACTAGTTTTAATGACACACCAGAAAATTAAACAATCTCTTGGCCAGTCATCCTAGCATTTTAAATGACAGCTAAGAAACCTCGTCAAGTGACAAAGAACTCTTGTTAATGTAAGTAGGTCTTTGTGCCTTGTAAATATGTTGTTTAATTTGTTACATGAATACAAACAGTAAAATTTATTTGTGCATTACGTTTGTTATAGTACGTTGAATATATTGTCAAGTACGTTACATCATGTAACTTACCTGAAATATAAACAGAGTAAAACATTTTTGTGCACTACGTATCTTTGTTATAGTACCTCGGTTATTCTATTGTCGCGGGTTGCTTCGAGGTGAAATATTATAATAACAGAACAGAATCTTTTTTTCTTTTTTTTTTCAGTAATTAATTTTTCAGTTTTTTTCTTTAATTCGTCAGTAGATATACTCTTCTAACTAAATAAAATATTTCTCAAAAGGAGACATTTTAAAGTGAAAAATAATTTCAACTAAAAAAAGCATTTAATTAAAAAATGATTTCAATTTGAAAACAAAAATGATACTTTTTGTATTATCTCTTTTTAATTAATCAGAAGTAAATTTGTAATTTAAGTAATTATTTTTCGTCTTTTTCTTTTCATTCGTAAAAAAGGAGGAAAATTTTAAAGTGAATCGAATTGAATAAAAACAAATTCAATTATTGAATAGTTGTTAATGTTAACATAGAATTAAACAATAAATAAAATAACATCTTAATAAATGAAAAGGAAAAAATATTTCAAAAGTAAATTGTTTTTTGAAATAAATAAAATTTTCTTTCAATATGTTTCATTGGCATGATTATTTTTTTGTTTATCCTCTTTAATATTGAAACTAATACGATAGAAAGAGTTTAGTTTAGGGAGGCCCAAAATTGACGTAAAATGCTTTTTGACAAAATGAATTTAGCTTCCCCCCCCACACAGAAAAAATTGACCCCCAAAAAATCAGGGAATTATCGGATTTTAATGAATTTTTCAGTGTTTATTTATCGATGAATGATATTTATAATGCATTATTTATTTTATTTCAAAACTTTCTGATTTTTTTCAGGTCATTTAATTTTGACCCCCACCCCCTTATAAAATTCATTAATTGATAAATCATTACTGAAAATTTCATTAAAATCGGATAATTACCTGAATTTTGGTAAATTTTTTTTGCAATCGCGAATGTTACATTAAAAATGTAAACAAGCCAATAAAACCACTTTAAAAGAACCAAAAATGGCGTTGGCGAACAAAATTGACCAAAACAAATCGTTTTAAATATATTAAAAATAAATTGCTAATGTAATGATATTTTTCTTTTTTTAATGATTGTCATTATGTTACTACTTATCGATTTAGACAAAGTTTGACCTTAAATAATAGATTTAATTATTTTTAATTCGTTTTTAAAACTCGTAGCAGACGATTTTTTGGGTATAGCTATCATATACCGAAAGTTTTATTAAAATCAGATAGTTTATTTTATATGATTTTTAGAAGAATTTCATGTGATCACCCTTTTTAGAGTCAGCGAGAAAATGCACATACCTACATAATGAGCTTCCAAAACAAACAAAAAACAAAAAAAACAAGGGCAAAACAATATTACACAGGTAATTTATTTTTAATACAGGTAAAAAGATTTTTTTGTTCATTTCGATCGTGTTTGCCCGGAAACACTGTTTAAATCCATATTAGAAAATAGATGTAACATTTTGCAATTGCAATTGCAAAAAAAAAAAAAAAGTTTAAACGGAATTAACCGATTTAAGTTTTCAGTATTGATTTATCATTTAATGAATTTTATAATGCATCTGTTATTTTATTTCAAAACTTTAATTAGGTATTTCTACTATGATAAATTGATATATAAAATTCATTTAAAATATGAGCAGCAAAATTTTAAGTTTAAGTTCAAAATGTCATATTATTAGATTTAAAAAAAAAAATTTTGATAACTACTTTACTTTAGTATCAATCACCCATATTTTTTACTCAAAAACTGTATTAGAAATTTAGCACCGTATTTTACAAAATCAATTTACCTCCCCCCCAATTCAAAAAAATACCAAAAAACATGGAATTATTCGATTGTAATTAAATTTCCAGTGTTGATTTATTCATGAATGAATTTTATAATTCATTAATTATTTTGTTTCAAAACTTTCTGATTTTTTGGGGTCACTTAACTTTGACACCCCTCTTATAAGGGTGCAAAATATCAGTGAGATATAACATAATTACTTTATAAATAAAAAGGTGAAAGACTATGTAAAAAGAACAAAAAATTTAAGGAACAAGTTTGGTAGAAAATGATAGATAATAATCCATTAATAAGGTGGAATTTTGATTTATTTCCATTGAATCTGTTGAGTTTGATTTTTCATTTAATTTAGACTAATATTGGCTGATTTCAAGACTGCAGTCAGTTTTCTTCTATCATGTCAAGTTTTTTCTCTACAAACTTACTCCCCAAATAAGCACAATTGTATTGTTTGTCTGTAAGTAATAGAACTGTTCAATTGATTGCGTTGATTGTTTTATTGAAACAAAGGAGAATTTTTCAGATCTGGTGACTAGATTGATTCCAAGTTAAAGAACAAGCTAGTCTATTTTCATATTTTAAATTAAAACTTGGCGATAAAGACAAGTCCTGAAACCCCCACTAGCAATGTATTAAGAGTGGATCAAGGGAAAATGTGATAAGTTGGCATTTGGTATACCTATGTTTTGGAGAGAAACAAAATATCATTGCACAGACTGTTACATTTGTTTCAAGAAAACTTCCCCATATAACAACAAATGTAAAATTGAGTATCCTAGTCTACCATCAGCTATATGTCCAGTGCCGAATTCAGCTCACCAGATGTGCAAGATGTATGTTGAGACATTACCGATGTAGATCAAGGGAACACATAATAAATTGGCATTTGTCATACGTAGGATTTGGCGAGAGCCAAAATATAATTGCACAGACTTGCACCATATAACAAGAAAAAGACAAATATAAAATTGAGTATCCTACCCTACCATCAGCTATACATTCAGTGCCTCATTCAGTTGAAATCCTAGTGTGGGGCAGTAGAGTTTGAGTGGAGAGGAATTGGCCTCCAAGATCTGGCCATAAACCTGCTAATCCTAACATTCTACATGAGCCATTTGTTGATATAAAGAAAATTATGTTCCCACATTGCACAGGAAGCTTGGTCTCTTGAAGCAATTCAATAAAGCATTGCCAACTGTAAGCAAGTGTTTCAATTACTGCATTTTGGCATTTCCCAACCTGTCAATTGTAAAAATCAAGGCCAGTGTGTTTGATGCTCTACAGACTCGGCTATCAAAGGTAAACATTTTTTTTGGATAATATCAAAACTTAAAAAGGATGCTTTGTTCTTGACAAAGTAAACACCTCGTCAAAAACTTTCATCATAAATGTATGAACAAAGAATTACACTGAAATTGAATAGCCTCAAAATGTTTGATTGCAACATTTTCTGCATAGACATTTTGCTAACATCATGGAAAACCTTGGTGTGGTCAGCAATGAGCAAGATGAGTGATTCCACCTAGATTCTAACTTTGTGGAAGAATGATATCAAAGTATACATCATGTAAATATTATAGCTGACTATGGAGCATAAAGTGAAATTGTCAGATAAAACACTCTAGAAAAAAACTATATGTGTAAATTTTTACCATAACTACTTAACACAATTTGACTTACAGTAACAATATCCTTTATATGAACACCACCCTGTCGGCTGGGGCATTAGAATGCACCTCTGCAGAGGGGTAAGACTCCCCCAAATGGGTCCACCTGTTGGCCATAGGTGGCGACCCGTGATGCTTAAAGATGGAGTCATAGTGGATGAGCAGTCAATGACTTGCAATACTCCACTTAGACCCTTACTTAGGCTAGACAGGCTGTCAGAGGCCCCCTCCAATCAATCAGCTGGTCACGTCAAGCCCTAGCACCTATATGATTGCCCCAACCCTATTGCCCTCATGGCAAGCCCCAACCTTTTTTATCATATGGGTGCTAGAAGGTGGTGGCTGCGGGTCTACATGTCCTGGGAATGACGTTAAACACTATCTGATGGTGAGGTTCCAGTTTTGGAGGTTAGGGTCCCATCGATGGGTTAAATAGAAAACATAAGTTTATAAAAAAAATTGTATTATGCATTAAAAATGAAATTATTTCAACACTGTCAACATTAAACATTTTTTTTACCAATAGAAGTATTCGGCATAAAATAACCCAAGAGGTTGACATGCCATAAAATCCAACCAACCAACCAACCTTTATATAAACAAGTTGAATGTGTTAAGCCATTTTTTTAATTATTTTTGTTTGAAAATTTAAAAAATATTCTTTAACATTAGCTCAAATTTGTTATGTTTTTTTTAAATTAAGAGCAGGTATCCTGTTACTTAAAAAGTTGCTGTCATAGAGAGAAAACTGGGGTAATTTTTGGATTCAGAGTCGAAAAGTTTGCAAAAAAAGTGTCAGATCTAACTCAGCAAAATTGTTGATGCCCAGAATAATGTTTTATAATTTCCCATTATATATACATTTTTAAAACATTCCAAAAGATAAGCACAAATTTATTAGATGCTGTATTTCTAGGAGTTTTATGAAAAATCGTGGGTATCCTGTAGCTCAAAAAGTTGATGTGATATAGAAAAACTAAGATCATTTTTAGATTCAGAGGTAAAAAAAATTGTAAAAAACAAGTGTCAGATTCAACTCAATGAAAATTGTGTTCCCTAGTGTTATCACTGAAATAATTATACACCGATTTTTTTCTGTTTTAAAAGATGGAGGCTAAACTTTTAAACTGAGATTTCTCCATCAGTCTACTAGACTAAGCTTGTTATGGAATAAATATTTGCTTTAGAATCTAAAATGTGAATTTTGAAACTTGAATATTTTCAACGGTATTTTATCTATTATTAGGTATAAGATTGTTGCTCTAGAGACTGCTATGGATGGAGCTAAGAGTAATATTTATTTTAAAGAATTCCAATTTTGTTTCTCTTGACTCAGCAATTTTTTGATAAAATAACTGATGCATTATAAAATTCATTGATTAATAGCCAACACTGAACATTTATTAAAATCAGATTACTCTCTGATTTTTTGGTAATTTTTGTTTATCAATCAGGGTTAGTGAATTTGTTTTGTATTGAAAAAAGTTATCTTCTCTGATGACCTGGATTGACGAAATACTCAATATGATTTTACCATAGGGGCTACCACATATTTTTACTTATTTATATGCCAAATTTAAGTCAATTTGCTTGATTTATATCCATATATCTCTCTTATGTGTGTTTTTAAATTAATCTTCTGTGAAATTCTGATCCACACACATCACAAGCATAAGGTTTTTCACCAGTGTGTGTCCGCAGATGCATTTTAAACCAGAACTATCTGATGCTGTTATTCCACATACTTGACAAATGTAAGTTTTTTCTCCAGAATTTGTACACATACTTTTCATATCTGTTTTTTTTTCTTTCTTTTTTAAATACACACCTTGCTTTAAAGAAAAGGTAATTTAAATTCAGTGAAGTTGATCTACATGTGACTATTACAATATGGATTTCATGAAAATTCAAATCATCCACAACATTGATTTCTACCTTATATCTTCCGATGACCCTTTTCAACTTCAAATGTAGTGATAGTCTTTTTTTCTATACATTTATCAGGTTGAATTTATACACTTGGTTTCATAATTAGGCTGTATTTAATCTGTTTACTTCCTTTAAAGAAAGATTAAATAAATATTAGTATTGAGAATGTCAGCAGGAATATGAAAAATTTGGATGTAACAAATATTTTAGATTTGCCATAAGAGTATGTTTTTAGTTTCAGTCATGTGGCGAGATTAATGGGCAGAACTGTGGATGAGCGGATTCCAAGCCCCACAATCAAAAGCGCGTCCGAATATGTTTGACCTGTGCAAGGGGGAGGAATATGGTGAGTGGCCATGGATATTTGAACTTGCTACCTTCCTCATCACTGAAATGCTGTTGGCAGAGACCCGGATGAGGCGAGTCGAATTTACATAAAGGGTGACCGAGCGATGATAAAGAACCGACCGGGCTGATACTGTGATGTCAGTAAAAAAAAAAGCCAGTGTACGGGACAGAAGTTAAATTGGATGACTGCTGTGTTTGGGAAAGAAGAAGTGAGAGAAACATGCTCAGTTGGTAGTGACTTTGCTGACGGTGAAAGGAATTACTGTGTTCAATTGAACAGACTCCAGTTGAAAAACATTTCTTTGTTAGAAGTCATTATCTTTTTATTCTAAAAATTTTGCATTTAAAAACCAAATGTTCAAATTCTCAGTCGGTAGAGCATTCGCTAGAAACCACAAGGTTCCTAGTTCGATACCGGTCCTCGCCAACTCAGCATATGAGTAGCACAGGGATCTGTGCGGTAAAGTAAGGAGCTGATGGTAGGTGTGCGCTCCACCTCAGATGCTAAAACAATCTCCTTGGTCTAGCGCTATTGAAAAGGGGGTAGACTCCCTCGCTGCATGGCTGATACTGACTTTAGGCTGCCCGTCGACTTTACTTTTACTTATATCTCTTTAGTCTTTTTGTCCCTCTAACACCACCTTGTTATCAATACTTAGAATACACTGACTGTAATATATGCCCAAAAAGTTGTGTATTGGGTGCAACAAAAATTGTATCTGATGATGATGCTCCAGTTGGGAATGTTGTAGAATACAGCCATTAACCCAGGTTCACTCTGACACAGAGTGGTAGTACCTGGTAGGGTCCCATCCATAAAACAAAGATTTTTAAAAGATATTTGAATTCAATAAGAAAAAAGTAAATATGAATGTACAATGAACCCAATTCCCTAATCTCCAGGTAATAAATAAGTCTTGATGGGTTTTTATTTTTTCTTGTAAATAAAATTCATGGACAAAATATCAATTATCTAAATATTTGATTTAATCTTCCTTGAAAAACAATTGTATACAGATTTATCTTTGAATTGGAAGTATAGGAAATATTAAAATTCACTAAAACTGAAATTAAATTATAATCCTATAATTGCAAACAAAATATGATGAGTTTATTCTGTTATTTAATAATGCTTTTTGTTTCTTTGCAGATATCAACTACAGTAGAGGATAAATGAAATCTTAGTCAAAAATAATATTGTATGAAAAAAAATCAATTGTATTCTGAATATTGGAAGAATCAGGAAATGAAACAGGGGAAAATAAAACAATGTTATGAAACAGGATGATAGCATTCTAGAGTGTTTATAGATAAAACAAGAAATCTTCCATGCTTTATTTGTGTCCATCCTGCACCACTTAGACTTTGTAAAAGGTGTAAATTAAACAAACACATGAAAGCACACTGGTAAAAAACACTTTTCATGCAAAGTGTGTGGATCAGAAATTTCAAGAAAATTTAGATTGAAAGAGCAAAATGAGAACGCACACTGGTGAAAAACCCTTTTCTTGCGAAGTGTGTGGATCGGCATTTACACAGAGGTTTAAGTTGAAAGTACACATGAGAACACACACAGGTGAAAAACCCTTTTCTTGCGAAGTGTTTCTTTGCAGATATCAACTACAGTAGAGGACAAATGAAATCAGTCAAACATGATATTATATGAAAAAAAATTCTATGTTGGATATTGGAAGAATCAGGAAATAAAACCAATGTTATGAAACAGGATGATAGCATTCTAGAGTGTTATAGATAAAATGAGAATTCTTCAATGCTGTAGTTGTGTCCTTACTGCTGTATGGTTGTACCACTTGGGCTCTAATAAAAACGTCTAGAGACTAAGCTTGATCAGAATGACCCGGTAATGCCATATGTTTTGTAAAAGTTCCACTAAAATAAACTATTATTTTCATATAATTCATGTTAAAAAAATATACAAAACCAACCAGAAAGAAAGCTTTGCATTGTTAAGTACCAAGATTAAGATTTGCAGAAAGTTTTGTCTTTCAAAAGACATGCAAACCCATGCTGAGAAGAAGCCATATTCTTGTGAATAGTGCGGTTAAGCATTTTCAAAAGTTACTATTTAAAAAAACACAACCGAACACGTACTAAAGAGAAAACTGAAATGTGTGAATCAACATATTCACTGACTTCCTTTTCAAAAAACACATGCAAACACACACTGGTGAAAACCACTTTTTGTGAAGTGTGTAGATCAACATTTTTCAAGAAGGTGTACATTAAATGAACACATGAAAACACACACTGGTGAAAACCCTTTTCTTGTGAGGTGTGTGGATTAGCATTATCAAGAAAGTCTATATGAAAGAGCACATGAGAACGCACACTGGTGAAAAACCCTTTACTGTGGAAGTGTGTGGATCAGAGTTTCACGAAAGCGTGATTGAAAGAACACATGAGAACGCACACAGGGAAAAACCCTTTCTTGTGAAGTATGTGGATCAGCATTTTCAAAAAACTTTAGTTTGAAAGAACACATGAGAAACACACACTGGTGAAAAACCCTTTTCTTGTGAAGTATGTGGATCAGCATTTTCAAAAATTTTAATTTGAAAAAAAACACATAAGAATACATACTGGTGAAAAACCCTTTTTCTTGTGAAGTGTGTGGATCAGCATTTTCAGAAAGCTCTAGTTTGAAAAAACACATGAGAAAACCAACTTGTGAAAAACTTTTCTTGTAAAGTCTGTGGATCAGCATTTTCACATAATCTTATATTGAAGGAACACATGACTACACACACTGGTGGAAAACCTTTTTCTTGTGAAGTGTGTGCATCGGGATTTTAAGCAGGTGGAAATCTAAAAGAACACATGAGAACACACACTGGTGAAAAACCATTTTTCTTGTGAAGTATGTGGATCAGCATTTTCACAAAAGTCTTATTTGAAAATACACATGAGAACACACACTGGTGAAAACCATTCTCTTGTGAAGTGTGTGGATCAGTATTTTCAAGGAGGTTTCTATTAAAAGTTCACATGAGAGCACACATTGGTGAAAAACCCTTTTCTTGTGAAGTGTGTGGATCAGCATTTTCATACAGGCACGTTTTGAAAGAACACATGAGAACGCACACTGGTTAAAAACTCTTTTCTCGTGAATTGTGTGAATAAGTATTTTCATATCTGTCTAGTTTGAAAGCACACACTGCTGAAAATCCCTTTTTTTTGTGAAGTGTTTGGGTCAACCTATTCACAAAAATTTAGTTTGAGTGCGCAAAAGAGAATACACTCTGACGAATACCCCTTTTTCTTGAAAGTCCAAGCAACCTGAATGCCAGACTCTCTTGGCAGACAACAGCTACACTGTCACTAGATAGTATGTAAATATCACCACAGTAAAATCTGCAAGGAAATGCATACTGATCACTCTACATCAAGATGAATCTCCTTTTTAAATCATACAGGAAGGTGATCTTTAGAGATCAAATCCTATTCATCCGATTATCATTTTAAAACCCGTTAAATCTATTCATAAAATTTTCATTTTAAACACCATTCATCTTTTTGAAAACTT
Source organism: Doryteuthis pealeii (assembly GCA_023376005.1). Taxonomy (NCBI): domain Eukaryota; kingdom Metazoa; phylum Mollusca; class Cephalopoda; order Myopsida; family Loliginidae; genus Doryteuthis; species Doryteuthis pealeii. The sequence goes on from CM042151.1 coordinate 85,666,026, forward strand.
TTGTCTTTTATATAAATTTGAACCTATTTGTTTATTCTATTATTTTTATCATTTTCTCCAGCCATAAAATTCAGCAGGCAGTACATCTTAGACCATGAACCTTTTTCTATAACAACTATAACAACATGCTGGATCATTAGAGATGAAATCCTATTCATATTCAATTGTCATTTCAATACCAATTAACTTTTCCATCTAAAAATAAATTCACCCTTTGCAATAAGTTGTTTTTTCTTATTTCATTTACTGTATATATATTTCAACCTATTTGTTTATTCTATTGTTATTTTTTACCATCTTATCCAATTATAATATTCAGCAGGCAGTATGATATAGCAATTATAGTTAGTTGCTCTTCTATTCTCTCTCATCCTCTACATGACCATACATGAATATAACAATGGTCAGATATGGGTGCTTTGAATAAAAAAAAAAATTTTTTTCCAGTTTCATCTACATACCATAAAACCGCACCAAAATATTTAATGGAACTCATCCTTTGTAATACTTAGTTTTTTTCTTGTTTTCATTTCTGTATATAGATGTGTTGATTGTATTGTTGTTTTTAAGCATTTTCTCCATTTTGCAAGGCAGTAAGATATACCTGTTATAGTCAATTGCCACTTCAACAAGGCATAGAATACACTGACACTATCCCCCAAAAGATCCTCAAAAATGGGTTTAAGAGGTCTGAGTATCCAGATCTGGAGATCATTCAGCCCTGTCGGTGGAGGTTTATTATACACTGACTTCACCTCTGTAGAAGTGCAAGAAACACACCCAATGTGGCCAACTGTTGTCTGTTGGGGAGTGAAACGTGATGCCTAAGGACGGAATCTTGGCACCTGAACATTAAATTATGATGCCATCTGTAGTATTCTATATTGCTCCCTGCCCTTTGAACTCTGAACTTATCTCCCTTTGAACCTTCGGGGTTAACCCCCCTTACTACCGTTCTCCTTTGTAGAAGTTATATAGTCTTTTATTCGCCATTAAAGCTTCATCAACAGGTCTCCTGAGTTTATTCTCATCCTTCAATTTAATGGCGAATAAAATTATGAGGAACTAGTCAAACATTGAAATGGACAAATTCCTCAAACCAGAACGCCTGGACGTTTCACCAAACTCACCTTCAGTGGACAGGGACTTTACGCATTGGTACTGAACCTTTTCAGCGCTGATACGTCGATCTACCCAGTCAAGTGATACTGACAAGCTCGATGCTTTGATTACCTTTGTCTCCCTGTCGGTATATGAGTACATAGCGGAATGCAACGAATATGAGACAGCTCTGAACCTTCTGAAAGACTTGTACATTAAGCCAAAGAACGAGGTGTATGCGAGACACGAACTATCCAGTAGGTGCCAGAAAGAGGATGAATCGATAATGGATTATGTGAGACATCTCCAACTACTCGGAAAAGAATGTAATTTTAAAGCGGTAGTCAGAGTAGCTGCCCTTGGATCAACCTTGTTTGTATTTTGTCCCCTAGGGGTCATGGCTGCCTGTTACCTCACTTTGATAGTAGCAGCAGCAGTTGTTGGGTGAAGTATAGCTGATTATGTTATTTAAGTAACGTTTTGGCGGTATTCGTTCTCTTTGGAATGATTTGTTTGATGTAACAGCATCTGGTAATACGTGTGAGGGATGTTGTCCAATATGACGGATTCTTCCCTTGTCACTGAATCCTGGTTCGATTTTCATGAGAGCCTGTCTTCTGCAAGGGATGGAGAAATATCTATGAAAGAAATATCCTTTGCTGAAGACAGTTGGTATTCCTTTTAAACAGATTGAAACACTGCAGCGTTGGCTGAATAAATACCACTCATTTTATTTGAACCTGTGTTTTTTCAATTTTTTCACTATATTACACACACACACATACCACACACACATACACACACACACACAACACAACACATATATATATATATATATGTGTGTGTGTGTGTGTGTGTACATATACATATATCTCAGTTAAACCCAGTAAGTAGAGCATCCGTTTTGGAACTACAAGATTCCGGGCTCGATACTGATCCTTAACAACACATCACATGAATAACTCAACTCTGTGCGTTAAAGTGACAAGCTGATGTAAGGTGTATCGCGCCACCTCAGCCAGCAAAAACTCACGGTTACAGGAAGGAAGAATTGGTACACGACGGTCCTGAAGAAAAGCTTCAACCCAAGAAGAACTCCTTTTTTTGTTTTTTTGTTTGTGTCGGCTAAGAAGGAACTTGCATTCATGAAAAGAAATGCAGTGGTTGGTTCTGAAAAAATGTTCCCTTTGTCTGCGCTGGCAGGAAGATAGGAAGCTTCGAGGTTGGTGACTTAAAAAAGTATTGGTACAAAAGACTCTCTTCTAAAAGAACATTCTTATCTTCTTTTCTAAGAACTTTAAATATACGCCCCTACATTTGGGGCGCTGGTGGTTGTTGTCAGTGATGTAATCCGCAGGGTTCATTGGGAAGTTTCGGGTCTTTCAACATCAGACTTCCCTCGCCCTGCTGACCCTATCAGAGGTGATCAAACTCTGGTACAACCACCAACAATAGCCGCTAAAAGACGTTTGACAATGAACATTTTTTTTTTGTATTGGTACAAAAGACTCTCTTCTAAAAGAACATTCTTATCTTCTTTTCTAAGAACTCTGTTTAGTAGTTTGAAACTACAATATTATGTGACCTCACGGGGACAGGTCAGTTAGGTTTTTCTTCTTTATTTTTATTATTGTGTCTATATTTTGTTTGTACATAAATTTATTATTTTAATATTTGGTACTTTATGTCCGTTGGACTTTTGCGAGCGGAATAATTCTTGCAATTTAAATAAATCTCATTTAAAGGCTCACGGCGACTTTTTGGTCTTATTTTCCAAACGCTCTGACTTGCATTTTTCTGTAAATTTTGGTTTGTTTCAAGTTCAGTCATTACTACTACGTAATTTTACAATTTTATCTCGGAGAGAAGACTTTGGGGTAAAATTCAGACAATACGGACCCGAGATTATTGTATTAGAGATGCTTTCATCAGGGGACTACGGTCACAAACTATGAGGCAACGTCTACTGGAAAACATAACATTAGACTTGACTACAGCGGGCGACCAAGCCAGAGCCATGGACATCGCCCCAAAACAGTCGGAGTCATACACACACCGCCAGATGCCAGCCATTAATTCCATAACGGCGAGAAGAACCTCCATGTACATGTGCAATTACACAGCCGAAAACTTTCAGATGTAAGTGTTTTTATTGTGTTGGTTACCGTCACAAAAGTAGATACTGCCCTACTAAAGAGGCTACATGTTTTAAATGCAAAAGAAGGGGTCATTTTTCGAAGGCGTGCCAAACAATGCAGTCACCCACACCAGCGGCGATGCTGCCAACTGCTACTGCTACTACTACTACAACCCTGTGTAACGTGATTGTGAAGGTCCAGAGTTTTGAGCAGACTGCTATAGAAAGAGAGGAAGAAGAAATAATAGAAAGTAAAGATTAAAAAAAAGGGAGTAATGGACACACAACGGGTTTGACCGAGGTATGACCCCCGAATGAGAATTGGAAGCCAACTGGAAGTTTCGGGTGTTGACCGGAACCGGAAGTCACGTGGTGACGAGGAATGACTAACAACAAGATCGCTCTTTTTGCCTTCCGGCGGCGTAGAGTTCGAACGGGCCTCTGGTCTCTAGTGTGGGATTACAGTTATTTAACAGTCCTCTCTCTCTTTCTCTCTGTCTTTCCTCCTCTCCGAACAGAGCCATGACACGAGCCCGAAAATAAATGCTAAGCCCTTGTGACGATATATCTCACGTGTTATACATTTTTTTTATCGACAAGACGACCGCCGCGTAACAAATACCTTTTTAGTGCCATGAATTTGGAGGCACGTTGACAAGACCCGCTATATAACACCTGACTACTATTATTTCAGCTTCTTCGAAACTGCTAAAGCGAGCCACTGTGGTTAGTTAATAACGAGGAGGCTCGGGCCTAGCCGATACAGGAAGCTCGGGGTCGTTTATTTCTCTTAGGTATGTTAAGAAACAAAAACTGAAGATGGTCTCTGCTACTGGAAACGTATCCATGGCTTCGTCATCATTGAATTCTCCCATAAAATGACTGTACAGTGGAAATAAACCTCCTGGGTGAAGCCTATCCCAACACTAGACTCTCAGTGTTGGAAGACCTGTGCTGTGACGTGATCCTGGGCCAAGAATTTATGAGTCAACACTCCAAGGTATCATTTGTATTTGGGGGCGCCAGGAAGGGCCTTCATATTTCTAATTCATCTTCTTGCAGCATTCCATATGCTTCAGTGGACATGCCTTTGTTGTTTTCCAATCTGACTCCAGACTGCAGGCCTATAGCCACTAAATCCCGTAGGCTCGAAAATGACGACAAACAGTTTGTACAGTCCGAGATTGAGATGATGTTGCAGGTGGGAGTTATCGCGGAAAGTACGTCTCCCTGGAGGGCGCAGGTCCTAATCATAGCCAATGAACGCCAACGGAAAAGACTAGTTGTAGATTACAGCCAGACAATCAACAGGTTCACCCGCCTCGAGCCTATCCACTCCCAAGAATAGATGATCTGGTCTACAAGGTTTCTTGTTTCAGATATTTTAGTTCTTTGGACCTGAAGAGCGCCTACCACCAAATAGCTATCAGAAATGAAAAGAAACCGTACACAGCAAGAGGAACATGATAAGAATTTGGAGCGATTCCGTGAAAGTGCTTGTCTAGATATCTGAATTAAATGGAGTACTCTCGAACGACGTGTGAAGGGTTAAGGAGACATTTTATTATGTCCCAAGCTGTCTGCCTAGACAAAGGGCAGTAACTCTTAAGGGTTCAATACTATAACATTACAGTGCTAATTAAGAGTATTTACGGTTTTCGTAGGAGCTCTTATTTCTCCGTAGTTGTAGGCAAATTGTCGGACAAAGAAGGTACAAACACGAAAGTAAATGCAGACACTTGTATTGACAAAATTACATAAAATTGGTGCAAATTTTAATGGTATTTGCTACCAGACTTATCTGTGGAGTGATTTTCTTGGAGTAATAGTGATAACAGGGTTTCTTTCGTCAGTAGGAAATGTAGATAAGACGCTTCGTCTCGGTAGTTTCTCGTCCTTCAGTAAGTGTACAATAGTACTTGCCTTTATGCAGTATGCAGATACAATGCCTTAGAAGGGAGCTGGTTGTAAAGTTCTGTGATAAGTGGGCCCTGTTTTGGGGCTTGGTAATGAGAGCTTGGTGTTTTTACTTCTCTCCTCCAGTACTGCTTTTCGATAAGTAAGCCCTGTTTGGGGCTAAGTGATGAATGAAGTGTCGAGACCACTGTTTACGCGACTACCCTCAGTGGATGCTCCGTGTGATAAGAAGGCCCTGTTTTTGGGCTAAGTAATGAGAGCGTTTCTTTTGACGTCTCTCTCCAGTAACTGCTTTGCGATAAGTGAAGTTTTGGTATTTGGCGCCAACATACGATGTTGGCATTTTCCCCCTGGCGGCAGGGGGAGATAATTAGCTATGGAATTTCCAACATAAGCTTTACAACCTCACATTCAATGAAAAGAAATCGATTATTTCAACTGAGTCAATCGATTTATACCATCACCCGACGCAGACAGACTACGACCCCTGAAAGAATAAAACCACCTTACGTCGAGTAGTTGGGCTATTCTCATACTACTCCCAATGGATCCCCAAATTCTCAGGCAAGATTAGACCACTAGTGACGACAGAAACGTTTCCTCTCAGCCAGGAAGCCGAGAAAGTTTTCATTGAAACCATACCCCTTGTGATGGAAACCGATGCTTCAAATACTTCTATTGTTGCTACTCTGAATCAAGCTGGTCGCGTTCTTTTCACGGACACTGACGCCCATAGAACGTAAACACTCATCGGTCGAAAAGGAGGCCTGCGCGATAATAGAAGCAGTGAAAAAGTGGTCTCACTACTTGTCTGGACGAAGATTTACGATCGTCACTGATCAACAGGCCGTCCAATTTATGTTCCACCAATTTATGTTCCACCAAGAGATTGGGAAAAATCAAAAATAATAAAATCCAACGGCGGAGGATGGAATTGGGACATAATGTACCGACCTGGCAAAAATAACATCCCAGCCGACACACTCTCAAGAGCATATTGTGGAGCTACTGTTAACAAAGAAAAGTTAACGGATCTTCACAATCGTCTTTGTCATCCAAGAATGACAAGACTGGCTCACTTCGTTAGAATACGGAATCTACCTTACTCTATAGAGGAAGTCAAGAAAATATGCGCAGTGTCCTACATGTGCTCGATTTAAACCGAGATTTTATACTTCGGGGGCGTCCCAGCTCATAAAATCTTGATACTACAGGCCATAAATTAGTATCTGATGGAACTGAAATCAGGGGAACAAGAAATCCCCCTATAGAGGAATCCGATGATTCCTCAGAACTCTCATCACCAAATGAACCCGTAAGAGTATTTACGGTTTTCGAAAGAGCTCTTATTTCTCCCTAGTTGGAGGCAAATTGTCGGACAAAGAAGGAACATACACGAAAGTAAATGGAGACACTTGTATTAACAAAATTACATAAAATTGTAGCAAATTTTAATGGTATTTGCTACCAGACTTATCTGAGTTAGTAATTTTCTTGGAGTAATGGTGATAACAGGGTATTCTTTTCGTCGGTAGGAAATGTTGATAAGACGCTTCGTCTCTGTAGTTTTCTGTCCTTCAGTAAGTGTGCTATGGTACCTGCCTTTTAACGTATGCAGATACAATGCCTTAGAAGCGAGCTGGTTGTAGAGTTCTGTGATAAGTGGGCCCTGTTTTGGGCTTGGTGATGAGAGCTTTGTGTTTTTTCGTCTCTCCTCCAGTACTGCTTTTCGATAAGTAAGCCCTGTTTTGGGGCTAAGTGATGAAAGAAGTGTAGGGACCGCTGTTTACGCGATTACCCTCAGTGGGTGCTCTGTGATAAGTAGGCCCTGTTTTTTGGGCTAAGTAATGAGAGCGTTTCTTTTGACGTCTCTCTCTAGTAACTGCTTTGCGATAAGTGAAGTTTTTGGTTTTTGGCGCCAACATACGATGTTGGCACCCTCCCCCTAGCGGTTATGGAATTTCCAATACCCGTACTTTCGGTACCGGTCACTCCTGCTGACCATCAGAGACGACCTGTAAGAGAACGGAGAAAGCCCACTCGCTATTGTGAACTGTAAAATCTAATAGTGAGGGAGAATGTAGTATTCTATATTACTCCCTGCCCTTTGAACTCTGAACTTATCTTCCTTTAACCCTTTGGGGTTAACCCCCCTTACTACCGTTCTCTTTTGTAGAAGTTATGTAGTCTTTTATTCGCCATTAAAGCCTTATCAACAGGTCTCCTGTGTTCACTCTCATACTTCACCATCATCATCATGCAGCTGTGATTCGGCTTGGGCAGGTGTATTTTACATAAGAAACATCATTAAATCTAATGAAACAAAAATGTTTCGTGCAAAAAAGGCAAGAAGCAGGCGATATCCTGCAGAAATGATTATAGATGTGAATTACACAGATGAAATTTCAAGGTAACAGAAAAAAATATTCGTTAATTTGTCATAATTACTTTTGTAGCTGTCGCCTTTGAGTGCGCCTAATAGTTAGATATATTTATTTTTTAACCTAAAAATATACCCTTAAATTTGGACAGTGTAAGGGAAACAACTCTGTTAGGGTCTGATAATAGGTACCAACCGAGCCTGAATTGCATTGTGGGAATATCAACAGGTTTCCTTAGTGCAAAATAGGGACTTCCGCCTGGCTGATGCAGCAAAAAGGTTGTGTGGAAAATATCGTCCTAAAATTAGAACTTTAGTCTTTTAGTTAGTTCTCGGTACTGGTACGGCGCACAGATATGTTTCTTTCCAATTTTCCCGTGAAGTTGCTGGCATTTGTTAAAGACCCCTTTTGTAAATTAGTAATTGTTTTATATCCCATTTTATTTCAGTATTTCACGGTGTTTGGAAGTAAATAAAATATTCTACGTTCAACATCAATCGTCTTCGTGTCATCAATACATCACCAGAAAATATTACCAGGGAACTGCTACAACTTTCATCATTTTTTCTTTATATCTTTAGATGAATATACCTCTGTAGTAAAAAAAAAAGAAGAAAAAAGAAGATATTCTTTAAAAAAATCGGGTGGCACATTTACAGTGGAATGATTTGAAGTAAAAAAAGGCATTCTATTTAATAAAAGATGTTAAATACACTAGCAAATAAAAAAACACCCACTGGGTGATGTAAAAATAAATTTTGAAAGATATTGCCTGAGTTATAAATTCAATGTCAGAGAGTTTGTACCCTAAGTAAGTAAAATCATCAAATTTATTAAAGGAGTAAAAAATAAAACAATTTGAAATGTAAACTTTAAATATCTATTAAAATGAAACAAATTATTATATATATATATATATATATATATATATATATATATATATATATATATATACATATATATATATATATATATATATATATATATATATATATATATATATATATATATATATAATACCAGACATGCATTTATTAAAACTTTTTTTTAAAATGAGGATCATCTAATGTTGCATGCTCAAATTTTGAGTGTATTTATTCTATGTTATGACGATTTTGGATCATGTGACGTAAATATGACGTTGTTTTTGTTACAGACAAATAAAGAGCGAATCTCCATTATTAATAAGATAAATTAATAAGGATTTTTTTAGGAATATTAATCCTAAATATTACTTTTAAAAAATCATTATGTCCCATTAGTTAATTTAGGCATATTAAATAAATAGTAGGACAGACTGCGTTCTTTAGATAAGGCGTTCAGTCTAGGGAAAAGAAAACTGAATTCAAAGCAATTGTATTCGACTTAAAAATTGACCTCGTGTCACATCCTGTTTGTGGCGGAGAAATTGAAATTGAACCTAAACAGGAACTCTTCTGTATCAGGAGACAAAGAAATTCAGAGATTAGCCTCATGACGATTTCAGCCAGTTTGAGTAAGACCACACGAAAGTTAACACTCTCTTGGCCTATCATCCCAGCATCTAAAGGAAAGCGAAGAAACCTCGTCAAGTGACAAAGAACTCTTGTTAAAGTAAGTAGGTCGTTTAGTACATTACATAAAATAATCAAAATCTATCTGTATCATAATTTGTTATTTATCTATTTATTTTCTTCAACTAAAAAAGAATTTAATTAGAAAATGATTTCAATTTGAAAAAAAACCAAAACGATACTATTATATTTTTTTTTAATTAATCAGAAGTAAATTTATAATTTAAGTAATTATATTTCGTCTTTTTCATTCACAAAAAGGAGGTAAAATTTGATGTGTAACGAATTCAACTAAAAAAATTAATTTGTTAAATTGTGAGAATTATTTTTCTCCTTCCCATCTTTCTATAACCTGGTAGCGAGTTGGTGAGGTGGTCGCCGATTGGGTTGTCCCATTTCCCTTTCTTGACACCCCCTCGTTGTGGTTTATACCAAGGCGTTTTAAGTTCGGCTGCTATCTGGGCGAGGCGGGTGAACAGAACAAGCTGAAAGCGAGTTGTTTATACGTTCAACTCCACATTACTTCTTTCCCCCAAACTTATCTATTTGACCCAGTACGAGTAACAGTGGGTCGCGTATTTGAAGTGGTTAGCTGCAAAGCCTACTAGATTTCGCAATCTCTTTATTTACATAGTCTGGTGGCTACACCCACTAAAGCTCGCTATTGACCGAGGCCAACTATAGTAATTCTAGTTGGTCTTGTATTGACCCCTCCTCCCTTCGTCGAGATAAGCGTCTCTTTTTTTTTCCCCCGACAAAATAAATAGTTGTTAATCTAAACAATGAATAAAATAACATCTTGATAAATAAAAAGGAAAAAAAATATTTCAAAATAAATTGGTAGATAGATCAAAACTTTAGAATAAATAAATTTATCTTAATTATTGAAAGTTGATGATTATCTTCCTTTAATTTTTCGTACGTGGATATTTACAGAAAATAAATGTATCGCTAATTTAAAGGAAAGAAATTTAAATCAATGTTTTATTGGCGTGATATATATTATTATTATTATATCTTCTTACTTAAATATTGAATTTATGAACACAAATCGGAACTAATACCATAAAAAGAGGTTAGTATATATTATATAATCTATTATTACTATTTATTTACTTATGAGCACGAATAATTGAATGAGTTATACCCAAAATGGTCCTAATATGCGTTTTTGACAAAATGACTTTAGCCTCCCTCCAAAAATCAGGGAATTATCGGATTTTGATGAAATTTTCAGTGTTTATTTATCAATGAATGATTTTTATAATGCATTATTTATTTTATTTCAAAACTTTCTAATTTTTTTCAGGTCACTTAATTTTGACCCTTATGTTGGGGGCGTAACATTTTTTACGAGTTGGTCTTACACTGTACTAATTACAGTATAAATAAAGAGATAAAAGACCGAAGTTATGAATCGAAAACATTTTTTACGGTGGCTTTTCTATGAGAAAATAAGTACCGAAAATCCAAAAATAAAATGTAAAAAAAAAATAATTTTTGGCTATTATCTTATAAAAGAAAAATTATACATCAATATTTTTTTCTGCTTAAAAGGTGGGGGGATACATTTTCAATCGAGTTTTTCTTCGAAAAGTATACTTTGATGTAATAAAATAAGGTTTGCATTAAATAGATATTTATTTCTAGAATAAAAAAATATAACATTTTAAACTTAACATCAGGCTTTTCATATTTTAAATGAATTTTATATATTAATTTTTCATAGCAAAAATACTAAATTAAAGTTTTGAAATAAAATAACTGATGCATTATAAAATTCATTAATTGATAAATCAATACTGAAAATGTCATTAATATTGGATAATTACCTGGTTTTTTGATAAATTTGTTTGCAATCGTGAATGTTACGTTAAAATTGTAAACAAGCGCCTAAAACCATTCAAAAAGAGACAGAATGGCGGATCGGGTAGAAATTGACCAAAACAATTCCTTTTAAATGTATTAAAAATAAACTGCATATGTAATGATATTTTTCTTTTTTTAATGATGGTCATTATGTTACTACTTATCGATTTAGACAAAAGTTTGACCTTAAATAATAGATTTAATTAATTTTAATTCGTTTTTAAAATTTGTAGCAGGTTATACCTAAATTAAATTCTTACTTTCACCGACTCAATGAATTGTACTACGAATTAAGTCAGTTAATTTCTGACTGCTTAATTTTAGTACAGAATTTGAAAAAAAATAAAAATTCGTTATCTCTAGGCTCAGAGAAGATTTTAGATGTATTTTGTTGGTCTAAAACATATTTTGATGACTTTTATAACATTTTTAGTTCCTAATATAATAGTATTCGTGTTCGTTAGCTACCACCAATTTTCCCTGTGAATTCCGCCCCCAACCCATATTTAACACAATGAAACTTTCATAAAGGTTAATATTATTGTAAAAAATTTTGTCCATTCGATAGAAGAAACTTAACAAAAAAAAAATCCTGATGAATAAAAAAAAAAAAAATTCAGCTTAAGGAAATAATGAAAATTATGATCAAAAACAATGTTTACATTTTTGCGCCGTTAAATCAATAAAATTTAACCTAGCAAAAACAAATTATGACTAGAGGCTTTTTTTTTAATTCTATTTAGAATCAATTAATGGTCCGATTTTCACGAAAATTTCCATAATTACTTATGTTTTGATGTAAATATGTTTGAAATAGGTGTTTTCCTAAAATATATTATGGGAAATATTTTTTACGAATTCTACCCCACCCCTATATCTGGCTTTCAATCCATTTCCAATCCATCAGGATTTTTCTTGGTGGTGTAGACCCATTTACTTCCAACTGTCTTTTTGCCTATAGGTAAAGGTGTCAATTTGAAAATATCATTTTCTTTTAGGGATTCTATTTCCTCATTCATTGCTTCAGTCCAGTAAGGCGCTTTTGATGAGTTTAATGCCTCTTTATATGTTCGTGGTATGTTACAAGTGTTTTTTTAAAACAATAATCAATATTGATTAATGCTTGATCACTGTCATCCTCAGAATTTGTTACATAATCATTTAGGTATTGAGGTGCTTTTCGTTCTCTTCTGGGGTAATGCCGAAATTTTTCATCTTCTTTGGTCTGTGTGTTTTCTTGTGAATCAGTTTTAAGTTGTGGGTCTGAATTTATAATGGATTTTTGTTGTGTATATTTCCTATGGACAAAAACATCATCATCCTCATCATTATCGTTATTGGTTGGATAATTCTGAGTCTGCTGATTCGTCGTGTTGTTAATAAATCTTACTAGCCTATGCTTGAAGACTTTATTTTTCTCAGGATAGAAAACTAAATATGAAGGACTATTCCTGTCATATCCAATGAATATCCCCTTTTCATATTTTGGATCTAGCATTTTGCTCAAGTTATTGTAGGCAATTGTTGATCCGAAAATGTGCATTTTTGATAGGTTTTGATCCGTTATCAGATTTTAGGGGTTTTATCCTGTTATAGGAGCAGAATCAGCAACAGATTTCCTTGTGGCAGATACCGTATCTTTCTTGGATTTCAGAAAATATACAAATATTACACTGGAAAATATCATTCGTAAATGTAATGGTATATCTGTGTCCATTTTATGTCAGCTGGACTATAGAGTCTGCTAAGTCAGTGTGTATCAGTTCAAAAATGGATGTTGCATGTTGTTTAGAGTTCAAATAAAAGTCTTTTGAATTTTCACATTTTGGATCAAGCTTTTTCTTCAAGTTATTGTAAGCATAACATGTTGATGTGAAAATGTGCATCTTTGAAAGGTCAGGCTTCCTTCCTGTTATCATATAGTAGGGAGTTTGTTTCAGACGGTTGTTGAAACATCTATTCCTGATTACTGACGATGTCATAATTGTAATGGACATGGCCGACCCCCCCCCCCAAAGTAAGCAGCTAAGAATCACTTGTGTCGTGCACGAGATGGGACACGACGGAATTTTGCATAAAGGATAGCCGAGCCATAATAAAAATGGACGGTTACTGAAACTGAGGGAAACAGCAACAACACAAGTAACTGCAAGAGAGGCAAAATTCGGCAACTACTGTGTTTTGGGAAATAAAACGAAGTGAGGAACGCAGTTGCTGTGATGGCAGTTTGCTGAACCAATATATTATCAATTGAACATACTCCAATTGAAAAACTTTTTCAAGCTATTTGGCTTCGTGATGATGGATAAATTTGACATTAAGCTAATACCGGAGTTTTTTGCAGCGCGGATCCTTTATTGAATTGATTGAGAAAGCTGAGCTTGTATGTTGGCTTTGTTCAGTCAAAAGAATAGAATGTGTGGTTTTCCATGTGTCTGACAGGCAGTGCTTTTTGCAGTCTACCAGCAAGTGAGTGAGGAAAAAAAAGGGGGGATTTTGCCTCCATAAAGTAAGCTTTGCTTACAACGTTTGCTCTGACTCCTATGCAGTGTAGCACAGTTTGTAACATGGCGTATCAACCGGGTGAAACCGTGGATGTTTTCTTGTGGACCTGCAGAAACTTTCTGTGCCATTTGATGCAAAGACAAAGTGAGGCCTGTAGCGGCTGCCCCGGTCTGGATAAATGTGAAGGCATGACAATTCTTACTGATGTAATTAATTTTATTCAATTAACACCGTGAAACTGTAAGAAAACAAATAACATTTAATAACAGCAAATACAACAAAGAAGAACAATTCAAAAGAATCTCAAAATACAGAAACTTCAACAAATAGACATATCAAGAGATAGAAACTCACAGCTTGTTCCTTCATTCTGACCAGCCTGGCAGTGATAATCTAACTAAAGGTCCCCTTTCCACTTTTTGGTTAGGGTTCATAGACCGCAGAAACTAGTGCTCTGCACCAAATGCTGTTAACTCTTAAACTACCATAAATTTAATACTCTTGGTGGTAGTTACTTTATACAAACAAAAAATATTCATACAAAAATAAAACATAATTAAACTGGTCAGTTTTTAGCGGCAGCTACAAGGCCTTAAAGCCGCCTTTGTACATGGGTTGCCTGACATGTCTGACAGCTTCCTACGAGCCTCTTCCCAAATGGAGGAAATTAACATTTCCCAGCTTCTGGCTTGAGTGAGAGCTATATGAAAGATGACCTACCCAAACTCGCGTTGATTACGGCGATCGTGGGGCCAGTGCACGCACAGGAAGGCCAGACGAAGAAACACCAGGATAAGGTGTTTCAAATGTGATGGAATTAACCACTTAACAGAGTTGTCTAGCTCCGTACAAGAGATGGAAAGCTCGGGACCCCAACCATGAAGAAGTGGTGCCTGTTGCTCACACTTCTCTGAATTGTCCGGGAAACGAGTTAGGGGATAACAGCTATGCACCGGTTTCTTCCCTAGACAAGATGCACTGCCAACCATTAGAATAGCTGTGAACAGGAAAGAATGCATCACACTAGTAGTTCTGGTACTCCTGCACTATAATGTGTAAGGTGTGCTAGACATGGCAAAAGCGCAAGAATGCAGATATTTGGATTTGGGTCTGTCAGCCTCCGATTCGAGAGTGGGCTGTGGTTGATATTGAGGTCCTGATAATGATAGGGGACTCGCTTGGATTTGGCCTTTTGATACGGACAAACGTGATAAAAACTCTAGGCAGAGTTTCATCTGAAGTCAGGGAAGGTCCAATTTCCTGAAAACCAATCTATGTCATTGAAGAACCCGATTTTTGAGCAGAGTTTGACCACCAACGAAATGAGTGGACTGCGATGTGGAAATGGGTGTAAGGCAAGGCACCCGCATGCTGAAAATCGTGTCATAGAGTATTCGATGTCAGCAACAGTCAGCAGACTGTTTGAGGAAGAGTGAAGCAATGGATCAACAAAGGCTGGCTTGCTCCTATGACGAACAGAAGCTTGGACTCCGAGAGGGTTGCTCTTGTTAATGGCCATCGTCCAGGAGAATAAATCAAAAGTCCGCCTGTAATGGACTACAGGAAGATCAACCTTCATGTGGACGCATATACCGTGGAGGCTGATGTTTGTGCTAGTAAACTAAGGAACGGAGACAGCGTGAATCAAATGTAGCTCTGCTGGATCTTTGATCAGCTTTATCTTCAAGTGTGCGTCAGAGAGCCACTTTGGCTATATCAGACTGTGGGTTTTTCCAAGGTCAGAAGTATTGTTTAATGAGGTTTGGATTTGACTAAATGTGCACGGCAAATAATGAGGTCCAGTGTGAAATGCAGTCTTATTGCAGGACAGTCAAATAAAAAGGGCAACCTTGGCTTACATTGATGATGTGGATGAAAAGTGTCTCATCCGCAAAAAAGTTGCTGAACATTTGACACACTTTAAGACTGGTCAACAAAACTCTGGAGAGACTAAGGATGGAGCTCGAGTGCTTGGCTTGACTGTGTCCTGGAGTAGACGATTGCCTGCTTTTGAATGTGGGACAAATTGCCGGACGTCTCCTGGAGTAGACGATGCCCTGCTTTGGAAATGTGGGAACGAATTACCGGACGTCTCTGGAGTAGACGATGCCCTGCTTTGGAAATGTGGGGAACAAAATTGCGACGTCTCTGAGTAGACGATGCCCCTGCTTTGGAAATGTGGGAACGAAATTGCCGGACGTCTCTGGAGTAGACGATGCCTGCTGCTTTAGGAAAGTGGGAACGAATTGCCGGACGTCTCTGGAGTAGACGATCCCTGCTTAGGAAATGTGGGAACCGAATTGCCGGACGTCTCTGGAGTAGGAACGATGCCGACTGCTTTTGGAAATGTGGAGAACAATTGCCGGACGTCCTTGAGTAGACGATGCGCGCTGCTTTGGAAAATGTGGAACGAATTGGCCGGACGTCTCTGAGTAGACGAATGCCCTGGCTTTGGAAATGTGGGGAACAAAGTGTCAGACATCCTGCACAATATTACCATAGGAGGAAGGTGTTCTCTCTCCATGGAAAGCTCATCAGGGACATCTGCCCAGTGTGTGGCTGGTTGTGAGTAGTGAACCAGTGTTATCAAGCAAAAGGCAAAAGGATAGGAATGAGCCAGACCTACAAGCACGAGTAAGACGCATACTAATGGAGACCATAATAGAGTGAGTCAGGCTGGCCCTTTCTAAAGGTAATGGTGCATCAATGGCAAAGACCTTGAATGTGTGGGGCTGACGCAAGTTCCCTGCCACAGGGTCCTTTTTTGATCACATGGACCATGATGGAGGATGTGTGTTGGATGCGACCGAAGATTGGACACGCTACACATCATCTCCACAGAGTTGGATGCGATTGCTAAAAGGAGTCAATTCCTGCCATACACTGTGAGGCAATCTATCTACCTAAACTTGACTCCTGTGCATTTACCAATGTCTCACCAATATGTTGACTGGTAAATCCAGAGTGAGTACAAAGCGCCACTACTGAAAAGCTCATCAGAAGACGGGCTCAAAACATTTTCTGAGCTTGTCAAAGAGTATGCACTGGAAGTAAGATGTTGTACTTACTGGTCGGATCTAGTCAAAATAAAGCCAACAAGATCACCAGAGTCCACACGAAGATGGATAGAGGCAATGAGGAGCGAAGCATGGAACGCGGATCAAAATAGTACATAATCAGAAAGATCATACAATTTTACATAAGAATACCAAATTCTATCAAAATTGCTCCAAAAATAAAGAAACGGTGAAGAAATCACTGAATTTCTTTTTTTTTAATGGTTCGTGATTTGACATATTTTTGAAACAAAATCAGTCCACATTTGTACCCCCAATTTCGGAGCTTTAAATTCTCATTAACTTTTTAACCACTGGGGATAATTTTACATAATTCAAACGTTCTGAACTCCATTTACACAGCTCTATATAACTAATGTGATTAAACAACAATAACCTCAAATAAAAAAAATCAACTGGGAATGCTACATACACTAGGAGGCCAAATCTATTCGCCTAAAAACTGACTCCCTGAGCATTTTACCGATGTCCCACCAGTATGTTGATTGGTAAATCCAGAGTGAGCACAAAGGCTGTTACTGAAAATGCTCATCAGTAGATGGCTATGGACATTTCAGAGCTTATGAAAGAGTACGCACTGGAGGTAGATGTTGCGCTGGTCGATCTAGTCAAATAAAGCGCAATAAGAATCACCAAAGTCTCACAGAGATGCTAGAGCAAATGAGGAGGGAAGCAGACCTATATCACAGACATGTGCTGTCAGACCGGTGGTAGCATGGAACTGAATAATATATACGACCGGATCCA
>CM042151.1:85683412-85747928 GCA_023376005.1 Doryteuthis pealeii
GGTACAAATATGATTATTACTTTTAAGCAGTTACTTTTCAAAAATATTTTTCTGTTTAATTACAAATTTTTATTTTTTCTTGTAAATAAAATTCACAGACAAAGTATTTAAATATTTTATCTAATCTTCCTCAAGAACAATTGTATATAGATTTATCTTTGATTGAACTGGAAGTATGAGAAAATATGAAATTCAACTAAAACTGAAATTAAATTAAAATCCTATAAGTCCATGACTTGCAATACTCCACTTTGGCCCTATCTTGGGCTAGACGGCGGTCCGGAGAGGCCCCCTCCGATCAATCGGCTGGTCATGTCAAGCCCTAGCACCTATATGATTGCCCAACCCTATTGCCCTTATGGCAAGCCCCAAACCTCTTTATCATATGGGTGCTAGAAGGCAGTGGCTGCGGGTCTACATGTCCTGGGAATGACGTTAAACTCTATCTGATGGTGAGGTTCCAGTTTTGGAGGTTTGGGGAATGTGGAGCACCCCTTCATCACCATTGCTCCCTGGTCCGGAGTGGTAGTACCTGTTAGGGTCCCATCTATGAGTTAAATAGAAAAATGTATTTATAAAAAAATGTATTATCCATTAAGAATTGATTTATTTCAAAATTTTATCGGCATTAAATAACCCACTGAGGTTGATATGCCATAAAACAAAACAAAACAAAACAAAAAATCCTATAATTGCAAACAATGTATGATGACTTTATTCTGTTCTTTAATAATGCATTTTATTTCTTTGCAGATGGAGGACAAATGAACTCCAGGTCAAACATAATATTGTATGAATGAAAAACAATTCTATGCATGATATTGGACAAATCAGGAAATAAAACCAATTTTATGAAACAGGTTGATAGCATTTTACAGTGGTTATAGATAAAGAAAGAATTCTTCCATGCTGTAGTTGTGTCCTTGCTGCTGTATGGTAGCAACACTTGGACTCTAACAAAACACTTGGATATTAAACTAAATCAGAACAACCCGTGAATACTACATACAGTTTTGAAGAGATCCTCAAAGCAGCACCCTAAAAAACTTCATTTATATCCCAACTCACAAACCATCCAAATCAGATGGGCAAGACGTGCTGGCCAAGTTAGGACAAACTCATAAGCAATATTCTCATATGTACTTCTCTATATGGACACAGCAATGTTTTTCGACTGGCAAAAAATTGAGCTAAAAATAAATAATCTGTAAAAGAATCCTTTCAGAGAGTTTTAGTTTTCAAAAGACATGCAAACCCATGCTGAGAAGAAGCCATATTCTTGTGAATAGTGCGGATAAGCATTTTCAAAAAGTTACTATTTAAAAAACACATCCGATGTGATATGTGTGAATCAACATTTTCACTGAATTCCTATCCAAA
The DNA here is from genome assembly GCA_023376005.1 of Doryteuthis pealeii. Classification (NCBI taxonomy): domain Eukaryota; kingdom Metazoa; phylum Mollusca; class Cephalopoda; order Myopsida; family Loliginidae; genus Doryteuthis; species Doryteuthis pealeii. The sequence continues at coordinate 85,684,793 of CM042151.1, forward strand.
AAGACAAATGCAGACACACACTGGTGAAAAACCCTTTTCTTGTGAAGTATGTGGATCAGCATTTTCACAAAGGTATGATGTGAAAATACACATGAGAACACACACTGGCGAAAAACCATTTTCTTGTGAAGTCTGTGGATCAGCATTTTCACGAAAGCAAAATTTGAAAGAACACATGAAAACACACACTGGTGAAAAACCCTTTTCTTGTGAAGTCTGTGGATCAGCTTTTTCAAAAAATTTTAATTTGAAAAAACACATGAGAATACACACTGGTGAAAAACCCTTTTCTTGTGAAGTCTGTGGATCAGCATTTACAGAAAAGTCTAGTTTGAGAGGACACATGAGAACACACACTGGGGAAAAACCCTTTTCTTGCGAAGTCTGTGGATCAGCATTTTCACAAAAGTGTAATTTGAAAGAACACATGAAAACTCACACTGGTGAAAAACCCTTTTCTTGTGAAATTTGTGGATTAGCATTTTCACATAATTATAGATTGAAGGAGCACATCAGAACACACACTGGTGAGAAACCCTTTTCTTGTGAAGAGTGTGGATCAGCATTTTCAGAAAAATCTAGTTTGAGAGGTCATATGGAAAAACATACTAAGGAAAAATTATTTTTTTGTGAAGTGTGTGGATCAGCATTTTTACGAAAGTTTAATTTAAAAGAACACATGAGAATACACACTGGTGAAAAACCCTTTTCCTGTGAAGTGTGTGGATCTGCATTTTCACATAATTATAGATTGAAGGAGCACATGAGAACACATACTGGTGATAAACCCTTTTCTTGTGAAGTGTGTGGATCAGCATTTTCATATAATTATAGATTAAATGAGCACATGAGAACACACACTGGGGAAAACCCCTTTTGTGACGTTTGTGGATCAACATTTTCAAGAAGGTCTAGTTTAAAAGCACATATGAGATTGCACACTGTTAAGGTAAAGTAAATGACAAAGTAATCCAGACAAGCAGATGTATAAAAGACAAAGCCATTAAACCAGATTTTGTCATCTGGGATAAACAAAAAAAACTGCTCTTATTATTGATGTAGCTGTCCCAAATGACTATGGCCTAAATAGAGCCGAGCGAGAAAAAATTACGAAATATCAAGACCTCAAGAATGACCTAAAAACAACTTGGTCATTGAAAGAAATAGACATCATACCCGTTGTGATTGGGGCAACTGGGCTGGTGAAACAAAATCTAAAAAAATACCAGGGAAGCCAAGCTGCTATGAAATACAAATAGCAGCTATCAAAGGAACATGCTCTATCTTAAAAAGATCCTTAGGATATAAATTCTATTTATAAAGAAATCAAGTGTTAGCCCCAGTACAGGGGACCCTTGACTTCTAAAGGTTCTAATAAGAAAATGAAGTAAAAATACCTTTTCTCGTGGGTAGTTTATTGATCAGCATATTCACAAAGATCTAAATTAAAAGAACATATGAGAACACACACAGTGCAGATCCTCCTCCTGAGCCATTGAAAGCCACCCTGTGAGCTTCAGCTGCTGGATTAGGTTTTTGTAAATAATAGTGTCGATCCCAGGGGGCTATCCCCCCAGGCAATACCTGCCCCCTTGATTTAAAGGAGCAGGGCTGGGTTTATTGCCCAATGCCCCCCTTGAGGGGAAATGCCGAAAGGATCAACGCAATTTTTGTTCCTAACCACCCATGAGCTTCGGCTTGTGGGTGGGCCCACATTAAAACAAGGCCTTCTTGGCTAATAGCAACTACTCAGCTTGTCACAACATATATCTCCACTAGAAAATCTGTGGAAAGATGCAGCCTGATGAATCACTGTACATCTGGGAACAAAGGGCCGAGTTAGCTCAGTCGGTAGAGCGTTCGGCTAGAAACCACAAGGTTCCTAGTTCGATACCGGTCCTCGCCGATTCAGCGTATGAGTAGCACAGGGATCTCTGCGGTAAAGTAAGGAGCTGATGGTAGGTGTGGCACTCCACCTCAGATACTAAGATAATCTCCTTGGTCTAGCGCTAGTGAAAAGGGGATAGACTACCTCGCTGATTGGCTGATACCGACTTTAGGCCGCCCCGTCGACTTTACTTTTACTTATATCTCTTTAGTCTTTTTGTCCCTCAAACACCATCTTGTTATCAATACTTAGAATACACTGACTGTATCATATGCTAAAAATGTTGTGTACTGGGTGTGACACAAAATTGTATCCGATGATGATGCTCCAGTTGTGATGAGTATAGAATACTGCCATTAACCCCAGACATTAGGCCGCCCCGACGACTTTACTTACTTTTTATAACATCTTATGGAAATGTGATCATTAGAGATCAAATCCTATTCATCCAATTGTCTTTTTAACCCTTGTTGGGTTATTTTATGCCGAGAGTGTGTTATTTTACGCATGTTACATAATTGATAGGCGTGCTTTCAATTTTGATCAGTTAGTGTTGAAAATATTATTTGAATTCAAATCTGAACGTTACATTTGATTAACATTTCGTAACCTTAGTTTTGACCCTCCACTTCCATTTCCACTTGCAAGCGTGAGAATAAATATATCAGTCTGCTTCTAGTCATAAGAATATAAAGACATAAATAAGTAGGCTCCCACATGTAGTTTTGTATTCAAATCTTAAGAACATAAGAAATAAATATGTGAATTCACGAAGAAAAGTTTTGTGTTGGTCACTAAAAGCAAACAACAGAAATCGTCTCAACGATTATCTTAAGATGAAGAGACCACCCGGAACCAGAGGAACAGCTATGAAGTCTAAACCAGCCATCAACGAATAGATACTCAGCAAGCTACCAACTAATAAAGAACTACTCCAAAGTAAGAAGAAATACCAGCCCAATAACTTTTCAATCTGAAAATAAATTAATCATTTGGATTACTTAGTTTTTTTCTTATTTTCCTTTTTGTACTGAATTGAAAGAACTTTTGTGCAATAAATTTCTCTAGGTAAAGAATTTATCTGAGGATTTAGTCTAAGAATTGAAATCCCAAATGTTTGTTTGTATTCCCATTCAACTTCTTTTTTAAATTTGTTAAAAGATAAGAGAAAAACAAACACCATATCAAAAAGATTTCTAAAACAAGTCAGTGAGATGAAAAAGAAATTGAAAATAGAAAGTAGAAATTTGCATGCACTTGTTGTTTTTGTGTTCAAGTCAGAAATAAACATAAATGAAAATCAACACTTTTTTTTTTGCAGTCAATACTATCAGGACAAGAGACTTTTGGGGGTTATTTTTTACTGTTTGTGTACATTATATATATATATACTTGTCAAGATTATTTTCTATAATTATCGAATTTTATGCGATACATGCATTTATAATTGCCTTCAAAGCAAAATATGAATAATTTATTCAACAATGCTTCTATAAAAACAAACATCCAAAAATCTTATTCACTTCGCCGAAGAGCTTACGGCCGGGTTTGTTTACTAAATAAACGTCCACTTACCTACTATGGCAGGGGCGTGTAATAGTATCATTGACAAGATTAATTTCGCAGGGATTGTTCGCTATGTACTGGCGGCCGAACGGATATGGTCTCTGACTATGCCTGTGAAGTCCCGGTTTCGATTCCTGTCGGAGGGGAGTCGTTAGTATACATCGCTGAAGAGACTTAATAAAGTCGAAACAGTCTGTACGGTGTTCTGCATAGCGAGCCATCCTTTGCGGGATTTACTTGTCAAGATTATTTTCTATAATTATCGAATTTTATGCGATACATGCATTTATAATTGCCTTCAAAGCAAAATATGAATAATATATATATATATATTACATGCATACACACTTGACAGTTATGTTTCAAAACTTTTTAGAAGTTGACAGCACTGGCACCAATTCTGAAAATAAACTTGGCAAACCAAGTTTAAGTTCTGATTTTAACTGATGTCATTTAAATACCATTTCCTAATAATAATAAAAATACAATGAACCCAATATATTTTCAACCCATTTGTTTATTTTATTGTTATTTCTTTTACCATCTTATCCAACCACAACATTCAGAAGGCAGTATGATATACCAATTATTGTTAGCTGCTCCTCTACATGACCATACATGAATATAACAATGGTTAGAGATGTTGAGATATTTTTATATATAAGGTGTGTGCCAGATGCTCACTCTTATTTATAGACTCGGCGATAATAATGTGACCATATTCTTGGCCAATCACTGGCAATACTCTGCTGCTGATATTGATATTTATACCGGCTGTTCTGGTCATACCTACTCATAACTACTTGAACCTTTGTGGATGACCGAACATAGGATTATATCACTGGACCTTTGACACTACGTAGGATTATATAACTCAGGACTTATTCACTTACCAAAGGATTCTATAGCTCAGGACTTACTTACTTTAAATCCTTTACAACTGGCCAAGGATGGCGGTCAGAAACTTAATAAGAGATGGTTTAAATGAAACAAAATTTTTTTTTTAGTTTCATCTTCATACCATAAAACCGCACTGAAATATTTTATGAAACTGAAACCATTCAATGTAGTGCTATTACTACTGAATAACCATATCCACGAAAACACGGTTGAAAAAGAATTCATCTGATTTCATCTACTAGGTTCAATCTAAAATATTTGAAACTTTAGTCTAAGTCATAAATTCTATGACTAAATTACCTTTTATAGACTAAAACGTGAATTTAAGTGAATAATCCCTACTTTTTTTTTTAACTACCATTCATTTAATTTTTGGTTTTCAGATGCAGTTGTCTTTACGCATGACTATAAATCTTTATTACCCTTACTTAAAACCAAATATTAACCCCTCTACACCATTTCACAGAACTTTGAGCATCACCCCCAAAATAAAAATGACTATTCTTCAGATGCTATCAAAGTTTTATGATACTTATGTATATATTTATTTTCAATTAGGACTTTAAAAAATACCATTCATTCTTACCACATAGTTTGTAGATGCTATCATCATCATCATCATCATCATCATCAAATCACTAGTTTTATGTTTACATATATGTACCTATTAAATGTTATATATATATATAGTTTGTATGTGTTTGTCTTGTTCTTTCCTTTTTGTTTATTCGGTGTTAGTGTATTAGGTTTATTTTTTGGTATTACTATTATTGTTAAGTTTTTATGGGCCATCGTCTGGCCTTTAAGCAAGAACGCTTGTCCAGCAGAAATCCTTTGGTAATCCTCCTGGGTAAAGAATCCTAAGTTTCTTCATCAATGGCCACATGTATACTGTGAAAGAATCAGTGTTTAAGTAGTGTATCAGCCACGCAGTATGGCCAGTGATTGGCTAAGGAATAGACCATGTAACCTCGCCTAGTATATAAATTCATGGATTGTTTGTTTTATTTGAAATGTCATATTTGGAAACATGTGAAGTTTACTTTTGTGTTTTATTTTAGTTTCTGGTAGGTTAAAGAATTAGACAGAATAGTAGAGTTTGGTGTTTTGGCATTTTTGATTTTGGTATTGATTCCCTTTTTTTTTTCAACATTCTGAACATTCCTAATGATTTAGACAATCCAATTTTCTGGATTGATCAAATTGTTAATCTTGAAATGAAATCTGGGTTTTTTGAAATTTTCAAAAATTAATTACAAAATTATTCATTATTTTTTTGCATTGTCCTAATTCTTTCAAATCTCGTTAAGAAATTGGGAAAACGTTTAATTAAATTATGCCATTATTTCCATAATGATGGTATCAACTGTGTGATTCAATCATGTTTTTGGAATGGTCAAATTTCTATTATTCATTTCTTCAATAGTTAACTCCTTAAACAGTAACCAGTAAGCGGAATTTAAAAGCAGATGTGATGTTTCACATTTCAACTTTGTCAATGAAAAATAGAAAAAAAAATTATGGTAGCCTATAGATGTCACTTTTATACAGCAAAATTACACTGCCAAATTCAATATTAAAATTTAAAATGAATAGAAATAGTTCAGTTGAATCAGAGAAGATAATTGTTTTGCATCAATACAAAAAAAAAAAATTGTTTCCAAAACAACGAAAAGAGAAAACTCAGTAGAAAAATTAATTTCTAGATTTTAAGAAAATAATTTAAATTTTCAAATAACTTTTTACAGATCTTGAAATTCTTGAATTTAACATGTTTTTATTCTTTCTCCAGTTATGGTAAATAGTAGGGCAGACTGAATTCTTTAACCTTGGTATGGCAACCAGCCAAGGAAACTCTGAATTCAAACCCTTTAAACTCCACTTAAAACTGAACTTGTGTCACATCCTACTTGTGCAGAAGGGTTGGGTGAATGACACTACTAGCTGGGTATTTAAACAGGATATTCTGAGTCTTCAACATAGTATAAGAACCACACATTTAATCTATTTCTTATATTATGAATAATATTATTATCATTGACTCGGAATAATTACATGAAACAAAAATACAAAAAGCACTGATTTCAGAACTAAATAACTCAACAAGGGTTGACATGTCACAAAACCAGCCAATCAACCACCCAATCCAGTATTTTTCACTATGTTGTAGAATGGACATTCAACAACTTACCTTCCTCATAAGCCCACTGACCTACCATGACCAAAAAATCCTCTCCTGTACATTAAAAAAAATAGAATGCTGCTAGCAGAAAAAGGGTTAAATTTGAAAAACAAAACAAAACAAAAGAATCAATGCAGGTTAGACAACATCCTACTGATTCAATTGTCCAGATGAACAATATATGAATATAAGATTTATTCTATGTATTAATGATTTTCACTCAAAATAAAATACTCATTAATAAACTTGAGTAATTCCTGAGGGTATTGTGAAGTAAGCAATGACATAGTTTTGGTTACAGACACATCCTGAATCTCCATTATAATAAGATTTCATTCCTTGCAAGTTTTTCACTGAATTCTAAGTGACTGGAAGTCTGTTCAGGTTTCCAGGACACTTCTGAATATTCTTGCTGATCTTAACAATGCTGTGATCTGGATGTTTTAAATTTTCCTTTCCAAGTATTGCAATTACAATTGGTATCACTGTCATTTTCATGTTCCACACATTTGTTCAGCTCTCTGGCAAAATTGAAGTATTTTTCTTCTCTTTCTTTCATTTTCACTCTGTACTTCATATATTATATATATATATATATATATATATATATATATAGAGAGAGAGAGAGAGGGGGGATAATGAGAAAATTATTTGTCTGAATTTTTGGATAATATATAATTTTTGGATATATATAAGCATGTTTTTGAAAAAAAAAAAACATTTTAATGCAAACTAACTTTTCCATCTAAAAATAAATTCATATTTTGGAATACTTAGCCTTTTCTTATTTTCATTTCCATATATAAATGTCAGCCCATTTGTATATTCTATTGTTGTTTTTTTTTAGCATTTTCTCCATCCAGCAGGCAGTATCATATACCTATAATAATCAGTTGCTCCTCTTCTATTCTCTCTCATTTTTTTTTTACCTGTTCCTTTTGCACTTATTCTCTTGGGGAAGCCATGAATCAAGCCATTCTTTTACCAACTATAGGCAAATAGTAGGACAGACTTGGTTCTTTACCCTTTGGAAGGCAACCAGTCTAGGAGAAAGAAACTGAATTCAAAGCAGCTGTATTCTGCTTCCCCCGTGTCACATCCTGTTCATGGCAAAGTAGTTGGGTAAATACATTAAATTTATAATGCTATCATCATTATCATTAACATGTCACACAGCACAGATTCCCATGGCTAAAATATAACTTTACACTGGTCAGCCCAAACTGGTGTGTCCATATATAGGTATTGCCAGGAAAATGTCACTTACGAGATAGTTCTTACTTTTCCAGTAGTGTCCAGCATTATTATATTATATTCTTTCTTTATTTGTTCACCTGTTCATTTTGCACTGATGATCTTGGGGGAAGCCATGAATCAATCCATTCTTTTACCAGATATAGGCAAATAGTAGGGCAGACCGGGTTCTTTACCCTTTGTAAGGCAACCAGTCTAGGAGAAAGAAAACTGAATTAAAAACAGCTGTATTCCACTTCCCCTGTGTCACATCCTGTTCATGACAAAGTAGTTGGGTAAATACATTAAATTATAATGCCATCATCATTATCATCATCATCATGTCACACAGCACAGATTCCCATGGATAATGTCACAAAATCTCTCAGTCATTTCTCCCCATAGCATCCTGCAGAAAGCTGATAAATATAACTTTTCACTGGTCAGCCCATTGTGGTGTATGCATATATAGGTATCTCCAAAAAATGTCACTTATGAGATAGTTCTTAATTTTCCAGAAGTGTTCAGCATGTCTTGTTCATCTTACTCAGACACTTTGTGTGATAGGAGGTAAGTGGCCATATAGCTTTTTATTGGGTGCTGCTTCCAGGCGTTTTTCAGGACATTACACAGCATTCTTGAAAAAACAGGTTTAAATCGCCACTTGAAACAAACATCTTTTATCAATGAAAATCATGCTCACACACACACACATACACACACACAACCTTGAGGTTTGTTTCGATTCTGTTTATCGCAAAAGATTTATACGCACATGCGCAACCACACATTCAAAAACACATAAAAAATGCACAGTGCTTTTTTCAATACACACACTTACACACTCTAATACTCACACCGCAAAAGAGAATATTTGACGTCATATTTCAAACCGTCCACATTTTTCATCGTTCTTTTTTCAGACTTCAAATTTTAAACAGACTGATAAACAAGGACTATCACTTGCTTTTCTCGTTATTCTGTGATAAAAATTTTTTTATCACCTTCCATATACCAATGAATGCTCTGAAGATGATCTAATTAATAGATCGAAACACTGCAGCTTCGGCCAATAAACTTACCACTTAACTCATTTAAACCTGTGTTTTTTTCAATTTTTCTTAATATACTACATACCATCAGATTCACTTCCTTTTCTTCACAGCATTTTTGTATAGTTCCTATCTATCTTTTTTCAAAGCAGTTATTTTTTGTGAAGTCATACAATAGTACTCACATGGCTTCAGCTTGGAAGAAGTCTCGTTTTATCTTATCTAGATTTCCATATGGTTATAATTCATGGTGGGGATAGTTGTTATTTCAATTATAACTTTGGACTCTGCCATTAACAGGTAACAGATAAGTTTATTAATGAAGGATACATCTCAGCTTATTGAGCTAGATTCATTTAGCTTTATGTTTTCTCACAAAAAACTTCCAATAACTATTAATAATGGAGATTCGCTTTCGGATTTTGTCTGTAACAAAAGTTACGTCACTGCTTACGTCACATTACCCAAAATCGTCATAACATAGAATAAATACACTCAAAATTTGAATATGCAACATTAGACAGTCCTCATTGTTTTTTTAAAACAAGTTTTAATAAATACATGACTGGTATTATATACCTATATATTGTTTGTTTTATTTTAATACATATTTAAAGTTTACATTTCAAATTGTTTTATTTTTTAATCCTTTATTAAATTTGATGATTTTACTTACTTTTTTTTTGTTTTTGTTTTCAAGTTCTTTTTTAATAAAATAATAAAATAAGCTATTCATTATAAAATTAAGTCCTAAATGAATAAAGCGCTGAAAAATTTCTTGATTTTTGGTAATTGCGTAAAGTTTTTTTAAAAATGGATTATTTTAATTATGTCCCTACATTTAATTGGGTAAACATACGTGGATTTTATCGTAGTGAACCTAAACAGGAATTCTCCAGCGTCAGGAGACAAATAAATTTAGGGATTAACCTCATTTGACCGGTTGACGAATACAACTAGTTTTAATGAGACCACCAGAAAATTAACAATCTCTTGGCCAGTCATCCTAGCATTTTAAATGACAGCTAAGAAACCTCGTCAAGTGACAAAGAACTCTTGTTAATGTAAGTAGGTCTTTGTGCCTTGTAAATATGTTGTTTAATTTGTTACATGAAATACAAACAGTAAAATCTATTTGTGCATTACGTTTGTTATAGTACGTTGAATATATTGTCAAGTACGTGACATCATGTAACTTACCTGAAATATAAACAGAGTAAAACATTTTTGTGCACTACGTATCTTTGTTATAGTACCTCGGTTATTCTATTGTCGCGGGGTTGCTTTGAGGTGAAATATAATAACAGAACAGAATTCTTCTTTTTTTTTTTTTTTTTTCAGTAATTAATTTTTCAGTTTTTTCTTTTAATTCGTCAGTAGAAATACTCTTCTAACTAAATAAAATATTCTCCAAAAAGGAGACATTTTAAAGTGAAAAATAATTTCAACTAAAAAAGCATTTAATTAAAAAATGATTTCAATTTGAAAAACAAAAATGATACTTTTTGTATTATCTGTTTTTAATTAATCAGAAGTAAATTTGTAATTTAAGTAATTATTGATTGTCTTTTTCTTTTCATTCGTAAAAAAGGAGGAAAATTTTAAAGTGAATCGTATTGAAATAAAAACAAATTCAATTATTGAATAGTTGTTAATGTTAACAATAGAATTAAACAATAAATAAAATAACATCTTAATAAATGAAAAGGAAAAATATTTCAAAAGTAAATTGTTTTTTGAAATAAATAAAATTTTCTTTCAATATGTTTCATTGGCATGATTATTTTTTTTTGTTTATCCTCTTTAATATTGAAACTAATACGATAGAAAGAGTTTAGTTTTGGGAGGCCCAAAATTGACGTAAAATGTGTTTTTGACAAAATGAATTTAGCTACCCCTCCCCTACAGGAAATAATTTACCAAAAATCAGGGAATTATCGGATTTTAATGAATTTTTCAGTGTTTATTTATCAATGAATGATCTTTATAATGCATTATTTATTTTATTTCAAAACTTTCTGATTTTTTTCAGGTCATTTAATTTTGACCCCCCTTATGTTGGGGGCGTAAAATGTTTACAAAATAAAAACCGAAATAAGTACCGAAAATCGGAATATAAAATGTAAAAAAAATTAATAAATTTTAGGAGATTTCTTTTTTACTCATTTCGATAATTATTTAATTGGCTATTATCTTATAAAAGAAAAAATTATAACTCGGTATTTTTTCTGCTTAAAAAGTGTGTGTGTGTGTGTGGGGGGGGGGCTAAATTTTCAATAGAGTTTTTCTTCAAAACTTATTACTTTTTGTAACTAAAATAAGGTTTGCATTAAATAGATATTTATTTCTAGAAACTACAAATATAACATTTTAAACTTAACATCAGGCTTTTCATATTTTAAATGAATTTTATATATTAATTTTTCATAGCAAAAATACATAATTAAAGTTTTGAAATAAAATATCTGATGCATTATAAAATTCATTAATTGATAAATCAATACTGAAAATTTCATTAAAATCGGATAATTACCTGACAAGTCTTGGGCTTCTCACCAGATGTGCAAGATGTGTGTTGAGACGTTACCCGATGTAGATCAAGGGAACACATAATAAATTGGCATTTGTTATACGTATGATTTGGCGAGAGCCAAAATATAGTTGCACAGACTTACTTTTTTAAGGAAAACTCACCATATAACAAGAAAAAGACAAATGTAAAATTGAGTATCCTACCCTACCATCAGCTATACATTCAGTGCCTCATTCAGTTGAAATCCTAGTGTGGGGCAGTAGAGTTTGAGTGGAGAGGAATTGGCCTCCAAGATCTGGCCTTAAACCTGCTAATCCCAACATTCTACATGAGCCATTTGTTGATATAAGGAAAATTATGTTCCCACATTGCACAGGAAGCTTGGTCTCTTGAAGCAATTCAATAAAGCATTGCCAACTGTAAGCAAGTGTTTCAATTACTGCATTTTGGCATTTCCCAACCTGTCAATTGTAAAAATCAAGGCCAGTGTGTTTGATGCTCTACAGACTCGGCTATCAAAGGTAAACATTTCTTTGGGATAATATCAAAACTTAAAAAGGATGCTTTGTTCTTGACAAAGTAAACACCTCGTCAAAAACTTTCATCATAAATGTATAAACAAAGAATTACACTGAAATTGAATAGCCTCAAAATGTTTGATTGTGACATTTTCTGTATAGACATTTTGCTAACATCATGGAAAACCTTAGTGTGGTCAGCAATGAATCTAGGTGATTCCACCTAGATTCTAACTTTGTGGAAGAATGGTATCAAAGTATACATGATGTAGATATTATAGCTGACTATGGAGCATAAAGTGAAATTGTCAGATAGAACACCCTAGAAAAAAAACTATATGCGTAAATTTTTACCTTAACTACTTGCACACAATTTGGCTTACAGTAACAATATCCTTTATATGAACACCACCCTGTCATCTGGGGCATTAGAATGCACCTCTGCAGAGGGGTAAGACTCCCCCAAATGGGTCCACCTGTTGGTCATGGGTGGCGACCCGTGATGCTTAAAGATGGAGTCATGGTGGATGAGCAGTCAATGACTTGCAATACTCCACTTAGACCCTTACTTAGGCTAGACGGGCGGTCAGAGAGGCCCTCTCCAATCAATCGGCTGGTCACGTCAAGCCCTAGCATCTATATGATTGCCCCAACCCTATTGCCCTTATGACAAGCCCCAACCTTTTTTATCATATGGGTACTAGAAGGTGGTGGCTGCGGGTCTACATGTCCTGGGAATGACGTTAAACTCTATCTGATGGTGAGGTTCCAGTTTTGGAGGTTTGGGGAATGTGGAGCACCCCTTCATCACCATTGCTCCCTGGTCCACTCTGATCCAGAGTGGTAGTACCTGTTAGGGTCCCATCGATGGGTTAAATAGAAAACATAAGTTTATAAAAAAAATTGTATTATGCATTAAAAATGAAATTATTTCAACACTTTGTCAACATTAAACATTTTTTTTACCAATAGAAGTATTCGGCATAAAATAACCCAAGAGGTTGACATGCCATAAAATCCAACCAACCAACCAACCTTTATATAAACAAGTTGAATGTGTTAAGCCATTTTTTTTATTATTTTCGTTTGAAAATTTAAAAAATATTCTTTAACATAAGCTCAAATTTGTTACATGCAGTATTTCAATTGTTTTTTTAAAATTATCCTGTTACTTAAAAAGTTGCTGTCATAGAGAGAAAACTGGGGTAATTTTTGGATTCAGAGTCAAAAAGTTAGTCAAAAACAAGTGTCAGATCTAACTCAACAAAATTGTTGATGCCCAGAATAATGTTTTATAATTTCCCATTATATATAAATTTTTAAAACATTCCAAAAAATAAGCACAAATTTATTAGATGCTGTATTTCTATGGGTTTTGTGAAAAATCGTGGGTATCCTGTAGCTCAAAAAGTTGATGTGATATAGAAAAACTAAGATCATTTTTAGATTCAGAGGTAAAAAAAATTGTAAAAAACAAGTGTCAGATTCAACTCAATGAAAATTGTGTTCCCTAGTGTTATCACTGAAATAATTATACACCGATATTTTTTCTGTTTAAAAAGATGGGGGCTAAACTTTTAAACTGAGATTTCTCCATCAGTCTACTAGACTAAGCTTGTTATGGAATAAATATTTGCTTTTAGAATCTAAAAATGTGAATTTTGAAACTTGAATATTTCAACGGTATTTTATCTATTATTAGGTATAAAGATTGTTGCTCTAGAGACTGCTATGGATGGAGCTAAGAGTAATATTTATTTTAAAGAATTCCAATTTGTTTCTCTTGACTCAGCAATATTTTTGATAAAATAACTGATGCATTATAAAATTCATTGATTAATAAGCCAACACTGAAAATTTTATTAAAATCAGATTACTCTCTGATTTTTTGGTAATTTTTTGTTTATCAATCAGGGTTAGTGAATTTGTTTTGTATTGAAAAAAGTTATCTTCTCTGATGACCTGGATTGGCGAAATACTCAGTATGATCTTACCATAGGGGCTACCACATATTTTTACTTATTTATATGCCAAATTTAGTCCAATTTTGCTTGATTTATATCCATATATCTCTCTTATGTGTGTTTTTAAATTATTCTTCTGTGAAAATTCTGATCCACACACATCACAAGCATAAGGTTTTTCACCAGTGTGTGTCCGCAGATGCATTTTTAAAACAGAACTATCTGATGCTGTTATTCCACATACTTGACAAATGTAAGTTTTTTCTCCAGAATTTGTACACATACTTTTCATATCTGTTTTTTTTTTCTTTCTTTTTTAAATACACACCTTGCTTAAAAGAAAGGTAATTCAAATTCAGTGAAGTTGATCTACATGTGACTATTACAATATGGATTTCATGAAAATTCAAATCCAGATAATCCACAACATTGATTTTCTACCTTATATCTTCCGATGACCCTTTTCAACTTCAAATGTAGTGATAGTCTTTTTTTCTATACATTTTATCAGGTTGAATTTATACACTTGGTTTCATAATTAGGCTGTATTTAATTCTGTTTACTTCCTTTAAAAGAAAGATAAAATAAATATTAGTATTGAGGAAATGTCAGCAGGAATATGAAAAATTTGGAATGTAACAAATATTTAGATTTGCCATAAGAGTATGTTTTTAGTTTCAGTCATGTGGCGAGATTAATGGGCAGAACTGTGGATGAGCGGATTCCAAGCCCCCACAATCAAAGCGCGTCCGAATATGTTTGACCTGTGCAAGGGGGAGGAATATGGTGAGTGGCCATGGATATTTGAACTTGCTACCTCCTCATCACTGAAATGCTGTTGGCAGAGACCCGGATGAGGCGAGTTGGAATTTACATAAAGGGTGACCGAGTGATGATAAAAGACCGACTGGCTGATACTGTGATGTCAGTAAAAAAAAGCCAGTGTACGGGACAGAAGTTAAATTGGATGACTGCTGTGTTTGGGAAAGAAGGAAGTGAGAGAAACATGCTCAGTTGGTAGTGACTTTGCTGACGGTGAAAGGAATTACTGTGTTCAATTGAACAGACTCCAGTTGAAAAACATTTCGTTTGTTAGAAGTCATTATCTTTTTATTCTAAAAATTTTGCATTTAAAAACCAAATGTTCAAATTCTCAGTCGGTAGAGCATTCGGCTAGAAACCACAAGGTTCCTAGTTCGATACCGGTCCTCGCCAACTCAGCATATGAGTAGCACAGGGATCTGTGCGGTAAAGTAAGGAGCTGATGGTAGGTGTGGCGCTCCACCTCAGATGCTAAAACAATCTCCTTGGTCTAGCGCTATTGAAAAGGGGATAGACTCCCTCGCTGTATGGCTGATACTGACTTTAGGCTGCCCTGTCGACTTTACTTTTACTTATATCTCTTTAGTCTTTTTGTCCCTCTAACACCATCTTGTTGTCAATACTTAGAATACACTGACTGTATCATATGCCAAAAAAGTTGTGTACTGGGTGCAACACAAAATTGTATCTGATGATGATGCTCCAGTTGGGATGAGTATAGAATACAGCCATTAACCCCAGGTTCACTCTGACATGGAGTGGTAGTACCTGGTAGGGTCCCATCCATAAAACAAAGATTTTTAAAAGATATTTGAATTCAATAAGAAAAAAGTAAATATGAATGTACAATGAACCCAATTCCCTAATCTCCAGGTAATAAATAAGTCTTGATAGGTTTTTATTTTTTCTTGTAAATAAAATTCATGGACAAAATATCAAGTATCTAAATATTTGATTTAATCTTCCTTGAAAAACAATTGTATACAGATTTATCTTTGAATTGGAAGTATAGGAAATATTAAAATTCACTAAAACTGAAATTAAATTATAATTCTATAATTGCAAACAAAATATGATGAGTTTATTCTGTTATTTAATAATGCTTCTTGTTTCTTTGCAGATATCAATTGCAGTTGAGGATAAATGAAATCCTAGTCAAAAATAATATTGTATGAAAAAAAAATCAATTGTATTCTGAATATTGGAAGAATCAGGAAATGAAACAGGGGAAAATAAAACAATGTTATGAAACAGGATGATAGCATTCCAGAGTGTTTATAGATAAAACAAGAAATCTTCCATGCTCTATTTGTGTCCATCCTGCACCACTTAGACTTTGTAAAAGGTGTAAATTAAACAAACACATGAAAGCACACTGGTAAAAAACACTTTTCATGCAAAGTGTGTGGATCAGCAATTTCAAGAAAATTTAGATTGAAAGAGCAAAATGAGAATGCACACTGGTGAAAAACCCTTTTCTTGCGAAATGTTTCTTTGCAGATATCAACTACAGTAGAGGACAAATGAAATCAGTCAAACATGATATTATATGAAAAAAAAATTCTATGTTGGATATTGGAAGAATCAGGAAATAAAACCAATGTTATGAAACAGGATGATAGCATTCTAGAGTGTTATAGATAAAATGAGAATTCTCCTATGCTATAGTTGTGTCCTTACTGCTGTATGGTTGTACCACTTGGGCTCTAATAAAACGTCTAGAGACTAAGCTTGATCAGAATGACCCAGTAATGCCATATGTTTTGTAAAAGTTCCACTAAAATAAACTATTATTTTCATATAATTCATGTTAAAAAAAATACAAAACCAACCAGAAAGAAAGCTTTGCATTGTAAAGTACACAGATTAAGATTTGCAGAAAGTTTTGTCTTTCAAAAGACATGCAAACCCATGCTGAGAAGAAGCTATATTCTTGTGAATAGTGCGGTTAAGCATTTTCAAAAAGTTACTATTTAAAAAAACACAACCGAACACGTACTAAAGAGAAAACTGAAATGTGTGAATCAGCATATTCACTGACTTCCTTTTCAAAAAAACACATGCAAACACACACTGGTGAAAACCACTTTTTTTGTGAAGTGTGTAGATCAACATTTTCAAGAAGGTGTACATTAAATGAACACATGAAAACACACACTGGTGAAAAACCTTTTTCTTGTGAGGTGTGTGGATTAGCATTATCAAGAAAGTCTATATTGAAAGAGCACATGAGAACGCACACTGGTGAAAAACCCTTTACTTGTGAAGTGTGTGGATCAGAGTTTTCACGAAAGCGTGATTTGAAAGAACACATGAGAACGCACACAGGGGAAAAACCCTTTTCTTGTGAAGTATGTGGATCAGCATTTTCAAAAAACTTTAGTTTGAAAGAACATATGAGAACACACACTGGTGAAAAACCCTTTTCTTGTGAAGTATGTGGATCAGCATTTTCAAAAAATTTTAATTTGAAAAAACACATAAGAATACATACTGGTGAAAAACCCTTTTCTTGTGAAGTGTGTGGATCCGCATTTTCAGAAAGCTCTAGTTTGAAAAAACACATGAGAAAACACACTTGTGAAAAAACCTTTTCTTGTAAAGTCTGTGGATCAGCATTTTCACATAATCTTATATTGAAGGAACACATGAGTACACACACTGGTGAAAAACCTTTTTCTTGTGAAGTGTGTGCATCGGGATTTTTAAGCAGGTGGAATCTAAAAGAACACATGAGAACTCACACTGGTGAAAAACCATTTTCTTGTGAAGTATGTGGATCAGCATTTTCACAAAAGTCTTATTTGAAAATACACATGAGAACACACACTGGTGAAAAACCATTCTCTTGTGAAGTGTGTGGATCAGCATTTTCAAGGAGGTTTCTATTAAAAGTTCACATGAGAGCACACATTGGTGAAAAACCCTTTTCTTGTGAAGTGTGTGGATCAGCATTTTCATACAGGCACGTTTTGAAAGAACACATGAGAACGCACACTGGTTAAAAACTCTTTTCTCATGAATTGTGTGAATAAGTATTTTCATATCTGTCTAGTTTGAAAGCACACACTGCTGAAAATCCCTTTTTTTTGTGAAGTGTTTGGGTCAACCTATTCACAAAAATTTAGTTTGAGTGCGCACAAGAGAATACACTCTGGCGAATACCCTTTTTCTTGAAAGTCCAAGCAACCTGAATGCCAGACTCTCTTGGCAGACAACAGCTACACTGTCACTAGATAGTATGTAAATATCACCACAGTAAAATCTGCAAGGAAATGCATACTGATCACTCTACATCAAGATGAATCTCCTTTTATAAAATTATACAAGAAGGTGATCATTAGAGATCAAATCCTATTCATCTGATTATCATTTTAAAACCCGTTAAATCCTATTCATAAAATTTTCATTTTAACACCATTCATCTTTTTGAAAACTTTTGTCTTGTATATAAATTTGAACCTATTTGTTTATTCTATTATTTTTATCATTTTCTCCAGCCATAAAATTCAGCAGGCAGTACATCTTAGACCATGAACCTTTTTCTATAACAACTATAACAACATGCTGGATCATTAGAGATAAAATCCTATTCATATTCAATTGTCATTTCAATACCAATTAACTTTTCCATCTAAAAATAAATTCACCCTTTGCAATAAGTTGTTTTTTCTTATTTCATTTCCTGTATATATATTTCAACCTATTTGTTTATTCTATTGTTATTTTTTACCATCTTATCCAATTATAATATTCAGCAGACAGTATGATATAGCAATTATAGTTAGTTGCTCTTCTATTCTCTCTCATCCTCTACATAGCCATACATGAATATAACAATGGTCAGATATGGGTGGTTTGAATAAAAAAAACAATTTTTTTCAGTTTCATCTACATACCATAAAACCGCACCAAAATATTTTATGGAACTCATCCTTTGTAATACTTAGTTTTTTTCTTGTTTTCATTTCTGTATATAGATGTGCTGATTGTATTGTTGTTTTTTAGCATTTTCTCCATTTTGCAAGGCAGTAAGATATACCTGTTATAATCAATTGACCCTTTTCTTTTCTCTCTTGTCCTCTGCATGACCATGAATTAATATGACAGTGGTTGTTGTTATTATTATTATTATTATTATTATCAGATAGAAATAGTTATTTGAACTAATATAGTTGCTTGCAAAAATACAAAAAGCCCTGCATTCAGTGCCAAATGACCAAAAAGGAGTTGACATGACATAAAACCAAACAACCAAACAACAATTCAGTCAACCCAGCATTTTTTGCCATGTTGGCAAGGCTTAGAATACACTGTAACTATCTCCTGTAGAGGGTTAGGACCCCAGCCCCCTAATTCTGACACTTATCTGCATCTGATGATAAGAATCCAGTTCTGGACACCTGGAGAGCATTGAGTATTTCAATAATAACTTTGTACTCTACCATTAACAGGTAACAAGTTTATTAATGAAGGGTACATCTCATTTTACTTTTGCTAGCTTTATCCAGCTCTCTGTTTTACATAGGGCTCACACATGCATGACTTTGGGACCAGAAGGAGACTGATATCTGCTTGAATGGAGGAAACTGATATGAAGTTAGCATGTTTCAACACATATGATATGTCAATAGCAGTACATGCCTTTCCTATATAATGCATCTTGCTGCTTTCTTTAGCCTATGCAGCAATAATTCGGCTTGGGCAGGTGTATTTTACATAAGGAACATCATTAGATCGAATGAAACAAAAATACTTTGCACAAAAAAGATAAGAAGCAGGTGATGTCCTGCAGAAACAATTATAGATGTAGTTTACACAAATGAAATTTTAAGGTAACATGAAAACATTTGTAATTTTCATAGTAATTATTTTATCATCTTTTTTTCTTTATATTTTTAGATAAATATACCTCTAGTAAAAAAGATATTCTTTAAAATAAGGGTGCACATTTTAAAGGGAAATGATTTGAATTTAAAAAGAAAAGCATTTTTAGATATGATCAATATGATCAATAATGTGTCAATTGCAGTCCATGCCTTTCCTATGTGATGCATCTTGCTGCTTTCCTAGCCTATGCAGCCGTGATTTGGCTTGGGCTGGTGTATTTTACATAAGGAACATCATTAGGTCTAATGAAGCAAAACTGCTTCACACATAAAAGGCAAGAAGCAGGTGATATCAGTCAGAAACTATTATGTAAGGTTTCAGAAGAAAAAATTTAAAAAATTTGTTCTAATTAATTTTTCATATTTTTTTCTTTACAATTTTGATTATTTCATTATGATATTAAATCATTAAAAAATAAAAAGCTGAAAATTTCATTAAAATTGGATAATTTTCTGATTTTTGGTAATTATTTAAAAAAATTTTTCGTACCTGCCTTGAGTAAAAATTGCACATACAGAAGAGAATTAATAGTCTCTTTAAAAATGAAAAAATACCAAATACTAAATCAAAAAGTGAAATGAAAAAACTGGAGTCAAGGGAAAAATATCAATAAAAAAATTGCCAAATCGTCCATATCTAATTGTAGTCATTTTTATTATGAAATCATCATCATCATCATCATCATCATGTCGCACAAGCAGCACGGATATCCAATCTCTCGCCAGCCTTCCCTATCACTGATTGCCCCTGGCAGGTCTTCTGCGCAGCAACCAGCATCCTCACATATGTAGGTCCTTGGTGGGCGACCCACACTAGCATGTCCAACCGCTCTGACTTGCATTTTTCTGTAAATTTTGGTTTGTTTCAAGTTTGGTCATTACTACTACGTAATTTTACAATTTTATCTCAGAGAGAAGACTTTGGGGTAAAATTCGACAATACAGACCCGAGATGATTGTATTAGAGATGCTTTCATCAGGGGATTTCATTCACAAACTATGAGGCAACGTCTACTGGAAAACAGAACATTAGGCTTGACTACAGCGGTCGACCAAGCCAGAGCCATGGACATCGCCCAAAAACAGTCGGAGTCATACACACACCACTAGATGCCAGCCATTAATTCCATAATGGTGAGAAGAATAACCTCCATGTACATGTGCAATTACACAGCCGAAAACTTTCAGATGTAAGTGTTTTTATTGTGTTGGTTACCGTCACAAAAGTAGATACTGCCCTGCTAAAGAGGCTACATGTTTTAAATGTAAAAGAAGGGGTCATTTTTCGAAGGCGTGCCAAACAATGCAGTCACCCACATCAGCGGCGATGCTGCCAACTGCTACTGCTACTACTACTACAACCCTGTGTAACGTGATTATGAAGGTCCAGAGTTTTGGGCAGACTGCTATAGGAAGAGAGGAAGAAGAAATAATAGAAAGTAAAGATTAAAAAAAGGGAGTAATGGAAACACAACGGGTTGCCGGTAATTTGACCGAGGTATGACCCCCGAATGAGAATTGGAAGCCAACTGGAAGTTTCGGGTGTTGACCGGAACCGGAAGTCACGTGGTGACGAGGAATGACTAACAACAAGATCGCTCTTTTTGCTTTCCGGCGGCGTAGAGTTCGAACGGGCCTCTGGTCTCTAGTGTGGGATTACAGTTATTTAACAGTGTCCTCTCTCTCTCTTTCTATCTGTCTTTCCTCCTCTCCGAACAGAGTCATGACACGAGCCTGAAAATAAATGCCCTTGTGACGATATATCTCACGTGTTATACATTTTTTTATCGACAAGACGACCGCCGCGTAACAAATACCTTTTTAGTGCCGTGAATTTGGAGGCACGTTGACAAGACCCGCTATATAACACCTGACTACTATTATTTCAGCTTCTTCGAAACTGCTAAAGCGAGCCACTGTGGTTAGTTAATAACGAGGAGGCTCGGGTCTAGCCGATACAGGAAGCTCGGGGTCGTTTATTTCTCTTAGGTATGTTAAGAAACAAAAACTGAAGATGGTCTCTGCTACTGGAAACGTATCCATGGCTTCGTCATCATTGAATTCTCCCATAAAATGACTGTACAGTGGAAATAAACCTCCTGGGTGAAGCCTATCCCAACACTAGACTCTCAGTGTTGGAAGACCTGTGCTGTGACGTGATCCTGGGCCAAGAAATTATGAGTCAACACTCCAAGGTATCATTTGTATTTGGGGGCGCCAGGAAGGGCCTTCATATTTCTAATTCATCTTCTTGCAGCATTCCATATGCTTCAGTGGACATGCCATTGTTGTTTTCCAATCTGACTCCAGACTGCAAGCCTATAGCCACTAAATCCCGTAGGCTCGAAAATGATGACAAACAGTTTGTACAGTCCGAGATTGAGATGATGTTGCAGGGGGGAGTTATCGAGGAAAGTACGTCTCCCTGGAGGGCTCAGGTCCTAATCATAGCCAATGAACGCCAATGGAAAAGACTAGTTGTAGATTACAGCCAGACAATCAACAGGTTCACCCGCCTCGATGCCTATCCACTCCCAAGAATAGATGATCTGGTCTACAAGGTTTCTTGTTTCAGATATTTTAGTTCTTTGGACCTGAAGAGCGCCTACCACCAAATACCTATCAGAAATGAAAAGAAACCGTACACAGCAAGAGGAACATGATAAGAATTTGGAGCGATTCCGTGAAAGTGCTTGTCTAGATATCTGAATTAAATGGAGTACTCTCGAACGACGTGTGAAGGGTTAAGGAGACATTTTATTATGTCCCAAGCTGTCTGCCTAGACAAAGGGCAGTAACTCTTAAGGGTTCAATACTATAACATTACAGTGCTAATTAAGAGTATTTACGGTTTTCGTAGGAGCTCTTATTTCTCCGTAGTTGTAGGCAAATTGTCGGACAAAGAAGGTACAAACACGAAAGTAAATGCAGACACTTGTATTGACAAAATTACATAAAATTGGTGCAAATTTTAATGGTATTTGCTACCAGACTTATCTGTGGAGTGATTTTCTTGGAGTAATAGTGATAACAGGGTTTCTTTCGTCAGTAGGAAACGTAGATAAGACGCTTCGTCTCGGTAGTTTCTCGTCCTTCAGTAAGTGTGCAATAGTACCTGCCTTTATGCAGTATGCAGATACAATGCCTTAGAAGAGAGCTGGTTGTAAAGTTCTGTGATAAGTGGGCCCTGTTTTGGGGCTTGGTAATGAGAGCTTGGTGTTTTTACTTCTCTTCTCCAGTACTGCTTTTCGATAAGTAAGCCCTGTTTTGGGCTAAGTGATGAATGAAGTGTCGGGACCACTGTTTACGCGACTACCCTCAGTGGGTGCTCCGTGATAAGAAGGCCCTGTTTTTGGGCTAAGTAATGAGAGCGTTTCTTTTGACGTCTCTCTCCAGTAACTGCTTTGCGATAAGTGAAGTTTTGGTATTTGGCGCCAACATACGATGTTGGCATTTTCCCCTCGGCGACAGGGGGAGATAATTAGCTATGGAATTTCCAACATAAGCTTTACAACCTCACATTCAATGAAAAGAAATCGATTATTTCAACTGAGTCAATCGATTTCCTGGGTTATACCATCACCCGACGTAGACAGACTACGACCCCTGAAAGAACTACCTGTTCCAAATGATAAAACCACCTTACGTCGAGTAGTTGGACTATTCTCATACTACTCCCAATGGATCCCCAAATTCTCAGGCAAGATTAGACCACTAGTGACGACAGAAACGTTTCCTCTCAGCCAGGAAGCCGAGAAAGTTTTCATTGAAACCATACCCCTTGTGATGGAAACCGATGCTTCAAATACTTCTATTGCTGCTACTCTGAATCAAGCTGGTCGCCCTGTCGCGTTCTTTTCACGGACACTGACGCCCATAGAACGTAAACACTCATCGGTCGAAAAGGAGGCCTGCGCGATAATAGAAGCAGTGAAAAAGTGGTCTCACTACTTGTCTGGATGAAGATTTACGATCGTCACTGATCAACAGGCCGTCCAATTTATGTTCCACCAATTTATGTTCCACCAAGAGATTGGGAAAAATCAAAAATAATAAAATCCAACGGCGGAGGATGGAAATGGGACATAATGTACCGACCTGGCAAAAATAACATCCCAGCCGACACACTCTCAAGAGCATATTGTGGAGCTACTGTTAACAAAGAAAAGTTAACGGATCTTCGCAATCGTCTTTGTCATCCAAGAATGACAAGACTGGTTCACTTCGTTAGAGTACGGAATCTACCTTACTCTATAGAGGAAGTCAAGAAAATATGCGCAGTGTCCTACATGTGCTCGATTTAAACCGAGATTCTATACTTCGGGGGCGTCCCATCTCATAAAAGCTTGATACTACAGGCTATAAATTAGTATCTGATGGAACTGAAATCAGGGGAACAAGAAATCCCCCTATAGAGGAATCTGATGATTCCTCAGAACTCTCATCACCAAATGAACCCGTAAGAGTATTTACGGTTTTCGAAGGAGCTCTTATTTCTCCCTAGTTGTAGGCAAATTGTCGGACAAAAAAGGAACATACACAAAAGTAAATGGAGACACTTGTATTAACAAAATTACATAAAATTGTAGCAAATTTTAATGGTATTTGCTACTAGACTTATCTGAGTTAGTAATTTTCTTGGAGTAATGGTGATAACAGGGTATTCTTTTCGTCGGTAGGAAATGTAGATAAGACGCTTCGTCTCTGTAGTTTTCTGTCCTTCAGTAAGTGTGCTATGGTACCTGCCTTTTAACGTATGCAGATACAATGCCTTAGAAGGGAGCTGGTTGTAGAGTTCTATGATAAGTGGGCCCTGTTTTGGGCTTGGTGATGAGAGCTTTGTGTTTTTTCGTTTCTCCTCCAGTACTGCTTTTCGATAAGTAAGCCTTGTTTTTGGGCTAAGTGATGAAAGAAGTGTAGGGACCGCTGTTTACGCGATTACCCTCAGTGGGTGCTCTGAGATAAGCAGGCCCTGTTTTGGGGCTAAGTAATGAGAGCGTTTCTTTTGACGTCTCTCTCTAGTAACTGCTTTGCGATAAGTGAAGTTTTTGGTTTTTGGCGCCAACATACGATGTTGGCGACCCTCCCCCTAGCGGTTATGGAATTTCCAATACCCATACTTTCGGTACCGGTCACTCCTGCTGACCATCAGAGACGACCTGTAAGAGAACGGAGAAAGCCCACTCGCTATTGTGAACTGTAAAATTTAATAGTGGGGGTGATGTAGTATTCTATATTGCTCCCTGCCCTTTGAACTCTGAACTTATCTTCCTTTAACCCTTTGGGGTTAACCCCCCCCTTACTACCGTTCTCCTTTGTAGAAGTTATGTAGTCTTTTATTCGCCATTAAAGCCTTATCAACAGGTCTCCTGTGTTCACTCTCATACTTCACCATCATCATCATGCAGCTGTGATTCGGCTTGGGCAGGTGTATTTTACATAAGAAACATCATTAAATCTAATGAAACAAAAATGTTTCGTGCAAAAAAGGCAAGAAGCAGGCGATATCCTGCAGAAATGATTATAGATGTGAATTACACAGATGAAATTTCAAAGTAACAGAAAAAAATATTCGAAAATTTGTCATAATTACTTTCATCTTTTTTTCTTTATATTTTTAGATGAATATACCTCTGTAGTAAAAAAAAAAAGAAGAAAAAAGAAGATATTCTTTAAAAAAAATCGGGTGGCACATTTACAGTGGAATGATTTGAAGTAAAAAAGGCATTCTATTTAATAAAAGATGTTAAATACACTAGCAAATAAAAAAACACCCACTGGGTGATGTAAAAATAAATTTTGAAAGATATTGCCTGAGTTATAAATTCAATGTCAGAGAGTTTGTACCCTAAGTAAGTAAAATCATCAAATTTATTAAAGGAGTAAAAAATAAAACAATTTGAAATGTAAACTTTAAACATCTATTAAAATGAAACAAATTTTATATATATATATATATATATATATATATATATATATATATATATTATATATATATATATATATATATATATACCAGACATGTATTTATTAAAACTTTTTTTTTTAAATGAGGATCATCTAATGTTGCATGCTCAAATTTCGAATGTATTTATTCTATGTTATGACGATTTTGGATCATGTGACGTAAATATGACGTTGTTTTTGTTACAGACAAATAAAGAGCGAATCTCCATTATTAATAAGATAAATTAATAATGATTTTTTTAGGAATATTAATCCTAAATATTACTTTTAAAAAATCATTATGTCCCATTAGTTAATTTAGGCACATTAAATAAATAGTAGGACAGACTGCGTTCTTTAGATAAGGCATTCAGTCTAGGGAAAAGAAAACTGAATTCAAAGCAATTGTATTCGACTTAAAAATTGACCTCGTGTCACATCCTGTTTGTGGCGGAGAAATTGAAATTGAACCTAAACAGGAACTCTTCTGTATCAGGAGACAAAGAAATTCAGAGATTAGCCTCATGACGATTTCAGCCAGTTTGAGTAAGACCACACGAAAGTTAACACTCTCTTGGCCTATCATCCCAGCATCTAAAGGAAAGCGAAGAAACCTCGCCAAGTGACAAAGAACTCTTGTTAATGTAAGTAGGTCTTTGTATAATGTAAATATGTTGTTTAGTACGTTACATAAAATAATCAAGATCTATCTGTATCTATTTATTTTCTTCAACTAAAAAAGAATTTAATTAGAAAATGATTTCAATTTGAAAAAAACCCTAAACGATACTATTATATGTTTTTTTTTAAATTAATCAGAAGTACATTTATAATTTAAGTAATTATATTTCGTCTTTTTCATTCACAAAAAGGAGGTAAAATTTGATGTGTAACGAATTCAACTAAAAAAATTAATTTGTTAAATTGTGAGAATTATTTTTCTCCTTCCCATCTTTCTATAACCTGGTTGCGAGTTGGTGAGGTGGTCGCCGATTGGTTGTCCATTTCCCTTTCTAGACACCCCTCGTTGTGGTTTATACCAAGGCGTTTTAGTCCGGCTGCTATCTGGGCGAGGCGGGTGAACAGAACAAGCTGAAAGCGAGTTGTTTATACGTTCAACTCCACATTACTTCTTTCCCCCAAACTTATCTATTTGACCCAGTACGAGTAACAGTGGGTCGCGTATTTGAAGTGGTTAGCTGCAAAGCCTATTAGATTTCGCAATCTCTTTATTTACATAGTCTGGTGGCTACACCGAGGCCACCGATATAGGCCTCGGCTACACCCACTAAAGCTCGCTATTGACCCCTCCTCCCTTCGTCGAGATAAGCGTCTTTTTTTTTTCCCCGACAAAATAAATAGTTGTTAATCTAAACAATGAATAAAATAACATCTTGATAAATAAAAAGGAAAAAAAAATATTTCAAAATAAATTGGTAGATAGATCAAAACTTTAGAATAAATAAATTTATCTTAATTATTGAAAGTTGATGATTATCTTCCTTTAATTTTTCGTACGTGGATATTTACAGAAAATAAATGTATCGCTAATTTAAAGGAAAAAAATTTAAATCAATGTTTTATTGGCGTGATATATATTATTATTATTATTATTATTATATCTTCTTACTTAAATATTGAATTTATGAACACAAATCGGAACTAATACCATAAAAAGAGGTTAGTATATATTATTTAATCTATTATTACTATTTATTTACTTATGAGCACGAATAATTGAATGAGTTATACCCAAAATGGTCCTAATATGCGTTTTTGACAAAATGACTTTAGCCTCCCTCCAAAAATCAGGGAATTATCGGATTTTAATGAAATTTTCAGTGTTTATTTATCAATGAATGATTTTTATAATGCATTATTTATTTTATTTCAAAACTTTGTAATTTTTTTCAGGTCACTTAATTTTGACCCCCCCCCCTTATGTTGGGGGCGTAACATTTTTTCGAGTTGGTCTTATACTGTACTAATTACAGTATAAATAAAGAGATAAAAGACCGAAGTTATGAATCGAAAACATTTTTTACGGTGGCTTTTCTATGAGAAAATAAGTACCGAAAATCGAAAAATAAAATGTAAAAAAAAAATAATTTTTGGCTATTATCTTATAAAAGAAAAATTATAGATCAATATTTTTTTCTGCTTAAAAAGGGGGGGGGATACATTTTCAATCGAGTTTTTCTTCGAAAAGTATACTTTGATGTAATAAAATAAGGTTTGCATTAAATAGATATTTATTTCTAGAATCAAAAAATATAACATTTTAAACTTAACATCAGGCTTTTCATATTTTAAATGAATTTTATATATTAATTTTTCATAGCAAAAATACTAAATTAAAGTTTTGAAATAAAATAACTGATGCATTATAAAATTCATTAATTGATAAATCAATACTGAAAATGTCATTAATATTGGATGATTACCTGGTTTTTTGATAAATTTGTTTGCAATCGTGAATGTTACGTTAAAATTGTAAACAAGCGCCTAAAACCATTGAAAAAGAGACAGAATGGCGGATCGGGTAGAAATTGACCAAAACAATTCCTTTTAAATGTATTAAAAATAAACTGCATATGTAATATTTTTCTTTTTTTAATGATGGTCATTATGTTACTACTTATCGATTTAGACAAAAGTTTGACCTTAAATAATAGATTTAATTAATTTTAATTCGTTTTTAAAATTTGTAGCAGGTTATACCTAAATTAAATTCTTACTTTCACCGACTCAATGAATTGTACTACGAATTAAGTCAGTTAATTTCTGACTGCTTAATTTTAGTACAGAATTTGAAAAAAAATAAAAATTCGTTATCTCTAGACTCAGAGAAGATTTTAGATGTATTTTGTTGGTCTAAAACATATTTTGATGACTTTTATAACATTTTTAGTTCCTAATATAATAGTATTCGTGTTCGTTAGCTACCACCAATTTTCCCTGTGAATTCCGCCCCCAACCCATATTTAACACAATGAAACTTTCATAAAGGTTAATATTATTGTAAAAAAAATTTGTCCATTCGATAGAAAAACATTAACAAAAAAACAAAAATCCTGATGAATAAAAAAAAAAAAAAATTCAGCTTAAGGAAATAATGAAATTATGATCAAAAACAATGTTTACATTTTTGCGCCGTTAAATCAAATGAAATTTAACGTAGCCAAAAACAAATTATGACTAGAGGCTTTTTTTTTTTAATTCTATTTAGAATCAATTAATGGTCCGATTTTCACGAAAATTTCCATAATTACTTATGTTTTGATGTAAATATGTTTGAAATAGGTTTTTCCTAAAATATATTATGGGAAATATTTTTTACGAATTCTACCCCACCCCTATATCTGGCTTTATATATTTCCAATCCATCAGGATTTTTCTTGGTGGTGTAGACCCATTTACTTCCAACTGTCTTTTTGCCTATAGGTAAAGGTGTCAATTTGAAAATATCATTTTCTTTTAGGGATTCTATTTCCTCATTCATTGCTTCAGTCCAGTAAGGCGCTTTTGATGAGTTTAATGCCTCTTTATATGTTCGTGGTATGTTACAAGTGTTTGTTTTTTTAACAATAATCAGTATTGATTAATGCTTGATCACTGTCATCCTCAGAATTTGTTACATAATCATTTAGGTATTGAGGTGCTTTTCGTTCTCTTCTGGGGTAATGCCGAAATTTTTCATCTTCTTTGGTCTGTGTGTTTTATTGTGAATCAGTTGTGGGTCTGAATTTATAATGGATTTTTGTTGTGTATATTTCCTATGGACAAAAACATCATCACCCTCATTGTCGTTATTGGTTGGATAATTCTGAATGTTAATAAATCTTACTAGCCTATGCTTGAAGACTTTATTTTTCTCAGGATAGAAAACTAAATATGAAGGACTATTCCTGTCATATCCAATGAATGTCCCCTTTTCACATTTTGGATCTAGCATTTTGCTCAAGTTATTGTAGGCAATTGTTGATCCGAAAATGTGCATTTTTGATAGGTTTTGATCCGTTATCAGATTTTAGGGGTTTTATCCTGTTATAGGGAGCAGAATCAGCAACAGATTTCCTTGTGGCAGATACCGTATCTTTCTTGGATTTCAGAAAATATACAAATATTACACTGGAAAAATCATTCGTAAATGTAATGGCATATCTGTGTCCATTTATGTCAGCTGGGACTATAGAGTCTGCTAAGTCAGTGTGTATCAGTTCAAAAATTGATGTTGCATGTCTGTTTAGAGTTCAAATAAAAGTCTTTTGAATTTTCACATTTTGGATCAAGCTTTTTCTTCAAGTTATTGTAAGCATAACATGTTGATGTGAAAATGTGCATCTTTGAAAGGTCAGGCTTCCTTCCTGTTATCATATAGTAGGGAGTTTGTTTCAGACGGTTGTTGAAACATCTATTCCTGATTACTGACGATGTCATAATTGTAATGGACATGGCCGATCCCCCCCCCCAAAGTAAGCAGCTAAGAATCACTTGTGTCGTGCACGAGATGGGACAAGACGGAATTTGCATAAAGGATAGCCGAGCCATAATAAAAATGGACGGTTACTGAAACTGAGGGAAACAGCAACAACACAAGTAACTGCAAGAGAGGCAAAATTCGGCAACTACTGTGTTTTGGGAAATAAAAACGAAGTGAGGAACGCAGTTGCTGTGATGGCAGTTTGCTGAACCAATATATTGTCAATTGAACAGACTCCAATTGAAAAACTTTTTTCAAGCTATTTTGGCTTCGTGATGATGGATAAATTTGACATTAAGCTAATACCGGTGTTTTTTGCAGCGCGGATCCTTTATTGAATTGATTGAGAAAGCTGAGCTTGTATGTTGGCTTTGTTCAGTCAAAAGAATAGAATGTGTGGTTCCCATGTGTCTGACAGGCAGTGCTTTTGCAGTCTACCAGCAAGTGAGTGAGGAAAAAAGGGGGGATTTTCCCTCCATAAAGTAAGCTTTGCTTACAACGTTTGCTCTGAACTCCTATGCAGTGTACGCACAGTTTGTAACATGGCGTATCCAACCGGGTGAAACCGTGGATGTTTTCTTGGTGGACCTGCAGAAACTTTCTGTGCCATTTGATGCAAAGACAAAGTGAGGCCTGTAGCAGCTGCCCCGGTCTGGATAAATGTGAAGGCATGACAATTCTTACTGATGTAATTAATTTTATTCAATTAACACCGTGAAACTGTAAGAAAACAAATAACATTTAATAACAGCAAATACAACAAAGAACAATTCAAAAGAATCTCAAAATACAGAAACTTCAACAAATAGACATATCAAGAGATAGAAACTCACAGCTTGTTGCTTCATTCCGACCAGCCTGGCAGCGCTAATCTAACTAAAGGTCCCCTTTCCACTTTTTGGTTAGGGTTCATAGACCGCAGAAACTAGTGCTCTGCACCAAATGCTGTTAACTCTTAAACTACCAAATTTAATACTCTTGGTGGTAGTTACTTTATACAAACAAAAATATTCATACAAAAATAAAACATAATTAAACTGGTCAGTTTTTAGCGGCAGCTACAAGGCCTTAAAGCCGCCTTTGTACATGGGCTGCCTGACCATGTCTGACAGCTCCTACGAGCCTCTTCCCAAATGGAGGAAATTAACATTTCCCAGCTTCTGGCTTGAGTGAGAGCTATATTGAAAGATGACCTACCCAGACCCGCGTTGATTACGGTGGTCGTGGGGCCAGTGCACGCACAGGAAGGCCAGACGAAGAACACCAGGATAAGGTGTTTCAAATGTAATGGAATTAACCACTTAACCAGAGTTTTTCTAGCTCCGTACAAGAGATGGAAAGCTCGGGACCCCCCAAACATGAAGAAGTGGTGCCCGTTGCTCACACTTCTCTGAATTGTCCGGGAAACGAGTTAGGGGATAACAGCTATGCACCGGTTTCTTCCCTAGACAAGATGCACTGCCAACCATTAGAATAGCTGTGAACAGGAAAGAATGCATCACACTAGTAGATTCTGGGTACTCCTGCACTATAATGTGTAAGGTGTGCTAGACATGGCAAAAGCGCAAGAATGCAGATATTTGGATTTGGGTCTGTCAGCCTCCGATTCGAGAGTGGGCGTGTGGTTGATATTGAGGTCCTGATAATGATAGGGGACCCGCTTGGATTTGGCCTTTTGATACGGACAAACGTGATAAAAACTCTAGGCAGAGTATTCATCTTGAAGTCAGGGAAGGTCCAATTTCCTGAAAACCAATCTATGTCATTGAAGAACCCGATTTTTGAGCAGAGTTTGACCACCAACGAAATGAGTGGACTGCGATGTGTAAGGCAAGGCACCCGGCATGCTGAAAAATCGTGTCATAGAGTACTCGATGTCAGCAACAGTCAGCAGACTGTTTGAGGAAGAAGTGAAGCAATGGATTAACAAAGGCTGGCTTGCTCCCTATGACGAACAGAAGCTTGGACTCCCGAGAGGGTTGTTCTTGTTAATGGCCATCGTCCAGGAGAATAAATCAAAAGTCCGCCCTGTAATGGACTACAGGAAGATCAAACTTCATGTGGACGCATATACCGTGGAGGCTGATGTTTGTGCTAGTAAACTAAGGGAATGGAGACAGCGTGAATCAAATGTAGCTCTGCTGGATCTTTGATCAGCTTATCTTCAAGTGTGCGTCAGAGAGCCACTTTGGCCCTGTCAGACTGTGGTTTTCCAAGGTCAGAAGCATTGTTTAATGAGGTTTGGATTTGGACTAAATGTGGCACGGCAAATAATGAGGTCCAGTGTGAATGCAGTCTTATTGCAGGACAGTCAAATAAAAAGGGCAACCTTGGCTTACATTGATGATGTGGGTGGATGAAAGTGTCTCATCCGCAAAAAAGTTGCTGAACATTTGACACACTTTGGACTGGTCAACAAAACTCTGGAGAGACTAAAGGATGGAGCTCGAGTGCTTGGCTTGACTGTGTCTGGAGTAGACGATGCCCTGCTTTGGAAATGTGGGAACGAATTGCCGGACGTCTCTGGAGTAGACGATGCCCTGCTTTGGAAATGTGGGAACGAATTGCCGGACGTCTCTGGAGTAGACGACGCCCTGCTTTGGAAATGTGGAACGAATTGCCGGACGTCTCTGGAGTAGACGATGCCCTGCTTTGGAAATGTGGGAACGAATTGCCGGACGTCTCTGGAGTAGACGATGCCTGCTTTGGAAATGTGGGAACGAATTGCAAATGTGGGAACGAATTGCCGGACGTCTCTGGAGTAGACGATGCCCTGCTTTGGAAATGTGGGAACGAATTGCCGGACGTCTCTGGAGTAGACGATGCCCTGCTTTGGAAATGTGGGAACGAATTGCCGGACGTCTCTGGAGTAGACGATGCCCTTTGGAAATGTGGGAAACCGGACGTCTCTGGAGTATCCTGCTAAATGTGGGAACGAATTGCCGGACGTCTCTGAGTAGACGATGCCCTGCTTAGGAAATGTGGGAACGAATTGCGGACGTCTCTGGAGTAGACGATGCCCTGCTTTGGAAATGGGGAACAAAGTGTCAGACATCCTGCACAATATTACCAGGAGGAAGGTGTTCTCTCTCCATGGAAAGCTCATGGGACATCTCCCAGTGTGTGGCTGGTTGTGAGTAGTGACCAGTGTTATCAAGCAAAAGGCAAGAAGGATAGGATGACCAGACCTACAAAGCACGAGTAAGACGCATACTAATGGAGACCATCAATAGAGTGAGTCATGCTGGCCCTTTCAAAGGTAAATGGTGCATCAATGGCAAAGACCTTGATGTGTGGGCTGACGCAAGTTCCCTGGCCACAGGGGTCCTTTTTTAAATCACATGGACCATGATGGAGGATGTGTGTTGGATGCGACCAGAATTGGACACGCTACACATCAATCTCACAGAGTTGGATGCGATTCTAAAAGGAGTAAATCCTGCCATACACTGTGAGGCCAAATCTATCTACCTAAAAATTGACTCCTTGTGCATTTACCAATGTCTCACCAATATGTTGACTGGTAAATCCAGAGTGAGTACAAAGCCCACTACTGAAAAGCTCATCAGAAGACGGCTTCAAACATCTTTCAGAGCTTGTCAAAGAGTATGCACTGGAAGTAGATGTTGTACTGGTCGGATCTAGTCAAAATAAAGCCAACAAGATCACCAGAGTCCCACAGAGATGGATAGAGGCAATGAGGAGCGAAGCATGGAACCGGATCAAATAGTACATAATCAGAAAGATCATACAATTTTACATAAGAATACCAAATTCTATCAAAATTGCTCCAAAAATAAAGAAACGGTGAAGAAATCACTGAATTTCTTTTTTTTTTAATGGTCCGTGATTTGGCATATTTTTGAAACAAAACCATGTCCACATTTGTACCCCCAATTTCGGAGCTTTAAATTCTCATAACTTTTGAACCACTGGGGATATTTACATAATTCAAACGGTTCTGAACTCCATTTACACAGCTCTATATAACTAATGTGATTAAACAACAATAACCTCAAATAAAAAAAAACAACTGGGAATGCTACATACACTAGGAGGCCAAATCTATTCGCCTAAAAACTGACTCCCTGAGCATTTACCGATGTCCCACCAGTATGTTGATTGGTAAATCCAGAGTGAGCACAAAGGCTGTTACTGAAATGCTCATCAGTAGATGGCTACGGACATTTTCAGAGCTTATGAAAGAGTACGCACTGGAGGTAGATGTTGCGCTGGTCGGATCTAGTCAAAATAAAGCCAACAAGATCACCAAAGTCTCACAGAGATGGCTAGAGGCAATGAGGAGGGAAGCAGAACCTACATCACAGACATGTGCTGTCACCGGTGGTAGCATGGAACTGAATAATATACGACGGATCCATTATACAACGGTTATCCAGGAGTGAAAACATACGATGTACATCGTCAGAGGATTAAAAGGGGCAGTACAATCTGCAATTAAACTGTCGTGAGTGTCTATCCATTGATCCTGTGCCTATTTGATAGCAACATGGGAAACTTCAATCCTCTCGAGTATGACAAAGGGTAGGCATGGATGTCACCCACTATGGGGGCATTCACTACCTGACCCTCATCGATTGTGGATCTACCCATTTTGCCATCTGGCGACCATTGCGGCAAGAAGATTCTGCCGTTGTGATACAGTGTCTCGGAATGGCGTTTAGCAGCAAGAGCTTTTAAATATTTGCTGAGAGCTGGGGTATCCTATTGCGTTTCCAATGTACATACACAATGTCGGGAAATGGCATTGTGAAGAGGTACACAGATCAATAAAAGAAATTGCCCCATGGTAGTGATGCACTGCTAAAGAGGCAGTTTATTGGTACAATGTCACACTGAAAGACGGTGTCCATAGTGTGACGGCACCAGCAAATGTGCTGTACCTGTATGAAGTCCAGGTGAAAGGTGTCGATGAAGATCTTCCACTGCTACCAGAACACAAGCATGGAATTTATGAAAAAAGAAGACGCTGTGCTGGTGGGAGCCCGGACAAACAGGTGCACTAGTGAATGGAGGACTGGAACTGTGACAGAAGTGGTGATTCCACAAATTGTGTGTGTGGATGGGGTGCCTAACCATGTAAGTGACCACCGCCTCTACCCTCGGAGGGTAAACAATTCCAAAGACAGTGAAGGCACGGCATTAAGTAATAACAAAATGTGTGTACCATTTATGGATGATAACTCTGATGATGATGGCCCTAATTGTTCGAACGACAGTGACGACAACAATGATCAACAAGTCTCGTGCCACATCTGAACTTGCCATGCCACATCTCTGTAGAAGGCACAGAGGAATGCAAGTGACTGCGAGAGAGGCAAAATTTGGCGACTACTGTGTTTTGGGAAAATAAGAACAAAGTGAGGAACACAGTTGCTGTGAGGGCAGTTTGCTGAACAAAAATATTGTTAATTGAACAGACTCTAATTGAAAAACTTTTTTCAAGCTATTTTGGCTTTGTGATGCTGGATAAATTTGACATTAATCTAATACCAGCCTCAATTGAAAAACTTTTTTCAATTACAGCATAGGTCAAGTTATTTTCAATGATCATGCATCCAGCCATTTCAAATAGGGTTCGCCAATTTCTTTCTGCTGTCCCATTTTGGTGTGGTGAATAGGGTGCTGAAGTCTCATGTCTTATCAGAGAGTAATTTCTGGAAGTCATTTGACTTGAATTCTAATCCGTAATCAGATCTTAGGGATTTTATCCTGTTATAGGGAGCAGAATCAGCAATTAATCTCTTTGTGGCAGAAACCGTATCTTTCTTGGATTTCAGAAAATCTACAAATATTACACTGGAAAAATCGTTCGTAAATGTAATGGCATATCTGTGTCCTGTCTTCTGACTTATTCTCTGTATACATTAAATATTATACCCTGTTGTAGACATATATGCTAAATTTGGTACGATTCTGGTACACCAGTTCGTTTTTATTTTCGTTGAATGTTATAGTTTGACATGGCCGACTTAACAGAGAATATATCTTGTGAGTAGGAAGGTATGTATAGTGCCCCCTTTAGAAAGACTGTCATGTGGTTTCCATCCGTATCTACATGGCACATCTCAGCATCACCCCTTTTTAATGCTACGCCATTAGCCCTGGTACCCTCGGCCTCAGCCATGGTTATCTGGCTGGAATGAGTCATCAAAATTTTTAAATTTATTTATGTCATTTATTATGTGTGAAGTGGCAACAGTATCAACCATAAGTCCTTTGCGTATTGCAGTTTTCTGTGGTTGGTCATTTATTTTAAGAATAAATAAATTATCCCCTACTGCTGCTTTGTTGATAGCGTCTCGCTTTTTGTATCAGCATCACTCCTTTACATGGGTCTGACAATTTTTATTTTGGTTATTTGGGCATATTTTCGCTAATTGCCACTTTCTTTGACATGAAAAACACGTTATTTCTCTTGTTGTCATTTTTTTAAATGAGTTAGCAAGTTTCATGATATCATCTTCGTTGTAACTGTGACGGTATTTGTCCATAGCTTCAAAGCTTCGAAGTTGAGTTTTAAATTCTCAAAACGTTATTTCCTTACTGTTATGTGTAACATAGGGACTGGCTAACAGAGCCTCAAAGTCATTTTTGACAAAATGACTTTAGCCCCCCTACAAAAAATAATTTACCAAAAATCAGGAAATTATCGGATTTTAATGAAATTTTCAGTGTTTATTTATCGAAGAACGATCTTTATAATGCATTATTTATTTTATTTCAAAACTTTCTCATTTTTTTCAGGTCACTTAATTTTGACCCCCCTTATGCTGGGGTCGTAAAATTGTTTCAAGTTGGTCCTTACCTGATACTAATTACAGTATAAATAAAGAGATAAAAGACCGAAGTTATGAATAGAAACAAAAAAATTTTGACGTTGGCTTTTCTATGAGAAAATAGCGACTGGCAAAATGAGCCTAAAATGCGTTTTTGACCAAATGACTTTAGCCCCCCCCCCTACCGAAAATAATTTACCAAAAATCAGGGAATTATCTAATTTTAATGAAATTTTCAGTGTCTATGTGTCAATGAATGATCTTTATAATGCATTTATTTTATTTCAAAACTTTTAATTTTTTTCAGGTCATTTAATTTTGACCCCCCTTATGCTGGGGGCGTAAAATTGTTTCAAGTTGGTCCTTACTTGATACTAATTACAGTATAAATAAAGAGATAAAAGACCGAAGTTATGAATAGAAACAAAAAAAGATGTTTTACGGTGGCTTTTCTGAGAAAATAAGTACCGAAAATCGAAAAATAAAATGTAAAAAAATAATAAATAATTAATTTTTTGGAGATTTCTTTTTTGCTCATTTCGATAATTATTTAATTGGCTATTATTTTATAAAAGAAAAAATTATACATCGATGTTTTTTCTGAGGGGGTACATTTTCAATCGAGTTTTTCTTCAAAACTTATTACTTTCGTCAACAAAAATAAGGTTTGCATTAAGTAGATATTTATTTTTAGAATCTAAAAATATAACATTTTAAACTGAACGTCAGGTTTTTCATATTTTAAATGAATTTTATATATTAATTTTTCATAGCAAAAATACTAAATTAAAGTTTTGAAATAAAATAACTAATGCATTATAAAATTCATTAATTGTTAAATCAATACTGAAAATTTCATTAAAATCGGATAATTATCTGATTTTTGGTAAATTTTTTGCAAACGCGAATGTTACAGTAAAATTGTAAACAAGCACTTAAAAACATCGAAAACGAGGCTGACTGACTGATATCGTCGAAATTGACCAAAACAAATAGTTTTAAATCTATTAAAAATAAACTGCATATGTAATGATATTTTTCTTTTTTTAATATGGTTATTATGTTACTACTTATCGATTTAGACAAAGTTTGGCCTTAAAAATAGATTTAATTATTTCTAATTCGCTTTTAAAAATTCCTAGCAGATGACAAATTTGCCTATAGCTAGTGTAACATATATTGAAAAGGGATTAAACGTTACAGGTAGTCCTTTCAAAACCATTGCTATGATAAGACCATCACTTAATGATTCCCCTGCATTTCTTAATGCTGTTATGTGTAACATATATTGAAAAGGGATTAAACGTTACAGGTAGACCTTTCAAAACCATTGCTATGATAAGACCATCACTTAATGATTCCCCTGCATTTCTTAATGCCGTTAATGTTGCTTCTGTCACACTTTCATTAGGTTCTTTTAAGTGACGTTAGAGAGAAATAATTTTTGGTTTACCATTGCCTGTGTAATGGTCACGCAAAATCCTCGTGTTATACACCCACATGTTGGGCATATATACAAGAGTTCTTTTACTGGAGAGAGGGGGGAGAGAGATAGTTGTAAAAATTGTCAGGACAGTAAAAGTCATTGATAAATTTAATGAAGAATATTCAAACCTGTCTGTCTACTATATATTTGAAAATAATATTATGAGTAAATAATAAAATGAATATGCAAACGAACTAGCGAAAGATTGTATAGAAAAAATGTTGGAAGATTAATTTTTTAAATAATTACGAATAGACCAATTTATATTTCATCGTAACAAAATTGTCACAATTTATGAGTAAACCATATGAGAAGCATATGATGTTAGTCAAACATATAGATATAAGACTGAATTTCATATGAAATGAATTCCAGAATGAAACTCAGTCTATTTAACATAGCTTGTAAAGAAATAGCATATAATATTCACAAAACCAGTGAACAATAAATAGAATAAAAGGAATGAATTTACGTATCTATTGACTGTACTTTGAACTAAATTATTTCTTAATTTTGAAAGATAGAGACAGGTAGACAGAGAGATGCTATGCATAACTTACTTTCTTCACTGGCTGCTTGTGTGATGTCTCGTCGTCATGTTAACTTCTATTCCTAAGTTCCTGTTGGTTGTTTATCTTTGATTCATTTTTTGCCAAGACATGCATCAACCAACAACACCATGTTATTTCTTTAAGACTTTTATTCTTAACTAAACTTATTTCTCTAACTAAACACAGCGCAGGTGTGCAAGTGAGCCCCAGCTAAGGCAAGGACAACCTTCTTGCCTGATGTTCTAACTGGTACTGATCAGTTAACTAGTTCCCACGTGATTTCATGTGATTCATGGCTTTCTGCCTTACCTGTAATATTCCATGGAAAGGGCTGCCCGTGATATGAAAAAAGACCATCCCTGCAGAAATACAGGGGGTTGACAATAATCTATGCAACCACATAGATTATGCAACACTCAGAACTTTTCTTCCATCGTCTGAGGCTTCTCATGATATTGAATCAATTAGGAGTAGGCTTCTTCATTCCTTTCCATATCAGTTTCGTTTCTGTTCAGGTTTTTGCGGAAAATGGCATCTTTTAAACCCTACTCCTCCTATATCCATTTTCTTTTCACCTGAGCCCATAACCTGTTGGGTTAGCCATGTTGTGGAATAAGGAAATATTAGGTGAGAGTAGATGAAGGAACAAACAACACAACCATTGTCTTTAAAAGGAGACTAGTAAAAAAAAAATTATTTCACAAAATAGAAAAGCTACTCAAGGTAGATAACTGCTTGGGTTGTTGAACTTTATGTACAATTCTAACAGTTGTGCTTATATATCCACAGAGATGGCATATAATTGTGATAAAAATATATGGAAATTATCAATAATAAAGATGTATGAAATTAATAAACATAAAATATATAAAATTAATAATAATGAAATTATAGAATCAAATTCTAGAATAAGAATATATAAAATTAATAATAATAATATAATAATATAATAATAATAATAAACTGTATAATAAGATTATACAAGTAATATGTTTATTACATGTTGTCCGTATAAGTGCTTAGATATGGGAAGAGATTTGTGCAAGGATTTAGCTATTCATTAACACAACCCTTCTTAAAACAATAGTGGCTCAGCTTCTTAAAAAAGTAGTGCTTATTCTCATGGATACTGAGAAAATTAATAATTATAAAAATATATAATAGATTATATAATCAAAATAAATAAGATTAAAAATGATAATAAAAATATATAATAGAGTATATGAAATTAATAAGAAAAAATATAATAAAATGACATAATAGATATTATGTTCCTTAAAAGAGTAGAGCTTATTATAGTTAATAATCATCATCATCATCATGCAATTAACACGGATATCCATGACAATCTCTCGCCAACCTTCCCTATCATTCATTGTCCCAGGAGGTCCTCTGCATGGCATCCAACATCCTCGCATATTTGGTCAATGTAGGTCCTTAGTGGGCGGCTCAGATTATCACTGTCCATGTGTTGGCTTCCACAGGAGAACATCGCTTATGAGCTTGTCATTACTTCTCCAGCAAGTGTCCAGCATGCCTTGTCCATCCCACTTGGATAGTTTATGAGATAGGGGGCAGGTGGCCGTACAGCTGTTTCCTTGTGGGGTACTGTTTCCACGATTTGTTCAAGACCACATGCAGCATTCTTGTGCAGGTCTCATCTAGCTTATTCTTAAGGTGCCTTGTTAGGGTCCAAGTGGTGCAGCCATAGAGCAGTACCGATACAACCACAGCTTGGAAGAATTGTCACTTTAACTTGTCAGCGAGAACGGATTTCCATTTCTTGGCAAAAATACTTTATCATATTATGTATTTGCATAATTGGAGATATTGAAATAGAAAACTTATTTTGTTCAACTCCATCCAAATTTTTTAAAAATTTGGTGTCACTCTGAATTCTCTCCACCTTGGTAGCAGATCTCTGAATACATCAGA
The DNA here is from genome assembly GCA_023376005.1 of Doryteuthis pealeii. Taxonomy (NCBI): domain Eukaryota; kingdom Metazoa; phylum Mollusca; class Cephalopoda; order Myopsida; family Loliginidae; genus Doryteuthis; species Doryteuthis pealeii. The sequence goes on from CM042151.1 coordinate 85,725,541, forward strand.
TGTTTCCCCTGCAGAGAAGTAAGACCTTCTACCAGGTATGAGATTCAGAATACATCAGATGTTTCCCTGCAGAGTTCTACCAAAAGAGTGTCCTGGGTATGAAACTAAACTCCAGATCTCAGAATACATCAGATGTTTCCCTGCAGAGAAGTAAGACCTTCTACCCAAAAGAGTGTCTGGGTAGAAACTAAACTCCAGATCTCAGAATACATCAGATGTTTACCAGAGTAAGACCTACCCAAAAGAGTGTCCTGGGTATGAAACTAAACTGCAGATCTCAGAATACATAGATGTTTCCCTGCAGAGAAGTAAGACCTTCTACCCAAAAGAGTGTCCTGGGTATGAAACTAAACTGCAGATCTCAGAATACATAAGATGTTTCCCCTGCAGAGAAGTAAGACCTTCTACCCAAAAGAGTGTCCGGGTATGAACTCTGCAGATCTCAGAATACATAAGATGTTCCCTGCAGAGATTCTACCCAAAGAGTGTCTGGATATGAACTAACTGCAGATCTCAGAATATATAAGATGTTTCCCCTGCAGAGAAGTAAGACCTTCTACCCAAAGAGTGTCCGGGGTATGAAACTAAACTGCAGATCTCAGAATACATCAGATGTTTCCCTGCAGAGAAATAAGACCTTCATTCATTCATTGTTATTTGTACAATGTTTCGGCCAATATACCCTCCGGCCTCCGAGAAGATTCCCGAGTCCGACAAAAAATACCTGAAGAAGGCCGGAGGGTATATCGGCCGAAACGTTGTACAAATAACAACGAAGATGGGGACAATAGTTCGAATAATGCTAGTAATACTAATATAATTGCTTTCAAATTATTGTTGTTACACAGGCATACATTAATAAATGATATAACTGTGTGCAAATAAATGTTCATTACTTTTAGTTGTTTCTTTTTCAAAACTATTTTCCAGTTTAAACAGTATTTTTTTTTCATTTTGTCATGAATAACATTGACGGAAAAAATATTATTTAGATATTTGATTTAATATTCTTTGAAGAACAATTGTATATAGATTTATCATTGATTGAACTGGAAGTATGGGAAATATTAAAATTCATTAAAAGTGAAATTAGATTAAAATCCTATAAATACAAACAGTATATGATGATTTTCTTTTTTTCTTTAATAATGCCTCTTGTTTCTTTGCAGATATCAATTGCTGGAGAGGACAAATGAACTCACAGTCAAAAATAATATTGTATGAAAAAAAATCAATTCTATGCTGGATATTGGAAGAATCAGGAAAAAACAATGTTTATGAAACAGGGTGATAGCATTCTAGAGTTATTATAGATAAAGCAAGAGTTCTTTCATGCACTAGTTGTGTCCTTGATGCGGTTGCACCACTTAGATTAAAAAAAACGCCTGTTTTTGTAAAAGGTGTAAATTAAATGAACACTTAAAAGCACACCTTTTCTTGTGAACTTTTTGGATCAGTATATTCAAGAAAAATTAGAATGACAGATCATATGAGAGCACACACTAGTGAAAAACCCTTCCCTTGTAAAGTGTGTGGATCAGCATATTCACAAATTTGTGATTTGAAAGAACACATGAAAACACATGCTAGTGAAAAACCCTTTCCTTGTGAAGTGTGTAGATCAGCATTTTCAACGATGTATGCTTTGAAAAGACACATGAGAACACATACTGGTGAAAAACCCTTTTCATGTGAAGTGTGTGGGTCAGCATTTTCAGACAGTAATAGTTTAAAAGTACACATGAGAACACACACTGGTGAAAAACCCTTTTCTTGTAAAGTGTGTGGATCAGCATTTTCAGTCAGTAATGCTTTAAAAGTACACATGAGAACACACACTGGGGAAAAACCATTTTCTTGTGAAGTGTGTGGATCAGCATTTTCAGTCAGGAATGCTTTAACACTACACATGAGAACACACACTGGTGAAAAACCATTTTCTTGTGAAGTATGTGGATCAGCATTTTCTCAGAGGAAGGGTTTGAAAGTACATATGAGAACACACACTGGTGAAAAACCATTTTCTTGTGAAGTGTGTGGATCAGCATTTCCAGACAGGACTGCTTTAAAAGTACACACGAGAAAACACACTGGGGAAAAACCATTTTCTTGTGAAGTATGTGGATCAGCATTTTCTCGGAGGAAGGGTTTGAAAGTACACATGAGAACACACACTGGTGAAAAACCCTATTCTTGTGAAGTGTGTGGATCAGCATTTTCACACTGGACTAGTCTGAAAAAACACATGGCAACACACACTGGAGATAAACCCTTTTCTTGCCAAGTGTGTGGATCAGCATTTTCACAAAGTTATTATGTGAAAGAACACATGATAACACACACTGGTGAAAAACCACTTTCTTGTGAAGTGTGTGGATCAGCATTTTCAAAAAAAAGTCATTTGACAGTACACATGAGAACACACACTGGTGAAAAACCATTCTCTTGTGAAGTGTGTGGATCAGCATTTTCAACCAGAAATGCTTTAAAAGTACACATGAGAATACACACTGGTGAAAAACCCTTTTCTTGTGAAGTGTGTGGATCAGCATTTTCACAGACGGGTGATTTGAAAAATCACATGAGAACACACACTGGGGAAAAACCCTATTCTTGTGAAGTATGTGGATCAGCATTTTCTCAGAGGAATGTTTTGAAAGAACACATGAGAACACACACTGGGGAAAAACCCTATTCTTGTGAATTGTGTGGATCCGCCTTTCCAAAAAGTTCTGATTTGAAAGTACACATGCGGACACACACTGGTGGAAAACCTTTTTCTTGTGAAGTGTGTGGATCAGCATTTTCAACAGATTATAATTTGAAAGTACACATGAGAACACACACTGGTGAAAAACCATTTTCTTGTGAAGTGTGTGGATCAGCATTTTCACATAAGCATTGTTTGAAAAACCACATGATAAAACACACTGGAGAAAAACCCTTTTCTTGTAAAGTGTGTGGATCAGCATTTTCACAAAGTTATTATCTGAAAGTACACATGAGAACACACACTGGTGAAAAACCATTTGCTTGTGAAGTGTGTGGATCAGCATTTTTAACAAGGTGTAACTTAAACAGACACATGAGAAGGCACACTGGTGAAATACCTTATCTTGTGAAGTCTGTGAATCAACATTTTCAAAAAGGTATTATTTGAAAGCACACATCAGAATGCAAACTCAGGAAAACCCCTTTTCTTGCAAAGTGTGTGTATCTATTTTCATATTGGTCTGGTTTAAAATGGTACATGAGAACACACTCAGATGGTCACTATACTTCCTTCATAACAAATTATGCAAATATCTCCCCTGGAAAATCTATGGAGAAATGTATCTTGAAAAATCACAGTACATCTGGAAACATGAGTCTCCACCATTAATATCAAATGGAAAGGTGAGAGATGCAGACTGATCACAGTACATATGGGAACATGAACTCCTTTTACAACATCATACAAGAAGGTGATCATTAGAGATCAAATCCTATTGATTCAATTGTCATTTTAACACCAATTAACTTTTTCGTCTAAAAATAAATTCATCCTTTGAAATAATTAGTTTTTATTATTTTCTTTTCTGTATATACATTTCAACCCATTTATTTCTTCTATTGTTATTTTTTACCATTTATCTAACCATAACATTCAGCAGGCAGTATGATATACCAATTATAGTTGCTCTCTTTCTATTGTCTCTCATCTTCTACATGATCATACATTTTATCTAACCATAACATTCAGCAGGAGTATGATATACCAATTATAGTTGCTCTCTTCTATTGTCTCCATCTTCTACATGATCATACATTTTATCTAACCATAACATTCAGCAGGGAGTATGATATACCAATTATAGTTGCTTCTTTTCTATTGTCTCTCATCTTCTACATGATCATACATTTTATCTAACCATAACATTCAGCAGGGAGTATGATATACCAATTATAGTTGCTTCTTTTCTATTGTCTCTCATCTTCTACATGATCATACATTTTATCTAACCATAACATTCAGCAGGCAGTATGATATACCAGTTATAGTTGCTTCTTTCTATTGTCTCTCATCTTCTACATGATCATACAAGAATATAACAATGTTTAGAGGTAGGTAGTTAATATGAAAAAACAATTTTTTTTTAGTATGGTGACTTGGTCCTCTTAAGTGAATAAAAATATGTACATGTTTCAAATAGTTTTGAAATGTTTGATTGGCTTCTAACATTGTGCTGGAGAGTTTTACACTATGTTTGCTATCTTAGTTGTTAGACGATCTACGAAGGAATTCACGTTCAGGGGTGTCTGTGGAGACTTGCAGAAAAATTGTCCTGGCAGTCTGGGTGTGGTGCCAAATACCACCTCAGCAGATGAACATTGGATGACCTCCTTTACTGCAGTACATAGTCCCAGGAGTACCAAGGGTAAGTTTTCCAGCCAATTTGATTGGTTTAACATTGCTCTCAAGACTGACTTCAGACTACAGTGAAATCTTTCCACCAAGCTATTGGATTCAGGGTGATAGGTGGTCGTGCAGATTCGTTTAAATTTTTCTTTCTCCTCTTTTTTTTTTAAGAATTTCTATCGAAGTATTTCCGAAGGAATTTGAAGACAACAAAAAATAAATGTCTAGTACTTGTGGATGAGCAGATTCCCAGCCCTCACGAACGAAACAAGTCTGGATATGTTTGGCCTGTGCGAGGGGGGGGAGTGAGTGACCATGGAAATTGAACTCGTCACCTCTTCGTTGCTGAAATGCTGGTGAAATTCCACACGAGCAGTGCAGAGTGACCCAGATGTAAAATCTCGTCGTGAGGATTGACGTGTGCTGATGAATGTCGAACGTGCAATTCAAAGTAAGGAGCCTGGATGAAACAGCAATTGGGTATTTAATGATCTGCCCTCCAAGATCGGGAGAAAGTCTGTAGTAGCATTTTGGCTGTCGAAATGAGTGGAATAGAAAATCTATTTGGATAGTGCTAGTGCTCGGAGAGCAAAGCAATTACGTATGACGACTGCTGTGTGAAGGTGTCAGGAAATGAGTAACGTGCTCAGTTGGTAGAGACTGTGCTGACGACAAAAGGAAGTACATTTCGTTTGCTAAAGTACTTATGGTAAATTCACAAAAGAAATTTGTTCAGTCGGGAGTTACCAAATTATTGTGTTAGTTTAGCATTTAATTCTAAGGCTAACAGCAACAAATAAATAAATTAATACTTCATTTAATTCTAACAATTTATTAGTGAGAATATGAAACAATGAATAACAATACAAAGTCCTTCCTGTGTATAAAGTTGAGTTTAAGGGACTTTCCGGCATACAATGAATAACAATACAAAGTCCTTCCTGTGTATAAAGTTGAGTTTAAGGACTTTCCGGCATACTGAAGAAGAATCTGGTATCTTAGGGTTGTCTCTCTTTTGAAGTCCTGCCTCGGAGAACTGCTTGCAGAATTTGTCAGGATTTGGATTTTGCGCAAAGACTTCTGGGCTCATCATGTGATTGGTATATCCAATCACAGAGAGTCTCTCCCTCACTCACTCTGTACACAGGTATAACCCGTCGGTCGCTACTGAGCTAAAGGGCTCACAGAATCTCCGAAATTGGCTGTCAAGATCGGATTTTCTGCATCAACCAAGGATTGCAGGGTCTCTATAATTGCCGAAAGTCTAGCCGAATGCCCACGTTGTGCTAAGATCTCAAATGACTAGAAATCTGCTATAGAAACTGATTTCCAAGGTTGACGGCGGCCTAGTGGTCACATAAAAACAACGACTCTTTTTCTTCAAACTTAACAAAATTTTCAAACAACAAAACTTTCAAACAACAAAAGAATACAAACAATTACATCTCAAGACTTGTGGGAGTGATGGACCCATAATTAATAACTTCTGGTCTTCTGCAAAGTATTGTGCAAAACAGTTTGTAAGTTGACTAAGTTTTCAAATGGTCTTAGATGAAGTCAGTTTCTCTCGGCTCTCAGTATTGCGTTAATCTTCTCAGCTAGTCCGGTCAGCTTATGTGATCCTCAAGCAATCACAACGTCCTCTCCCAAGCCTGGTGTGGCTTCATCTGCCCCTCAAGCCAAAAACGTCTGAGTTAAATAATATTTCAATCGGAACAATTTTATTTCCGGCCGGCATGAAGATATTTCTAACTCTCTGCACATCCCACTTTGGCAGGGTAACCGCCCTTCCCTAGTTCCAACCAGCCAATCGAATTCACTTCTGCCAAATCGATAGGGGCTTCAATCTTCCGGCTACTTGAGTGTTTTTTTTTTAAATACATTTGACTTTAATTTCGATTTTCAACAAGAGTTTATCTCCTCTCTGAAGTGGGAAGGAAAAACAATAAAAAGATTCTCTTCCAGACAATCATGGTCAATCTCCTCTGAGCGACATCAGTCTGGCTACTTCAAAGGACCGTCTCGCATATCAGAGGATAACTACCGCTGACTAATCCAAGTGCTATCTCTTCCGGCTAATTGAGTGGATTCCCCCTATGGGTCTTCTGACCTACTTGAGATTCCACCCCTGATACGGGCATCTCAATCGCGGCCTTATAATTCTGACCCAAACGATCGGAAGATTTTAACTTCCGATTTTTTTCTTTCTTTCTTTTTCTATTTTCAAAATCTGAATCAGGTCACACAGGAATTATCATTTTACTGACCCAACAAGGTCAATTGAATCAAAGAAAATATTGTTTTTGTTGTTTTAACAACGAAAAGAGAAAACTCACTACAAAAATTATTTTTTGAGTTTTGAGAATGAATTTAGCCCCCACCTACAGAAAAGAATTTACCAAAAATTAGGGAATTATCGGATTTTGATGAAATTTTCAGTGTTTATTAAAGAATGATCTTTATAATGCATTATTTATTTTATTTCAATACGTTCTCATCTTTTTCAGGTCACTTAATTTTTTACCCCCCTTATGTTTGGGGCGTAACATTTTTGCGAGTTGACCATTTTTTGTTCTAATTACAGTATAAATAATGAGATAAAAGACCGAAGTCATCAATAGAAAAAAACAAACATTTTTACGGTGGTTTTTCTGAGAAAATAAGTACTGAAAATCGGAAAATAAAATGTAAAAAAATATAAATAAAAATTTCTTTGGAGATTTCTTTTTTACTCATTTCGATAATTATTTAATTGGCTATTATCTTATAAAAGAAAAAAATTATACATCGATTTTTTTCTGCTTACAAGGAGGGGGGGGGGCTACATTTTCAATAGAGTTTTTCTTCAAAACTTATTACTTTTTGCACCTAAAATAAGGTTTGCATTAAATAGATATTTATTTCTAGAATCTAAAAATATAACATTTTAAACTTAACATCAGGCAGTTCATATTTTAAATGAATTTTATATATTCATTTTTTATAGCAAAAATACTTAATTAAAGTTTTGAAATAAAATAACTAATGCATTATGAAATTCATTAATTGATAAATATATATTGAAAATTTTATTAAAATCGGATAATTCCCTGATTTTTGGTAATTTTTTTTGCAATCACGAATGTTAAATTAAATTTGTAAACAAGCCATTACAAGCCATTTTAAACCAGCGTCTCAGACCGGAAGCGATAAAAAATGACCCAAAAAATCGTTTTAATGTTTAAAAAAAAATTGTATATGTAATGATATTTTTCTTTTTTAATGATGCTCATTATGTTACAACTTATCGTTTTAGACAAAAGTTTGACCTTAAATAATCGATTTAATTAATTTTATTCGTTTTTAAACAAAAATCTGTCGCAAGCAGACGATCTTTGGGCCATCCTAGTTCAAGAAGAATGTCCGATATTTGGTGATAGTCTGTTGTGGTGTGAGTAGCAATATCTGCAGCGCTTGGTGCTTGTTGATCGAGTCAGTTGTAGTGGAGGTGGTGATGGATGCAGAAGTCCCATGATAGTAGTCAGAAGTTGGTTAATGTGGGCAAAAGGTCTGATGTTTTAGTAGTCGTAGTCGATAACGAGTTGGTAGTCAGGATTTCTGATGATAGTCGCCGCCAGTTTTGGAAATTGATGATATAGGTTTTGTAGTCGTCCGCCACCTTAAGACTGCCGGTCGGTCAGGGTCATGACGTTACGGGTAGGTGAGAGATATAGGTTAGCTGACTTGCAGTGTATACTTTCATGTCGTTCGGCTTCCTTTGCGATGTTGTGATGTTCTGTCACCCAGATATCTCTGGCGTGGTCTTCACAACCGACTCTTAAATAGTTTATGGTCAGTGGAATTTGGATCAACTCAAACATTTTTTTATTTTGCCGGAATGTTTTAGATTGGACGAAAATGCGAATTCTGGTTTTATTTATTTTTCAAGATTACCTTATGCGTCGATACACCTGCGCAAAGATGAGTTTGTTCATTTGATTTTACACCTCGGCCTGTTCACACTCGGTTGGCATTCTTTTTATTGTGGTGTGTGGGTGACTTGAATTTAGTGACTTTTGTGAATCGGGAGTATCTATATTTGTGTATATAACATTACTGAGAAGCATCTCTTCTCTTGTATAAAAACAAAACAAATATGTCAGTTTTGCTCTTTCCGTATGATTCTAAGGATCAACATTACTATTCAACAATAAAATTACAAATTCTTTTAAAAATATTAATCGAGCTCGGATCGTACCAATGTTTAGTTCACCTGAATTCTAAAATTCATATTTTTAAATATCCGTGAAAAATTCGATTTTTTGACGCAGAAAAAAAGAAATATTTAATTTATTTCACGCAGAAAAAAAATATTTAAGATTGAAAATCTCTTAAAGATTAATTTCTTAAAAAAAATTGTTTTTGATAATATAATAGAATATAGTACATACCAATTAAAAAGTTTTTAAAAAAGTTTTCAAATATTAATATTATGGTTTTTTTTTTTTCATTTTTTATTTCCAATTTCATTAATTTTTCCTAAAAAAACTACTGCGTTGTATGTTATACAATTTTTATATAGTTATTCAGACTCTTATCTTTATAGAAAAAAAGTAAAAAAGTTTTCTGACGTGTCATTATTTTTATCTCATAAAATAAAATGGTGGTGGTGGTGGGATGGACCTCGTAAAAAAATATTTCACCTAATATATTTTAGGAAGAAACTATTTCAGATAATATATTAATATTTTGAAGGCCAATACAATGCGTATGAAAAATAAAAACAAAAAGATGTTATTTTTGTCTTATCGATTTCGAAGCATAAACTTCATCATCAGAGTTTCGTATCAGAAATGGACGTGTTTGTAGGTATAGGCAAAAAAAAATCGGATACTACGAGTTTTCAAAGCGAATTAAGAATAATTAAATCTATTATTTAAGGTTAAACTTTGTCTAAATCGATAAGTAGTAGCATAATAACCATCATTAAAAAAAGAAAAATATAATTACATATGCAGTTTATTTTTAAAAGATTTAAAACTATTTGTTTTGGACAATTTCGACGCGACCCGCCATTTTGGCTGTTTTTCAATTGTTTTCGGTGCTTGTTTATAATTTTACTGTAAAATTTGGGATGGAAAAAAAAAGTTACCAAAAATCAGGTAATTATCCGATTTTAATGAAATTTTCAGTATTGATTTAACAATTAATGAATTTTATAATGCATCAGTTATTTTATTTCAAAACTTTAATTTAGTATTTTTGCTATGAAAAATTAATATATAAAATTCATTTAAAATATGAAAATCCTGATGTTCATTTTAAAATGTTATATTTTTAGATTCTAAAAATAAATATCTACTTAATGCAAACCTTATTTTAGGCGCCAAAAGTAATAAGTTTTGAAGAAAAACTCTATTGAGAATGTACCCCCTCCCCTTTTTAAGCAGAAAAAACATCGATGTATAATTTTTTCTTTTATAAAATAATAGCCAATTAAATAATTATCGAAATGAATAAAAATGAAATCTCCAAAAAATTAATTATTTATTATTTGTTTACATTTTACTTTTCAATTTTCGGTACTTATTTTCTCATAGAAAAGCCACTGTAAAAAATTTTTTTTGTTTCATAACTTCGGTCTTTTATCTCACTATTTATACTGTAATTAGTATCGAAAATGATCAACTTGCAAAACATTTTACGCCCCCAACATAAGGGGGGTCAAAATTAAGTGACCTGGAAAAAAATGAGAAAGTTTTGAAATAAAATAAATAATGCATTATAAAGAGCATTCAATGATACATAAACACTGAAAATGTCATTAAAATCCGATATTTTCCTGATTTTTGGTAAATTATTTTGTGTAGGGGGTCTAAAGTCATTTTGTCAAAAACATTTTAGGTTCCGTTTGCCATTTTAGGCTCCGTTTGCCATTTTAGGCTCCGTATGTTTTTCTTTGTGTGGTTATAATTTCTCTTCTTATTTCCTTTTCCTCTCCTTATTTTTTCTCTTTCTTTTTCTCCTCCTTTATGAATGAAATGGGCAAATAACTGTAATTTCTTATTTCTCTTTTTTAAAAATATTTGTTGAGAACAAATGTATCTAATATTGTCTGTTTGTCATCCGGCCAATGTTCCAAGTTTGTTGCCATGTCAAAATTCAAAATAAGATAAATAAACAAAAACTATTTCAGATATATTTATATCCAAAGGTAAACATTTATGGAAATTTGCGTGAAAATCACACTATTAATTGATTTTTCATAGAATTTTTAAAAAAACCTCTTATCGTAACTTGTTTTTAGCAACGTTAAATTTCAGTTGATTTAACAGTGCAAAAATGAAAACATTGTTTTTCAATCATAATTTTCAATATTTCCAAAAGCTAAATTTTTTTTTTTAGAAATTATCAAGAGTTTGTTTAATGTTTCGTCTTTCGAATGTCGAAATTTTGTTTGGTCCGCAAAATTTGACGCCAGTAACAAAATAAAAAAAATAAAAAGTGTAAATAATATGCTGAGGAAAAAAGAATTAACAAAGTCTAAAAAACGAGACAAATTCTACTTATAAATTAACTATATTTATTCAAAATTTAAACTACTCTACGGTCTGCTGTGGGTTGCATAAATTTCCCCGTGCAGTATCCTTAACTATGAAAAAAAAACAAAAAAACATTTAAAAACATAAAACCAAACAAGACAAAATATTTACATACAAAATTACTTGCCGAGAGGCTAAAGTTCGTAATGCCCTTTTGTTTTTAGTGGGCCCTTATTTTGGTCAGTTGATGACAGAACTCTGAGTTTGTTACCTTCTCTCGTATATCTTCCTTCCTTCTCTCGTTTATCTTCCTTCCTTCTCTCCTTCTATGTTCTTCAATGCTTTCTTCTTTCCTTTCTTTTAACTTTCTTCCTTGTTCTTTCCTCGTTCAATTTTCCTTTGCTACTTCTTCAAATATTTCTGAACGTTCACGCCCAACAACCTTTTCTCACTATACCTTGTGTACTAGGACGGTCACGGCCCCCAAAATACTTCTTGCTCCTGGTTTCAACCAGTCAAAAAGACCCAGTGGTCTCAACGTTGATACGTTCACGTATCTCTTAACCCTTGGATTCGTTCACGAGCCCTAATCCTGTATTTTGAAGAAGAACCGTCGCTGTTCACAGCGGACAAACATAGAAGGAGGGGAGGGCTTCAGCCCAAGATAGACCTGTTCTCTCACCTCTGTTCACAGAGTGCCGGTCGTAATAAGTTCAAAGTTAGGGAATCCAGCCAGAGCCCTTCCTCGTCCCCTACAGAGACGTCATCTTCGACTAATCAGAGGCCTTTAAAAATTCACCCTACGAATACAAAAATAAAGGCACCATGGCCCAAAACAAAAATACACTTTATCCCCCGAGGTGGGGGGGCTACTGTTGCAGCCATTTCAAAGAAATTTCTCAAAAAAAAATTTCAAAACGAATTGAAAAAAAAATTCAAGAAAATATTTTTTCTACAAGTTTCATTGTGTTCAATAGGGGGGGGGGGATTTCACAGGGTAAAATTGGTAGTACCTATTGAGTATAGTAAAGACCACCAATTGATCAGTTTAGGCCATCTTGAATAAAACGGAAATAAATATTTCCGAACTTTGTTTTTCAAAAATCTCGTAAAAAACAATTAAAGATCGTACAGGGTTGTTACAAAGAAAAATAGTTAATTCAAAGATCAAATTATCCGATTGGGAAAAATTACATCGTTATCTTAAAAAATAAACAAACCTATCCGTATTACATGCGAAAGGGTAATTTTCAGGCCACAATTTAGACAGAAAAAAAAACAAAAACATATTACCCTCTTACGGTTATTCATCTAAGTACGGATGGGTGTAACGGACTAACTTTTTTAGCCAAAATTTTTCTATTAAAATGAATAAAATCTTTAAAAACTTCAATATTAAAATTTACTATTAAAATGAATAAAAACTTGAAAAAATTTAATCTTAAAATTTCGCAGTGAAATTGACGTTAAAAAATGTCTTCGGTTTTAGTATTAATTCTTAAAATCGAAAATAAAATGAAAATTTGAATATTTTTTCTAAGAGAAAAACTGATAAAATAATCAATTATATTATTTTAATTGGTTGTAAAAGTTAAATAAAATATTTTTTTACGCTAAGAAAAACAATCTTTGGTTACTGAGAAGCCTCTCGTCTCTTTTTATAAAAACAAAACAAATATGCCAGTTTTGCTCTTCCGTATATTCTAAGAATCATCCATTACTAATTTTTTTTAAAGAAATTAATTTTTAAGAGATTTTCAATCTTTTGTGTTCTTAAATATTTTTATTTTCTGCGTGAAATAAATTAAATATTTCTTTTTTTTCTGCGTCAAAAAATCGAATTTTTCACGGATATTTAAAAATATGAATTTTAGAATTCAGGTGAAGTAAACATTGGTCCGATCCGAGCTCGATTAATATTTTTAAAAGAATTTGTAATTTTTATTGTTGAATAGTAATGTGTGATCCTTAGAATATACGGAAGAGCATTGCTGACATTATAGAATACAATTCTATATTTTTAAATAGATACACGTATACATTTCTCTTCCCAAATTTAAGAAAAAGAAATTAAAATAAACATACAACACCATCCTTTTTCCAAACATATGGAAAAGTAATTAAATCAAACACACGAACAAAAATCCTTGTCCAAAGATTTAAGGAAAAGTGATTAAACCAATTGTTTACACAAAAATCAGAATCGATTGGCTGGGTTAGCATTGTTCACTACTACGTCCGTGCGTTTGCGCCAAAAAAAAATTAATTACTTTCCGATCCTATCTCCTAATTATAAATAACGAAGAAGAAATCAACAAAGAGACAGAACCCATTTCGCTATCAGAGAGGACAGGATTCATTCCGCTAGCAGACGACACAGACTTCACCTCACACTCAAACCGAACACAACCAAAAGATAAACAAACACATAGATCTCCTCTCGCTGGCCAAGAAGCAGGTGTTCGAACAAACGACTTCACTCCCTCAACACAATTACTACTACTACTACCAGTATTCTTACCACTTCGTTCTACCTACATCAAGAATCCGTTTCAACAGGTCAGATACACAAACTTATTTCTAATTCCTGTCCATACAAAACGAACTTTTCCAAACTAAACATACGAACTTTTTACATTTTACATTACACATATCAACTACACTATTCTTTTCAAACATTTACATAATTGTGAATACTTGCAAATTTATTCTCTGAATAAATTTATTTGTTATATTATAATTGTATGCATTTGTTTTATTATTTCTCCGTGTTTTCTGCCTAACTGTGTCATATATAATATTCGTCATTCCTAATATTACTGAACACGTTCTCATAATCCTCTACAACATATTTGTTTTACAAAGAGACGAGACCCTTCTAAATAACCGAAGTTTGTTCCTGTCAGGTTGACAGTGTTAGCGTGAAAAAATTATTTTATTTAACTTTTTTCAATAATTAAAATAAAAAGTAAGTATAATAGATTATTTTATCAGTTTTTCTCTGAGAAAAAATATTCAAATTTTCATTTCATTTTCGATTATGCACAAGACAAAAATTTAAATTAGAGCTATCCATACTTTTACTGGTTAATTGTAAAAGGGAAATAATTTGTAACTTTTCTGTCTATATTACGGTCTGAAAATTACCCTTTCGCATGTAATACGGGCAGGTTTGTTTATTTTTTAATATAACGATGTAATTTTTCCCAATCGGATAATTTGATCTTTGAATTAACTATTTTTCTTTGTAACAACCCTGTACGATAGGTACCACCAATTTGACCCTGTGCAATTTACCCCCCCTACATTTAACACAATGAAACTTGCAGAAAAATTAATATTTTCTTGAAAATTTTTTCCATTCGAAAGAAAAAACATTAAATAAACTCCTGATGATTTTTTTAATTTTTTATCAGCATAGGAAAATAATGAAAATTATGATTGAAAAACAATGTTTTCATTTTTGCACTGTTAAATCAACTGAAATTTAACGTAGCTAAAAACAAGTTACGATAAGAGGATTTTTAAAAAATTCTATGAAAAATCAATTAATGGTTCGATTTTCACGAAAATTTCTATAAATGTTTACCATTGGATGTAAATACATCTGAAATAGTTTTTTTCTAAAATATATTAGGGGAAATATTTTTTTACGATGTCTATCCCCCCCTATTTTATTTTATGAGATAAAAAAAAAATGATGTGGAAAAAAATTTGGTACTTTTTTTCTATAAAGATAAGAGTCTGAATAACTATATCAATGAAATTGTATAACGTACCGAATTATAGTTTTTTTAGGAAAAAATAATGAAATCGGAAATAAAAAGTGCAAAAAAAAATGTCATAATATTAATATTTGAAAACTTTTTTTTTCTTATGTAATTGGTATGTACTATATTCTATTAAATTGTCAAAAAAAAAATTTTTTTTTAAGAAATTAATTTTTACGAGATTTTCAATCTTTTGTGTGATTAAATATTTTTTATTTTCTGCGTGAAATAAATTAAATTTTTTTTTTTTCCTGTGGAAAAAAATCAAAATTTTTACGGATATTTAAAAACATGAATTTTAGAATTCAGGTGAACTAAAAGTTGGTCCGATCCGTGCTCGATTAATATTTTTAAAAGAATTTGTAATTTTTATTGTTGAATAGTAATGTGTGATTCTTAGAATGTACGGAAGAGCAAAACTGACATATGACGAGACGCTTCTCGGTAACTAAAGTTTGTTTTTCTGAGCGTAAAAAATATTTTATTTAACTTTTACGACCAATTAGAATAAAAATAATATATTGAATGATTGTTTTATCAGTTTTTCTCTTAGAAAAAATATTCAAATTTTCATTTTATTTTCGATTTTAAGAATTAATACTAAAACCGAAGACATTTTTTAACGTCAATTTCACTGCGAAATTTTAAGATTAAAGTTTTTCAAGTTTTTATTCATAGTAAATTGTAATATTAAAGTTTTAAAGATTTTATTCATTTTAAATTGTAATATTAAAGTTTTTAAAGATTTTATTCATTTTAATAAAAAACATTTGGCTAAAAAAGTTTGTCCGTTACACCCATCCGTACTTAGATGCATAACTGTAAGAGGGTAATAATATGTATTTCTTTCTCTCTAAATCGCGGCCTGAAAATTACCCTTTCGCACGTAATATGGATAGGTTTGTTTATTTTTTAAGATAACGATGTAATTTTTCCCAATCGGATAATTTGATCTTTGAATTAACTATTTTTCTTTGTAACAACCGTGTACGATCTTTTTTTAACGAGATTTTTGATAAACAAAGTTCGGAAATATCTATTTCCGTTTTAATCAAGATGACCTAAACGGTCTGATGGTACCTACTGTACGATCTTTTTTTTACGAGATTTTTGAAAAACAAAGTTCGGAAATATTTATTTCCGTTTTATTCAAGATGGCCTAAACTGATTGGTGGTACCTATTGTACATTCATACAATTTCATTAATATAGGTATTCAGACTCTTATATTTATAGAAAAAAAGTAAAAAAGTTTTCTGACGCGTCATTTTTTATCGCATAATATTTTTTTACGAGGTCTATCACAGACCTCGTAAAAAAATATTTCCCCTAATATATTTTAGAAAAAAAGTATTTCAGTTTCTCGTGAAAATCAGATAATTAATTGATTTTTCATAGAATTTAAATAAAAAAAAAACTCTTATCGTAACTTGTTTTTAGCTACGTTAAATTTCAGTTGATTTAACAGTGCAAAAATGAAAACAATGTTTTTCAATCATAATTTTCATTATTTCCGTAAGCTGAAAAAAAATTTTTTTTTAATATTCAGGAGTTTGTTTACTGTTTTTTCTTTTGAATGGAAAAAAAAATTTCAAGAGAATATTAACTTTTCTTCAAGTTTCATAGTGTTAAATATAGGGTGGGGGGCAAATTTCACAGGGTAAAGTTGGTGGTAGTAGTGAACCTTAATAGAAACTCTCCTGCGTCAGGAGACAAAAAATTAGGGACAACCTCATATAGCCGGATGAGAAATTCACCCAGTTTGAGTGAAACCACAAAGAAGTTAATAATCTCTCGGCCTGTCATCCCAGCATCCAAAGGAAAGCTAAGAAACCTTGTCAAGTGACAAAGAACTCTTGTTAATGTAAGTAGGTTTTTGTATAATGTAAATATATTGTTTAGTTCGTTACAGGAAATAATAAAAATCTATAAAAAAAACAACAAAAACAAACATATATTTGTGTACCACGTATCTTTGTTATAGTACGATAAATATATTAGTACCCCGTTTATCCTATTGAGGTGGGGTTGTTTCTAGGTATGGAGCTGTCGTATAACGACTAACTGCAACTGTAATAACAAAACAGGAGAAATTAAAAAATATTTTGTTTTAGTAATTAATTTTAACGTTTCCTCTTGTAATTTCTTAATGAATATACTCTTCTAGTTATTCAAAAAAAATGATAGGTTTTTTAAGGGGACATTTTAAAGTGAAAAGTAATTTCAACTAAAAAAGCATTTAATTAAAAAATAATTTCAATTTCGTCTTTTTCTTTTATTCATGAAAATGGAGGGAAAATTTGAAGTGAAACAAATTGGATTAAATTGTTAAATAAATAGTTGTTAAACTAAACAATATACAAAATAACATCTTAATAAATGAAAAAAAAAATTTTTTCAAAATAAATTAGTAGATAGATCAAATCTTTAAAATAAATAAACTTTTCTTAATTATTGAAAAAAAACTAAGTTGATGATTATTTCCCTTTAATTTCTCTAGACTTTGAGAAGATTTGAGATATATTTTGTTGGTTTTTTTAAATATTTACATGATTTGTATTAGTATTTCATTTTTAATTGTTTATACTCGTGTTCGTAGCTGTAAAATATGTGTGTGATAGCAAGACCATCTGATATCAGAAGGCCTGTTCATTGGATGTGTGATGTCAAAAAAGTAGGCCAACTTCGAGCCTTCGAAATAGATACCATTGTCTCGTAAAGACAGTAAATAAACAAAAAGCGTTACGTTTCATTAAAATTTAATAACTGAAATTCGTTCATAATTTTATTTATTTCAAATTTGAAAACAATTTTTTATAAATTATAACAAACATTGTTTTGATTTGCATGTTTTTTATTTTATTTAAAATAAAAACCCTGTAAAGGCAGTGTTGAGGTACATAAAAAAACACATACTCTTACATTAAACTTTAATAACTGAAATTCGTTCATAATATTATTTTTTTTAAATTGAAAACAATCTTTTATAAATGATGAGCAGCATTGTTTTGATTTGCATGTTTTTTATTTTAATTTAAAAAAACCCAACTGTAAACTGAATTATGAATAAATGAACAATCAATTATTAGATAAACAGACAAAAAATTACAAGTAAGATTAACTAACTCGGAGAGCTATTTGGAGGAAAATGACTTGTTTCTTTTTAATAGGAGTGGTTACCATGAAAACCAAACTGTTTGGAATAAATCAATTTGTTTTTTACTAGATACGAATAAATTCTGGAATAAATAAGTTTTTCATAGATTTTACTATACACTGATAGGAGAGATATGGGTCGATAGTTGAGATAATTTAATTTACTCTCTTTCTTATGAATGGGAGTGACTTTAGCAATCTTTAATAAATCGGGAAAAACTCCTGTCACAAAGGAAAGATTAACTAACTCGGAGAGCCATCTGGAGAAAAATGACTTGCTTCTTTTAATAGAAAAACTGGAATACTGTTAGTGCCAGTTGATTTAGTATCATCTAATGCCTTAATAATCTTTGCCACTTCACCAGGTAAAGTAGGAAAAAAGAAAAAATGAGCAACCATCAGGATTAATGAAGGGCTTACCATTGTCATTGCATTTATTTAAATAGGAGTTATAATTGCCATCCGCCCTGTCGGCTGGGGCGTTAGAATGCACCTCTGCAGAGGGGTAAGACTCCCCCAATGGGGCCACCTGTTGGCTGTGGGTGGCGACCCATGATGCTTAAGGATAGAGCCCAGGTGGATGAGCAGTTCATGACATGCAATACTCCACTTTGGCCCTATCTTGGGCTAGACGGGCAGTCGGAGAGGCCCCCTCCAATCAATCAGCTGGTCACGTCCAGCCCTAGCTCCTATATGATTTTCCCAACCCTATTGCCCTTATGGCAAGCCCCAATCCCTTTTTATCATATGGGTGCTAGAAGGTGGTGGCTGCGGATCTACATGTCCTGGGAATGACATTAGACTCTATCTGATGGTGAGGTTCCAGTTTTGGAGGTTTGGGGAATGTGGAGCACCCCATTCATCACCATTGCTCCCTGGTCCACTCTAACTCGGAGTGGTAGTACCTGTTAGGGTCCCATCTATGGGTTAAATAGAAAAATGTATTCATATGAAAATCGTATTATCCATTAAGAATTGATTTATTTCAAAACTTTATCGGCATTAAATGACCCACTGAGGTTGATATGCTGTAAAACAAAACAAACAAACAAACAATAATTGACATGTTGGAAAGGGATTTTTTTCTGGACTTTTGTTCCCACACTAGAAAAATGTTCATTAAAAATATTAGCAAGTTTTTTTGAGTCATTGATAACATTATTATTATTATTATTATTATTATTATTATATACTATCGATTAGTTTAATGCTGGCCTTCTTTGTTGTTTTGACATTGACAAGTGATTGGATATTTTTCCAGATTTCAGATGACTTATTTTTGTTTTTCTCAAATTGAGATGTAAAATTCTTCTTTTTTTTTTTTTTTTACTTTCCCGCTTTTCTTTCGTAATTTTATTACGTAGAGCTTTGTACTCTTTTTGTAACGTTACAATTATGATCAGATCATTTTCCTTACAATTCCATTTCTTGACTAAAATACTTTATCATATTATGTATTTGCATAATTGGAGAAATTGAAATAGAAAACTAGTTTTGTTCAACTCCATCCAAATTTTTTAAAAATTTGGTGTGACTCTGAATTCTCTCCACCTTGTTAGCAGATCTCAGAATACATCAGATGTTTACCCTGCAGAGAAGTAAGACCTTCTACCCAAAAGAGTGTCCTGGGTATGAAACTAAACTGCAGATCTCAGAATACATCAGATGTTTCCGCTGCAGAGAAGTAAGACCTTCTACCCAAAAGAGTGTCCTGGGTATGAAACTAAACTGCAGATCTCAGAATACATCAGATGTTTCCCCTGCAGAGAAGTAAGACCTTCTACCCAAAAGAGTGTCCTGGCTATGAAACTAAACTGCAGATCTCAGAATACATCAGATGTTTCCCCTGCAGAGAAGTAAGACCTTCTACCCAAAAGAGTGTCCTGTGTAGGAAACTAAACTGCAGATCTCTGAATACATCAGATGTTTACCCTGCAGAGAAGTAAGACCTTCTACCAGAAAGAGTGTCCTGGGTATGAAACTAAACTGCAGATCTCAGAATACATCAGATGTTTACCCTGCAGAGAAGTAAGACCTTCTACCCAAAAGAGTGTCCTGTGTATGAAACTAAACTGCAGATCTCAGAATACATCAGATGTTTCCCCTGCAGAGAAGTAAGACCTTCTACCCTAAGAGTGTCCTGGTAGGAAACTAAACTGCAGATCTCAGAATACATCAGATGTTTCCCTGCAGAGAAGTAAGACCTTCTACCCAAAAGAGTGTCCTGGGTATGAAATAAAACTGCAGATCTCAGAATACATCAGATGTTTCCCCTGCAGAGAAGTAAGACCTTCTACCCAAAAGAGTGTCCTGGGTATGAAATTAAACTGCAGATCTCAGAATACATCAGATGTTTCCCTGCAGAGAAGTAAGACCTTCTACCCAAAAGAGTGTCCTGGGTATGAAACTAAACTGCAGATCTCAGAATACATCAGATGTTTCCCCTGCAGAGAAGTAAGACCTTCTACCCAAAAGAGTGTCCTGGGTATGAACTAAACTGCAGATCTCAGAATACATCGAGGTTTCCCTGCAGAGAAGTAAGACCTTCTACCCAAGAGTGTCCTGTGTAGGAAACTAAACTGCAGATCTCAGAATACATCAGATGTTTACCCCTGCAGAGAAGTAAGACCTTCTACCCAAAAAGTGTCCTGGGTATGAAATTAAACGCAGATCTCTGAATACATAAGATGTTTACCCGCGAGAAGTAAGACCTTCTACCCAAAAGAGTGTCCTGGGTATGAAATAAACTGCAGATCTCAGAATCATCAGATGTTTCCCCTGCAGAGAAGTAAGACCTTCTACCCAAAAGAGTGTCCTGGTATGAAATTAAACTGCCGATCTCAGAATACATCAGATGTTTCCCCTGCAGAGAAGTAAGACCTTCTACCCAAAAAGAGTGTCCTGGGTATGAAACTAAACTGCAGATCTCAGAATACATCAGATGTTTACCCTGCAGAGAAGTAAGACCTTCTACCCAAGAGTGTCCTGTGTAGGAAACTAAACTGCAGATTCAGAATACATCAGATGTTTCCCTGCAGAGAAGTAAGACCTTCTACCCAAGAGTGTCCTGGTAGGAAACTAAACTGCAGATCTCAGAATACATCAGATGTTTACCCTGCAGAGAAGTAAGACTTCTACCCAAAAGAGTGTCTGGGTATGAAACTAAACTGCAGATCTCAGAATACATCAGTGTTTACCCTGCAGAGAAGTAAAACCTTCTACCCAAGAGTGTCCTGGTAGGAAACTAAACTGCAGATCTCAGAATACATCAGATGTTTACCCTGCAGAGAAGTAAGACCTTCTACCCAAGAGTGTCCTGTG
The DNA here is from genome assembly GCA_023376005.1 of Doryteuthis pealeii. Classification (NCBI taxonomy): domain Eukaryota; kingdom Metazoa; phylum Mollusca; class Cephalopoda; order Myopsida; family Loliginidae; genus Doryteuthis; species Doryteuthis pealeii. The sequence goes on from CM042151.1 coordinate 85,746,707, forward strand.
TAGGAAACTAAACTGCAGATCTCAGAATACATCAGATGTTTACCCTGCAGAGAAGTAAGACCTTCTACCCAAAAGAGTGTCCTGTGTATGAAACTAAACTGCAGATCTCAGAATACATCAGATGTTTACCCTGCAGAGAAGTAAGACCTTCTACCCAAAAGAGTGTCCTGGGTATGAAACTAAACTCCAGATCTCAAATACATAGATGTTTACCCTGCAGAGAAGTAAGACCTTCTACCCAAAAGAGTGTCCTGGGTATGAAACTAAACTGCAGATCTCAGAATACATCAGATGTTTACCCTGCAGAGAAGTAAGACCTTCTACAAAAGAGTGTCCTGTGTAGGAAACTAAACTGCAGATCTCAGAATACATCAGATGTTTACCCTGCAGAGAAGTAAGACCTTCTACCCAAAAGAGTGTCCTGGTATGAAACTAAACTGCAGATCTCAGAATACATCAGATGTTTACCCTGCAGAGAAGTAAGACCTTCTACCAAAGAGTGTCCTGGTAGGAAACTAAACTGCAGATCTGAATACATAAGATGTTTCCCCTGCAGAGAAGTAAGACCTTCTACCCAAAAGAGTGTCCTGGTATGAAACAAAACTGCAGATCTCAGAATGCATCAGATGTTTCCCCTCAGAGAAGTAAGACCTTCTACCCAAAAGAGTGTCCTGGTAGGAAACTAAACTGCAGATCTCAGAATACATAAGATGTTTACCCTGCAGAGAAGTAAGACCTTCTACCCAAAAGAGTGTCCTGTGTAGGAAACTAAACTGCAGATCTCTGAATACATAAGATGTTTCCCCTGCAGAGAAGTAAGACCTTCTACCCAAAAGAGTGTCCTGGGTAGGAAACTAAACTGCAGATCTCGAATACATCAGATGTTTACCCTGCAGAGAAGTAAGACCTTCTACCCAAAAGAGTGTCCTGGTAGGAAACTAAACTGCAGATCTCAGAATACATCAGATGTTTACCCTGCAGAGAAGTAAGACTTCTACCCAAAAGAGTGTCCTGGGTATGAAATTAAACTGCAGATCTCGAATACATAAGATGTTTACTGCAGAAGTAAGACCTTCTACCCAAAAGAGTGTCCTGGGTATGAAATAAACTGCAGATCTCAGAATACATCAGATGTTTCCCCTGCAGAGAAGTAAGACCTTCTACCCAAAAAGAGTGTCCTGGGTATGAAACTAAACTGCAGATCTCAGAATACATAAGATGT
>CM042151.1:85747938-85825930 GCA_023376005.1 Doryteuthis pealeii
CAATGTTTCCCCTGCAGAGAATAAGACCCTACCCAAAAGAGTGTCCTGGGTATGAAACTAAACTGCAGATCTCAGAATACATCAAGATTTCCCTGCAGAGAAGTAAGACCTTCTACCCAAAGAGTGTCCTGGGTATGAAACTAAACTGCAGATCTAGAATACATAGATGTTTACCCTGCAGAGAAGTAAGACCTTCTACCCAAAAGAGTGTCCTGGTATGAAATAAACTGCAGATCTCTGAATACATAGATGTTTACCCTGCGAGAAGTAAGACCTTCTACCCAAAGAGTGTCCTGGGTATGAAATTAAACTGCAGATCTCAGAATCATCAGATGTTTCCCCTGCAGAGAAGTAAGACCTTCTACCCAAAAGAGTGTCCTGGGTATGAAATAAACTGCAGATCTCAGAATACATCAGATGTTTCCCTGCAGAGAAGTAAGACCTTCTACCCAAAAGAGTGTCCTGTGTATGAAACTAAACTGCAGATTCAGAATACATCAGATGTTTACCCTGCAGAGAAGTAAGACCTTCTACCAAAAGAGTGTCCTGTGTAGGAAACTAAACTGCAGATCTCAGAATACATCAGATGTTTCCCTGCAGAGAAGTAAGACCTTCTACCCAAAAGAGTGTCCTGGGTATGAAACTAAACTGCAGATCTCAGAATACATCAGATGTTTCCCTGCAGAGAAGTAAGACTTCTACCCAAAAGAGTGTCCTGGGTATGAAACTAAACTGCAGATCTCAGAATACATCAGATGTTTCCCTGCAGAGAAGTAAGACCTTCTACCCAAAAGAGTGTCCTGGGTATGAAACTAAACTGCAGATCTCAGAATACATCAGATGTTTACCCTGCAGAGAAGTAAGACCTTCTACCAAAAGAGTGTCCTGTGTAGAAACTAAACTGCAGATCTCAGAATACATCAGATGTTTACCCTGCAGAGAAGTAAGACTTCTACCCAAAAGAGTGTCCTGGGTATGAAATAAACTGCAGATCTCTGAAATACATAGATGTTTACTGCGAGAAGTAAGACCTTCTACCAAAAGAATGTCCTGGGTATGAAATTAAACTGCAGATCTCAGAATGCATCAGATGTTCCCCTGCAGAGAAGTAAGACCTTCTACCCAAAAGAGTGTCCTGGGTATGAAATAAACTGCAGATCTCAGAATACATCAGATGTTTCCCCTGCAGAGAAGTAAGACCTTCTACCCAAAAGAGTGTCCGGGTATGAAACTAAACTGCAGATCTCAGAATACATCAGATGTTTCCCCTCAGAGAAGTAAGACCTTCTACCCAAAAGAGTGTCCTGTGTAGGAACATAAACTGCAATCTCAGAATACATCAGATGTTTCCCCTGCAGAGAAGTAAGACCTTCTACCCAAAAGAGTGTCCGTGTATGAAATAAACTGCCGATCTCTGAAATACATAGATGTTCCCTGCAGAGAAGTAAGACCTCTACCCAAAAGAGTGTTCCTGGGTATGAAACTAAACTCAGATCTCAGAATACATCAGATGTTTACCCTGCAGAGAAGTAAGACCTTCTACCCAAAAGAGTGTCCTGGGTATGAAATAAACTGCCGATCTCGAATACATAGATGTTTCCCTGCAGAGAAGTAAGACCTCTACCCAAAAGAGTGCCTGGTATAAAACTAAACTGCAGATCTCAGAATACATCAGATGTTTCCCCTGCAGAGAAGTAAGACCTTCTACCCAAAAGAGTGTCCTGGTATGAAACTAAACTGCAGATCTCAGAATACATCAGATGTTTCCCTGCAGAGAAGTAAGACCTTCTACCCAAAAGAGTGTCCTGTGTAGAAACTAAACTGCAGATCTCAGAATACATCAGATGTTTACCCTGCAGAGAAGTAAGACCTTCACCCAAAAGAGTGTCCTGGGTATGAAACTAAACTGCAGATAGAAGTAAGACCTTCTACCCAAAAGAGTGTCCTGTGTAGGAAACTAAACTGCAGATCTCAGAATACATCAGATGTTTACCCTGCAGAGAAGTAAGACCTTCTACCCTAAGAGTGTCCTGTGTAGGAAACTAAACTGCAGATCTCAGAATACATCAGATGTTTACCCTGCAGAGAAGTAAGACCTTCTACCCAAAAGAGTGTCCTGGGTATGAAACTAAACTGCAGATCTCAGAATACATCAGATGTTTACTGCGAGAAGTAAGACCTTCTACCCAAAAGAGTGTCCTGGGTATGAAATTAAACTGCAGATCTCAGAATACATCAGATGTTTCCCCGCAGAGAAGTAAGACCTTCTACCCAAAAAGTGTCCTGGTATGAAACTAAACTGCAGATCTCAGAATACATAAGATGTTCCCTACAGAGAAGTAAGACCTTCTACCCAAAAGAGTGTCCTGTGTAGGAAACTAAACTGCAGATCTCAGAATACATCAGATGTTTCCCCTGCAGAGAAGTAAGACCTTCTACCCAAAAGAGTGTCCTGGGTATGAAATAAACTCAGATCTCGAATACATAAGATGTTTCCCCTGCAGAGAAGTAAGACCTCTACCCAAAAGAGTGTCCTGTGTAGAAACTAAACTGCAGATCTCAGAATACATAGATGTTTACCCTGCAGAGAAGTAAGACCTTCTACCCAAAAGAGTGTCCGTGTTAGGAAACTAAACTGCAGATCTCAGAATACATAAGATGTTTACCCTGCAGAGAAGTAAGACCTTCTACCCAAAAGAGTGTCCTGGTAGAAACTAAACTGCAGATCTCGAATACATAAGATGTTTCCCTGCAGAGAAGTAAGACCTTCTACCCAAAAGAGTGTCCTGGGTATGAAACTAAACTGCAGATCTCAGAATCATCAGATGTTTCCCCTGCAGAGAAGTAAGACCTTCTACCAAAAGAGTGTTCCTGGTATGAAACTAAACTGCAGATCTCAGAATACATCAGATGTTTACCCGCAGAGAAGTAAGACCTTCTACCCAAGATGTGTCCTGTGTAGGAAACTAAACTGCAGATCTCAGAAAACATCAGATGTTTACCCTGCAGAGAAGTAAGACCTTCTACCCAAAAGAGTGTCCTGGGTATGAAACTAAACTGCAGATCTCAGAATACATCAGATGTTTACCCTGCAGAGAAGTAAGACCTTCTACCCAAAAGAGTGTCCTGGTATGAAACTAAACTGCAGATCTCAGAATACATCAGATGTTCCCTGCAGAGAATAAGACCTTCTACCCAAAAGAGTGTCCTGGGTATGAAACTAAACTGCAGATCTCAGAATACATCAGATGTTTCCCCTGCAGAGAAGTAAGACCTTCTACCCAAAAGAGTGTCCTGGGTATAAACTAAACTGCAGATCTCAGAATCATCAGATGTTCCCCTGCAGAGAAGTAAGACCTTCTACCCAAAAGAGTGTCCTGGGTATGAAACTAAACTGCAGATCTCAGAATACATCAGATGTTTCCCTGCAGAGAATAAGACCTTCTACCCAAAAGAGTGTCCTGGGTATGAAACTAAACTGCAGATCTCAGAATACATAGATGTTTCCCTGCAGAGAAGTAAGACTTCTACCCAAAAGAGTGTCCTGGGTATGAAACTAAACTGCAGATCTGAATACTAAGATGTTTCTGCTGAGAAGTAAGACCTTCTACCCAAAAGAGTGTCCTGGGTATGAAATAAACTGCAGATCTCAGAATCATCAGATGTTTCCCCTGCAGAGAAGTAAGACCTTCTACCCAAAAGAGTGTCCTGGGTAGAAACTAAACTGCAGAATCTCAGAATACATCAGATGTTACCCTGCAGAGAAGTAAGACCTTCTACCCAAGAGTGTCCTGTGTAGGAAACTAAAACTGCAGATCTTCAGAATACATCAGATGTTTACCCTGCAGAGAAGTAAGACCTTCTACCCAAAAGAGTGTCCTGGGGTATGAAACTAAACTGCAGATCTCAGAATACATCAGAGTGTTTACCCTGCAGAGAAGTAAGACCTTCTACCCAAAAGAGTGTCCTGGGTATGAAACTAAACTTGCAGATTCAGAAACATCAGTTGTTTCCCCTGCAGAGAACTAAAGACCTTCTACCCAAAAGAGTGTCCTGTGTGGAAACTAAACTGCAGATCTCAGAATACATCAGATGTTTCCCTGCAGATCTCAGATAACATAAGATGTTTCCCCTGCAGAGAAGTAAGACCTTCTACCCAAAAGAGTGTCCTGGGTATGAAACTAAACTGCAGATCTCAGAATACAATTAACTGTAGATCTCAGAATATAATTGCTATTTCTCTGAATGTTTGAGATGAGGTTTGAAGATTAGTATTATTAGTGTTATTCAGACTATTGTCCCCATCTTCATTGTTATTTGTACAACGTTTTGGCCGATATACCCTCCGGCCTCCGAGAAGATTCCCGAGTCCGACAAGAAATACCTGAAGAAGGCCGGAGGGTATATCGGCCGAAACGTTGTACAAATAACAACGAAGATGGGGACAATAGGTCGAATAACGCTAGTAATACTAATATAATTGCTTTCAAATTATTGTTGTTAGACAGGCATACATTAATAAATGATATAACTGTGTGCAAATAAATGTTTATTACTATTAGTTGTTTCTTTTTCAAAACTATTTTCCAGTTTAAACAGTATTTTTTTTTCTTTTTGTCATGAATAACATTGACGGAAAAAATATTATTTAGATATTTTATTTAAAATTCTTTGAAGAACAATTGTATATAGATTTATCTTTAATTGAACTGGAACTATGGGAAATATTAAAATTCATTAAAAGTGAAATTAAATTAAAATCCTATAAATGCAAACAGTATATGATGATTTTCTTTTTTTCTTTAATAATGCCTCTTGTTTCTTTGCAGATATCAATTGCTGGAGAGGACAAATGAACTCACAGTCAAAAATGATATTGTATGAAAAAAAATCAATTCTATGCTGGATATTGGAAGAATCAGGAAAAAAACAATGTTTATGAAACAGGGTGATAGCATTCTAGAGTTGTTATAGATAAAGCAAGAGTTCTTTCATGCACTAGTTGTGTCCTTGATGCGGTTGCACCACTTAGATAAAAAAAAACGCCTGTTTTTGTAAAAGGTGTAAATTAAATGAACACTTAAAAGCACACCTTTTCTTGTGAACTTTTTGGATCAGTATATTCAAGAAAAATTAGAATGACAGATCACATGAGAGCACACACTAGTGAAAAACCCTTCCCTTGTAAAGTGTGTGGATCAGCATATTCACAAATTTGTGATTTGAAAGAACACATGAAAACACATGCTAGTGAAAAACCCTTTCCTTGTGAAGTGTGTAGATCAGCATTTTCAAAGGCGCATGCTTTGAAAAGACACATGAGAACACACACTGGTGAAAAACCCTATCCTTGTGAAGTGTGTAGATCAGCATTTTCACAGAGGAGTGCTTTGAATGTACACATGAGAACACATACTGGTGAAAAACCATTTTCTTGTGAAGTGTGTGGATCAGCATTTTCAGACAGGAATAATTTAAAAGTACACATGAGAACACATACTGGTGAAAAACCATTTTCTTGTAAAGTGTGTGGATCAGCTTTTTCAAACAATCATCATTTGAAAGAACACATTAGAACACACACTGGTGAAAAACCATTTTCTTGTGAAGTGTGTGGATCAGCATTTTTAGGCAGGAATGCTTTAAAAGTACACACGAGAACACACACTGGTGAAAAACCATTTTCTTGTGAAATGTGTGGATCAGCATTTTCACAGAGAAGTGTTTTGAATGTACACATGAGAACACATACTGGTGAAAAACCATTTTCTTGTGAAGTGTGTGGGTCAGCATTTTCAGACAGGAATAATTTAAAAGTACACATGAGAACACACACTGGTGAAAAACCTTTTTTTTGTAAAGTGTGTGGATCAGCATTTTCAAACAGTCATTATTTGAAAGTACACATGAGAACACACACTGGGGAAAAACCATTTTCTTGTGAAGTGTGTGGATCAGCATTTTCACAGAGGAGTGCTTTAAAACTACACACAAGAACACACACTGGGGAAAAACCATTTTCTTGTGAAGTGTGTGGATCAGCATTTTCTCAGAGGAAGGGTATGAAAGTACACATGAGAACACACACTGGTGAAAAACCATTTTCTTGTAAAGTGTGTGGGTCAGCATTTTCAGACAGTCATATTTTGAAAGGTCACATGAGAACACACACTGGTGAAAAACCATTTTCTTGTGAAGTGTGTGGATCAGCATTTTCAAACAGTTATAATTTGAAAGGTCACATGAGAACACACACTGATGAAAAACCATTTTCTTGTGAACTGTGTGGATCAGCATTTTCAACAAAGTCTAACTTAAACAGACACATGAGAAGGCACACTGGTGAAATACCTTATCTTGTGAAGTCTGTGAATCAACATTTTCAAAAAGTTATTATTTGAAAGCACACATCAGAATGCAAACTCAGGAAAAACCCTTTTCTTGCATAGTGTGTGTATCAGTATTTTCATATTGGTCTGGTTTAAAATGGTACATGAGAACACACTCAGATGGTCACTATACTTCCTTCATAACAAATTATGCAAATATCTCCCCTGGAAAATCTATGGAGAAATGTATCTCGAGAAATCACAGTACATCTGGAAACATGAGTCTCCACCAATAATATCAAATGGAAAGGTGAGAGATGCAGACTGATCACAGTACATATGGGAACATGAACCTCCTTTTATAACCTCATACAAGAAGGTGATCATTAGAGATCAAATCCTATTCATTCAATTGTTATTTTAACACCAATTAACTTTTTCGTCTAAAAATAAATTCATCCTTTGAAATAATTAGTTTTTATTATTTTCTTTTCTGTATATACATTTCAACCCATTTATTTCTTCTATTGTTATTTTTTACCATTTTATCTAACCATAACATTCAGCAGGCAGTATGATATACCAATTATAGTTGCTTCTCTTCTATTGTCTCTCATCTTCTACATGATCATACAAGAATATAACAATGGTTAGAGGTAGGTAGTTAATATGAAAAAACTTTTTTTTTTTAGTATGGTGACTTGGTCCTTTTAAGTGAATAAAAATATGTACATGTTTGAAATAGTTTTGAAATGTTTGATTGGCTTCTAACATTGTGCTGGAGAGTTTTACACTATGTCTGCCATCTGAGTTGTTAGACGATCTACGAAGGAATTCACGTTCAGGGGTGTCTGTGGAGACTTGCAGAAAAATTGTCCTGGCAGTCTGAGTGTGGTGCCAAATACCGCGTCAGCAGATGGACATTGGATGACCTCCTTTACTGCAGTACATAGTCCCAGGAGTACCAAGGGTAAGTTTTCCAGCCAATTTGATTGGTTTGACATTGCTCTCAAGGCTATATTCAGACTACAGTGAAATCTTTCCACCAAGCTATTGGATTCAGGGTGATAGGTGGTCGTGCAGATTCGTTTGACTTTTTCTTTTTCTTTTTTTTTTTAAGAATTTCTATCTAAGTATTTCCCGAAGGAATTTGAAAACAACAAAAAATAAATGTGCTAGTACCTGTGGATGAGCAGATTCCCAGCCCCACGAACGAAACGAGTCTGGATATGTTTGGCCTGTGCGAGGGGGGGGGAGTGTGGCGAGTGACCATGGAAATTGAACTCGTCACCTCTTCGTTGCTGAAATGCTGGTGAAATTCCACACGAGCAGTGCAGAGTGACCCAGATGTAAAATCTCGTCGTGAGGATTGACGTGTGCTGATGAATGTCGAACGTGCAATTCAAAGTAAGGAGCCTGGATGAAACAGCAATTGGGTATTTAATGATCTGCCCTCCAAGATCGGGAGAAAGTCTGTAGTAGCATTTTGGCTGTCGAAATGAGTGGAATAGAAAATCTATTTGGATAGTGCTAGTGAGAAGACTAGAACTGCTCGGAGAGCAAAGCAATTACGTATGACGACTGCTGTGTGTGAAGATGTCAGGAAATGAGTAACGTGCTCAGTTGGTAGAGACTGTGCTGACGACAAAAGGAAGTACATTTCGTTTGCTAAAGTACTTATGGTAAATTCACAAAAGAAATTTGTTCAGTCGGGAGTTACCAAATTATTGTGTTAGTTTAGCATTTAATTCTAAGGCTAACAGCAACAAATAAATGAATTAATACTTCATTTAATTCTAACAATTTATTAGTGAGAATATGAAACAATGAATAACAATACAAAGTCCTTCCTGTGTATAAAGTTGAGTTTAAGGGACTTTCCGGCATACTGAAGAAGATATCTGGTATCTTAGGGTTGTCTCTCTTTTGAAGTCCTGCCTCGGAGAACTGCTTGCAGAATTTGTCAGGATTTGGGATTTTGCGCAAAGACTTCTGGGCTCATCATGTGATTGGTATATCCAATCACAGAGAGCCTCTCCCTCACTCACTCTATACACAGGAATTATCATTTTACTGACCCAACAAGGTCAATTGAATCAAAGAAAATATTGTTTTCGTTGTTTTAACAACGAAAAAAGAAAACCCACTACAAAAATTATTTTTTGAGTTTTAAGAATGAATTTAGCCCCCACCTACAGAAAAGAATTTACCAAAAATTAGGAAATTATCGGATTTTTATGAAATTTTCAGTGTTTATTAAAGAATGATCTTTATAATGCATTATTTATTTTATTTCAATACATTCTCATTTTTTTCAGGTCACTTAATTTTTTACCCCCCTTATGTTTGGGGCATAACATTTTTGCGAGTTGACCAATTTTTGTACTAATTACAGTATAAATAATGAGATAAAAGACCGAAGTCATCAATAGAAAAAAACAAACATTTTTACGGTGGTTTTTCTATGAGAAAATAAGTACCGAAAATCGGAAAATAAAATGTAAAAAAAATATAAATAAAAATTTCTTTGGAGATTTCTTTTTTACTCATTTCGATAATTATTTAATTGGCTATTATCTTATAAAAGAAAAAATTATTCAAAACTTATTACTTTTTGCACCTAAAATAAGGTTTGCATTAAATAGATATTTATTTCTAGAATCTAAAAATATAACATTTTAAACTTAACATCAGGCTTTTCATATTTTAAATGAATTTTATATATTCATTTTTCATAGCAAAAATACTTAATTAAAGTTTTGAAATAAAATAACTAATGCATTATGAAATTCATTAATTGATAAATCAAAACTGAAAATTTCATTAAAATCGTATAATTCCCTGATTTTTGGTAATTTTTTTTGCAATCGCGAATGTTAAATTAAATTTGTAAACAAGCCATTACAAGCCATTTTAAACCATCGTCTCAGACTGGGATCGATAAAAATTAACCAAAAAATTCGTTTTGAATGTTTTTTAAAAAATTGTATATGTAATGATGTTTTTCTTTTTTAATGATGGTCGTTATGTTACAACTTATCGTTTTAGACAAAAGTTTGACCTTAAATAATTGATTTAATTAATTTTGATTCCTTTTTAAAACAAAAAAATCTGTCGCAAGGAGACGATCTTTGGGCCATCCTAGTTCAAGAAGAATGTCCGATATTTGGTGATAGTCTGTTGTGGTTTGAGTAGCAATGTCTGCAGTGCTTGGTGCTTGGTGATCGAGTCAGTTGTAGTGGAGGTGGTGATGGATGCAGAAGTCCCAGTGATAGTAGTCAGAAGTTGGTTAATGTGGGCAAAAGGTCTGATGTTTTAGTAGTCATAGTCGATAACGAGTTGGTAGTCAGGATTTCTGATGATAGTCGCCGCCAGTTTGGTAAATTGATGATATAGGGTTTTGTAGTCGTCTGCCCCCTTAAGACTGCCAGTCGCTCAGTGTCATGACGTTAAGGGTAGGTGAGAGATATAGGTTGGCTAACTTGCAGTGTATACTTTCATGTCGTCGGCTTCCTTTGCGATGTGGACTGTTCTGTCACCCCAGGTATCTCTGGCGTGGTCTTCACAAGCCGACTCTTAAATAGTTTATGGTCAGTGGAATTTGGATCAACTCAAACATTTTTTTAATTTTTGCCGGGAATGTTTTAGATTGGACGAAAATGTGAATTCTGGTTTATTTATTTTTCAAGATTACCTTATGCGCCGAGCCACCTGCGCAAAGACGAGTTTTGTTCATTTGATTTTACACCTCGGCCTGTTCACATCCGGTTGGCATTGTTTTTATTGTGGTGTGTGGGTGACTTGAATTTAGTGACTTTTGTGAATTGGGAAATATCTATATTTGTGTATATAACATTATTGAGAAGCATCTCATCTCTTTGTATAAAAACAAAACAAATATATCAGTTTTGCTCTTCCGTATATTCTAAGGATCACACATTACTATTCAACAATAAAAATTACTAATTCTTTTAAAAATATTAATCGAGCTCGGATCAGACCAATGTTTAGTTCACCTGAATTCTAAAATTCATATTTTTGAATATCCATGAAAAATTCGATTTTTTAACTCAGAAAAAAAGAAATATTTAATTTATTTCACGCAGAAAAAAATGTTTAATCACACAAAAGATTGAAAATCTCTGAAAGATTACTTTCTTTAAAAAAAAAATGTTTTTGACAATTTAATAGAATATAGTACATACCAATTAAAAAGTTTTTAAATAAGTTTTCAAATAATATTATTATGGTTTTTTTATGCACTTTTTATTTCCGATTTCATTAATTTTTCCTAAAAAAAACTACTGCGTTGTATGTTATACAATTTTTATATAGTTATTCAGACTCTTATCTTTATAGAAAAAAAGCAAAAAAGTTTTCTGACAGGTCATTTTTTTTTATCTTATAAAATAAAATGATGGTGTGGACCTTGTAAAAAAATATTTATCCTAATATATTTTAGGAAAAAACTATTTCAGATAATATATTAATATTTTGAAGGCCAATACAATACGTGTGAAAAATAAAAACAAAAAGATGTTATTTTTGTCTCATCGATTTCAAAGCATAAACTTCATCATTAGAGTTTCGTATCAGAAATGGACGTGCTTATGTTTTTTTTGTGTGGTTATAATTTCTCTTCTTATTTCCTTTTCCTCTCCTTTTTTTTTTTCTCTTTCTTTTTCTCCTCCTTTATGAATGAAATGGGCGAATAACTGTAATTTCTTATTTCTCTTTTTTTTAAATGTTTGTTGAGAATAAATGTATCTAATATTGTCTGTTTGTCATCCGGCCAATGTTCCAAGTTTGTTGCCATGTCAAAATTCAAAATAAAATAAAAAAATAAACAAAAACTATTTCAGATATATTTATATCCAATGATAAACATTTATGGAAATTTGCGTGAAAATCACACTATTAATTGATTTTTCATAGAATTTTAAAAAAAACGTCTTATCGTAACTTGTTTTTAGCTACGTTAAATTTCAGTTGATTTAACAGTGCAAAAATGAAAACATTGTTTTTCAATCATAATTTTCATTATTTCCGTAAGCTGAAAATTTTTAAAAAAATATTCAGGAGTTTGTTTACTGTTTTTTCTTTTGAATGGAAAAAAAATTTCAAGAAAATATTAACTTTTCTCCAAGTTTCATAGTGTTAAATATAGGGGGGGGGAATTTGACAGGGTAAAATTGGTGGTACTAGTTAATAGAAACTTCTTAATAGAAACTCTCCTGCGTCAGGAGACAAAAAATTAGGGACAACCTCATATAGCCGGATGAGAAATTCACCCAGTTTGAGTGAAACCACAAGGAAGTTAATAATCTCTCGGCCTGTCATCCCAGCATCCAAAGGAAAGCTAAGAAACCTTGTCAAGTGACAAAGAACTCTTGTTAATGTAAGTAGGTTTTTGTATAATGTAAATATATTGTTTAGTTCGTTACAGGAAATAATAAAAATCTTTTTTTTAAAAATACAAAAAACAAACATATATTTGTGTACCACGTATCTTTGTTATAGTACGATAAATATATTAGTACCCCGTTTATCCTATTGAGGCGGGGTTGTTTCTAGGTATGGAGCTGTCGTATAACGACTAACTGCAACTGTAATAACAAAACAGGAGAAATTTAAAAGTATTTTGTTTTAGTAATTAATTTTAACGTTTCCTCTTGTAATTTCTTAATGAATATACTCTTCTAGTTATTAAAAAAAAAAAAAAGATAGTTTTTTTAAGGGGACATTTTAAAGTGAAAAGTAATTTCAACTAAAAAAGCATTTAATTAAAAAATAATTTCAATTTCGTCTTTTTCTTTTATTCATGAAAATGGAGGGAAAATTTGAAGTGAAACAAATTGGATTAAATTGTTAAATAAATAGTTGTTAAACTAAACAATATACAAAATAACATCTTAATAAATGAAAAAAAAATTTTTTCAAAATAAATTAGTAGATAGATCAAATCTTTAAAATAAATAAACTTTTTTAATTATTGAAAAAAAAATAATAAGTTGATGATTATCTCCCTTTAATTTTTCGCACGTAGATATTTACAGAAAATAAATGTATCGCTAATTTAAAGGCTAACAAATCTAAGTCAATGTTTCATTGGCGTGATATTTATTTTTGTTTATTTATATCCCTTTATGAAAACAAATCGAAACTAATACGATAGAAAGATGTTAGTATCCATTATTTAATCTATTATTACTATTTATTTACTTGCTAGTACGATAGGTACCACCAGACCGTTTATGCCATCTTGAATAAAACGGAAATAGATATTTCCGAACTTTGTTTATCAAAAATCTCGTAAAAAAAAAGATCGTACAGGGTTGTTACAAAGAAAAATAGTTAATTCAAAGATCAAATTATCCGATTGGGAAAAATTACATCGTTATCTTAAAAAATAAACAAACCTGCCCGTATTACATGCGAAAGGGTAATTTTCAGACCGTAATATAGACAGAAAAGTTACTAATTATTTCCCTTTTACGATTAACCCGTAAAAGTATGGAATGAAAATTTGAATATTTTTTCTAAGAGAAAAACTGATAAAATAATCTATTATACTTACTTTTTATTTTAATTATTGAAAAAAGTTAAATAAAATAATTTTTTTCACGCTAACACTGTCAGCCTAACAGGAACAAACTTTGGTTACTTAGAAGCGTCTCGTCTCTTTGTAAAACAAACGTCAGCAATGCTCTTCCGTACATTCTAAGGATCACACATTACTATTCAACAACAAAAATTACAAATTTTTTTAAAATATTAAAAGCTCGTATCGGACCAATGTTTAGTGCACCTGAATTATAAAATTCATATTTTTAAATATCCGTGAAAAATTCGATTTTTTGACGCAGGAAAAAAAAAAAATTAATTTATTTCACGCAGAAAATAAAAATATTTAATCACACAAAAGATTGAAAATCTCTTAAAAATTAATTTCTTAAAAAAATTTTTTTTTTATTGACAATTTAATAGAATATAGTACATACCAATTATAAAAGCAAAAAAAGTTTTCAAATATTAATATTATGACATTTTTTTGCACTTTTTATTTCCGATTTCATTAATTTTTCCTCAAAAAACTAGACCTCGTACATTCATACAATTTCATTGATATAGTTATTCAGACTCTTATCTTTATAGAAAAAAAGAAAAAAAAATTTTCTGACGCGTCATTTTTTTTATCTCATAAAAATAGGGGGGGGGGAATAGACCCCGTAAAAAATATTTCCCCTAATATATTTTAGAAAAAAACTACTTCAGATGTATTTACATCCAATGGTAAACATCTATGGAAATTTTCGGGAAAATCAGATTATTAATTGATTTTTCATAGAATTTTTTAAAATCCTCTTATCGTAACTTGTTTTTAGCTACGTTAAATTTCAGTTGATTTAACAGTGCAAAAATGAAAACATTGTTTTTCAATCATAATTTTCATTATTTTCGTAAGCTGATAAAAAATTTAAAAAATCATCAGGAGTTTGTTTAATGTTTTTTCTTTCGAATGGAAAAAATCTTTTCAAGAAAATATTATTTTTTCTGCAAGTTTCATTGTGTTAAATGTAGGGGGGGTAAATTGCACTGGGTCAAATTGGTGGTACCTAGAGTACAAATAATTAAATTCTTACTTTCATCGACTCAATGACTTGTACTACGAGTTTAGTCAGTTAATTTCTGTCTGCTTAATTTTGATACAATATTTGAAAAATAAATAGATAAATCAAATTTTTCTAGACTCTGAGAAGATTTGAGATATATTTTGTTGGTTTTTTAAAATATTTACATGATTTGTATTAGTATTTCATTTTTAGTTGTTTATACTCGTGTTCGTAGCTGTAAAATATGTGTGATAGCAAGACCATCTGATATCAGAAGGCCTGTTCATTGGATGTGTGATGTCAAAAAAGTAGGCCAACTTCGAGCCTTCGAAATAGATACCATTGTCTCGTAAAGACAGTAAATAAACAAAAAGTGTTACGTTTCATTAAAATTTAATAACTGAAATTCGTTCATAATTTTATTTATTTCAAATTTGAAAACAATTTTTTATAAATTATTACAAACATTGTTTTGCTTTGCATGTTTTTTATTTTAATTTAAAAAAAAAACTGTAAACTGAATTATGAATAAATGAACAATCAATTATTATGTAAACAGACAAACAAATATAAATAAATATATTAAATATAAATTTGATAAAGTTTAGGTAAATTATAATCAGCATTGTTTTGATTTGCTTTTTTTTTTTTTTTCAGTTTTAATGATTATTCTGTAAATTTACAGTATTGTAATTATCAAGTGATTATTACTTAATACAGGAACAACTGAATTATGAATAAATGAACAATCAATAATTAGAATGTAAAAATACAGAATAATCATTAAAATTGAAAAAAAAAACAAATCAAAACAATGCTGATTGAAGAATAAGTTCCAATTACCGTCGAACTGGGAAGACAAGATAGCATGCGATTGTAACTCAATACAAACTCGAAATGCCACAAAGTCCACTGCAAAATGACCAAGTATATATAAGACTCCACAGTGTCATGCAAATCAACCAGTCAAGCAACCAATCAGAACTCAAGGAATGGAATGACCCAAATCACCCTGATTCATGAATGGATCATTCTTGATTCCTATTTATACCAGCTGTCTTGGACACTGCTTGAGTTCTACTTAGCTGCTGTTATTAAAACCAACAGTAGGCTAACTGACTTCAATATGGCACTGCGAACAGGATCATCTCAATTTGTCGAGAGATATTCCAGACTTATGGTGCCCCGGAAAAACTCAGCACTGATGGCGGACCACCCTTTACTTCCCTACTATTTAAGCAGTTCCTAGAGGACTGGGCGGTAAAACATAGACTGTCATCAGTCGCCTACCCACAATCCAATGGTCGGGCGGAATTAGCTGTCAAGACGGCCAAAAGGATAGTGAATGGCAACATAGGACCCCAGGGATCTCTGGATAATAACCAGGCTGCGAAGGCAATCCCCTGCACACCTCCTTCTCCACCGACGACTCCGTGACTTCATACCATCCCAACCTGCACTATATAAACCGCATACTAAGTGGATAACAGCGGCTCAGAACCGTGAAATTAGCCTATCTCAGCGGAATGCACTGCTAATAGAGAGATACAATCGCACAGCACATACACTCTATCCACTTCAAAAGGGAGACACAGTGTCTGTACAACGTCCAAACAACCGTCGGTGGGACATAACAGGCAGAGTTGTCAAAACACTCCCCAATCACCAATACCGAATCAGGATTGATGGATCAGGTAGGATCACATTGTGGAATCGCCGATTCCTCAGGAAGCTCCAAGCACCAGTGGCCCCTGTCCCTATTCCTAGCGCTTTGCCTGAGCCCCCTAAACCAATATTTGAGGATGTTCCACAAACCAAAAGAATGGTAACATCAACTAGGGACCAAGCCTCACCCAGTGTCACTCCAACCCCTAAGCCAATGCCATCAAAAATACCCCGTGCTTTATCAAGATTACTCCCCTGTAATCGTCCGGGTCAAAAGGAACTAATTCCCCCTCAAAGGCCGCTATGCCCGTAAACCATAAGTTTGTAATTTATCACATAAAATATTGTGTTGGACAGTATCGAAAGCTTTTTCAAGATCAACAAAAATACCACAAACATATTGACCATTGTCAAGTAAAGTTTGAATGTGCTCAGTTATACTAATGATTGCATGGTTAGTGGAGTGGTTACCACGAAAACCAAACTGTTTGGAATAAAGCAATTTGTTTTTTACGAGATACGAATAAATTCTGGAATAAATAAGTTTTTCATAGATTTTACTATACACTGATAGGAGAGATATGGGTCGATAGTTGAGATAATTTAATTTACTCTCTTTCTTATGAATGGGAGTGACTTTAGCAATCTTTAATAAATCAGGAAAAACTCCTGTCACAAAGGAAAGATTAACTAACTCGGAGAGCCATCTGGAGAAAAATGACTTGTTTCTTTTTAATAGAAAAACTGGAATACTGTTAGTGCCAGTTGATTTAGTATCATCTAATGCCTCAATAATCTTTGCCACTTCACCAGGTAAGGTAGGAAAAAAGAAAAAACGAGCAACCATCAGGATTAATGAAGGGATTACCATTGTCATTGCATTTATTTAAATAGGAGTTATAATTGCCATGTTGGAAAGGGATTTTTTTCTGGAATTTTGTTCCCACACTAGAAAAATGGGTAATGAAGGACTATTTGCTCGTAAATTCCTACCATAAGATAAACTGAACCTCCATTTTATGTCCGTGTTTTTGTATTAAATGTTTTATTTTTCTTGGACCCGTAATAATATAAATATATTTTCTTTATTTATTTTAATATTCATTTCAATGTGCATATTCTAAAAGTTTTTATTTTGTGAGAATGTTTAGTTTTAAAGTGGGGGCTCGTTTTACAATTTAGGCATAAATTGGATCCTCTGTTTATGACCGTAATTTTGTTTTTTCGTCGACGATGATTAAAATCTGACGTAAAGAAATAACAACAAAAAGTAATATTCAACTTTTTACTCGTAAATTCCTGTTTGGGTAAAGACAAAAGTGGGCCTAGATATGATGATGTCACAGTGATGTCAGACTCATTCCATTAGACCTGTATGTATTAGAAGGCAATGGTGATAGGCGTTTTTTTCCCTTTTTCTTATCATTCTTATCACCAATTTTCCCTGTGAAATTTATCCCCCTTATATTTAATACAATGAAACTTACATAAAAGTTAATATTATTTTGGAAATTTTTTGTCCATTCGAAAGAAGAAACATTAAAAAATACTCCTGATGATTTTTTTTTTAAATTTCAGCTCACGGAAATTATGAAAATAATGAACAAAACACAATGTTTACATTTTTGCAACGTTAAATCAATTGAAATTTAACGTAGCCAAAAATCAAATTATGACTACCGGCTTTAGAAAAATTCTATGAAAAATCAATCAATGGTCTGATTTTCACGAAAATTTCCATGATTATTTAGATTTGGATTTAAATATGTCTGAAATAGTTTTTTCCTAAAATATATTAGGGAAATTTCTTTTACGAGGTCTAACCCTTTCCTATTTTATTTTATGAAATTTTTTCACGTCAATTAACTTTGACGCCCCCACCCCCTTATTTTTAAGGCGCATAATATCGTTGGAATTATATATAATTGAAACTAATTTTGATGTAAATGAAATAGACAAAAGACTGAAGTGTCTCTAACACTCTTTGCTTGTGAATGGACCAATGACTCTTCTCCTGTGACCTTCACAGCTCTGTTCTCCTCCTCTCCCAGTTCCTCCACTCCCCCGTTTTCTGTTCCACCTCTCCTTCATTCCATGATTTACGTCGCTGCTCGCTCTAGTCTATTGACTGAATGACCATTTTTTTCTCCCCACCCTCTCAGAGAAGCAGACGTTTTATCTCCAACCTCTACTCATAATGCCTCAGGCGCTTCTATAAAGAGGCCTTTCCTTCTCTCTAACTTTTTGATGTTGCATGCCTGCACTCCTCATTCACCCGTTCAGTTCGGATGTTTTCGGCAAGGTGGACTTGCACGCAAAGCAAGTCCTTGCATGAGGTAAGTCTCTTCACTCACTACACCCTGCCCTGATCTTTTGATCTCAACATTAGTAGGAAGATGTTGCCCACTTTTGACAAGTGGTCCTCGCAGAGGTGGTGGATGTTCGTCTATCTGCTTTGTTTCTCTATGATCTTCATCGGTCTCGGCCACATCGTCATCTTTAGACTCCACCATTGTATCTTCTGCTGTTACAGGCCCTGGTCTAACTACTGACATAGTCCCTGAATCACTCTCTTCATCTTCCTCAAATACAGTTGGTCTATAGCATCTGTGAAGATCTTTTATATGCCACATCAACTGAATGGTCTGACTATTTGACTTTGCCGAATTTAGAAGTGCAATGAAGAGGAAGAAGAAGAACGAAAGAAAGAAAGAAAGAAGAAGTTGACAATGAAGATGAAGAAGAGAAAGAAAAAAAGAACAAGAGAAAGGAAGAAAGAAGAAGAAAAGAAAGAAAGAAGACAATAAAGATGAATAAGAGAAGGAAATAAAGAATAAGAAGAGAAAGGAAGAAGAAGAAAAGAAAGATAGAAGAAGAAGAAGACAATGAAGATGAAGAAGAAGAGAAAGAAAGAAGAGAAAGGAAGGAAGAAGAAGAAAAGAAAGATGAAGAAGAAGAAGAAGACAAGATAAAGATGAAGAAGAAGAGAAAGAAAGAAAGGACAAGAGAAAGGAAGGAAGAAGAAGAAAAGAAAGAAAGGAAGAAATATCTAGTTTGGGGCTTTAACCCAAACTAGATCTCCCTCTTGATATGGAATATCCATGACTTCAGGGGATGACGTCATCTCATCTAACCCTTTTATACACTGTTCATACTGGTAAATTCCGTTAGATGGTGCAGTCAATGATGTTACACAGAAAAAAGGGGAAAGAAAGAAAGAGAGAGAAAGAAAGAAAGAAAAATAAAACCCAAAAGAGAAATAGAAGGAAAGAAACAGAAAATGAAAGAAAGAAAACAGAAAAGAAAACGAAAAGAAAGAAAGAAAGAAAATATAAAACCCAAAAAAGAATTAGCAGAGTAGAAAGAGAAAATGAAAGAAAGAAAAAGAAAAAAGGAAAACAAAGAAAAAAAGAAAAAAAACAAAGAAAAAAAGAAAAAGAAAGAAAGAAAGAAAAAAAGAAAAAAGAAAACCCAAAAATAGTACACTGCATTCTGGTTGCAATTCTTTTAATGGTACAATGACAGCGTTCTGCTATACCATTACCCTCTGGAACATAGGCACATCGATATCGCATTCGCACAACCCATTCACATGCAATGGCCTGGAACTCATGGCCACAAAAGGTGAGTGCATTGTCCGTTAATATTTCCACTGGTGGACTGCATTCACAGAAGACTGATCTCAACTGTTGTATGACAGTAAATGCATCTTGGTGAGCCAGTGGGTGCCATATGGTGAACAGCATTGGGCCACAATCCGTCAGTATCACAAAATGATTGCCATTGTAATGTGTTATGTCCATACCCAACCTGTACCAATTACCCTGCACTTTGAGCTTCCCTTGTTTCCAATGAACTGGTGCTGGGTCTACTGTCTGACACTCCTGGCAACCGTGTATGGCCGACTTAACGGCCGCTCTAGTAATTGATAGACATACTTTCCAAATGAAATATGTTGTCCGCTGAATTCCAGGATGTCCACTCTGGCAATGTATATCTTGGATAGGATCAGGTGCTAGTTGCTCATTTATGACCGCACATAACATTAGAGAAGAGTCAAATCCTTTTTTCATCATGTCAAACCACCTCTTTGGTACTTTTGTTAATTCATCTGCCAGATTTTGCTCTTATGGAATTATGGTGACATCAACCTTCAAACTATATTCTTCGACCAGCCGTTGTCTGATTGCCAATCTTCTTCACACCAACATCTCAGTTGCAGCTTTGATCTTTACTCTGGCTTTACCCATCAGGGTATCGGTCAACTAGTGGTACACGCACAAAGAGTCCATGTAGAGATGCAGTACCTCAGCATGCCACTGTAGTGCTAAATTAAGTCCTTTCAGTGTGGTGTCGAGTTCTGCCAAATTTATGTGCTGGGCGTTGTTTGTCAGACGAAGCCAGCATGCATCCTCTACAATAGCACCATCTCTTTCTAATACCATGCCACCCTGTCGGCTGGGGCGTTAGAATGCACCTCTGCAGAGGGGTAAGACTCCCCCAATGGGGCCACCTGTTGGCCGTGGGTGGCGACCCGTGATGCTTAAGGATAGAACTCGGGTGGATGAGCAGTTCATGACATGCAATACTTCACTTTGGCCTTACCTTGGGCTAGACGGCGGTCGGAGAGGCCCCTCCAATCAATCGGCTGGTCACGTCAAGCCCTAGCACCTATATGATTTTCCCAACCCTATTACCCTTATGGCAAGCCCCAACCCCTTTTTATCATATGGGTGCTAGAAAGCGGTGACTGCGGGTCTACATGTCCTGGGAATGACGTTAAACTCTATCTGATGGTGAGGTTCCAGTTTTGGAGGTTTGGAGAATGTGGAGCACCCCTTCATCACCATTGCTCCCTGGTCCACTCTGACCCAGAGTGGTAGTACCTGTTAGGGTCCCATCTATGGATTAAATAGAAAAATGTATTCATAAAAAAATCGTATTATCCATTAAGAATTGATTTATTTCAAAACATTATCGGCATTAAATGACCTACTGAGGTTGATATGCCGTAAAACAAAACAAAACAAACAAACAAACTAATACCATGCCCGTTGCTGGAGAGCTTACATCCACCCATGCGTTCAATTCTCATCCGGCCATGCACCAATCACCTCAGGTGGGATTATCTTGGTACAATTTGGTTACTACTTCAGCCACCATCTGCTTAAGAGGAATGTCATCCACTGTATCGTCCCATCCTCTCATAACTGTGCTAACCCATCTCTTGATTACTCTGGTTGCTGCATGGAGCCACTTGCAGGCCGGAAAGTATCCCACCAGCTTCCCGCAGACAGAAAATATGATACACTGTGTTAACATATCTGGGATTTCTGGGACTGTGCCCCCTCGTTTCCAATGCAGGGTGCCATGCTCCCCCCAAACCTCAAGTCCTATAGCCCATTCTTGGTGTCGTTGCTTGTCAAACCGAAGGTTTCCAATTTCCTCTTGACTTTATCTGCTGACATTACATTCTCGTTTACATATCTTTCTTTATTTTCATATGAAGCATTGTCAACCTTTAGTATTATTAATTTTGACTTGTGTTTTCTTTTATCTTTTTTATAATTTGCTTTTTTAATTGTAACTCGGACAGTAAATCTATAGCAACAAGGTAACAGCATAAGTTGGTAAGAATAAATGAGAAGCTCTCAGTGAGAAGGAAGTTTGGTTAAATTCACAAATTTTAATTTTCAGATCTACAAGAAACATTGGTTGGCAGAAGCCAAAATGTAACCATTTAAAGCCAGCTTTTACTGTTTTTTTTCACAGCTCTCTTGGTACCATATTTTTTGTTATTCCTTTTTTTATCATAATAGTATAAATTAGCTTCTTTTATTATTAGATGAAACATTTTCAGTTATAAATATTATCAATTTTGACAATAGCAGCAAGGTAAATTAATGGCTTCAGTGAGTTGCGTTAAAAAAAATCAAATAAAAAATTAATATGAGGGGGGGGGGGCGAAATCAAAATTGATAATAGAAATAGGAAAATCAAGTACTTCAGAAAAGATGTAAATATTCAAGAAACAATCCTTCCTATTATTGAATGGTCACTGGGAACAGATCCAAAGTCTCAAGGTATAAGAGAAAAAAAAGGAAAAAAAAAAAAGAAAAAAAGAAAGAAAAAAAAAAAAAGGTAAGAATAGAAAGAAAGTGCAAGTTGACGTAAACTGATGTAGCTTTCATTATCTTGCGTCAACACTGCCTTGATGATGGCTTTCATAATAAGCAGTGCCACATTAAGGCCAAATCCTAACGGTGTCAAGCAATATCATTTTCTCTTGACAATCACAGTTTGAAATGCCCACAGTGACTCATGAACATGTATCTGCAGGTTGGCTCTCCTCAAGTCAAGCAGGGCTACATTGGACCCCTGCTGAAGCCACTCCTGCAGTTTGGCAGCACACACATTGGCATTTGCAGTGAAGGCATCCACATGTTGGTTTAGTTCCCTGTAGTCCATCACTGGTCGTACCTTGTTTTTGCTGGGTTGTCCGATAGCCATCAGCGGGATCAAACCTTTTTGGGGGTCCAAGCCGCTCCTCTGGATACAGTATTAACCGCCCATTCGCCATCCACATCTCTAACTCTTCTCTCACTACATGAAGGTGTGTATAGAAAAAATACCCAAAATCTGAAAATTAAATATAACAAAAATCTTTTTGAGATCTGTTGTTTATTATATCTAATTTCCTTTTAGATTATCAAGAAAACAATTATACATTGATATTTGTTCTGTTTAAAAAGATGGGGGCTAAACTTTTAAATTGAGATTTCTCCAACCTACTAGGCTAAGCTTGTTATTGAATAAATATTTGTTTTTAGAACCGAAAAATATGAATTTTAAAACTTAAAATTATGGTCATTATATTTTAAATGAATTTTATCTATTAATTAGGTATAAAAACTTTTTCTCTAGAGACTGCTATGGATGGAGCTAATAGTAATATTTATTTTAATATTTGTTTCTCTCAACTTTGCAATATTTTCAATAAAATAACTGATGCATTAAAAAGTTCATTGATTAATAAGTCAACACTGAAAATATTATTAAAATTGAATAAATCTCTGGTTTTGTTAATTTTTTGTTTATCCCTCAGCGGGTCATTCCATGTCAAAACACCAGCAATAATTTGAAATCTGCACCCACCGATACCGAATTTGGATAGGTTGGATACTTGACGAAGGAACTCGTACCCCCAACTCCACCCTTTCCCGTGCCTTTGACAACTGGGTAGACTTTTTTACAAACACCACAGCAGACAGACACATCTCCAAATCTCTACTGAATGCAATACTTTTTGGTAAAACTTGCAAATCATACTCAAAATTAAAACGGAGGGGAAAGTTCAATTATAGGGTGACCCAGAAAAAACAGAACCCAAATTATTTTCCCATTTAACTAACCCTCAGCACTAACACTAAACCCCCCTAGTTAAAATTAACAGTTTTATTACAAAATTTGTGGGTTATGTTTTTTCTGGGTCAACCTGTAATATCAGGTTACTCAACTAGGGGGGGTTAGGGTTAGGTTTTAGGTTTAGTTTAATGGGAAAATAAATAATTTGGGTTCTATTTTTTCTAGGTCATCCTGTAATTGAACTTTTCCACTCTGTTTTAATTTTGAGTATGATTTGCAAGATTTACCAACTTTTAAAAAACTTTTTATAACGGTCTGTTAAAAACTTTGAACCCTTTTCATCACATTGTAATATTGTTTGTATTACATGTTTTTCATTATATATTACATTCTTGTTGAATATTGTCTTCAGTTGGGGGTCATTCCATGTCAAAACATCAGCAAAAAGTTGAAATCTGCACCCACCGATACTGAATTACTTGAAATTTGGCACAAATGTTCCCTCTCATGAGTTAGGAAAGTTTGACAAATTATTTTATGTTAAACCTTACCATTCCAATTTTAGAGGGGGGTTATCATTTGATATTGGAAGAATCAGGAAATGAAACCAATGTTATTAAATATGATGATCGTATCAACGAAATTATGTCCAAAATTTTCCCCAGTGTAATCTGTAATTGCAAACAATATATGATGAGTTTATTCTGTTCATTAATAATGCCTTTTCTTTCCTTGCAGATATCAATTGCAGTGGAGGACAAATGAATTCATAGTCAATGAAAAATGGTAGGGCAGTCTGGGTTCTTTAGCCTAGTAAAGCATCCGGTCTATGAGAAAGACAACTCTGAATACAAACCTGTTAAACTCCGATCAAATATTGACTTTGTGTCGTATGGTATGGTGGAGTGGTTGGGTAATAACACACAGAGATATAGATACACACATACACACACTTGTACACAAATATACACTCACATATATATGTGTAAATAGTAGGATATCTTGGGCTTTTGACCTCAGTATAGCAAGCGGTAAAGGAGAAATCTCTGAATACAAATCTGTTAAACCCCGCTGAAAATTGACCTTATGTGGAGGGTTTGGGTAAAAATTTTATTTATAGAGATCAAGGTATTACTGCATAATTTTTTAATAACTATATTTTGTTTGTTTACAATATTTTATTATTACATCAAATCAATTGTATTCTGGATATTGGAAGAATCCGGAAATGAAAGCAATGTTATTAAATATGATGATAGCATTGTAAAATTGTTATAGATAAAGCAAGTTTTCTTCTATGCCTTAGTTATGTCCTTGCTGCTGTGTGGTTGCATCACATGAAATGAAAGCACACTAGTGAAAAAACATTTTCCTGATAAGTGTGTGGAATAGCATTTTCATGACAGTCTGATTTAAAAAAAAAACATTTGAACACATGGACTGGTGAAATACACTTTTACTTGATCAGCATTTAAACATAAGTTTAGATTGAAAGAGCACATGTGTACACACTGTTTGGATCACAATATTCTAAAAATTAGAAAAAACATGCGAACACGAACTGGTGAAAAACCCTCTTCTTGTGAAGTGCATTCGTCCACATATTCACAAAGTCATGATTTAAAAGAACACATCCAAACACACACTGGTGAAAAACCGTTTTCTTGTGAAGTGTGTGGATCAGCATTTTCACTAAAGTGTGGTGTGAAAGTACACATGAGAACACACACTGGTGAAAAACCCTTTTCTTGTAAAATGTGTGGGTCAGCATTTTCACAGAGCAGTGCTTTGAAAGTACACACAAGAACACATACTGGTGAAAAACCCTTTTCTTGTGAAGTGTGTGGATCAGCATTTTCACTAAAGTGTGGTGTGAAAGTACACATGAGAACACACACTGGTGAAAAACCGTTTTCTTGTAAAATGTGTGGATCAGCATTTTCACAGAAGGGTGCTTTGAAATTACATGTGAGAACACACACTGATGAAAAACCATTTTCTTGTGAAGTGTGTGGATCAGCATTTTCAAACAGTTATCAATTGAAAGTACACATGAGAACACACACTGGTGAAAAACCATTTTCTTGTGAAGTATGTGGATTTGCATTTTCAATTAGTCATCTTTTGAAAGTACACATGAGAACACACACTGGTGAAAAACCCTTTTCTTGTGAAGTGTGTGGATCAGCATTTTCACTGAGGCGTATTTTGAAAACACACATGAGAACACACACTGGTGAAAAACCATTTTCTTGTGAAGTGTGTGGATCAGCATTTTCACACAGGAGTACTTTCAATATACACAGGAGAACACACACTGGCAGGGTTCCCACGGGTCCTGAAAAACCTTGAAAACCTGGAAAAAAAATTTTGTTTTCCAGTACTGGAAAACCTTGAAAAGATAGGGGTATTTTTTCAAAATCCTGGAAAATTTTCGTTTTTTTGTCTGGAAAAATTGAATTATCTGAGACAAAATTAATGTTATTGTTACCGTTAACAAATATAACTAGTAAAATAACAAGGACACTTTTTTATTTTTTTGTTTTGTTTTTGCACAATGAACCTACCCAACATTTCTCAAACTGGTCATAAATATTCATTAAACAGTAAAAATGCTTCTGATTGGCTATTTTGAAGTTTCGCTTTCATCATGTAGCAATATTTTGATTTATTTTTATATGACACTGAACAAGTCAAGAATTTGTCATCAGACTAAAGATAATAAGGTATTCATTAAAGAAAGGTTAAAAAATAAATTACGTTTAACAAAACTCCCCCTCTACCTCGTAAAATTTAGAACATTAAAAAGAATTTTCTGTACTTGTATAGAATAGCACACATGCAAAATTTTAACTGAAAATGAACAATTTAAAAAAAAATACATTTAAGAATTAAATTAAATTAATGTTCATTCAAAAAAAGTCTGTTAGACATTTTTGGAAACACTGGAAAGTAAAAACATTCCCTAAGACAAAAGTTGATAACCATTTTAGTCTCGGTAGTTTGTCGGATGTGGGGGTTGGGATCAAGCTACTGTCAACAATGTAGGATTGGCAGTGTTACTGTCTTTAGTCATGTTGACGGGGTGGGGTTGGGGAACACACCTTCCTAGCAAGTCTTCAAGCAAGTGGTGCTTGAACAAAATATTCAAGGACATCAAATGTCAATTTCAACTCAGTTAAAATAAGTGTTCTTTTTACGGTGATAATACTCCCCACCCAGGTAAAAAAGAACAATTTCCTCATATATTCCTACCATAAAATAAACTGAACCCTCATTTTATATTCTTTATTTATTTTAATATTCACTTCAATGTGTATATTCTAAAAGTTTTTATTTTGTGAGAATGGTTAGTTTTAAAGTGGGGGTTCATTTTTACACTTCAACTTTTTACTCGTAAATTCCTACCATAAAATGCTAAAGCCTAATTTTATGGTAGGAATTTACGAGTAAAAAGTTGAAGTTTACCCTTTGTTGTTATTTCTTTTCTTTTTGGCTTTGGTACTCTAAAATAAAAACGTCAGATTTTAATCATCGTCGACGAAAAAACAATTACGGTCATAAAAAGAGGATCCAATTTATGCCTAAATTGTAAAACGAGCCTTTAAAACTAACCTTTAAAACTAACCATTCTCACAAAATAAAAACTTTTAGAATATACATATTGAAGTGAATATTAAAATAAAGAAAATATATTTAGTATTGTAAAATAACGGGTGCAAAAAAAATAAAACATTTATTGCAAAAACACGGACATAAAATGAGGGTTCAGTTTATTTTAAAGGAATATACGAAGAAATTGTTCTTTTTTACCCCCACCCACTCCTGGAAATATTGGTCAGGTACTATTCGCAAAGTTCCATCCCGGTCTCCTCTGGTAATAGATTAAAAACCAAACCCACCTATGAATGAAGTCCCTAGCTGAAGTGGTGCCTGCTGTATATGAAAAAATAATTTGTTGATTGAAGGCGTTTTTATCGACAAATTATTATTTTTTTAGTGTTTTGAAGGTGTTAAAAGTAAGCCATATTTTTGAAAATATTTTTAAAAAACACAAAAAACAGCGTTTTTTCCCAAAAAGTTAATGCGATATTTTATCACCTCCAGTCTTTTTTCGACAAGTAAATGTAAATATTTTAACCTTTTTTAAAAATATGGCTTACTTTTAACGTCTTCAAACTAAAAAAATCCATAAAAACGCCTTCAATTAACAAATTATTTTTTCATATACAGCAGGCACCACTTCAGCTAGGGACTTCATTCATAGGTGGGTTTGTTTTTTCACCTATCACCGGCTAGCGTTTTTTTAAGGCAGGAGGCCGGGACGGAATTCTGCGAATAGTACTATTGGTTATTTTAACGTTTTGTCATCCCGGATTCCTGCCCTAATTTACGCTGTTTTTAATTGCTGGCATAAGACATAATTCTAGCCAAATATAGATATTTTCCAAGTCATGTTTTTCACATTTTATCAGCAAATTAATGGAGATATTTTACAATGCCCCACCCCAACCCTACTTTTCATCGCCAAATCAATTTAGATATTTTACCCCCTCCCCAGGTTTAATTTTTTTTACCATGAATTTTTACAAAACAAATTCAAATTTCAAATATGTACGTGCTGTATTTTTCACTTTTTATCAGCAAATATATGTAGATATTCTACAATTATGCCCCCCACCAGCTTTATATTGGCACATCAATTTAGATATTTTATAACCCGTTCTTAGCCCTGTCGTCTGGGTCTTTAGAATACACCGACTGCAATTGGGCCACCTGTTGGCCATAGTGTGGTGACCCATGATGCTTAAGGATGGAATCTTTGTGGATGAGCAGTCCATGACATGCAACACTCTGCTTAGACTAAGGATACCTATTTTTTTGTCTACTTTTCATTTTAAAAACTAATTAAAATTAAATTGATTATTTATGGTCAAATTTTTGTCTCAGTTGAAAAGTAGTAACATAATGAGCATCAGTACAAAATAATATTACACATGTAATTTATTTTTAATACATTTAAAACTATTTTTTTGGTCAATTTTTATCAAATATGACTTAATATGGCCACTAGAGTTGCCGTATAATCCGTGTTTACAAAATGAATTTAACACTAGATTGAAAAAAAAAAATTACCAAAAATCTGGGAATTATCTGATTTTAATGAAATTTTCAGTATTGATTTATCAATGAATGGATTTTATAATGCATCAGTTATTTTATTTTAAAACTTTTTGATTTAATTAGGTATTTCTGCTATGATAAATTAATATATAAAATTCATTTAAGATATGAGTATCATGATGTTAAGTTTAAAATGTCATATTATTATATTCTAAAAACATATTTTTTTAATAACTACTTTACTTTAGTATCAATCTCTAATAATTTTTTGTCACAAACTCTATTGAAAATTAGTGCCCCCCTTTAAACAGAGCAAATATTGATGTATACTTTTTTCTTTTATAAGATAAATAATTAAATAAAGATTAAATAATTATCGAAATGAGTAAAAAAAAAATTTTAAATATCAAAAATTATTTTTTAGTTTTTATTTTATTTATTTTCTGATTTTCGATACTTATTTTCTACCTGAGTAGCATCCTTATTTTTTGGAAACGGGGGGGGGGGTATATTTGTATTGTAAAAACATGGACTTTTTAACAAATTGGGTATACCTAGCTTAGACCATTACTTAGTTTAGATGGGCGGTCGGAGAGAGCCCCTCCGATCAATCCATGATCAACCCTTCTTATAATATGTGCTAGGTGGTGGTGGCTGAAGGTCCCATCTGATGGTGAGGTTCCAGTTCTGGAGGTCTGGGGAATGTGGAGCACCCCTTCATCACCATTGCTTCCTGGTCCACTCTTTACCGGAGTGGTAGTACCTGTTATGGTCCCATTTATAGGTTGAATAGAAAAATGTATATATAAAAAAATTGATTATCCATTAAGAATTACTTTATTTCAAAAGTTTGTCAGCATTAAATGACCCACTGAGGTTGATATGCTGTAAAACAAACCAAACAAAATCAAACAACCCGTTCTGTTTAAAACATTTTGTTTTTATGAATTTGTACAAAACACAATCCCCTCCCCCATCTGCCTAATATGACAACATAAATAAACATGAACTATATTTTTGAGATGAGGTTTGATAGGAATAATTTTGATTTTTCGGATTGTTGTCCTCATCTTTATTGTATGTATATACATATAATGTTTCAGCTGTTATATCCTCCAGCCTTCCTCAGGTGTTCCCTTTGTATCCAAGTATAGTAATGATCCAACCTGGGAAATTATTTTTAACAGTTTGACAGTTGATCAAACAGGCGTTGAAGAACCTTCAAAGATCTCATTCAAAAACAATGACCATTGTTTTTGCATGCCTATCATTCTGACATGTGTCACGAGAAGAATCATGATCATTTAGAAAAAGTTTATTGGCGTTTCCTGTGCAACTTAAGGCATAAAATTTGCCATCAGTCTTTTTCGATATTTTTATTTTCAAAGTAATTAACTTTAAAAACAATTTGATTTAGTCTTTTTAATAATTGGTTCCCATATTGTGTTCATCTCTATACTAGGTCACTACAGTCAAACATATGCTTCTTTGAGATGTTTTCTTTTCCAATGTGCTTCACTATCTAATATTTTAACTTTGAAATATAACTTTAATATATAATAGTATATAAAATATAATATAGATATAAAGTGAAGGGGCATTGGGAAATATCTCCATATATTTGTCGATAAAAAGTGAGAAACACAGTACGGTAAATATTGAAATTTGTACAAATTCAATAAAAAAAAATTATTTTAAACATGGAGGGAGAGGGTAAAATATCTAAATTGATTTGCCAATTTAAAAACAGCAATGGTGATCATGGCTAAGCAAAAACAGGAGGCCTGACAATTTTATAGTACATTTTGTCCATAAAATCTGTTTGCACTTTAATGAATTTATAACTTTAAAGTGCACACTGACTTTATGGACACCTCTATAATTAATTGATAGATGTAGTCATCATCTATAATGAACTCAAGATACTTCATTAACCCGGCATCATAGAAAAGTAAGAATAAAACTGGCTTAATGTGTCAATATTAGACATAATAGTAAATTATAAAATTGCCGCGAATAAGTGCTGTCCTGGAAAATTTTTTAAATGTCCTGGAAACATCCTGGAAAATGGTTTCCTAAAATGAGTGGGAACCCTGACTGGTGAAAAACCATTTTCTTGTGAAGTGTGTGGATCAGCATTATCACACAGGAATGTTTTGAAAGATCACATGAGAACACTCACTGGTGAAAACCCTTTTCTTGTGAAGTGTGTGGATCAGCATTATCATACAGGAATGTTTTGAAAGATTACATGAGAACACTCACTGGTGAAAAGCCTTTTTTCTTGTGAAGTGTGTGGATGAGCATTATCACACAGGAATGTTTTGAAAGATCACATGAGAACACTCACTGGTGAAAAGCCCTTTTTCTTCTGTGTAGTGTATTGATCAGCATTTTCATGAAGATCTACATTACATGATAACACACACACTTATACAAATTGAAACCCATGTGTGGCTGTTGCAAAAAAAATGTTGGTTCCATCGACCTACCTCTTCAGGTACTGGATAATACTCTGCTCTCGCCAGTTTTAGGTGTGGGGACTGGTGATGCCCTGGGGATTGGGAAGGCTCCTGGGACCAAACAAATAATTTTACTCTTACTCACTCGACTTGGTCAGTGTTAATGAAGGGTTCTTGCACCATTTTCTCTGTATTGGATTTTTTTTTTTGACAAATGCAGAATAGCGCACAAGAGATAATATCATTAGAATCGCATTACATTACGGAAACTCTCAAAGTACCCTGACATATTTCTCTGAATTTGGACACATGGCATAGTGGATATGGGCGTTGGGTTAAGTTCTAAGTGACGGAAGGAAAAATGATTATAAAAAATATAATAATAAAATCATTATAAAAATGATTATCACAAAAACATGATCAGTGCATATTCTGCACTTGAGCCATTGAAATCCAAACCACCTAATGTCTTGATGCCAATGGCAACTAAAATGCCCTTCACAAC
Organism: Doryteuthis pealeii; assembly: GCA_023376005.1. NCBI lineage: Eukaryota > Metazoa > Mollusca > Cephalopoda > Myopsida > Loliginidae > Doryteuthis > Doryteuthis pealeii. Next base: position 85,779,002 of record CM042151.1, read on the forward strand.
ATATATCTCCCCTAAAAATCTGCAGAGAGGTGCATACTAATCACAGTACATCTGGGAACATGAACTTCCTTTTATAACATCATACAAGATCAAATCCTTATCACCAATTTTTTTTTCATCTAAAAATAAATTCATCCTTTGGAATAATTATTTTTTTTAAATTTTATTTTCTGTATATACATTTTAACCCATTTGTTTATTCTATTGTTATTTTTCCCATTTTATCCAACCATAACATTCAGCAAGCTGTATCAGAGTTCTCATGTGTTCTGGAAAACCTTGAAAATAAAATGTAAATTTTCCAGTACTGGAAGAATATAGACATAAAACAAATCAATGGCATACAGTATGATTCCCAATAATGCTAACACATTGTTAAAACCAATTAGTAAATGTATATATATGAATACACAATATGTATAACAACCCAACCGCTAGGCATGATATAACCCTGGACGGGTTGATATGCCGTTAAAATTGATAAACAAACAAACAAAACCCGGAAAAATGGGGGGGGGTAAAAATCCTGGAAAAATTTTGTATTTTGTCCCGGAAAATTTAAATTGTCTGAGACAAAGTTAATGTTATTGTTACAGTAAACAAATATAACTAGTAAAATAAGTGTTTTTTTTTTTTTTGGTTTTTATTTTTAGCACTCACCGAATCTAGGCAAGATTTCCCAAATTATCTATGAATATTCATTAAACAGTAAAAATGTTTCTGACTCGGTGGGTACTTGTTGATTTCCTCCAATGAAGTCTTGCTTTCACCATGTAGTGATATTTTGCTTTATTTTCACGTGACACTAAACATGAACAAGTCAAGAATTAGTGAGACTACTTTAAAGATTGTTAAATAGTTAACGGTTTAATAAATTAATTCCGTTTTACAAGATGTAAAATTTCGTAAAATTCAGAACATGTAACTTAAACATTTTCTTGATAATCATGTTCAGCAGTGTTTAATTGAATAAAATTATTTAATTTTTAGAAAAAAGTAAATATTTTTGCAAGGCTTAGAATTATTTTTAAAGGAATATTTTCACATAAATTCAACATAAAAACTTTCTCAGAATTAAATTGATATAATTTTTATCGTTACAAATACCATTATTTAGAAGAAATTTCGAGTAAAATGCTCAGATAAAGTTTATTTGAAGAAGTGGAGCTTCTTTTTTTAGAATAGCACTCGTGTAAAATAGTGACTGAAAATAAAAAGAATGTTTTGTACTTGTATAGAATAACGCACACGGAAGATTTTGACTGAAAATGACCGATTAAAAGCAAACAAAAAAATGCACTAATGTAATACTAAGATTTAAGAATTGCATAAAATTAATGTTCATTTTAAAAAAGTTTTCATTAAACATTTTTGAAAGCACTGAAAAGTAAAAGTTTTTTTTAAGGCAAACATTGGTATCCACCCCCAGACCCCTAAGTAAGACTTCAAGCATATGGCGCTTGAAAAAAAAATTTTTTTTTCATCAAATGTCAATTTCATGTCAGTTAAAATGTTACTGTCCAATGTAAATAGCTAACTCCCCACTCTCTCCTGGAACATATTGGTAATTTTAACATTTTTGCCACCCCAGACTTCTGACCTAATTCATTCTGTTTCACTTGCCATTGTCAGGCATAATTCCGGCCAAACAGATATTTTCTTTGTCGTGCAATTTATTGGCAAATTAATTAATATTTTACAATATTTTACAATATCTACCCCCACTCCACCCCAGATTTTATCGGCAAGTCAATTTAGATATTTTAACCCCACCCCACTTTGTTTTAAATATTTTTTCGATGAATTTTTACAAAACACAAATTCAAATTTAAAATATTAGGTACTGCCAATTTTGGCCTCACATATCTTACTAAATAAATCTCCCTTCAATTGAAAAAAAAAATACCAAAAGCCAGGAAATTATATTTTAATGAAAATTTCAGTGTTGATTTATCAATGGATGAATTTTTTAAAAACTTTCTGATTTTTTTCAAGTCACTTAATTTTGACACCACTCCCCTTATTTTAGGGCTCAAATATCTTTTGAAACTAATTATAGTATGAAAATATACTTTTGAAACTAATTACAATATGAATAAAAAGGTGGGAATAGAAGAAAAAAATTATTTTAAAGGAGCACCTCTTGTAGAAAATAAGTACAGAAAATCTAACAATTAAATGTAAAAAAAAAAAATTATTTGATTTTTTTAATTTTTTGTTATATATATATATAATTGTCTTTTAGATTATCAATGAAAAAATTATACATCAGTATGTGTTTTGTTAAAAAGGGTGGGAGTCTAACTTTTCAATTAAGTTTTTTTTTTTTTTTTCCAAAAAAAATAGGCTTGTTATCAAATAGATATTTTTTTAGAATATAAAGTTATGAAATTTAAAACTTAAATTTAGGTATTTCATTTTAAATGAATTTTATCTATTAATTTGGTATATAGATTGTTGTTTTCAGGGCGCATATAGGTGAAATTTATTCTAAAGAATTTCAATTTATTTTCATTGAATCAGTTTGATTGAAATGATTTGGTAATTTAAAAGAATTTATTGATTAATAAGTCAACACTGAAAATTTTATTAAAATCAGATAACTCTCTGATTTTTGGCAATTCTTTATTTCTGCAATCTGCGCCTCTGTATTTTTTTAAACATATTTCTTGGTGACTTTTTGTAACAAAAATGCCAAATTTTTTTTTTCGACTCTTTAGTTTTTCTGTGTTTTGAACAAAAAAAGATATTTCATTTAAATCAATATTAAAAAGTTAATAATTTTCTGTCATAGTGTATTTAATGATTTTCTATTATTGATTTCTAAGAAGAAACTATTATAAGTCTTAAAATCTTGAATGATGTGGGGATTTTTAGTCTGAACTATTTCATACAAAGGGTCCATTTTGATAAAATCTTTTAGCTGAATTTAATTGTTTAAAATATATTAAAGATAAATTACATATGTATTATCATTATTATTATTATTATATTTTTTATTTTTTACTAATGCTCATTATACTTTTTTTTCTGATGCTCATCCTACTTTTTGAATTAAACAAAAATTTGACCTTAAATAATAGATTTGATTAATTTTAATTTGTTTTTTAAAATGAAAATGGGCACACAATTGGTGGTATCTATCAAATATGTACTGTGATGTGTTTTTTTCGCTTTTAAAATGTCCTAGAAATCTCCTAGAAACGTCCTGGAAAATGATTTCTTAAAATGAGTGGGATCCCTGAGTATGATATACCAATTATAGTTGCTTCTCTTCTATAGTCTCTCATCTTCTACATAACCGTACATGAATATAACAATGGTTAGAGATGGGTAGATTAAATGAAAAAACTTTTCTTTTTTTTTTTAGTTTCATCTTCATACCCTAAAACCGCACTGAGATATTTTATGAAGCTGAAACCATTCAATGTAGTGCTATTACTACTGAATGAATAAAACAATGGTTAGAGATGGGTAGATTAAATGAAAAAAACTTTTTTTTTTTTTTTTTAGTTTCATCTTCATATCCTGAAACCACACTGAGATATTTTATGAAGCTGAAACCATTCAATGTAGTGCTATTACTACTGAATGAATATAACAATGGTTAGAGATGGGTAGATTAAATGAAAAACTTTTCTTTTTTTTTTAGTTTCATCTTCATACCCTGAAACCGCACTGAGATATTTTATGAAGCTGAAACCATTCAATGTAGTGCTATTACTACTGAATGACCATATCCAAGAAAACATGGTTTAAAAAGAATTTCCGATTTTTATAGAATCTAATTTTATCACCCTTTATACTATTGTTTAAGGAAAAGATTGAACAAAAATATGATAAAAAACATTTGACTATCTTTAGAAAATAAATCTAGTTTAAATGGGGGAAAAGGAAATATGACAGATATGACACTTAGGAAATCTACATGACAGAACTGAGCATCCAAAGTGAGAGAATTTTTGGAGTGTTTATTTTATGTAACAAGAGAGAACATCTTGCAAATTTATTTCGGGGGTTAAAGAATTAGACACAATGGTAGAGTTGGGTGGTTTGGCAATTTCGTTTTCAGTATTGATTCCCTGTTTTCCCCTTGATACCATTGTTTTTTGTTTTGGTATCTAATTTAGTATTTTTTTCTTTCTAAGGAAACCATTTATTCTCTTGTGTAATGATGATTAGTATATATGTTCAATTTTACTCAAGGGATATAATAAATTAAATAAATAAAATTAATCAGAAAAGATTGAACAAAAATAGTGTCTGAAGGCTTAAATAATTAGACAGAATGGTAGAGTTGAGTGTTTTGGCAATTTCGTTTTCTGTATTGATTCCCTGTTTTCCCCTTGATACCATTGTTTTTTGTTTTGGTATCTAATTTAGTAATTTTTCTTTCTAAGGAAACCATTTATTCTCTTGTATAATGATGATTTCTATGTATGTTCAATTTTATTCAAGAGAGGTAATAAATTTTTTTTTTTTTGAAATTTTGAAATAATTACCAAAAAATCAAGGAATTGTCCAATTTTAATGGAATTTTCAGCACTTTATTCATTAATGACTTAATTTGTAATAAATAGTTGTATATCCTGCTGGTAAATATCATGAAAAAGGATCCATTTCAATTCTATTTCACTTATAAGAGACACCCATTGTTGTGCCGTCATATTTGATATTCTATTCTTCTGTACTTTCTTCTGTATTATGGAATAGCTACTTCATTGCTTCTTTGGTTCCATGCTTGTATTTCTTTTAACTTCTGATTCTTTCATTGATTGATGGTTTTGTTGTTGTCTTAATATATACCAAGGTTGTCATAGATTTTAGGACAAACTCAGGGCATATAGTTTTTCTGGTCACATTTTATTAAACTTAAGATTTCTCAACTGCATGTGGGAGCTGTGGCTGCCACCTTAGGCTGCTTGATTAGTACTAATTGTAGTAATTTGTCTTGTCATAGTTCAGGTCTGATTTATGCCTTTCCCCTTCCACTTCGCTCTTCCCTAAATAACGTACCTGTGACCTGGTCATTCCCACTTGTAAGAATGTTCCCTTAGAAGAAATAGTTATTGGTTTAAAAAAAAAAAAATATGTGTAAATGCATTTTGAGATTGTTTGGATACTTATTTTGCCTTGTGCATTTATATAAAAGAGAACACTACCTTAGGCAGTAAGAGCAAATGGTTAGTTATAAAAAATGAGTTTTTTTTAGGGTGTTTTGGATTTGGTAATTTGTATAGTCAGGTTAAGGGATTCCTGGCAAGAATCTTTCTTTCCCTTTTGGTTCGGTCACAAATTTTGGTGCTCTCTGGAAGTAAGGCTTTTGGAATTCTCAGATGTAGAGTTCTTTGGGCGGTTTAATTGATAACCGCATTCTTAGTATAAGAATTACTAAGACTTTGGTCTCGTTATATCCAAAACCCCTATCGTGCTAACAAAGGTAAACTAATTTCCATTCTTTTCTTGAAATTGTATTTGCTCTGTTAGTCGAAACGTGTTATTTTCCTGTTAAATGAGAAATGTCTAAAATGGTAATTATTTCCTTTATCCTAGTTAACACATTGTTTGTGCATGTTTTGAGGCTATTTTTAAGTTTAAATACCCCAAACCCCCTTTGTATGTTTAATTGTAATTCATAGTTTAGCTTTGAATGTTTTTATATTTCTGAATTTTCCGTAAAATTATGAGGCATAAACCTTTCCTGGTAACTTTTTTTTTATCCTTTTATTTTGTGAAATTTCTTTTATTTGTTTGTATATTTGTTGCCTTTTTTGTATATGTCGAGACTTATGAAGTTTCATTTTGATTTCTAGTTTCGACGGCTCCATTGTGAGGAAAAAATAAAAGACTTTGTTTTAAAATCACCTTTTGATCTGTATGAACTTCATACACACGTGCGAATCATTTTGAAATATTAGGGAAAACCATATGACCAACATGTTTATGTAGGGTGCTGTGAAACAGGTATTTGTCCATTTTTTCATTTTCCTTTAGCTTCACCCTGTGATCTGTTGGAACTGCAAAATCCACCAGTTTGACAAGTTCTTTCTTTTTTGTTATCAACACTAGGTGTGGTCTTCTGCTGGGATAAGGTGATCCGTTTTTATTTCAAAGTCCCAGAGAATTTTATGCGTTTCGTTCTCAAGAACAGATTCTGGTTATGCAATATACCATTTTGTTGTATGGTCAAAATTTAATTTTTTCTGCATAATTCCCAGTGGATCACCTTCCCAACCCAGTCGTGTGTAGTTTTGTACTCCCGTTGTGCTAGTTTGCTACATTCGCATAGTACATGGTTTACGGTCTCATCTCTATTACTGCATAGTCTACATTTACTGTTTTGTTGGGTCTTATCAATATTTTGCTTTGATATAGTTTATCCTTATGGCCTTATTCTGTGCCGTAATTATTAGTGATTCAGTTTCTCCTTTAAGGTTTCCTTTTTTTCATGTGCAACCTCTCCGATTTGTCGTTTGAAGTGTCCATATAATTGTTTTTCTTCCCATTTTTGTTTTCTAGTCTTTGTTGTTTTTCTGCTTGTCCATATGTCACATCTACTATTGTTGGCCGCCATAAGTAATCTGTAATCTCTTTCTTGTCTAGTCTCTTTCTTGTGTAGTCTTCGATTTGTTGGATTGTGGTTTCTATGCAGTCCTCTGTGTTGGCAAGAACTATTATTATCATTTGAGTTTTCACATCAGTGTTAGCTGATGTCTTTCACTGGAGTCTGAGTGACAGCAAGTCTCCTCAGGTCTCCAGGACTCTTCTGAGTATTCTGGCAGATTGCAGCAGTGCAGTGTTCTGAATGGTTTCAATCCTTCCTCTGATATCCAAACTTTCCAAACCCTTTTCTAATCCTTTTGGGACTGTTCCAAGTGCACCAACTACAATTGGTATAACTTCAATTTATTATTTATTTATTATATATTATTATTATTATTATTAATATAATAGTTACTTGAAATGATATAATTAATTGCTTGCAAAAAATACAAAAAGCACTAAATGACCAAATAAGTGTTGATATGCCATAAAATGAAACAACCAAACAACAACCCTCTCAACCCAGTATTTTTTGCAAGGCTTAGAATACACTGTAACTATCCAATGGAAGAGGGGTAAGACCCCAGCCTTCGAAAAAGGTGTTCCTAGTTCTGCATCTTATCTGCATCTTATGGTAAGAATCCAGTTCTGGACACCTGGAGAGCATTGTGTACTCAATCATGGCCATTACTCCCAGGTTCACTCTGATTCGGTATGATAGTACTTACTAGGTCCCATTTATGGCTCAAATTGTTACATAATTATTAGATTCCTAATTACTGTGTACAGTAGTGTAGAAAGCAAAATGGCTGTTATAAGTTGCAGCCCAAGGCCTTGAAGGATTGAATTCACAAGGGCTTGACCTCATCCTGATCCTTCCGGTGGATACCGTGAGAATCGGGGGAGAGACACTCTTCCGGTTTAGATTAGAGAGAGTTTTAGTCAGATCGGCCAAGCCACGACGGTGGTAAGTCGTGTTATGCACGGTGCCGACTCAATCTGCGCAGGTAGTCTGGTGGGGATTTCAGAATAAAATATGATCTAAATTAAATCGAAGTCTTGTGTTATTATCTAAAAACTACCATGACACAGGCTTCTGATAAAGAGAAATCCTCAATAGAAGACCAGACACGAAGTCCCCAAGACGAAGTCCAGATGCCAGAAGAGACGCTAGAAGAGACGCTGGAAGAAGAATAATAGAAGTAAGAAAGTAAGGAAAGAGAGTATACAACAAAATAGGTTTGTTTAAAAATGGGTTGTATTTGATAAGAGTAGATGATGCTATAACTGTAAATTATTTGTTTTAATAATTGTTTATTAATGTTATACTCGTTCCAATTTCAGTACTAGTATTATTTGGCTTTTTTGTACTATTGTCCTCATCTTCATTGTTATATCATTTTGGACGTTGTACCCTCTGGCCTTCTTCAGGTATTTCTTGTCATACTCAGGAACCTTCTATTTAATTTTGACACCTCTGCCCTTATTTTGGGGGCGTAACATTTTTGCGAGTTGGTCATTCGCTGTACTAATTACAGTATAAATAAATACATAAAAGGCCGAAGTTATGAATAGAAAAAAAATTCACGGGGTCTTTTCTATGAGAAAATAAATACTGAAAATCGGAAAATAAAATGTAAAAAAAAAATTTTTTAAATAAATTTTTGGAGATTTCTTTTTACTCATTTCGATAATTATTTATTTGACTATTATCTTATAAAAGAAAAATTATACATCGCTATTTTTTCTGCTTAAAAAGTGGGGGGAGGCTAAATTTTCAATAGTTTTTCTTCAAAACTTATTACTTTTTGTACCTAAAATATGGTTTGCATAAAATAGATATTTATTTCTAGAATCTAAAAATATAACATTTCAAACTTAACATCAGGCTTTTCATATTTTAAATAAATTTTATATATTCATTTTTCATAGCAAAAATACTTAAATAACGATTTGAAATAAAATAACTGATGCATTATAAAATTGATAAATCAGTACTGAAAATTTCATTAAACTCGGATAATTACCTGATTTTTGGTAATTTTTTTTTTTTTTCAATCGCGAGTGTTACATTAAATTTGTAAACAAGCCCTTAAAATCATTGAAAAAGAGACAAAATGGAGGATCTAGATCGAAATTGACCAACACAAATCGTTTTAAATATATTAAAAATAAACTGCATATGTAATGACATTTTACCTTTTTTAATGATTGTCTTTATGTTAATACCTATCGTTTTAGACAAAAAGTTTGACCTTAAATAATCGATTTAATTAATTTTAATTCCTTAAAAAATATATCTGACGCGAGCTGTCGAATTTTGGGTCACCCTAGTTTATTTAGAGTCTAGATTAACGGAAGGACATAATGAAAGTGTGTCTAAATTTTAGGCATATCAGGTAAATAGTAGAACAGACTGTGTTCTTTAGGTGAGACAATCAGTCTAGGTAAAATAAAACTGAAATTAAAACAGCTGTATTCCATTTAAAAATTGACCTTGTGTCATATCCTGCGTGTGGCGCAGATGTTAGGTAAACATTCATGAAATTATTGCAGTGAACCCAAACAGGAACTCTCCTCCGTCAGGAGACAAAGAAATTCATGAATTAACCTCATTTAGCTGATGACAAATTCAGCCAGTTTCAGTGAGGCCACAAAAAAGTTAACAATCTCTCAACCTGTCATCCCAGGATCTAAAGGAAAGCGAAGAAACCCCGTCAAGTGACAAAGAACTCTTGTTAATGTAAGTAGGTCTTTTTGCATAATGTAAATATATTGTTAAGTAGGTTATATGAAATATAAACATAGTAAAATCTTTTTGTGCACTTCGTATCTTTGTTATAGTACCTCGTTTATTCTATTGTGGCGAGGTCGTTTCTAGGTGAAAAATTATAATAACAGAAGAAATTTAAAAGTATTTTGTTTTAATAATTCATTTTTCATGTTTCCTTTTTTACTTATTAATATCCTCATCTAGTTAAATAAAATGTTCTCCAAAAAGGGGACATTTTTTAAAGTGAAAAATAATTTTAACTGAAAAATGGTTTAAATTTGAAAAAGAAAATGATACTTTTTGTATAGCCATGTGCAAATTCTCGCCTACTATATAAAAGGGTGATCACAGGAAATTCTTCTAAAAATCATATAAAATAAACTAACGATCCGATTCTAATAAAACTTTCTGTTTATGAAGTAATAAAAGATGAACTTTATTGTAAATAAATTTTTACTAAATTGAAAAGACTAATAATTTTTTTCGTTAGTTTTTGTTTCGCGTATTGATCCCCCCAACAAATATCTTTTTTTTTTTTTTTGCATATAAATAAATTTTACATTTTTATAAAGACAATATAATGACATAACATATATAAAAAAAGATAATTCGCTAATAAATCGGTTTTGGAAATAGGGCATCTTAAACATTGAAACTTAAAATCTCGTAAATAAGAAAAAATATGTATCTTTTTTTTTTTTTTTTTTTAATTGTTAGATTATTTTCAAAAGAATTTTATATTAAAAGTTCGTATTGTGTACATTTTTATTTTATTTTTCAGAGATTTTCAAAATTTTATAAAATGTAAAATAAATACTTTTGTTTAATGCATAACAAAATCGTATTCATTAATCAAAGAAAATATTGTATAAAACATATCTCGCTAAAAATAATGACATAACATATGTCTATTCTTATTTTTATGAATTTTTGAAAATAATGTTTGAATTAAAAGTTGTTGTGAGAATGATTACGGAAGCCTGTAATGGAAAAAAAAACGTATTTGTCATTTTCACTGATGTGTTATGGGTAAACAAGTCAAAATACCCGATGCGTACACATTTATACTCTGTGACGTGAAAGAGAAACCAAACAGTGTTTGAAGAAATTTATTATTTTATTTGAAAACAAATAATTCTCCCGTGTATATACATACAGAAAGCAGATATTACTGTTCAGTCAAAATTCTGAAGGTAAATAAACTTTTTATTTTATTTTTTTGTTTCTTTATTTTGTGTATTGTATTTTACCAAAAAAAAAGTTTCGCCGAAGAAGTAGACTCAATAATATTAAGAGTTAAATTGTGAGGCATCAAGGAAATGCTAAATTAGTAATTTGTTTTTTGCTTCAGAAAATTTTTTTATTCGTCTGCCCATCCATATGAAGAAAAAGTGCACACGTCAAGATCGGATAACTTGTCAACAAATGCGCGTTCTTGCGCGGACTTGAGCCGATTTACTTTAAAATGCAAAAATTTAGGTTTTATGTGAGAGAAATTTGTTTTTTCTTTTTTATAACCCATAAACTTGGAATTGTTCTTTATATTAAACGTAAAAGAAAACAGTAAAAAGTTAATTTTCCAATTTTTATTGACGTTTTAAGATATTTTTTACAAGTAAACAAACTTTCAAAATGCCGTCTGGTTTGCACATGCCTATTTTTGTACTATCTGTTTTTTAATCAATCAAAAGTAAATTTGTAATTTAAGTAATTATTGATTGTCTTTTTCTTTTCATTCATAAAAATGAAAGTGAAACGAATTGAATTAAATTGTTAAATGAATAGTTTTTAAACTAAACAATGTACAGAATAACATCTTAATAAATAAAAAGGGAAAAAAATATTTCAAAATAAATTAGTAGATAGTTAAAAAAATTTAAAAATATATAAATCTTTCTTAATTATTAAAAAAACTAAGTTGATGATTTTCTCCCTTTAATTTTTTTGCACCTGGAGATTTATAGAAAATAAGTATCTCGCTAATTTAAAGGTAAACAAATTTAAATCAATGTTTCATTGGCATGCTATTATTTTTTTTATATCCTCTTACTTTAATATTGAATTTATGAAAACAAATCGGAACTGATACAATAGAAAGAGGTTAGTATCTATTATTTATACGAGCACAACTAATTAAATTCTTACTTTCACCGACTCAATGACTTGTACTACGAATTAAGTCAGTTAATTTCTGCCTGCTTAATTTTTAAAAAGATATTTGAAAAATAAATAAATAAAATTTCGTTATCTCTAGACCCTGAGAAAATTTGAGGGCTGAACTTGCAAATCGGTCGGAAAATTAAAACATAGTACAGAGTGACCCAGAAAAAACAGAACCCAAATTATTTATTTTCCCATTAAACTAACCCTAAACTCCAACGCTAACCCTTAACCTAATACTAACCCTAAACCCCCCCCCTAGTTAAAATTAAAAGTTTTATTACAAAGATTTTTTTTTGGGGGGGGGAGTCACCCTGTATACATAGTGACCCAGAAAAAAACAGAACCCAAATTATTTATTTTTCCCATTAAACTAACCCTAAACCTCAACCCTAAGCCTACCCCCCCCCTAGTTAAAATTAACAGTTTTATTAGAAAATTTTGTGGTTCTGTTTTTTCTGGGTCCCCCTTATTTTCTAACCGATTTGCAAGTTTAGCCCTAATTTTCTTTTAGATTATCTGTGAAAATATTTGTTCAGTTACAACACGGTGGGGGGGGGGGTTTACTTTTCAATCGAGTTTTCTCCAAAAATTATTAGATAACAATACAAAAGTAGGCCTGTTATTAAATGATATTTGTTTTCAGAATCTGAAAAAATGAAATTTAAAACATAAAATTAAGCAATTTATATTTTAAAGGAATTTTATCTATTAATATGGTAGATCCAATGTTGCTTTTAAGGCACATATGGATGGCATGAATGGTAATATTTATTTGAAAGAATTTTGGTTTATTTGCATGGAATCAGTTTGATTGAAATGATTCGGTAATTTAAAAGAAAAAAATTCATTGATTAATATGACAACACTGAAAATTTGATTAAAATCAGATAATTCCCAGATTTAAAAGATAAATTTTGTTTATCAATATGGGTTAATAAATTGGCACTTATGAGCTACTGTAGTAGACACGGGCATATCAAACTAAATTTTTTACTTTTAGAGTATAAAGGTAAAGAATTTAAGCAGACTGTGTTTGAAACAGGAAAAAAATGCTATTACTTTTAATTGAATATCAACCTGTAAGTAATTTTTCTGTACATAGTGTATTTGATGTTTTTTTGTTATTGATTTCTAAGAAGAAACTTTTTAAAGTGTTTTAAAAATGTTGATTAGAGGATTTGTTTTGTGTGTGTCATAAATTTTTACATAGCCTTTTTTGGGGCCAACTTAATTGTTTTTAAATGTATTAATAAATTACATATGTAATATTATTTTGCTGTTTTGCTGATGTACATTATGTTACTACTTTTGGACTTAAACAAAAATTTGACCTGAAAGGATCAGTTTGATTATCTTAAATACGTTTTGAAAATCCGTGCTCATTTTGGTGGTACCTAGTGTGATAGCTAGGTATGAACAAAGTGGCAAGGGGAGATAATAAAATTGAATTTTTTAAATTTTTTAAACGATTACCAAAAAATAAGGGAATGTTACAATTTTAATAACATTTTTAGTGTTGTTTCATCAATGAATTAATTTTATGATATATCAGTTATTTAATTTCAAAACTTTCAGAGTTTTTTTTTTTAGGTCACTTAACTTTGCCTACCCCCTTATTTTTGGGGCCTAAAATATCGGAGTTATATATGATTGAAACTAATTTTTGTATAAATAAAGAAAAAAGACTAAAGGTGTGTAAAGAAAAAAATTGAATGAAAGATTTTGGAAAAAATTAAATATCCAAAATCTGAAAATTAAATGTAACAAAAATTTTAAAAGAGAAATATAATTTTTTTGAGATTTTTTTAATTACTCAGTTGTATATGAAATCTAATTTCATTTTAGATTATCAGTGAAAAAATTATACATCGACATTTGTTCAGTTTAAAAAGATGGAGGCTAAACTATTAAACAGAGATTTCTCCATCAGTCTAGTAGACTAAGCTTATTATTGAATAGATATTTGTTTTTGGAAAAAATATAAAAATATGAATTTTAAAACTTAAAATTATGGGCATTAAATTTTGAATGAATTTTATCTATTAATGAGGTATAAAAATTGTTGCTCTAGAGACTTATGGATGGAGCTACTAGTAATATTTATTTTGATATTTATATCTCTGGACTCGGCAATATTTTTTGATAAAATAACTGATGCATTATAAAATTAATTGATAAATAAGTCAACACTGAAGATTTTATTAAAATCGGATAAATCTCTGATATTTGGTAATTTTTATTTATCAATAATGGTTAGTGAATTGTTAATAAAAAAAAACCATAATAGTTTTCAGACTCCATAATTTAAAAATATTTCTCAGGAATTTACCCTAAACAACAAGAGTAAATGTTTTGAGTGGACATTTTTTTCTGAATGTTTTGAACAAAACAAAAATATAATAAAAATATATAATGAAATCATATAATAAAAATATATAAAATTAATGATAATAATAAAAATATATAATAAAATTATATAATAACATCATATAATAAAGATATATAAAAACAATGATAATAAAATACATAATTAAGTTATATAATAAAGATACATAAAATTAATAATATTAAAAAATATATATTAATAAGAAGAATAATATATAATTATATAAAATTAATAATTATAATAGAAATATATAACATTATATAAAATTGATAATAATAGAAATATATAATAAAATATATAAATCAATAATAATAATAATAATAGAACCATATAATAAAATTAATAATAATAATTAAAATATATAATAAAAATATATAAAATTAATAATAATAAAAACATAAAAATATATGAACTTAATAATGATAATAAAATATATAGTGAAATTATAGCATGAAAATATATAAAATTAAAATAATAAAAATATATAATAGAATTACAATATAAAAAATATATAAGATTAGTAATAATAAAAAATATGTGGTAAAATTTGTGTAATAAAAATGTATAAAATTCTAGAATAAAAATATATAAAATTAATAATAATAAAATATATAATAAAATCTTGAAATGAAAATGTATAAAATCAATAATTAGTATTATCTGCGTTATTCGGACTATTGTCCCCATCTTCATTGTTATTTGTACAACGTTTCGGCCAATATGCCCTCCGGCCTTCCTCAGGTATTTCTTGTCAGACTAGGGAACATTCTCGGACTTGGAACCTTCTTTTTGAACTCGGGAACTTTCTTGTCGTAATCAGGAGCCATCACGGAACTTTGAACCTAACCCTTTATTTAGTCCACGGGGGTATCCTGTTCTCATACAAAGGTCTGTGATGGCTCCCAATTACGATAAGAAAGTTGCCGAGTTCGAAAAGAAGGTTCCCAAGTCCGAGAAGGTTCCTGAGTTCGAGAAGAAATACCTGAAGAAGGCCGGAGGGCATATTGGCTGAAACGTTGTACAAATAACAATGAAGATGGAGACACTAGTCCGAATAACGCAGATAATACTAATCATCAAACCTCATCTCAAACATTCAGAGAAATAAAATTAATATTATTATTAATTTCATTAATGCTTATTACAAGTATAAGTGCTTTTTATTATTATTATAGATACTGAGAAGGTATCATTCTGGGACCACTTGATGATACTTTTCCTGCCAAAATACAGAATAGTGCTCTTTTGATACTCATGGATTACATCCTTTAAATTAGTAAATGTCTTTTGATGATAGCTTATATTTTGTGTATGATTCATTTGATATCTCAGATCAGATCAAATATGCAAGGAAAAAAATGGAAAAGGTAATGTTTTTGCAACTGATCTAAGTTTTTTTTATATATTCTATGAAGAATTTTTATATAGAAATCAAATGAAAATTAAAATAATAGTGGCTCTCCTTAAAAATAATGTGCTTATTATTGTTATAGAAAATTCAGAGTGTACCATGTTTTGTGATGTTAGTTGATTTTTTGCCTGTTAGATAGGCACACTTTAATCAATTATATAACTGTGTGCAAATAAATGTTGATTACTTTTAGTTAGTTTAGTTAATGTTAGAAAATTATTAGTATGAGAATTACTTTAAATCATATAATTGCTTTCAGGCATACATTAATAAATGATATAACTGTGTGCAAATAAATGTTCATTACTTTTTGTTGTTTCTTTTTCAAAAATAATTTTCAGTTTAATCAGTAGTTCTTTTTTTTTTTTTGTTGTTGCCATGAATAACATTGACGGAAAAAAATATTAAGTATTTAAATATTTGATTTAATCTTACTTGAAGAACAATTGTATATAGATTTATCTTTGATTGAACTGGAATTATGGGGAAATATTGAAATTCATTAGAACTGAAATTAAATTATAATCCTGTAATTGCAAACAAAATATGATGAGTTTATTCTGTTATTTAATAATGCTTCTTGTTTCTTTGCAGATATCAATTGCAGTTGAGGATAAATGAAATCCTAGTCAAAAATAATATTGTATGAAAAAAAAATCAATTGTATTCTGAATATTGGAAGAATCAGGAAATGAAACAGGGGAAAATAAAACAATGTTATGAAACAGGATGATAGCATTCTAGAGTGTTTATAGATAAAACAAGAAATCTTCCATGCTCTAGTTGTGTCCATTCTGCACCACTTAGACTTTGTAAAAGGTGTAAATTAAACAAACACATGAAAGCACACTGGTAAAAAAACACTTTTCATGCAAAGTGTGTGGATCAGCAATTTCAAGAAAATTTAGATTGAAAGAGCAAAATGAGAACGCACACTGCTGAAAAACCCTTTTCTTGTGAAGTGTGTGGATCGGCATTTACACGGAGGTTTAAGTTGAAAGTACACATGAGAACACACACAGGTGAGAAACCCTTTTCTTGTAAAGTGTGTGGAACAGCATTTTCAAGAAAGTGTATATTAAATGAACACATGAAAACACACACTGGTGAAAAACCCTTTTTCTGTGAAGTGTGTGGATCAGCATTTTCATACAGGAATTCTTTGAAAGTACACATGAGAACACACACTGGTGAAAAAGCCTTTCATTGTGAAGTGTGTGGATCTGCCTTTTCAAGAAGGTGTAAACTAAAAGAACACATGAATACACATACTGGTGAAAAACCATTTTCTTGTGAAGTGTGTGGGTCAGCATTTTCACACAGGAATTCTTTGAAAATACACATGAGAACACACACTGGTGAAAAACCCTATTCTTGTGAAGTATGTGGATCAGTATTTTCAGAAAGGTCTAATTTGAGAAAACACGTGAGAACACATACCGGTGAAAAACCCTTTTCTTGTAAAGTGTGTGAATCAGCATTTTCAAGAAGGTGTATATTAAATGAACACATGAAAACACACACAGGTGAAAAACACTTTTCTTGTGAATTCTGTGGATCAGCATTTTCACAAAATTTTAGATTGAAAGAGCATTTGAGAACACACACTGGTGAAAAACCATTTTCTTGTGAAGTGTGTGGATCTGCCTTTTCAAGAAGGTGTAAACTAAAAGAACACATGAAAACACACACTGGTGAAAAACCCTTTTCTTGTGAAGTGTGTGGGTCAGCATTTTCAAAAAAGTATGGTTTGAAAGTACACATGAGAACACACACTGGTGAAAAACCATTTTCTTGTGAAGTCTGTGAATCGGCATTTTCAGAAAGGTCTAGTTTGAGAAAACACGTGAGAACACATACTGGTGAAAAACCCTTTTCTTGTGAAGTGTGTGAATCAGCATTTTCACAAAGGTATGATTTGAAAGTACATATGAGAACACACACTGGTGAAAAACCCTATTCTTGTGAAGTGTGTGGATCCGCTTTTTCACTAAAGTCTAGTGTAATAAAACACATGAGGACACACACTGGATGAAAACCCTTTCATGTGAAGTGTGTGGATCAGCATTTTCAAGAAAGTGTGTAACAAAAAGCACATGAAAACCCCTTTTCTTGTGAATTGTGTGGATCAGCTTTTTCAAGAAGTTTTATATTTAAAAACACACATGAAAATATACACTGGTGAAAAAAAAAATTTCTTGTGAAGTGTGTGAATCAGCATTTTCATACAGGCATGTTTTGAGAAAAACACGAGAACACACTGTGTGATAGGGACAACTGGGTTGGGGAGACAAAACTTAAAAAATACCTTGAATCAATGCCTGGTAAACCAAGCTGATATGAAGTACAAATAGCAGCTATCAAAGGAACATGCTCCATCCTAAAACGATCCTTAGGATACAAGTACCATTTATAAAGGAATCAAGTGTTAACCCCTTGTCTTCTAGAAATTGTTAAAGTGAAATAAAACAAAAAAGAGTGAAAACCCCTTTTCTTGTGAAGTGTGTAGATCAATCTATTTACAGAGGTCTAGATTGAAAGCACACATGAGAGTACACATTGGTGAAAAGCCCTTTTCTTGTGTAGTGTATTGATCCGCATTTTCACAAAAATCTAAATCAAAAGAACACCTGAGCACACACACTGAACTCATGTACAAGTCATGATCAGTGCAAATTCTGCGGCTGGGCCATTGAAAGTCCCAGCTACCTAATGTTTGGATGCCAGATTCTCTTGGCCAACAGCAACTACATAGCTTTTCATAACATATCTCCACTAGAAAATCTGCAGAGAGATGCATACTGATCAAAGTGCATCTTAGACCATAAACCTTTTTCTATAACAACATGCAGGAAGGTGATCATTAGAGATGAAATCCTATTTATCTGATTATCATTTTAAAACCGTTAAATCCTATTCATAAAATTTTCATTTTAACACCATTCATCTTTTTGAAAACTTTTGTCTTGTATATAAATTTGAACCCATTTGTTTATTCTATTATTTTTATCATTTTCTCCAGCCATAAAATTCAGCAGGCAGTGCATCTTAGACCATGAACCTTTTTCTATAACAACTATATCAACATGCTGGATCATCAGAGATGAAATCCTATTCATTCAATTGTCATTTCAATACCAATTAACTTTTCCATCTAAAAATAAATTCCTTCTTTTGGAATAATTAGTTGTTTTTTTATTTTCATTTGTTTTTTAATAGCCAGTTTGGAAGTAAAAAAATCTCTTCAAACCTCAATTTGGAAAATTTCCCCAAAGTTTTCCAACGTACCAACTATCAGGCAAGGTTTTCATTTCTGTATATAAATTTCAACCCATTTGTTTATTCTGTTGTTGTTATTTAGTATTTTATCTATCTAGCAGGCAGTATGATATACCTGTTATAGTCAATTGTTCCGGTTCTATTCTCTTTGCATGGCCATACATGAATATAACAGTGGTTATTACTCTTTGTCAAGCTCATATCATCAGATGGCACCTGTCAACACTGAACTCTGGTTAAATGGCTATCACACATTTGCCCAGGCAACACATTACTTTCCTCATTAGCAGTGATCATCTAAGCAGATCAGTATATTTATATCCAGGGAATCTAGTGTACCAACTGTCAGTTAAGGACACAAATGGAACATTGGACACAGAAATAACTAATAGAAGCCCTCATGTAGTATGCAAATTCACACATGGCTTTTTTGTAATTTTGTGTCTTTTTCACAGATAGAGCCCTACACAACAATCCTGAACTCAGTGACTCCATGTGCTGCATAAGAAACTTACATAAACCATTAACATCTTTTCCCATGTCAACCAATCAAGCATGAGAGAGAGAGAGAGAGAGAAGAGAGAGAGAGAGAGAGAGAGGGTGGTCACTGAGGCAAGGATTTATTCAGTAGGGTAAGGGGTTATCATGTGGATTGTACTGGAAGTAAGTACATTAAATTATGGAAGTTTTTTTAGTGTAATGGATTGTAAATGGAATCAGACACCTGTTCATTTTGCACTAATGCTCTTGGGGAAGGTATGAATCAAAACGACAGCTTCCTCAAAGTGAAATAAACAAGGGGAGGTTACTCTTATTTATGTAACTAATTTTCAGATTACTTTATTTCAATAATAACTTTTGACTTTAATATTAACAGGTAACAAACAAGTTTATTAATGAAGGGTACATCTCATTTTACTTTTGCTTGCTTCATCCAGCTCTCTGTTAATTATTCATGCTTGTAAGGAAATAAATTTTAATAATATATTAAATAATAGATACCAACCTCTTTCTATTTTATTCCTCTTTCTATCATATTAGGTTTAATTTATCTTCATAAATTCAATATTAAGATATAAACAACAAAATATCATGTGAATTAAACATTCTGGTTTAAATTTGTTTGACTTCAAGTACCAATAATATTTTTCCTTGAAAAATTCCACATGTAAAAAATTAAAGGGAGATAATCAACAATTATATTATAATATTATTATAGATTATATATTATTATAAATTACTATAGCGGAAGAAGACACTAAGCTCTGATTTGAGATATCTATTCAGTTGAGTTGTAGTTTGGTGTTACGATTTTAGTGGTCATCCTTTAGGCTTCAAGCAAGAGCGCTTGTCCAGCGGAGGTCTTTGTGTTGATCCTTGGTAAAGAATCATTTAGTTGTTCCTTGGTGCTCCTCAGTCTTGCAAGTCCTTTGTCAATAATTGCAAATGGATGTCTCTTAGTTTCAACAATTAAGTAGTTAACCAGCCACGTATTCAGGCTGTTGACTGGCTGAGGTTTAAACCATGTGACCTCGCTTAGTCTATAAATTTGAGTGGTGTATTGCAGCACACCTTATATACAAAATATTCCAACAATTGGAATTCACAATTCCTCCTATAAGACCTGTATGTCACTTTAATAGTACTGTAGAAAACCACTTTCTCTCAATCAAAAATAGGATATTTTCATTCCTTTTTTAAATAAGTTTTTCTTATTCAATCTTGATGCTAGGAATTCTGAAACTTTTTTGATAGTACCAAAACCTGTGCCATCTCATTCAACTGATGATGATTAAATCCACAATAAGCTGAATCATCTTCAGTTTAAAAAAACATTTTAATTAACAGAAAATGTATGTATGGATAATTATAAATCAATTTAAATAAAACTAGCAGCGGCTACCTGACATCACCTGGGTAGTGGAGAATTTTTTAAAGTTAGTCCCGCAGATCCATTATTACTGAATCATGAGTTGAATCCTTGTAGGATGCCCCATTTAAATCCCTATATAAAAAAAACAGACCTTGCATTGATCCAGCTACTCTGAAAAGAAATGTTAATGTCTACTATCTAAAATATTAAATGAAAAAAAATCTATACTGTTATCATTTAGATTTTATTTTTTAATTATCTTCATGAATATAAATCAAATCGTTATTATTTTTGCTAAAAAACCAAGCTGTGGTGATATTTAATGTGTATATATATTTACTTTGTCGTTAATTGTTTTATTTTCGAAGTTTCCTCCGGACATATACATACACAAAACTGCCCTTTACATATGTATAGATTAGTATAAACACAAATTAATTTTTAATATGCTTTTTAGATAAATAATGTGCTCTCTCTCTCTCTCTCTCTCTCTCTCAAACCAGATTTTTCTTTCAATTATCACTGTAATTTCACATGTTAATAAAGACTGGAACACAAAAAAACTCATTCAATTTAATGGAGTGCCTTTTCATCACATTTCATATTGCATTTCTCTCTGTACATAGTGAAACTCTCTCATTATATCCAAAATTTGATGTGACTATTTCATCATCAACATCATCATCATCATGTCACATATATAATAAACATAATCTTTTTATATGCATTCTTATTTAATATGGTCTTTTCTAATTTGAAATATTTCATTACATTAAAATTTAAATACTTACACTGGAGGGCACATATTTTTGTTAGTTTACATAATGACTTTTTTTTTTTCCAATGCCTGAACATTCAATATAGAGTTGTCCATGAGAGAATTGTTTGTGTTTGTTTTTGTGATTTGCTGATGGATATGGAAAAGCTTTAACAATGGCTACACGGCCTACTTTACTTAAATGGACATTTCTCACGCATTTGTGGAGACCGATTTTTTCGAGAGTCCCGCCTAACACAGATAATACTAATAAAAGAATAACACAGATAATACTAATCATCAAGCCTCATCTCAAACATTCAGAGAAATAGTACAACTGGATTCTATGAACAACAGAACAACTGATCCCCTATAATGATGACAAGGAATCTAAGTACTTTTCCACGTGCCCCCTTGATCTGAAGATCATCCTTACACCATGAAGTCATGTGACCAATAAGGTAGATGCACCTATATTCCTGACCTTCGAGCTGGAACAACTCTGTCACTATCGGCTTGTCTCACAGTAGCCTCACCATCATTTGGGGAGCCTGTCATCTGTTATCAAATCCAGGATGTGCTGTGGGGTTCTATTTTACAGAAATAGTGCTTGTTGCAGTACAGTCCTCTAGGCTTACTTGATAGAACATGTTGTACCAGTTGACGGCCTTGGATGGGGATAAATGACTCCATTTGGCAATTGCCATTACGGTCTTGTGTCTCTCTACAATACCATTCCCAGAATTTAATACATATGATTTTAATGACAATTATTTCTACTAGTTTATTGATACACATTAATGGTCAATGGAAATTATTTATAAAAATAAAATTAATAATTAAAAATATTTATAGAATATGAAATTATATATAAAAGAATATTTAGCATTAAATAACTAATAAATAAAATTTAAATACTTACACCAGAGGGCACATATTTTTGCTAGTTTACATAATGACTTCTTGTTTTTTCCAATGCCTGAACATTCAATATAGAGTTGTCCATGAGAGAATTGTTTGTTTTTGTTTTTGTGATTTGCTGATGGATATGGAAAATCTTTAGCAAATGGCTACACGGCCTACTTTACTTAAATGGACATTTCTCACAGAGACATTTTTTTACTCTCACGCATTTGGGGAGACCGATTTTTTTTAGAGTCCCACCTGGTACAGATGTCACTTTTAAACCAGATCCTGCCTGCAGCACCATTTGTAATAGTAGTAGTAGTCGTAGTATGTTTAGTAAACATCTTCTTGCGTTAAGTCTGAATAGCAGTTCTCCCCACTGGCCTCTAAAATTCCAGGTTATTAAATAGTCATTGAGTAGGTAAGTATAAAGTGGGGTGCCCCCTGCAGATACACACACTACTTAGTGGAATGGTCCACTTGTACTCTACAGATGGGAGTGATCTTATCCCTCTGAAGAGGGTGTAGTTGGTATATTCTAGGCCCCACTGACAGGATGAGAGAGAATACTGAACTATCTATGAGTTTTTCATGATAATAGCTTAAAAAATGTTTTAAATTTCACCCTTGAATGGATATTGGGTTAAATAATATTTGATAACTATAAATTCATATATGAGTTTTTTTTTTCATAATATTTCAAATGGACAATGTATCATTTACTGTGGATGAAATTTTGCACAATGGAAAGTTTGTTCTTAGAAGACTCTAAACTTAGTGAATACTAGCGTTGACTGGGATTTAAAAAGTTAAAAGTAAATATCTATACTTATACATCCATATTTACCGGTAATTTTCACCTTTAGTTGGCTAAATTCCTAGCATAAAATTGTGCGTGCGCATTATCTGAAATGAACTTAAATGTTATTAAGAACACATTTTATGATATTTTTGTGTTAAAGCAAGCAGTTGTATTGTTTTTGAAAAGGTTTCTAAGATTTGTTTATTTCACACGAAGACTTTCAAAAGGGCTACCGGCTTGTTTCAAAGTGAAAGTCAAGGGAGGTTACTCTAATTTCCTTATTTGCTAGGAATTTAGCCAACTAAAGGTAAAAATTACCTATTTACCAACCCTTCCTCATGAGTAGGATGCTACACAAGGTCAATTTCTTAAGTGGAGTTTAACAGGTTTGAATTCAGAGTTTTCCTGCTCCTAGACTGATTGCCTAATCAAGGTTAAAGAGCCCATTCTGCCATACTATTTACCCATACCTGAAGGAAGAATGGACCATGTATCCATTAAGCACCCCAGTTGAGAACTGTTTTGAAAGGAACACCTTTTGCTTTTCACCGTAAACTCCTGGTTGTTTGTTTACAAACAACAGCCAATTTTTTTTACTGTAAGATTTTTTAAAAGTTTGTTCATGTATATTTAGAACCCAAAGGCACGTTTTTATGCTAAAATAGTTTTCAATTATAATAAAAAAAGAACTTTGGGGTGCTTAATGGTTACATGGTCCGGGAGAATTCTGGGTGTTTCCTGCAGGTACTCATCGTTTTATGGTTATTGTCATAGGAAATGATCTAGGCAATTTGAATTTCAATCCTGGGCAATAGTGTGACGATTAACAAGCTTATATATATATATATATATATATATATATATATTGAGCAGTGTGCTCTATCTTTTGTTGAAGACTCAAGAAATATGATCTTGTTTTAAGTTCAGTTGACAACAGTAATTATTTCAAATCTCTGATATCACAATTGATCTATTATCTGAAAAAGCCTTCAGCAATGTTAAAATGGCTGAACTAGTTTGTATAAAATTTAAGCAACATGTAAATGTTGATAGCTTAGTAATTAAAACTTATGAGAATTGGTAATATTCAATTTTAAACTAAGTATCCAAATAAGAAGGCCCCAAACAAATTTGTAAATAATTAGTAATTTCAAATTATGGCTTGTTCATTTTTCAAATGCTTGAAGTATTTATAAAAATAGTGTTCGTCTGTAATGCTTATGTATGGTAGGTTTTATAAAACAGATGAAGATGAGATAAGGTTGTTTTTTTTTTTGGGGGGGGGGGGGGTACTAGAAAAATTAAATTTTTAAATTCTTACATTACATGGATGAACACCAATTATTTATGAATCTTTAAAAAAATGTGGGAAGAAAAAAAAAATCAAAAATTGTGCTCATCACCGTTATTTAAGCTATGAATGGAATGATTTAACATACACAAACACAAAGACATAGACACAAACCTCTTAAACTCTATTTAAGAAATTCACTTTGTGTCTCCTCCTACTCGTAGGGAAGGGTTGGTAATGCAGTGAAGGAAAGAAAGAGAGAATGATAAAAGTCAAAGAAATGAATGACTAACAATACGGATTATAAATAAGGGAAATGTTTATTCATAAATCTATAGAAAAAGGAATTCATACATAAAAAAAAGTCCATTCGGCAAAAGGTTCTGTTTGGTTGTAGTGTAACATAATTTTTAACATGAAAAAATAATCAATTTCTAACATTTAGAGTTAAAATTCAAGCGATAAAAAAGATTGTTCTTTTTTTTGTTGGCAACCTGCTGTCTATTTTAGACAATGGCGTAGTGTCCATTTTTTTTTTTTTATCTACAGCTATGTGAGTGGCTGAACAGACCGATCCTTGAATGGCAGTCTCTGGTGCAGTGATTGCAAACAAAAGGTGATGCTTTCTGTAGGTGTTGGGGGTGCTGTTGTCTTTCCTTCTTGTGGCGGCCTTCTTTCTCTCTTTTTCACTCCCTTTCGTTCCTTGTTTGACAAGGAGGCGCCAGGTCGCACAGTTTTCTGCACAAGCCTCCCATGTGTTTTTGTCAATGTGATATCTCTTCATGTCTCTCTTGCATACATCTTTGAAGAGTATGGAAAGATGATATGACATCGACAAAGTTTTTCAATGTTACAAGTCCATATACAGAGAATTAAAATAATATTTGCCCTTCTATATAAGTAAAATTATGACATTATGGTTTCAAACAGTCTCCACCTGTTCCCTATCAACACAGTTTTGCTTTTCTAATAGTCCTAATCTATTTGAGTATATTTTTGTTTGTTTCTAACTATTGTAGCGATACGAGGGGTTGGTTGGTTGGTTTATTAATTTTAACGGCATATCAACCCGTCCAGGGTTATATCATGCCTAGCGGTTGGGGTGTAATACATATAGTGTATTCATATATATACTTTTAGTAATTGGTTTTAACAATGTGTTAGCATTATTGGGAATTATATTGTATGGCATTGATTTGTTTCATGTCTATGATACGAGGGGTGTAAACACCATAGTTAAGTAGCGTTAACTGGCTGACCCTTGTCAAGTGAACCTACATATGATTAAGAAGTCTCAAGTTACTAGGTCGAAGTTAAAGTTTGTGTATTGTGGTGATTTTTTTCCTTTTTTTTATATATATATATATGCCTCGTGTGTATGCGGTTCGCACTTCCAGCTTAACTGATATCTTCTGTCTTTAAACATAGAACACTCAACTCATTTGTGCCTTTATTTCTTGAATATTTTCATGACTCTCTTCAGCATTAACTGGTCACCTTCTTCCAACAGTCTGCAAATCAGCAGTTCCATTATATTATAGTTCCATAATGTGTATATAAAATTATACGTAGGATAGCTTTTATACACCTGCGAATAAAACAATTTAAAAAAACTTTTTTTTTACTTGAAGGCAATTACAATGCATGTATCGCATAAAATTTGATACTTCTTTATAGAAAATGAACTTGACAAGTGTAATTTTTATAGAAAATGAACTTGACAAGTGTAATCCCGGCAAAGGATCGCTCGGTGTGTAGAAGATCGTACAGACTGTTTCGACTTTATTAAGTCTCATCAGCGATGTATATGTATGAGACTTAATAAAGTCGAAACAGTCTGTACAAGGTTCTACACACCAGGATTACACTTGTCAAGTTCATTTTCTATAATAAAGTATCGAATTTTATGCGATACATGCATTGTAATTGCCTTCAAGCAAAAATATAAAATATACTTTATTCAACAATGCTTCTAAAAAACAAACATCCAAAAATCTTATTAATATTAGAGATCAATAACACCAAATAATGATTAATTAAACCCGGTTTTCTTAAAACCAGTATGATAATTATCCACACCTTATACTATGTAAACCTTTGTTTCTTCATGATATATAACGCACTTTGCAGGATTCTAAACTCGTTAATAATATGGGCTGTTTCGAGCTAAACTTTAATAGAGACATTGTTAATAGATAAGATGTTAAGATTACATAATGACTATTTAATTGAGAATATAATGCAAATATCTAAAATAATTGTGATGTCAATGGTACCATAGTTTCAGTTACAGATACATAATCTCCATTATAAGATATGCATAATTTAGTTCATACTTTAAATATTTCTGATTTATCATTACTTGCTGAAAACTCATCTCTGAGGACTTATATATATTTACCAACCCCTCCGCACAAGCAGGATGCGACACAAGGTCAATTTCTTAAGCGGAGTTTAACAGGTTTGAATTCAGAGTTTTCCTTCTCCAAGACCGGTTGCCTAACACTCAAGGTTAAAGAGCCCAGTCTGCCCTGCTATTTACCCATAGATGGAGGGAGATTAGAATTCATACCTTTCCCCAAGGCGTATTAGCGCTAAGTGAATGCAATTACCACGTCCAGGATTTGAACACGGGGCGACGAGCTCCATTTCCCGTGACTTAACCATTACACCATGTGAGGACTTATAAGTTAATAAATGGTCCATTTTCTCGCATTTCGTTCTCCATGTTAGGAGGTTGTAAGTCTAACAGAAATCTGAAGCTGAATAAGGAGCCTCTCCTTGTCTATAATTTCCCATCTTAATCTGATTGAACTTATGTAATGTTTTAATGGCCAGGGCAAGGTTACTCCCCACCCCAGTGTAATAACCCCCTCTTCCTTGCAGTAATTAATAACTCTGTGTGATTCCTCAAAAACATCTCACATAGAGTTGCTTGGATAAATACTATGTGGATATATGGGTGGTGGATAAATACTATGTGGATATAATGTTTACTTGCTACTAAGCTAACTTTGCTTTAACCTGGCTATTAAAGCAGCTTGTATCCTCTTGGCTTCTATCAACAGCTTTTATTTTAGATCTTTCATGCATTCAATTAGATGGTAGAATGGGCAATTATTTATATCCAGTTGTGTGTGGTAGTAATATATATATATAAGAAAATATAAGGCAGGGTAATCAACTCCAAGATTGACTTTCACATATCCAATTAAATTCTGCCAGAATAAGCTTGTCTTCTGGGGATATTGTAATGGCATGTGGAAATTCAGTGATTATTTCACAAGGTAGGTTTCTTTTTTTGTGTCTTTCAATGTGGTTCTTCCATAAAACTTGAACTGTGATGAAAACGCTAATCTACAACACTTTAACAAGAATAAGGTCTTTCCGCCAGTGTGCGTTCTCATGTGTTCCTTAATTTAGATCTTTGTGTAAACTTCGTTCCACACACTTTTACAATAAAGGGTTTTTCCCCAGTGTGTATTCCTCCATATGTTCTTTCAACACAAAACTGTCAGTAAGCTGATTCACACACTTCAACAGAATATGGCTTCTCTCCCGTGTGTGTCAGCACATCTTCTTTTCAAATCAGAACCCGTGAAAATGCTGACCCACACACCTTCGCAAGAATATGGCTCTCTCACAGTATGCTTCAGCAAATGTCATTTCAAATCAGAAAATTACCGTGTAAATGTTGATCACCCATCATACTTTGCATAGATTAAGGTTTTTCCTCCTCCAGTGTGGTTCGCATGTGTACTTTCTAAATTTTTCATTACGGTTGAAGAGATGCTTAATCACACACATCGGAGCGCAAAGAAATGGTTTCTCTCCAAGTCGTGTATCGTATGTCGTTGTGTTAACGTGGTGGCTCTTAAGTGAAAATGCCAATCCACACGACTTCACAAGAATCAAAGGTCGTCATTTATATGGTGTCTTGAACATCGTGTCTTCTCTTAAATTCCATCTGAGAAAATCGCTGAAAGCCACACACTTCCACACAGTATAGTTTCTCCTTTGTATGAGTTTGATCATGAGTATGTGTTTTTGCATGTGTCGTCTTAAAGTGTGAGTCAGAGAAAATGCGGTCCACAACCTTCACAAGAAAAGGGCTTCCCCCCATTGTCGAAATTCTCATGTGTTTTTTTTTAGATAAGAAGGTAAGTGAAAATGTTGATCCGCAATATTTCACAGCAAGAGGATTTCTTCTTTAATGTGGTGTACGGATGTGTCTTTTATTAAATAGGAACTTTTGAGAATGCTGATCCACACTCTTCACAAGGAATACGGCTTCCTTCTCAGTGGGGTGGTTGCAATGTCTTTTTAACAAAATCTCCCCTAAATATCTTAAATCTGAATATTTCACATGGTAAGGTTTTCTTTCTGGTTGAGTTTCAAATATCCGATAGTTTTATTGTACAGATCCTAAATCGGAAACGCCAAAAATGTTTATCCTGCAGCCTTTAAATCAAGTTTCAAATAACAAGTTATATCATTGTTTTGATGAGAAAATTGTAGTTTCGAAAATATTGTTCAAGTTTAAAAAATGTTATAATGTACTCAAATGGATGAAGAGTCATTGTCAGGCCAAAAGAACACAAGAGCTTTCCATGGAGGTAGATTAATTGCCCCTGATAGGGTGGCTTTTAAATAAGTATGATTTATTATTTCTGATCCGGCTAATTCTTCAATGTTGTAGATTCATGATATGTTCAATCTAAAGGGTGTAGGTATTTACCCAACCCATTTTGTCACGAGTAGGATATCACACAAAATGTGCACTTGAAAAAATACTAGTTTAATTTAGTGATTAAAAAGAAAAACATATTGTCTTATCTATCATCATGAGTTCATTGTTCTCCATTCCAATCAATATTGCTGCAAAAGAAAGAAAAGTCGATTATTAATGAACAGAATAAACTTGTCATACATTATTTTTCATTAATATGAATTAGAGTTCAACTTATGAGTTTCAGTAAAATTTGTAAATGTTTCCCAAAATTCAGCGATTTACCAAAAGATAAAGTCTGTATTACAATTGATCTTCAAAACAAAATTAAAATAAAATACTTTAAATACCTTGACTATTTTTTTCTTTATTCCTCCCCAAATACAGTAAAAAAAAGCAAAAAAACAAAGACAAACACTCACTATTGCATTAAAAACTGATGAAAATAGTTTTTAAAAGTAACCACACTATGTAATGAAAATTTTGTTTGAACAGTTATAATGCTTTATTCAAGTATGCTTCTACACTTGTGCAAAGGGAACTAGGCAGCAAGTCTAATAGTAACGGTTACCCTAAAAAAAAAAAATGAAGCTGGCTACAATAATCTTGTGAATTCACACTACTGAAGTTACCTGTCAGTGGATTCACGAATATTGTAGCGAGCTTCATTTTTTTTTTAGTAAACCGTACTATTAGACTGCTGCCTAGTCCCTTTGCACAAGTGAGAAGGCATACTTGAATAAAGCATAATAACTGTTCAAACAAAATATCATTACATAGTAGTGGTTACTTTTTAAAAACTATTTTTCATCAGTTTAATCAATAGGAGATGTTTGTTTTTGTTTTTTTTTTGTTTTTTTTACTTATTCTTGGGAAAATAAGAAAAAATATCAAGTATTTAAATATTTTATTAATTTTGTTTGAAGATCAATTGATACAGACTTATCTTTGGTTAAATCTGAATTTTGGGAAACATTTAAATTTACTGAAACTCAAATTGAACTCTAATTCTATTAATGAAACTAATGTTGACAAGTTTTATTCTGTTCATTAATAATGACTTTTCTTTCTTTGCAGATATTATTGGAATGAGAAACAAATAGAACTCATGATGATAGATAACATATGTTTTTCTTTTAAATTCACTAAATTAAACTAGTATTTTCAAGTGTTCACATTTGTGTGATATCCTACTCGTGACAATGGGTTGGGTAAATACCTACACCCTTTAGGATGAACATATCATGAATCTACAACATTGAAGAATAGCGCGGATCAGAAATAATAAATCATACTTATTTAAAAGCCACCCTATCAGGTGGCAATTAATCTACTCCAGTGGAAAGCTCTTGTGTCTTGGCCTGACAATGACTCTTCATCCATTTGAGTACATATAACATTTTATTAAACTTGAACAATATTTTCGAAACTACAATTTTCATCAAAACAATGATATAACTTGCTTATTTGAAACTTGATTTAAAGCTGCAGGATAAACATTTTTGGGTTTCGATTCAGGATCTGTACAAAATAACTATCGATATTGAAACTCAACCAGAAAGAAAACCTACCATTGTGAAATATTCAGATTAAGATTTCAGGGAGATTTTTGTTTTTAAAGACATGCAACCACCCATTGAGAAGAAGCCGTTATTCTTGTGAAGAGTGTGGATCAGCATTCTCAAAAGTTCCATTTAAAAAGACACATCCGTAACACACTAAAGAGAAACCTCATTGCTGTGAAATATGCGGATCAACATTTTCACTTAACTTCTTATCTAAAAAAAAACACATGAGAATTCACACTGGGAAAAGCCCTTTTCTTGTGAAGTTTGTGGATTCCGCATTTCTCTGACTGCACTTTAAGACGACACATGCAAACACATACTCATGATCAATCATACAAAGGAGAGAACTTTATACTTGTGAAGTGTGTGGCTCAGCTTTTCTCAGAATTGGAATTTAAGAAGCACATGTCAACACATAAAAATGAGAAACCTTATTCTTGTGAAGTGTGTGGATTGGCATTTTCACTAAAAGCACCACTTAACACAACACATACGATACACATGGAGAGAAACCATATTCTTGCCGAGTGTGTGATTTAGCATTTTCACGTAATGAAAAATTAGAAATAACATGCGAACACACACTGGAGAGGAACCTAATCTGATGCAAAGTATGTGGATCAAATTTACACGGAATTCTGATTTGAAAAGACATTTGCTGACGCATTACTGGAGAGAAGCATATTCTTGGCGAAGTGTGTGGGTCAGCATTTTCACGGGGGTTCTGATTTGAAGACATGTGCTGACACACACGGGAGAGAAGCCATATTCTTGTGAAGTGTGTGATCAGCTTTTACTGACAGTTTTGTGTTGAAAGAACATATGAGAATACACACTGGGAAAACCTTATTGTAAAGTGTTGGAACAGAGTTTACAACAAAGATCTAAATTAAAGGAACACATGAGAACGCACACTGGCGAAAGACCTTATTCTTGTAAAGTGTGTAGATTAGCGTTTTCACACAGTTCAAGTTTATGGAAACACATGAAAAGACACCAAAAAAGAAACTTATCCTTGTGAATATCACTGAATTCCACATGCCATCAATATCCCCAGAAGACAAGCTTTATTCTGGCAGAATAATTGGATATGTGAAAGTCAATCTTGAGTTATTACCCTGCCTTATATTTCTTATTTTATATATATATACACCACACAACTGGATATAAATAATTGCCCATTCTACCCATCTAATTGAATGCATGAAAGATCAAATAAAGCTGTGATTAGGAAGCAAGATACAAGCTGCTAATAGCAGGTTAAAGCAAAGTACTTAGTAGCAAGTAAAACATTATAATCCACATAGTATTTATCCACCAACCCATTATATCCACATAAGTATTTATCCACAACTCTAGTGAGATGTTTTGAGATACACATCACAGAGTTATTAATTACTGCAAGGAGAGGGGGTATTACACTTGGGGTGGGGGAGTAACTTGCCCTGGCCATTAAAACATTAACATAAGTCATCAGATTAAGATGGGAAATTATAGACAAGAGAGCTCCTTATTCAGCTTCAGATTTCTGTTAGACTACAACCAACATGGAGAACGAAATGGAGAAAATGACATTTATTAACTTATAAGTCCTTCACAGTGGTTGGTAATGGTTAAAGTCACGGGAAATGGACTCGTCGCCCCGTGTTCAAATCCTGGACGTGGTAATTGCATTTCAGCTTAGCGCTAATACCCTTGGGAAAGGTATGAATTCTAATCTCCTCCAGCTATATGGGTAAATAGCCAGGGCAGACTGGGCTCTTTAACCTTGGTTAGGCAACCGGTCTTGGAGAAGGAAAACTCTGAAATTCAAACCTGTTAGAACTCCGCTTAAGAAATTGACCTTGTGTCGCATCCTGCTTGTGCGGAGGGGTTGGTAAATATATATAAGTCCTCAGAGATGAGTATTTTTCAGCAAGTAATGATAAATCAGAAATATTTAAAGTATGAACTAAATTATGCATATCTTATAATGGAGATTATGTATCTGTAACTGAAACTATGGTACCACTTGACATCACAATTATTTTAGATATTTGCATTATATTCTCAATTAAATAGTCATTATGTAATCTTAACATCTTATCTATTAACAATGTCTCTAAATTAAGTTAGCTCGAAACAGCCCATATTATTACGAGTTTTAGAATCCTGCAAAGTGCGTTATATATCATGAGAAACAAAGGTTTACATAGTAATAAGGTGTGGGATAATTACATACTGGTTTTAGAAAACCGGGTTTAATTAATTCATTATTGGTGTTATTGATCCTCTAATATTAAGATTTTTGGATGTTTGTTTTTAGAAGCATTGTTGAAAAAGTATATTTTAATATTTTGCTTGAAGGCAATTACAATGCATGTATCGCATAAAATTCGATACTTTTAATTATAGAAATGAACTTGACAAGTGTAATCCTGGTGTGTAGAACCTTGTACAGGACTGTTTCGACTTTATTAAGTCTCATACATATACATCGCTGATGAGACTTAAAAATCGAAACAGTCTGTACGATCTTCTACACACCGAGCGAGGATCCTTTGCCGGGATTACACTTGTCAAGTTCATTTTCTATAAAAATTACACTTGTCTAGTTCTTTTCTAATAAAGAAGTATCAAATTTTATGCGATACATGCATTGTAATTGCCTTCAAGTAAAAAAAAGTTTTTTTAAATTGTTTTTATTCGCAGGTGTATAAAAGCTATCCTACGTATAATTTAATACTACATTATGGAACTATAATATAATGGAACTGCTGATTTGCAGACTGTGGGAAGAAGGTGACCAGTTAATGCTGAAGAGAGTCATGAAAATATTCAAGAATTAAAGGCAAAATGAGTTGAGTGTTCTATGTTTAAAGACAGAAAGTATCAGTTAAGCTGGAATGCGAACCGCATACACACGAGGCATATATATATATATAAAAAAAGGAAAAAAAATCACCACAATACACAAATTTAACTTCGACTAGTAACTTGAGACTCAAATATGTAGGTTCACTTGACAAGGGTCAGCCAGTTAACGCTACTTAACTATGGTGTTACACCCCTCGTATCATAGACATGAAACAAATCAATGCCATACAATATAATTCCCATATGCTAACACATTGTTAAACCAATTACTAAAGTATATATATGAATACACTATATGTATTACACCCAACCGCTAGGCAATGAATATCACCTGGACGGGTTGATATGCCGTTAAAATTAATAAACCAACCAACAACCTCGTATCGCTAACAATAGTTAGAAACAAACAAAAATATACTCAAATAGATTAGGACTTATTAGAAAAGCAAAACTGTGTTGATAGGGAACAGGTGGAGACTGTTAGGAAACCATAATGTCATAATTTTACTTATATAGAAGGGCAAATATTATTTAATTCTCTGTATATGGACTTGTAACATTGAAAAACTTTGTCGATGTCATATCATCTTTCCATACTCTTCCAAAGATGTATGCAAGAGAGACAATGAAGAGATATCACATTGACAAAAACACATGGGAGGCTTGTGCAGAAAACTGTGCGACCTGGCGCCTCCTTGTCAAACAAGGAACGAAAGGGAGTGAAAAAGAGAGAAAGAAGGCCGCCACAGAAGGAAAGAACAAGCACCCCAACACCTACAGAAGCATCACCTTTTGTTTGCAATCCACCAGAGACTGCCATTCAAGATCGGTTGTTCAGCACTACACATAGCTGTAGATAAAAAAAAAAAAATGGACACTACGCCTTGTCTAAAATAGACAGCAGGTTGCCAACAAAAAAAAGAACAATCTTTTTTATCGCTTTGAATTTTAACTCTAAATGTTAGAAATTGATTATTTTTTCAGTTAAAATTATGTTACACTACAACCAAACAGAACCTTTTGCCGAATGGACTTTTTTTATGTATGAATTCCTTTTTCTATAGATTTATGAATAAACATTTCCCTTATTTATAATCCGTATTGTTAGTCATCTCATTTCTTTGACTTTTATCATTCTCTCTTTCTTTCCTTCACTGCATTACCAACCCTTCCTACGAGTAGGAGGAGAACACAAAGTGAATTTCTTAAATAGAGTTTAAGAGGTTTGTGTCTATGTCTTTGTGTTTGTGTATGTTAAATCATTCCATTCATAGCTTAAATAACGGTGATGAGCACAATTTTGATTTTTTTTCTTTCCCACATTTTTTAAAGATTCATAATAATTGGTGTTCATCCATGTAATGTAGAGAATTTAAAATTTAATTTTTCTAGTACCCCCCCCGCCCCAAAAAAAAAAACAACTTATCTCATCTTCATCTGTTTTATAAAACCTACCATACATAAGCATTACAGACGAACACTATTTTTATAAATACTTCAAGCATTTGAAAAAATGAAACAAGCCATTAATTTGAAATTCTAATTATTTACAAATTTGTTTGGGGCCTTCTTATTTGGATACTTAGTTTAAAATTGAATATTACCAATTCTCAAAAGTTTTAATTACTAAGCTATCAACATTTACATGTTGCTTAAATTTTATACAAAACTAGTTCAGCATTTTAACATTGCTGAAGGCTTTTTCAGATAATAGATCAATTGTGATATCAGAGATTTGAAATATTACTGTTGTCACTGAACTTAAAACAAGATTCATATTTCTTGAGTCTTCAACAAAAGAAGAGCACACTGCTCAATATATATATATATTATATAATATATATAATATAGAGCTTGTTAATCGTCACACTATTGCCCAGGATTGAAATTCAAATTGCCTAGATCATTTCCTATGACAATAACCATAAAACGATGAGTACCTGCAGGAAACACCCAGAATTCTCCCCGGACCATGTAACATTAAGCACCCCAAAGTCTTTTTTTTATTATAATATGAAAACTATTTTAGCATAAAAGTGCCTTTGGGTTCTAAATATACATGAACAAACTTTTAAAAAATCTTACAGTAAAAAAAAATTGGCTGTTGTTTGTAACAAACAAACCAGGAGTTTACGGTGAAAGCAAAAGGGGTTCCTTCAAAACAGTTCTCAACTGGGTGCTTAATGGATACATGGTCCATTCTTCTTCAGGTATGGGTAAATAGTATGGCAGAATGGGCTCTTTAACCTTGATTAGGCAATCAGTCTAGGAGCAGGAAAACTCTGAATTCAAACCTGTTAACTCCACTTAAGAATTGACCTTGTGTAGCATCCTACTCATGAGGAAGGGTTGGTAAATAAGGTAATTTACCTTAGTTGGCTAAATTCCTAGCAAATAAGGAAATTAGAGTAACCTCCCTTGACTTTCACTTTGAAAACAAGCCCGGTAGCCCTTTTGAAAGTCTTCGTGTGAAATAAACAAATCTTAGAAACCTTTTCACAAACAAATACAACTGCTTGCTTTAACCAAAATATCATAAATGTGTTCTTAATAACATTTAAGTTCATTTCAGATAATGCGACGCACAATTTTATGCTAGGAATTTAGCCAACAAAGGTGAAAATTACCCGGTAAAATATGGATGTATAAGTATAGATATTTTCTTTTAACTTTTTAAATCCAGTCACGCTAGTATTCACTAAGTTTAGAGTCTTCTAAGAACAAACTTTCCATTGTGCAAAATTTCAATCCACAGTAAATGATACATTGTCCATTTGAAATATTATGAAAAAAAAAACTCATATATGAATTTATAGTTATCAAATATTATTTAACCCAATATCCATTCAAGGGTGAAATTTAAAACATTTTTTAAGCTATTATCATGAAAAACTCATAGATAGTTCAGTATTCTCTCTATCCTGTCAGTGGGGCCTAGAATATACCAACTACACCCTCTTCAGAGGGATAAAGATCACTCCCATCTGTAGAGTACAAGTGGACCATTCCACTAAGTAGTGTGTGTATCTGCAGGGGGCACCCCACTTTATACTTACCTACTCAATGACTATTTTAATAACCTGGAATTTTAGAGGCCAGTGGGGAGAACTGCTATTCAGACTTAACGCAAGAAGATGTTTACTAAACATACTACGACTACTACTACTATTACAAATGGTGCTGCAGGAGGATCTGGTTTAAAAGTGACATCTGTACCAGGTGGGACTCTAAAAAAATCGGTCTTCCCCAAATGCGTGAGAGTAAAAAATGTCTCTGTGGAAATGTCCATTTAAGTAAGTAGGCCCGTGTAGCCATTTGCTAAAGATTTTCCATATCCATCAGCAAATCACAAAAACAAAACAAACAATTCCTCCATGGACAACTCTAATTGAATGTTCAGGCATTGGAAAAAACAGAAGTCATTATGTAAACTAGCAAAAATATGTGCCCTCTGGTGTAAGTATTTAATAATTTTATTTATTATAGTTATTTAATGCTAAATATCTTTATATATAATTTTCATATTCTATAAAATTTTTTAATTATTAATTTTATTTTTTATAAATAATTCCATTGACATCTTAATGTGTATCATAAACTAGTAGAAATAATTGTCATTAAATCATATGTATTAAATTCTGGGAATGGATTGTAGAGAGACACAAGACCGTATGGCAATTGCCAATGGAGTCATTTATCCCCATCCAAGGCCGTCAACTGGTACAACATGTTCTATCAAGTAAGCTAGAGGACTGTACTGCAACAAGCACTATTTCTGTAAAATAGAACCCCACAGCAACATCCTGGATTTGATAACAGATGACAGGCTCCCCAAATGATGGTGAGGCTACTGTGAGACAAGCCGATATGACAGAGTTTTTCCAGCTCGAGGTCAGGAATATAGGTGCATCTACCTTATTGGTCACATGACTTCATGGTGTAAGGATGATCTTCAGATCAAGGGGCACGTGGAAAAGTACTTAGATTCCTTGTCATCATTATAGGGATCAGTTGTTCTGTTGTTCATAGAATCCAGTTGTACTATTTCTCTGAATGTTTGAGATGAGGCTTGATGATTAGTATTATCTGTGTTATTCTTTTATTAGTATTATCTGTGTTAGGCGGGACTCTCGAAAAATCGGTCTCCACAAATGCGTGAGAAATGTCCATTTAAGTAAAGTAGGCCGTGTAGCCATTGTTAAGCTTTTCCATATCCATCAGCAATCACAAAAACAAACACAACAATTCTCTCATGGACAACTCTATATTGAATGTTCAGGCATTGGAAAAAAAAAGTCATTATGTAACTAACAAATATGTGCCCTCCAGTGTAAGTATTTAAATTTAATGTAATGAAATATTTCAAATAGAAAAGACCATTATTAAATAAGAATGCATATAAAAAGATTATGTTTTTATATATTGACATGATATGATGATGTTGATGATGAATAGTCACATCAAATTTTGGATATAATGAGAGAGTTTCACACTATGTACGGAGATAAATGAAATGTTGAAAAGACTACTCCATTAAATTGAATGAGTTTTTTTGTGTTTCCAGTCTTTATAACATTGTGAACATTACAGTGATATTAGTAAAGAAAAATTGGTTTGAGAGAGGAGAGAGAAGAGAGAGAGAGAGCACATTATTTTCTAAAAAGCATATTTAAAAATAATTTGTGATAATTATACTAAGGGTCTATACATATGTATATATGTAAGGGCAGTTTTGTGTATGTTAATGTCGGAGGAAACTTCGAAAATAAAACAATTAACGACAAAGTAAATATATATACACATTAAATATCACCACAGCTTGGTTTTTTAGCAAAATAATAACGATTTGATTTTATATTCATGAAATAATTAAAAAATAAAATCTAAATGATAACAGTATGATTTTTTTCATTTATATTTTAAGATAGTAGACATTAACATTTCTTTTCAGAGTAGCTGGATCAATGCAAGGTCTGTTTTTTTTATATAGGGATTTAAAGGGGGCATCCTACAAGGATTCAACTCATGATTCAGTAATAATGGATCTGCGGGACTAACTTAAAAAATTCTCCACTACCCAGGTGATGTCAGGTAGCCGCTGCTAGTTTTATTTAAATTGATTTATAATTATCCATACATACATTTTCTGTTAATTAAAATGTTTTTTAAAACTGAAGATGATTCAGCTTATTGTGGATTTAATCATCATCAGTTGAATGAGAATGAGTGCGATCGTAGTGCTTCAACATAGCGTTGTGGTAACTTAATCAGGAGAGCATGACTGCACTGATAGTATGCATGTGCAGTTAGGGTGGACTGCTCATGTGCACGGCAGGTAGCATATCCTATGCATGATATCGCGTAAGATATGGTCACAGCTAATTAAGATGCCAAAGAAGTCATGGTATTTGATATTAACACCTAAGTGACGTAGTAAGGTAGTAGCACGGCACGATGGTGTACTGGTGAGTCCTACTGGATGCTAGATGTCGTCGAGAGAGCTCGATCATGTGTACGAGGAATAGAAGATTATCTGGTTTTCTACAGTACTATGTTAACAGTGACATGACAAGGTCTTAGGTAGGGGAATTGTGAATTCCAAATTGTTGGATAATATTTTGATATCTAAGCGTGTGGCTGCAATACACTGCACTCAAGATTTTAGGCACCTGAAGCGAGGTCAAGCAGGTTGATAGACCTCAGCCCAGTCAACAGCCTGGAATACGTGGCTGGTTACTACTTAATTGTTCGAAAACTATAGAGAACATGCCATTTGGCCAGAAATTATTGACCAAAGATGACTTGCAAGAACTTTGAGGATGCACCAAAGGAACAACTAAATGATTCGTTTACCGACAGATCAACACAAGACCTCCGCTGGACAAGCGCTCTTGCTGAAGCCTAAAGGAGACCAACTAAAATCGTAAACACCAAACTACAACACGTAGCAGAGGACGCTCTAGAAGCGTTCGATGTTGTGGATATCTGCAGATTCTAGGCACCAGTAGCGTTTAGTGTTCTTCTGTCCGACTCATATGTGAGGACGTATTATCAAATGGATGTAGCTGCGATACTAGCATCTATAATAATATATGCACCTATGGACTTATATTAGAGTATGCTGCCTTGATTATCTCGCCTTTTAATTTTTTAGCATGTGGAATGTTCAGGTTGAAGAAACAGAGTTTTAGTAGTAGAGATCACTTCACGACGTGATAGTATCGCAAATGTTGACGAATTCCAGAAATCTGCATATGCGTAAGTCTGAAACATGAACGATATATGCGCGATCTTGTTGTTGTCCTGTAGTAATCTCTATCATGTATCTGCGAAACGTCATCCCTATATGTCTATCAGATAACATTACACAGCAGCAGTTATGACATTCAGAAAGAGGTTCAATAAAAGCGTAGTCAACGGCAGTAAGAGGAGATTGGTCATCTATTATTATAATACTACTTCAGTTAGATTATTAACCTTAAGAGCAACGGCAATGGCTGGAAATGATGATATCCAGATCAGGAGAGACATGGAGTCGAAGCAAGCAAAAGCGGTTATAGAAAGTGATTGCTACTCTGACCTACAGACTCACCTATATCTGAACACTATAAATACCCATACTGCCGGACGGCCTCCGTCGTATTGTCTGTACAGCCGATGCGATGCAGAAGTCGTATTAAAGTGTTTGTCAAAGTTATTATAGCTTGAATATAGGATATGTAGAGGTGCGTGTTAAGTGAGTATGAGTTACATAGTACTATAACAAGAGGAGCTAGGGTGTCTTGCCGGATACTATGGCACGCGCTGTCATTGAGTAGTCCGTCGACATTATGCTTATGTCACTGAGGAAGCTGTCGTTTTGATCCATACCTTGCACCACGAACGCGAGGCATCAATTAGTGCATATCAAGGAACGTCGAGGTGGTCTGATCGTCGCCATTTACAATCCATTACAAGCTAAGATAACACTTCCATATGATCTTAAATGTTGTCGTATTGACACCACAAGTAGCTCAGTCTACTTACACGATCCTGGCGATGATACAAGCCTTAGCTGAGCTGGCTTCTACTGACGTGTGATGAACAGAATCTCCTTGCATCGATCAGTCTGAGCCGAGCCTCATCCGTTATCTGCACTCTCTAGCGCTCTCTCATCACGTCCTCGAGCTGTTTCTCTCGTCATGCTTATGGATCACTTGAGTGTGGACATGTGGAAAAGTAGTAGACGATGTCCTATGGTGTTATGTGCTAATAGGCCTGGTAGTCTATCAATGCGAGCCACATTGCGGAAGTCTACTATGAGCGATGAGTTCAGAGCATTCGTCTGTGTGTACGGTGGTGTCTATAACGTCCGTGTGAAAAAGACGACAACTATTACAACGATGTATCAGCGTGCCGCCAGTTACGTGTGATGGCTACGACTAAGTTGTGTGTTCGTATGGACGGATCATGACCTCTGTGATGCGCCATGCTGAGATAGCGGGCTACTTCATGCTAGTTTAGTCTAAATCTTCTGGTGTCCAAAGTGATCTCCTATTTAGCTGTCCTTAACTGAACAGTTGGTCGGATACAGGCATAGATCTCCTGGAGTTAATAGTACTGCTGAATTCTGCTGTAGATGATACTGCTTAATGAGGAAAGTAATGCTTGTTGCCTGGGCAAATGTGGTGATAGCCAATTTAACCAGAGTTCAGTGTTGACAGGTGCCATCTGATGATATGAGCCTTGACAAGAGTAATAAACACTGTTTATAATCACTGTATGGCCATGCAAAGAGAATAGAACCGGAAACAATGAGACTATAACACGCTATAGGTTCATACTGCGCATGCTGGATAAGATAAATAGCTAAATAACAACAACAGAATAAACAAGATGGGTTGGAAATTCATCATATACAGAATTGAAGAACCTTGCGCTGAATTAGTTGGTACGTTGGAAATCTTTGGATAATTTTCCAAATTGAGGTTGAAGACGAATTTTGGTTACTTCCAAAACTGGCTATTGAAAAAACAAGATGACAAATAAAAACAACTAATTAATTCCAAAAGAGGATCTTATGTTTTAGATGGGAACATTCATTTGTGATTGAAATACAATTGAGATGAAATAGGATTTCATGTTATCTGTGGATGATCCAGCATGTTGATATATCGGTTGGTTATAGGAAAAGGTTCCATGGTCTAAAAGATGCACTGCTGGCTGAAGTTATGGCTGGAGAAAGAATTCGATAAAATAATAGAATAAACAATGGGTTCAAATTTATATACAAAGGAAAAGTTTTCAAAAAAAGATGAATGGTGTTAAAATGAAAAATTTTCATGAATAGGAATTTGTAACGTTTTAAATGATAATCAGATAAAATTAGGATTTACATCTCTTAATTGATCACCATTCCATGCATGTTGTTATAGAAAAAAGGTTTATGGTCTAAGATGCAACTTTGAGATCAGTATGCAGCTCTCTGAGATTTTGCGAGTGGAGATATTTATGAAAAGCTAATGTAGTTAGCCTGTTCGGCCAAGCTGAGGAATCCTGGCATCCAAACTTAGGTAGCTGGAGGACTTTCAATGGCTCGCACCGCAAGATTGCACTGAGGAATCATGACCTTGTACAATGAGTTGCCTAGTGGTGTGTGCTCAGAGTGTTCTTTTGATTTGATTTTTGGTCGGAAAATGGCGGATGCAAGTACACCTACGATGCAGAGGGTTTTCACCAAATGTGGTACTCGGCTCATGAATGTGCTTTCAATCTAGACCTCTGTAAATAGATTGATCCTAACACTAGTGCACAAGAAAAGGGGTTGTTCACTCTGTGTTTTGTTTTTATTTCACTTTAAAATTTCATAAGAAGACAGGGGATTAACACTGAATTCCTTTATTAAAGGTACTTGTATCCTAAGGATCGTTTTAAGGATGGAGCATGTTCCTTTGATTAGCTCTTTTGTACCTCAATATCAGCTTGGTTTACGCAGCATTTGGATTCAAGGTATGTTTTAAAGTTTTGTCTCCCCAACCCAGTTGTCCTATCACACAGTGGTTCTCGTGTTTTCTGAAAAACATGCTGTATGAAAATGCTGATTCACACACTTCCACAAGAAATTTTTTTTTTTCCACCGCAGTGTATATATTCATGTGTGTTTTTTTAATATAAAAACTTTCTTGAAAAAGCTGATCCACCACAATTCACAAAGAAAAAGGGGTTTTTCATGTGCTTTTTTAGTTACACTTTCTTGAAAAATGGCTGATCCACACACTTCACATGAAAGGGTCTTTTTCATCCAGTGTGTTACTCATGTGTTTTATTACACTAGACTTTAGTGAAAGCGGATCCACACACTTCACAAAGAATAGGGTTTTTACCAAGTGTGTGTTCTCAAATATGTACTTTCAAATCATACCTTGCTGAAAAATGCGATTCACACACTTCACAAGAAAAGGGTTTTCCAACCAGTATGTGTTCTCACGTGTTTTCTCAAACTAGACCTTTCTGAAAGATGCCAGATTCAATCAGACTTCACAAGAAATGGGTTTTTTCACCAGTGTGTTGTTCTCAATGTGTACTTCAAACCATACTTTTTGAAAATTGCTGACCCACACACTTCACAAGAAAAGGTTTTCAAACCAGTGTGTGTTTTCATGTGTTCTTTTAGTTTACAACCTTCTTGAAAAGGCAGATCCACACAGCTTCACAAGAAAATGGTTTTTCACCAGTGTGTGTTCTCAATGCTCTTCAATCTAATTTTGTGAAAATGGCTGATCCACAGAATTCACAAGAAAAGTTGTTTTTCACCTGTGTGTGGTTTTCATGTGTTCATTTTAATACAACCTTCTTGAAAATGGCTGATTCAACACACTTTTACAAGAAAAGGGTTTTTAAACCGGTATGTGTTATTCACGTGTTTTCTCAAATTATACCTTTCTGAAAATACTGACCACAATACTTCACAAGAATAGGGTTTTTTCACCAGTGTGTGTTCTCCCATGTGGTATTTTCAAAAGAAATTCCTGTGTGAAAATGCTGACCCACACACTTTCCACAAAGAAATGGTTTTTCACCCAGTAAATGTGGTATTCATGTGTTCTTTTAGGTTTACACCTTCTTGAAAAAGGAGATCCACACACTTCACAATGAAAGGCTTTTTCAACCAGTGTGTTGTTCTCATGTGTACTTTCAAAGATTCCTGTATGAAAATGCTGATCCACACACTTCACAGAAAAGGGTTTTTCACCAGTGTGTGTTTTCATGTGTTCATTTAATATACACTTCTTGAAAATGCTGTTCACACACTTTACAAGAAAAGGGTTTCTCACCTGTGTGTGTTCTCATGTGTACTTTCAACTTAAACCTCCGTGAAATGCGATCCCACACACTTCAAAAAAAGGGTTTTCCAGCAGTGTGCGTTCTCATTTTGCTCTTTCAATCTAAAATTTTCTTGAAGATTGCCTGATCCACACACTTTGCATGAAAAGTGTTTTTTTTCCAGTGTGCTTTCAATGTGTTTGTTTAATTTACACCTTTTACAAAGTCTAAAGTGGTGCAGAATGGACACAACTAGGCATGGAAGATTCTTGTTTTATCTATAAATCACTCCTAGAATGCCTATCAATCCTGTTTCATAACATTGTTTTATTTTCCCCTGTTTCCATTTCTGATTCTTCCAATATTCAGAATACAATTGATTTTTTTTTCATACAATATTATTTTTGAATAGGATTTCTTAATCCTCACTGCCAATTGATATCTGCAAGAAAACAAGAAGCATATTAAATAACAGAATAAACTCATCATATTTTGTTTGCAATTACAGGATTATAATTTAATTTCAGTTCTAAATGAATTTCAATAATTTCCCCATAATTCCAGTTCAATCAAAGTAAATCTATATACAATTGTTCTTCAAGTAAGATTAAATCAATAATTTAAATACTTAAATATTTTTTTTTTCCGTCAATAGTTATTCATGGCAACAACAAAAAAAAAAAAAAGATACTACGATTAAACTGAAAATTATTTTTGAAAAAGAAACACAAAAAGTAATGACATTATTTGCACACAGTTATATCATTTATTAATGTAATGCCTGAAAGCAATTATAATGAATTTAAAGTAATTCTCTACTAATAATTTTCTAACCATTAACTAACTAACTAAAAGTAATCACCATTTAATTTGCACACAGTTTTATATAATTGATTAAAGTGTGCCTATCTAACAGGCAAAAAATCAACTAACATCAAACAAAACATGTATGCACCCTGAATTTTCTATAACAATAATAGCAGTCATTATTTTAAGGAGAGCCAATCTATTATTTTAATTTTCATTTGATTTCTATATAAAAATTCTTCATAAGAATATAATAAAAAACTTAATCAGTTGCAAAAACATTACCTTTTTCCATTTTTTTCATGTGCATATTTGATGCTGATCTGAGAAATATCAATGAATCATAACCACAAATATAGCCTAAATCATACAAGACATTTACTAATTTAAAGGATGTAATCATGAGTATCAAAAGAGCACTATTCTGTATTTTTGGCAGGAAAAGTATCATCAAGTGGTCCCAGAAGATACCTTCCCAGTATCTATAATAATAATAAAGCACTTATACTTGTAAATAAGCATTAAAGAAATTAAT
Source organism: Doryteuthis pealeii (assembly GCA_023376005.1). Lineage (NCBI taxonomy): Eukaryota > Metazoa > Mollusca > Cephalopoda > Myopsida > Loliginidae > Doryteuthis > Doryteuthis pealeii. Next base: position 85,823,983 of record CM042151.1, read on the forward strand.
AATAAATATTAATTTTATTTCTCTGAATGTTTGAGATGAGGTTTGATGATTAGGTATTATCTGCGTTATTCGGATAGTGTGTCCTCCAACTCTTCCTGTTATTTGTACAACTTTCAGCCAATTATGCCTCCGGCCTTCTTCAGGTATTTCTCTCGAACTCAGGACCTTCTCGGACTTTGGGACTTCTTTTCCGAACTCGGCCAAACTTTCTTTATCGGTAATTGGGGGAGCCATCGACAGACCCCTTTGTAATGAGAACAGGATCCCCCGCGTGGACTAAACACATAAAGGGTTAGGATTCAAAGTTCCGTGATGGCTCCTGATTACGACAAGAAGTTTCCCGAGTTCAAAAAAGAAGGTTCAATTCCGAGATGTTCCTAGTCGTGACAGAATTACCTGAGGAAGGCCGGAGGGCATATTGGCCGAAACGTTGTGTACAAATAACATGAAGATGTGGGGACAATAGTTGCCCGAATAACGCATGATAATACTAATTATTGAATTTGATACAGTTTCATCGTTTCAAAGATTTTAGTTGATATACTTTTATTATATTTAATTTATATATTTTTTATCTAGAATTTTGATACATTTTTATTAGCACCAACAATTTTACCAACATATTTTTTATTATACTAATCTATAGTATTTTTTATATTGTAGATTCTATGTATATATTTTATTATATTTTGAATTTTTATATATTTTCATGGCGTATATTTCACTATATATTTTATTATCATTATTAATGTTCATATATTTTTATGTTTTTATTATTATTAATTTTATATATTTTTATTATATATTTATATTATTATTATTTAATTATATGGGTTCTATTATTATTTATTAATTATTGATTTATAAATATTTTAATTATATATTTCTATTATGTATCAATTTTATATAATGTGTATATATTCTTTATAATTATTAATTTTATCATAATTATATATTATGTCTTCTTATTAATTATACGGTTTTTTAATATTAATAAATTTTATGTATTCCTTTATTTATATAACTTAAATTAATGGTGAGTTTTTATTTCTTGTTTTTATAAGTATCATTATATTATATGATGTTATTAGGTATAATTTGTATTATATATTTTGTATTTTATCATTAATTTATAGTAGTTATCATTTATTATATGGCATTTCATTAGTAATATTTTTATTGATATTGTTGTTTTGTTCAAAACATTTCAGAAAAATGTCCACTACAAACACATTTACTCTTGTTGTTAGGGTAAAATTTCCTGAGAAATAGTTTTTAAATTATGGAGTCTTGAAAAGCTAATTATGGTTTGTTTTTAATTAAAATTCAGCTAACCATTATTGAATAAATAAAAAATTACGCAAAATGATCAGGAGATTTATCCGATTATTAATAAAAATCTTCAGTGTTGACTTATTTAATCAGATTAATTTTATTTAATGCATCAGTGTATTGTGATCAAAAACTATCTGCCGAGTCCAAGATATAAATATCAAAAATAAATATTATAAGTAGCTCCATGCCATAAGTCTCGAGCAACAATTTTTATACCTCATTAATAGATAATTCATTCAAAATTTATGCCCATAATTTTAAGTTTTAAAATTCATATTTTTATATTTTTTCCAAACAAAATATCTATTCAATAATAAGCTTAGTCTACTAGACTGATGGAGAATCTCTGTTTAATAGTTTAGCCTCCATCTTTTTAAACTGAACAAATGTCATGTATAATTTTTTCACTGATAATCTAAAATGAAATTAGATTCTCATAGTACAACTGAGTAATTAAAAAAAATCTCAAAAAATTATATTTCTGCTTTTAAAAATTTTTGTTACATTTAATTTTCCAGATTTTGGAATATTTAATTTTTCCAAAAATCTTTCATTCCAATTTTTTTCTTTACACACTTTAGTCTTTTTTCTTTATTTATACAAAAATTAGTTC
>CM042151.1:85825940-85915865 GCA_023376005.1 Doryteuthis pealeii
ATTTTATTTCTGTATATACATTTTAACCCATTTGTTTATTCTATTGTTATTTTTCCCATTTTATCCAACCATAACATTCACCAAGCTGTATCAGAGTTCCCATTGTGTTCTGGAAAACCTTGAAAATAAAATGTAAATTTTCCAGTACTGGAAGAATATAGACATAAAACAAATCAATGGCATACAGTATGATTCCCAATAATGCTAACACATTGTTAAAACCAATTACTAAATGTATATATATGAATACACAATATGTATAACAACCCAACCGCTAGGCATTTATTTGTCTCATACCCCACCTGTATGGACTGGGCACAAGGCTCCGTTTTAACGTGGGCCCACCCACAAGCCGAAGCTAATGGGTGGGAGAGAACAAAAATTGCGTCGATTCCATCGGCATTCCCCCTCAAGGGGGGCACCTCAGGCGCTGGGCAATAAACCCAGCCCTGTCCCCAAAGGGGGCAGGTATTGCCTGGAGGGATGGCCCGGTCGAAACCGGGCGCGGGCTGCAACCCAACCGCTAGGCATGATATAACCCTGGACGGGTTGATATGCCGTTAAAATTGATAAACAAACAAACAAACAAAACCCGGAAAAATGGGGGGGGTAAAAATCCTGGAAAAATTTTGTATTTTGTCCTGGAAAATTTAAATTGTCTGAGACAAAATTAATGTTATTGTTACAGTAAACAAATATAACTAGTAAAATAAGTGGGGTTTTTTTGGTTTTTATTTTTAGCACTCACCAAATCCATGCAAGATTTCCCAAATTATCTATGAATATTCATTAAACAGTAAAAATGTTTCTGACTCGGTGGGTACTTGTTGATTTCCTCCAATGAAGTCTTGCTTTCACCATGTAGTGATATTTTGATTTATTTTGGTTTTTATTTTTAGCACTCACCAAATCCATGCAAGATTTCCCAAATTATCAATGAATATTCATTAAACAGTAAAAATGTTTCTGACTCGGTGGGTACTTGTTGATTTCCTCCAATGAAGTCTTGCTTTCACCATGTAGTGATATTTTGATTTATTTTCACGTGACAGTAAACATGTACAAGTCAAGAATTAGTGAGACTACTTTAAATAGTTAACGGTTTAATAATTAATTCCGTTTTACAAGATGTAAAATTTCGTAAAATTCAGAACATGTAACTTAAACATTTTCTTGATAATCATGTTCAGCAGTGTTTAATTGAATAAAATTATTTAATTTTTAGAAAAAAGTAAATATTTTTGCAAGGCTTAGAATTATTTTTAAAGGAATATTTTCACATAAATTCAACATAAAAACTTTCTCAGAATTAAATTGATATAATTTTTATCGTTACAAATACCATTATTTAGAAGAAATTTCGAGTAAAATGCCCAGATAAAGTTTATTTGAAGAAGTGGAGCTTCTTTTTTAGAATAGCACTCGTGTAAAATAGTGACTGAAAATAAAAGAATGTTTTGTACTTGTATAGAATAACGCACACGGAAGATTTTGACTGAAAATGACCGATTAAAAGCAAACAAAAAAAATGCACTAATGTAATACTAAGATTTAAGAATTGCATAAAATTAATGTTCATTTAAAAAAGTTTTCATTAAACATTTTTGAAAGCACTGAAAAGTAAAAGTTTTTTTTTTAAGGCAAACATTGGTATCCACCCCCAGACCGGCTAGATCCACCCCAGACCCCTAAGTAAGACTTCAAGCATATGGCGCTTGAAAAAAAAATTTTTTTTCATCAAATGTCAATTTCATCTCAGTTAAAATGTTACTGTCCAATGTAAATAGCTAACTCCCCCACTCTCTCCTGGAACATATTGGTAATTTTAACATTTTGCCACCCCAGATTTCTGACCTAATTCATTCTGTTTTCACTTGCCATTGTCAGGCATAATTCCGGCCAAACAGATATTTTCTTTGTCGTGCAATTTATTGGCAAATTAATGTAGATATTTTACAATATCTACCCCCACTCCACCCCAGATTTTTATCGGTAAGTCAATTTAGATATTTTAACCCCCACCCCACTTTGTTTTAAATATTTTTCGATGAATTTTTACAAAACACAAATTCAAATTTAAAATATTAGGTACTGCCAATTTTGGCCTCACATATCTTACTAAATAAATCCCTTCGATTGAAAAAAAAAATACCAAAAGCCAGGAAATTATATTTTAATGAAAATTTCAGTGTTGATTTATCAATGGATGAATTTTTTAAAAACTTTCTGATTTTTTTTCAAGTCACTTAATTTTGACACCACCTCCCCTTATTTTTAGGGCTCAAAATATCTTTTGAAACTAATTATAGTATGAAAATATACTTTTGAAACTAATTACAATATGAATAAAAAGGTGGGAATAGAAGAAAAAAATTATTTTAAAGGAGCACCTCTTGTAGAAAATAAGTACAGAAAATCTAACAATTAAATGTAAAAAAAAAAATTATTTGATTTTTTTTACTTTTTTGTTTTATATATATATATTGTCTTTTAGATTATCAATGAAAAAATTATACATCAGTATGTGTTTTTTAAAAGGGTGGAGTCTAACTTTTCAATTAAGTTTTTTTTTTTTTCCAAAAAAAATAGGCTTGTTATCAAATAGATATTTTTTAGAATATAAAGTTATGAAATTTAAAACTTAAATTTAGGTATTTCATTTTAAATGAATTTTATCTGTTAATTTGGTATATAGATTGTTGTTTTCAGGGCGCATATAGGTGAAATTTATTCTAAAGAATTTCAATTTATTTTCATTGAATCAGTTTGATTGAAATGATTTGGTAATTTAAAAGAATTTATTGATTAATAAGTCAACACTGAAAATTTTATTAAAATCAGATAACTCTCTGATTTTTGGCAATTCTTTATTTCTGCAATCTGCGCCTCTGTATTTTTTAAACATATTTCTTGGTGACTTTTTGTAAACAAAAATGCCAAATTTTTTTTCTCGACTCTTTAGTTTTTCTGTGTTTTGAACAAAAAAAGATATTTCATTTAAATCAATATTAAAAAGTTAATAATTTTTCTGTCATAGTGTATTTAATGATTTTCTATTATTGATTTCTAAGAAGAAACTATTATAAGTCTTAAAATCTTGAATGATGTGGGGATTTTTAGTCTGAACTATTTCATACAAAGGGTCCATTTTGATAAAATCTTTTAGCTGAATTTAATTGTTTAAAATATATTAAAGATAAATTACATATGTATTATCATTATTATTATTATTATTATTATTATTTTTTTTTTATTTTTACTAATGCTCATTATACTTTTTTTTCTGATGCTCATCATACTTTTTGAATTAAACAAAAATTTGACCTCAAATAATAGATTTGATTAATTTTAATTTGTTTTTTAAAATGAAAATGGGCACACAATTGGTGGTATCTATCAAATATGTACTGTGATGTGTTTTTTCGCTTTTAAAATGCCCTAGAAATCTCCTGGAAACGTCCTGGAAAATGATTTCTTAAAATGAGTGGGATCCCTGAGTATGATATACCAATTATAGTTGCTTCTCTTCTATAGTCTCTCATCTTCTACATAACCGTACATGAATATAACAATGGTTAGAGATGGGTAGATTAAATGAAAAAACTTTTCTTTTTTTTTTAGTTTCATCTTCATACCCTGAAACCGCACTGAGATATTTTATGAAGCTGAAACCATTCAATGTAGTGCTATTACTACTGAATGACCATATCCAAGAAAACATGGTTTAAAAAGAATTTCCGATTTTTATAGAATCTAATTTTATCACCCTTTATACTATTGTTTAAGGAAAAGATTGAACAAAAATATGATAAAAAAAACATTTGACTATCTTTAGAAAATAAATCTAGTTTAAATGGGGAAAAAGGAAATATGACAGATATGACACTTAGGAAATCTACTTGACAGAACTGAGCAAACAAAGTGAGAGAATTTTTGGAGTGTTTATTTTATGTAACAAGAGAGAACATTTTGCAAATTTATTTCGGAGGTTAAAGAATTAGACAGAATGGTAGAGTTGGGTGGTTTGGCAATTTCGTTTTCAGTATTGATTCCTTGTTTTCCCCTTGATACCATTGTTTTTTGTTTTGGTATCTAATTTAGTATTTTTTTCTTTCTAAGGAAACCATTTATTCTCTTGTGTAATGATGATTAGTATATATGTTCAATTTTACTCAAGGGATATAATAAATTAAATAAATAAAATTAATCAGAAAAGATTGAACAAAAATTGTGTCTGAAGGCTTAAATAATTAGACAGAATGGTAGAGTTGAGTGTTTTGGCAATTTTGATTTTGGTATTGATTCCCTGTTTTCCCCTTGATACCATTGTTTTTTTTTTTTGGTATCTAATTTAGTATTTTTTCTTTCTAAGGAAACCATTTATTCTCTTGTATAATGATGATTTCTATGTATGTTCAATTTTATTCAAGAGAGGTAATAATTTTTTTTTTTTTGAAATTTTGAAATAATTACCAAAAAATCAAGGAATTGTCCAATTTTAATGGAATTTTCAGCAATTTATTCATGAATGACTTAATTTTGTAATAAATAGTTGTTATATCCTGCTGGGTATATATCATGAAAAGGGATCCATTTCAATTCTATTTCACTTATAAGAGACACCCATTGTTGTGCCGTCATATTTGATATTCTATTTCTTCTGTACTTTCTTTCTGTATTATGGAATAGCTACTTCATTGCTTCTTTTGGTTCCATGCTTGTATTTCTTTTAACTTCTGATTCTATTCATTGATTGATGGTTTTGTTTGTTGTCTTAATATATACCAAGGTTGTCATAGGTTTTAGGACAAACTCAGGGCATATAGTTTTTCTGGTCACATTTTTATTAAACTTAAGATTTCTCAACTGCATGTGGGAGCTGTGGCTGCCACCTTAGGCTGCTTGATTAGTAGTAATTGTAGTAATTTTTGTCTTGTCATAGTTCAGGTCTTATTTATGCCTTTCCCCTTCCACTTCGCTCTTCCCTAAATAACGTACCCTGTGACCTGGTCATTCCCACTTGTAAGAATGTTCCCTTAGAAGAAATAGTTCTTGGGTTAAAAAAAAATATGTGTAAATGCATTTTTGAGATTGTTTGGAGTACTTATTTTGCCTTTGTGCATTTATATAAAAGAGAACACTGCCTTAGGCAGTAAGAGCAAATGGTTTAGTTATAAAAATGAGTTTTTTTTAAGGTGTTTTGGATTTGGTAATTTGGTATAGTCAGGTTAAGGGATTCCTGGCAAGAATCTTTCTTTCCCTTTGAGGTGACCTTTTGGTTCGGTCACAAATTTTGGTGCTCTCTGGAAGTAAGGCTTTTGGAATTCTCAGATGTAGAGTTCTTTGGGCGGTTTAATTGATAACCGCATTCTTAGTATAAGAATTACTAAGACTTTGGTCTCGTTCATATCCAAAACCCCTATCGTGCTAACAAAGGTAAACTAATTTTCCATTCTTTTCTTGAAATTGTATTTGCTCTGTTAGTCGAAACGTGTTATTTTCCTGTTTAAATGAGAATTGTCTTAAATGGTAATTTATTCCTCTTATCCTAGTTAACACATTTTTTGTGCCTGTTTGAGGCTATTTAAGTTTAAATTCCCCAAACCCCCTTTGTATGTTTAAATTGTAATTCATAGTTTAGCTTTGAATGTTTTTATATTTCTGAATTTTTCCGTAAAATTATGAGGCGTAAACCTTTCCTGGTAACTTTGTTTTTTATCCTTTTATTTTGTGTGAAATTTCTTTTATTGTTTGTATATTTGTTGCCTTTTTTGTATAGTCGAGACTTATGAAGTTTTCATTTTGATTTCTAGTTTCGACGGCTCCATTGTGAGGAAAAAATAAAAGACTTTGTTTTAAAATCACCTTTTGAGTCTGTATGAACTTCATACACACGTGCGAATCATTTTGAAATATTAGGGAAAGCCATTGTGACCAACACGTTTATGTAGGGTGGCTGTGACACAGGTATTTGTCCATTTTTTCATTTTCCTTTAGCTTCACCCTGTGATCTGTTGGAACTGCAAAATCCACCAGTTGACAAGTTCTTTCTTTTTTGTTAATCAACACTAGGTGTGGTCTTCTTGCTGGGATAAGGTGATCCGTTTTTATTTCAAAGTCCCAGAGAATTTTATGCGTTTCGTTCTCAAGAACAGATTCTGGTTTATGCATATACCATTTTGTTGTATGGTCAAAATTTAATTTTCTGCATAATTCCCAGTGGATCACCTTCCCAACCCAGTCGTGTGTAGTTTTGTACTCCCGTTGTGCTAGTTTGCTACATTCGCATAGTACATGGTTTACGGTCTCATCTCTATTACTGCATAGTCTACATTTACTATTTTGTTGGGTCTTATCAATATTTTGCTTTGATATAGTTTATCCTTATGGCATTATTCTGTGCCGTAATTATTAGTGATTCAGTTTCTCCTTTAAGGTTTCCTTTTTTTTCATGTGCAACCTCTCCGATTTGTCGTTTGAAGTGTCCATATAATTGTTTTTCTTTACATTTTTGTTTTCTAGTCTTTGTTTTTTTTCCTGTTTGTCCATATGTCACATCTACTATTGTTGGCCGCCATAAGTAATCTGTAATCTCTTTCTTGTGTAGTCTTTGATTTGTTGGATTGTAGTTTCTATGCAGTCCTCTATGTTGGCAAGAACTATTATTATTATTATTATTATTATTATTATTATTATTAGATATGAATAGTTACTTGAAATGATATAATTAATTGTTTGCAAAAATACAAAAAGCACTAAATGACCAAATAAGTGTTGATATGCCATAAAATGAAACAACCAAACAACAACCCTCTCAACCCAGTATTTTTTGCAAGGCTTAGAATACACTGTAACTATCCAATGGAAGAGGGGTAAGACCCCAGCCTTCGAAAAAGGTGTTCCTAGTTCTGCATCTTATCTGCATCTTATGGTAAGAATCCAGTTCTGGACACCTGGAGAGCATTGTGTACTCAATCATGGCCATTACTCTCAGGTTCACTCTGATTCGGTATGATAGTACTTACTAGGGTCCCATTTATGGCTCAAATTGTTACATAATTATTAGATTCCTAATACTTGTGTACAGTAGTGTAGAAAGCAAAATGGCTGTTATAAGTTGCAGCCCACGGCCTTGAAGGATTGAATGACAAGGCTTGACCTCATCCTGATCCTTCCGGTGGATACCGTGAGAATCGGTGGAGAAGACACTCTTCCGGTTTAGATTAGAGAGAGTTTTAGTCAGATCGGCCAAAGCCACGACGGTGGTAAGTCGTGTTATGCACGGTGCCGACTCAATCTGCGCAGGTAGTCTGGTGGGGATTTCAGAATAAAATATTATCTAAATTAAATCGAAGTCTTGAGTTATTATCTAAAAACTACCAATGACACAGAGCTTCTGATAAAGAGAAATCCCCAATAGAAGACCAGACACGAAGTCCCCAAGACGAAGTCCAGATGCCAGAAGAGACGCTAGAAGAGACGCTGGAAGAAGAATAATAGAAGTAAGAAAGTAAGGAAAGAGAGTATACAACAAAATAGGTTTGTTTAAAAATGGGTTGTATTTGATAAGAGTAGATGATGCTATAACTGTAAATTATTTGTTTTAAAAATTGTTTATTAATGTTATACTCGGTCCAATTTCAGTACTAGTGTTATTTGGCTTTTTTGTACTATTATCCTCATCTTCAGTGTTATATCGTTTTGGACGTTGTACCCTCTGGCCTTCTTCAGGTATTTCTTGTCATACTCAGGAACCTTCTATTTAATTTTGACACCTCTGCCCTTATTTTGGGGGCGTAACATTTTTGCGAATTGGTCATTCGCTGTACTTATTACAGTATAAATAAATAGATAAAAGGTCGAAGTTATGAATAGAAAAAAAATTCACGGGGTCTTTTCTATGAGAAAATAAGTACTGAAAATCGGAATATAAAATGTAAAAAAGAAAATTAAAAAAAAATTTTTTTGAGATTTCTTTTTTACTAATTTCGATAATTATTTATTTGACTATTATCTTATAAAAGAAAAATTATACATCGCTATTTTTTCTGCTTAAAAAAAGGGGGGGGGGGCTAAATTTTCAATAGTTTTTCTTCAAAATTTATTACTTTTTGTACCTGAAATAAGGTTTGCATTAAATAGATATTTATTTCTAGAATCTAAAAATATAACATTTTAAACTTAACATCAGGCTTTTCATATTTTAAATAAATTTTATATATTCATTTTTCATAGCAAAAATACTTAAATAACGATTTGAAATAAAATAACTGATGCATTATAAAATTGATAAATCAATACTGAAAATTTCATTAAAATCGGATAATTACCTGATTTTTTGGTAATTTCTTTTTTCAATCGCGAATGTTACATTAAATTTGTAAACAAGCCCTTAAAATCATTGAAAAAGAGACAAAATGGAGGATCTAGATCGAAATTGACCAACACAAATCGTTTTAAATATATTAAAAATAAACTGCATATGTAATGACATTTCACCTTTTTTAATGATTGTCTTTATGTTAATACCTATCGTTTTAGACAAAAGTTTGACCTTAAATAATCGATTTAATTAATTTTAATTCCTTAAAAAAATATATCTGACGCGAGCTGTCGAATTTTGGGTCACCCTAGTTTATTTAGAGTCTAGATTAACGGGAAGGGACGTAATGAAAGTGTGTCTAAATTTTAGGTATATCAGGTAAATAGTAGGACAGACTGTGTTCTTTAGGTGAGACAATCAGTCTAGGGAAAATAAAACTGAAATTAAAACAGCTGTATTCCATTTAAAAATTGACCTTGTGTCATATCCTGCGTGTGGCGCAGATGTTAGGTAAACATTCATGAAATTATTGCAGTGAACCCAAACAGGAACTCTCCTCCGTCAGGAAACCAAGAAATTCATGAATTAACCTCATTTAGCTGGTGACAAATTCAGCCAGTTTCAGTGAGGCCACAAAAAAGTTAACAATCTCTCAACCTGTCATCCCAGGATCTAAAGGAAAGCTAAGAAGAGCACTTGTTAATGTAAGTAAGTCTTTGTATAATGTAAATATATTGTTAAGTACGTTACATGAAATAGTAAAACCTTTTTGTGCACTTCGTATGTTTGTTATAGTACCTCGTGTATTCTATTGTGGCGAGGTCGCTTCTAGGTGAAACATTATAATAACAGAAGAAATTTAAAAGTATTTTGTTTTAATAATTCATTATTCACGTTTCCTCTTTTACTTATTAATATTGGTAATAAAGGACTATTTGCTCGTAAATTCCTACCATAAAATAAACTGATCCCCCATTTTATGTCCGTGTTTTTGCAATAAATGTTTTATATTTCTTGCACCCGTTATGTTACAATACTAAATATATTTCCTTTATTTTAATATTCACTTCAATGTGTATATTCTAAAAGCTTTTATTTTGTGAGAATGCTTAGTTTTAAAGTGGGGGTTCGTTTTAACACTTCAACTTTTTACTCGTAAATTCCTACCATAAAATGCCCAAGCCTAATTTTATGGCAGGAATTTAGGAGTAAAAAGTTGAAGATTACTTTTTGTTGTTGTTATTTCTTTTCTTTTTGGCTTTGGTACTCTAAAATAAAAACGTCAGATTTTAATCATCGTCGACAAAAAAACAAAATTACGGTCATAAAAGGAGGATCCAATTTATGCCTAAATTGTAAAACGAGACCCCACTTTAAAACTAACCATTCTCACAAAATAAAAATATATGCACATTGAAATGAATATTAACATAAATAAATAAAATATATTTTGTATTGTAACATAACGGGTGCAAGAAAAATAAAACATTTATTGCAAAAACACGGACATAAAATGGGGGTTCAGTTTATTTTATGGTAGGAATTTACGAGCAAATAGTCCTTTATTACCTTAATATCCTCATCTAGTTAAATAAAATTTTCTCCAAAAAGGGGACATTTTTTAAAGTGAAAAATAATTTCAACTGAAAAATGGTTTAAATTCGAAAAAGAAAATGATACTTTTTGTATTATCTGTTTTTAATCAATCAAAAATAAATTTGTAATTTAAGTAATTATTGATTGTCTTTCTTTTCATTCATAAAAATGGAGGGAAAATTTGAAGTGAAACGAATTGAATTAAATTGTTAAATGAATAGTTTTTAAACTAAACAATGTACAGAATAACATCTTAATAAATAAAAAGGAAAAAAATTATTTCAAAATAAATTAGTAGATACATAAAAAATTTAAAACTAGATAAATTAAAAAAACTAAGTTGATCATTTTCTCCCTTTAATTTTTTGCACGTGGACATTTATAGAAAATAAGTGTCTCGCTAATTTAAAGGTAAACAAATTTAAATCAATGTTTCATTAGCATGCTATTATTTTTTTTATATCCTCTTAATTTAATATTGAATTTATGAAAACAAATCGGAACTAATACAATAGAAAGAGGTTAGTACCTATTATTTATACGAGCACGAATGATCAAATTCTTACTTTTACCGACTCAATGACTTATACTACGAATTAAGTCAGTTGCTTAATTTTTAAAAAGATATTTGAAAAATAGATAAATAAAATTTCGTTATCTCTAGACCCTGAGAAGATTTGAGGGCTCAACTTGCAAATCGGTCGGAAAATTAAAACATAGTACAGGGTGACCCAGAAAAAACAGAACCCAAATTATCTATTTATTTTCCAATTAAACTAACCCTAAACCTAATACTAACCCTACCCCCCCCCTAGTTAAAATTAAAAGTTTTATGACAAAGTTTTTTTTGGTGGGGGAGGGTCACCCTGTATACATAGTGACCCAGAAAAAACAGAACCCAAATTATTCATTTTCCCATTAAACTAACCCTAAACCTCAACCCTAAGCCTACCCCCCTAGTTAAAATTAACAGTTTTATTACAAAATTTGTGGGTTCTGTTTTTTCTGGGTCCCCCTTATTTTCTAACCGATTTGCAAGTTTAGCCCTAATTTTCTTTTAGATTATCTGTGAAAATATTTGTTCAGTTACAACACGGGGGGGGGGGTTACTTTTCAATCAAGTTTTCTCCCAAAATTATTAGATAACAATACAAAAGTAGGCCTGTTATTAAATGATATTTGTTTTCAGAAACTGAAAAATGAAATTTAAAACATAAAATTAAGCAATTTATATTTTAAAGGAATTTTTATCTATTAATATGGTAGATTCAATGTTGCTTTTAAGGCACATATGGATGGCATGAATGGTAATATTTATTTTAAAGAATTTTGGTTTATTTGCATGGAATCAGTTTGATTGAAATGATTCGGGAATTTAAAAGAAAAAATTCATTGATTAATATGACAACACTGAAAATTTGATTAAAATCAGATAATTCCCAGATTTTAAAAATAAATTTTGTTTATCAATATGAGTTAATAAATTGCCACTTATGAGCTACTGTAGTAGACACGGGCATATCAAACTAAATTTGTTTCCACTAAGAAGTTTACTTTTAGAGTATAAAGATAAAGAATTTTTTTGGACTGTGTTTGATACGGGGAAAAATGCTATTACATTTAATTGAATATCAACCTGTAAGTAATTTTTTTGTACATAGTGTATTTGATGTTTTTTTGTTATTGATTTCTTAGAAGAAACTTTTTAAAGTGTTTTAAAATGTTGATTAGAGGATTTGTTTTGTGTGTGTCATAAATTTTTACATAGCCTTTTTTTGGGCCAACTTAATTGTTTTTAAATGTATTAATAAATTACATACGTAATATTATTTTGCTTTTTTGCTGATGTACATTATGTTACTACTTTTGGACTTAAACAAAAATTTGACCTGAAATAATCAGTTTGATTATCTTAAATACGTTTTGAAAATCCGTGCTCATTTTGGTGGTACCTAGTGTGATAGCTAGGTATGAACAAAGTGGCAAGGGGAGATAATAAAATTGAATTTTTTAAATTTTTTAAACAATTACCAAAAAATAAGGGAATGTTACAATTTTAATAACATTTTTAGTGTTGATTCATCAATGAATTAATTTTATGATATATCAGTTATTTAATTTCAAAACTTTCAGAGTTTTTTTTTTAGGTCACTTAACTTTTCCTCCCCCCTTATTTTTGGGGCCTAAAATATCGTTGGAGTTATATATGATTGAAACTAATTTTTGTATAAATAAAGAAAAAAGACTAAAGGTGTGTAAAGAAAAAAATTAAATGAAAGATTTTGGAAAAAATTAGATATCCAAAATCTGAAAATTAAATGTAACAAAAATTTAAAAAGAGAAATATAATTTTTTTGAGATTTTTTAATTACTCAGTTGTATATGAAATCTAATTTCATTTTAGATTATCAGTGAAAAAATTATACATTGACATTTGTTCAGTTTAAAAAGATGGAGGCTAAACTATTAAACAGAGATTTCTCCATCAGTCTAGTAGACTAAGCTTGTTATTGAATAGATATTTGTTTTTGGAAAAAAATATAAAAATATGAATTTTAAAACTTAAAATTATGGGCATTAAATTTTGAATGAATTTTATCTATTAATGAGGTATAAAAATTGTTGCTCTAGAGACTTATGGACGGAGCTACTAGTAATATTTATTTTGATATTTATATCTCTGGACTCGGCGATATTTTTGATAAAATAACTGATGCATTATAAAATTAATTGATAAATAAGTCAACACTGAAGATTTTATTAAAATCGGATAAATCTCTGATATTTGGTAATTTTTATTTATCAATAATGGTTAGTGAATTGTTAATAAAAAAAAACCCATAATAGTTTTCAGACTCCATAATTTAAAAATATTTCTCAGGAATTTACCCTAAACAACAAGAGTAAATGTTTTGAGTGGACATTTTTTCTGAATGTTTTGAACAAAACAAAAATATAATAAAAATATATAATGAAATCATATAATAAAAATATATAAAATTAATGATAATAATAAAAATATATAATAAAATTATATAATAACATCATATAATAAAGATATATAAAAACAATGATAATAAAATACATAATTAAGTTATATAATAAAGATACATAAAATTAATAATATTAAAAAATATATATTAATAAGAAGAATATATAATTATATAAAATTAATAATTATAATAGAAATATATAACATTATATAAAATTGATAATAATAGAAATATATAATAAAATATATAAATCAATAATAATAATAAAATATATAAAATTATAATAATAGAAAAATATAATAAAATATATAAAAATAATTAATAATAATAATAGAACAATAATAAAATATATAAAATATATAATTAATAATAATAAAAATATATAATAAAATAATAAAATTAATAATAATAAACATAAAAATATATGAAATTAATAATGATAATAAATATATAGTGAAATTATAGCATGAAAATATATAAAATTAAAATAATAAAAATATATAATAGAATTACAATATAAAAAATATATAAGATTAGTAATAATAAAAAATATGTGGTAAAATTATGTAATAAAAATGTATAAAATTCTAGAATAAAAATATATAAAATTAATAATAATAAAATATATAATAAAATCTTGAAATGAAAATGTATAAAATCAATAATTAGTATTATCTGCGTTATTCGGACTATTGTCCCAATCTTCATTGTTATTTGTACAACGTTTCAGCCAATATGCCCTCCGGCCTTCTTCAGGTATTTCTTGTCGGACTAGGGAACATTCTCAGACTTGGAACCTTCTTTTCGAACTTGGGAACTTTCTTGTCGTAATCGGGAGCCATCATGGAACTTTGAACCTAACCCTTTATTTAGTCCACAGGGGTATCCTGTTCTCATACAAAGGTCTGTGATGGCTCCCAATTACGACAAGAAAGTTGCCGAGTTCGAAAAGAAGGATCCCAAGTCCGAGAAGGTTCCTGAGTTCGAGAAGAAATACCTGAAGAAGGCCGGAGGGCATATTGGCCGAAACGTTGTACAAATAACAATGAAGATGGGGACACTAGTCCGAATAACGCAGATAATACTAATCATCAAAACTCATCTCAAACATTCAGAGAAATAAAATTAATAATATTATTATTAATTTCATTAATGCTTATTACAAGTATAAGTGCTTTTTATTATTATTATAGATACTGAGAAGGTATCATTCTGGGACCACTTGATGATACTTTTCCTGCCAAAATAGAAAATAGTGTGCTCTTTTGATACTCATGGATTACATGCTTTAAATTAGTAAATGTCTTTTGATGATAGCTTATATTTTGTGTATGATTCATTTGATATCTCAGATCAGATCAAATATGCAAGGAAAAATGGAAAAGGTAATGTTTTTGCAACTGATCTAAGTTTTTTTTATATATTCTATGAAGAATTTTTATATAGAAATCAAATGAAAATAAAAATAATAGTGGCTCTCCTTAAAAATAATGTGCTTATTATTGTTATAGAAAATGCAGAGTGTACCATGTTTTGTGATGTTAGTTGATTTTTTGCCTGTTAGATAGGCACACTTTAATAAATTATATAACTGTGTGCAAATAAATGTTGATTACTTTTAGTTAGTTTAGTTAATGTTAGAAAATTATTAGTATGAGAATTACTTTAAATCATATAATTGCTTTCAGGCATACATTAATAAATGATATAATTGTGTGCAAATAAATGTTCATTACTTTTGTTGTTTCTTTTTCAAAAATAATTTTCAGTTTAATCAGTAGTTCTTTTTTTTTTTTTTTTTTTTTGTCATGAATAACATTGACGGAAAAAAATATTAAGTGTTTAAATATTTGATTTAATCTTACTTGAAGAACAATTGTATATAGATTTATCTTTGATTGAACTGGAATTATGGGGAAATATTGAAATTCATTAAAACTGAAAATAAATTATAATCCTGTAATTGCAAACAAAATATGATGAGTTTATTCTGTTCTTTAATAATACTTCTTGTTTCTTTGCAGATATCAATTGCAGTTGAGGATAAATGAAATCCTAGTCAAAAATAATATTGTATGAAAAAAAAATCAATTGTATTCTGAATATTGGATGAATCAGGAAATGAAACAGGGGAAGATAAAACAATGTTATGAAACAGGATGATAGCATTCCAGAGTGTTTATAGATAAAACAAGAAATCTTCCATGCTTTATTTGTGTCCATCCTGCACCACTTAGACTTTGTAAAAGGTGTAAATTAAACAAACACATGAAAGCACACTGGTAAAAAACACTTTTCATGCAAAGTGTGTGGATCAGCAATTTCAAGAAAATTTAGATTGAAAGAGCAAAATGAGAACGCACACTGCTGAAAAACCCTTTTCTTGTGAAGTGTGTGGATCAGCATTTACACGGAGGTTTAAGTTGAAAGTACACATGAGAACACACACAGGTGAGAAACCCTTTTCTTGTAAAGTGTGTGGAACAGCATTTTCAAGAAAGTGTATATTAAATGAACACATGAAAACACACACTGGTGAAAAACCCTTTTTCTGTGAAGTGTGTGGATCAGCATTTTCATACAGGAATTCTTTGAAAGTACACATGAGAACACACACTGGTGAAAAAGCCTTTCATTGTGAAGTGTGTGGATCTGCCTTTTCAAGAAGGTGTAAACTAAAAGAACACATGAATACACATACTGGTGAAAAACCATTTTCTTGTGAAGTGTGTGGGTCAGCATTTTCACACAGGAATTCTTTGAAAATACACATGAGAACACACACTGGTGAAAAACCCTATTCTTGTGAAGTATGTGGATCAGTATTTTCAGAAAGGTCTAATTTGAGAAAAACACGTGAGAACACATACCGGTGAAAAACCCTTTTCTTGTAAAGTGTGTGAATCAGCATTTTCAAGAAGGTGTATATTAAATGAACACATGAAACACACACAGGTGAAAAACACTTTTCTTGTGAATTCTGTGGATCAGCATTTTCACAAAATTTTAGATTGAAAGAGCATTTGAGAACACACACTGGTGAAAAAACCATTTTCTTGTGAAGTGTGTGGATCTGCCTTTTCAAGAAGGTGTAAACTAAAAGAACACATGAAAACACACACTGGTGAAAAACCCTTTTCTTGTGAAGTGTGTGGGTCAGCATTTTCAAAAAAGTATGGTTTGAAAGTACACATGAGAACACACACTGGTGAAAAACCATTTTCTTGTGAAGTCTGTGAATCGGCATTTTCAGAAAGGTCTAGTTTGAGAAAACACGTGAGAACACATACTGGTGAAAAACCCTTTTCTTGTGAAGTGTGTGAATCAGCATTTTCACAAAGGTATGATTTGAAAGTACATATGAGAACACACACTGGTGAAAAACCCTATTCTTGTGAAGTGTGTGGATCCGCTTTTTCACTAAAGTCTAGTGTAATAAAACACATGAGGACACACACTGGATGAAAACCCTTTTCATGTGAAGTGTGTGGATCAGCATTTTCAAGAAAGTGTAACTAAAAAAGCACATGAAAACCCCTTTTCTTGTGAATTGTGTGGATCAGCTTTTTCAAGAAGTTTTATATTAAAAACACACATGAAAATATACACTGGTGAAAAAAAAAATTTCTTGTGAAGTGTGTGAATCAGCATTTTCATACAGGCATGTTTTGAGAAAACACGAGAACACACTGTGTGATAGGGACAACTGGGTTGGGGAGACAAAACTTAAAAAATACCTTGAATCAATGCCTGGTAAACCAAGCTGATATGAAGTACAAATAGCAGCTATCAAAGGAACATGCTCCATCCTAAAATGATCCTTAGGATACAAGTACCATTTATAAAGGAATCAAGTGTTAACCCCTTGTCTTCTAGAAATTGTTAAAGCAAAATAAAACAAAAAAGAGTGAAAACCCCTTTTCTTGTGAAGTGTGTAGATCAATCTATTTACAGAGGTCTAGATTGAAAGCACACATGAGAGTACACATTGGTGAAAAAACCTTTTCTTGTGTGTAGTGTATTGATCCGCATTTTTACAAAAATCTAAATCAAAAGAACACATGAGCACACACACTGAACTCATGTACAAGTCATGATCAGTGCAAATTCTGCTGCTGGGCCATTGAAAGTCCCAGCTACCTAATGTCTGGATGCCAGATTCTCTTGGCCAACAGCAACTACATAGCTTTTCATAACATATATCTCCACTAGAAAATCTGCAGAGAGATGCATACTGATCAAAGTGCATCTTAGACCATAAACCTTTTTCTATAACAACATGCAGGAAGGTGATCATTAGAGATGAAATCCTATTCATCCGATTATCATTTTAAAACCCGTTAAATCCTATTCATAAAATTTTCATTTTAACACCATTCATCTTTTTGAAAACTTTTGTCTTGTATATAAATTTGAACCTATTTGTTTATTCTATTATTTTTATCATTTTCTCCAGCCATAAAATTCAGCAGGCAGTACATCTTAGACCATGAACCTTTTTCTATAACAACTATAACAACATGCTGGATCATTAGAGATGAAATTCTATTCATCCAATTGTCATTTCAACACCAATTAACTTTTCCATCTAAAAATAAATTCCTTCTTTTGGAATAATTAGTTGTTTTTTTTATTTTCATTTGTTTTTTAATAGCCAGTTTGGAAGTAAAAAAAAATCCCTTCAAACCTCAATTTGGAAAATTTGCCCAAAGTTTTCCAACGTACCAACTATCAGGCAAGGTTTTCATTTCTGTATATAAATTTCAACCCATTTGTTTATTCTGTTGTTATTTAGTATTTTATCAGGCAGGCAGTATGATATTCCTGTTATAGTCAATTGTTCCGGTTCTATTCTCTTTGCATGGCCATACATGAATATAACAGTGGTTATTACTCTTTGTCAAGCTCATATCATCAGATGGCACCTGTCAACACTGAACTCTGGTTAAATGGCTATCACACATTTGCCCAGGCAACATAGTGTACCTTTCCTCATTAGCAGTGATCATCTAAGCAGATCAGTATATTTATATCAAGGGAATCTAGTGTACCAACTGTCAGTTAAGGACACAAATAGAACATTGGACACAGAAACAACTAATAGAAGCTCTCACATTTTATGCCAATTCCCGCACATGGCTTTTTTGTAATTTTGTGTCTTTTTCACAGATAGAGCCCTACACAACAATCCTGAACTCCTTGTGCTACATAAGAACCTTACACAGCCGTAACGACTTTTTCAATACTATAGAGTTTGTTAACAAATGATATGTGAAGCATAGTTACATACTATATCAAAAGAGGAGTTTAAAATGCTGTCGGAAAAAAGATTTATAAAAAAGAAAGTCAAATGTTATCTTTTTTCCAACCGTAGAAAAAGTAAAAAAATTACAATAGGAAAATTTGTGGAGACAAAGTTGTGATTTAAAATAATTTATTCAACAAATAAAAAACTGAGGTCTTGCATAATGAGTTCCTTATGCTTATATTTAACTATGGCACGAAGCCGAAAAAAGGAAAAAACTTATCAAATATACAATTTCACAATCAACAAAAACAAATCCTCACTTGGAGCGGCAAATAACAATTTAAAACAATTTCTTTCTTTTCTTTTCTTTCCTTGTCAATATTTAACTTTTACCAAATAAGGGTAGAACGCTGTTTACAACAGTCAAAAAATACAAACTCCATGAGGGTTTGCCGGGAAAGATTTTAACTTTTTACAAAAAATACAGATTTTCTCACCGGCTTGAAACGCTATTTATAATTTTCGAAAATATAGATATAAAACAAAACTCTCAATCAATTTCTCAAGAAAAAATTCTCAAAATGCACTTCAACCAATGGAAAACTTGTTGGAATAAATGTGTTAAATGCTAAAGGGACTATTTTGAAGATAATTATTCTTTCATTTACTGCTCATTTAAACAAACCCATAAAAGGGGGTTCCAAGGTCTGACTCTAACCTGTATCTGATAATAAGTATCCAGTTCTGAACATCTGTTGCCATTACTTCCAGGTCTACTCTGATCCGGTGTGGTAGTACATGTTAGGGTCCCATTTATGGCTCAAATAGATATGTTTAAAATTATTTTTACTTGATAATAGTAGCTAATGCCATATCTGTAAATTATTTCTTTTAATAATTGTTTATTAATATTATACTTAGTCAAATTTCATCATGATTCATAACTCTTTTTGTCGAGCTCAGATAATAAGGTTGCACCCATCAACACTGAAATCTGGCTTACTGCTTACCCTACATACATGATGTGGTAGCAGGTGGCTTGACCTCCTTTGACCAATTAGAATGTACCATAGGCAGTGCCACTAAAGCAGACAGACACACTAGCATAACCAGTTCCTGTTCTTGGAAGCCAGTCAGCACAATGGCTATCACACATTTGCCCAGGCAACATAGTGTATCTTTCCTCATTAGCAGTGATCATCTAAGCAGATCAGTATATTTATATCAAGGGAATCTAGTGTACCAACTGTCAGTTAAGGACACAAATGGAACATTGGACACAGAAATAACTAATGGAAGCCCTCATGTAGTATGCAAATTCACACATGGCTTTTTTGTAATTGTGTGTCTTTTTCACAGATAGAGCCCTACACAACAACCCTGAACTCAGTGACTCCATGTGCTGCATAAGAAACTTACACAAACCATAACATCTTTCCCATGTCAACCAATCAAGCACGAGAGAGAGAGAGAGAGAAAAGTGGTCACTGGGGCAAGGATTTATTTAGTAGGGTAAGGGGTTATCATGTGGATTGTATAGGAAGTAAGTACATTAAATTATGGAAGTTTTTTTAGTGTAATGGATTGTAAATGGAATCAGACACCTGTTCATTCACTAATGCTCTTGGGGAAGGTATGAATCAAAACGACGGCTTTCTCAATGTGAAATAAACAAGGGGAGGTTACTCTCATTTATGTAACTAATTTTCAGATTACTTTATTTCAATAATAACTTTTGACTTTAATATTAACAGGTAACAAACAAGTTTATTAATGAAGGATACATCTCATTTTACTTTTGCTTGCTTCATCCAGCTCTCTGTTAATTATTCATGCTTCTAAGGAAATAAATTTTAATAATATATTAAATAATAGATACCAACCTCTTTCTATTATATTCCTCTTTCTATCATATTAGGTTTAATTTGTCTTCATAAATTCAATATTAAGATATAAACAACAAAATATCACGTGAATTAAACATTCTGGTTTAAATTTGTTTGACTTCAAGTACCAATAAAATTTTTTCCCTGAAAAATTCCACGTGTAAAAAATTAAAGGGAGATAATCAACAATTATATTATAATATTATTATAGATTATATATTATTATAAATTACTATAGCGGAAGAAGACACTAAGCTCTGATTTGAGATATCTATTCAGTTGAGTTGTAGATTGGTGTTACGATTTTAGTGGTCATCCTTTAGGCTTCAAGCAAGAGCGCTTGTCCAGCGGAGGTCTTTGTGTTGATCCTTGGTAAAGAATTATTTGGTTGTTCCTTGGTGCTCCTCAGTCTTGCAAGTCCTTTGTCAATGATTGCAAATGGATGTCTCTTAGTTTCAACAATTAAGTAGTTAACCAGCCACATATTCAGGCTGTTGATTGGCTGAGGTTTAAACCATGTGACCTCGCTTAGTCTATAAATTTGAGTGGTGTATTGCAGCACACCTTATATACAAAATATTCCAACAACTAGAATTCACAATTCCTCCTGTAAGACCTGTATGTCACTTTAATAGTACTGTAGAAAACCACTTTCTCTCAATCAAAAGAAGGATATTTTCATTCCTTTTTTAAATAAGTTTTTCTTATTCAATCTTGATGCTAGGAATTCTGAAACTTTTTTGATAGTACCAAAACTCGTGCCATCTCATTCAACTGATGATGATTAAATCCACAATTGCCCTTATGGCAAGCCCCAACCCTTTTTATCATATGGGTGCTAGAAGGCGGTGGCTGCGGGTATACATGACCTGGGAATGACGTTAAACTCTATCTGATGGTAAGGTTCCAGGTTTGGGGAATGTGGAGCATCCCTTCATCACCATTGCTCCCTGGTCCACTCTGGCCTGGAGTGGTAGTACCTGTTAGGGTCCCATCTATGGGTTAAATAGAAAACATGAGTTCATAAACAAAATTGTATTATCCATTAAAAATGAAATTATTTCAAAACTTTGTTGGCATTAAACATTTTTTTAATACCAAATTATCAATTGAAGTATTTGGCATAAAATAACCCAAGGGGTTGACATGCTGTAAAACCAAACCAACCAAACCCTATCAACAATCTGCACAGAGCTGTCACCGAGTTCTTCATCATAACTGAGGTCTTCAAGGGAGAGAGGTTAAATGAAAATAGTTATGTGAGAATTCCCGTTCTGCACTCCTGCACCTTCGTTGCACAATATCCAGACCCCAACATTGTAATGTTCTGGGCTGATTTGAAGGGCACAAGTCAGAGACAGGTTTACAGGGAACAAAAGAAAACAAACACAAAGTCTGATAATAGGACGCTGATAGAAGAGGAAGTTGTGATACTTTAGCAATCTATCTCAACTGGCTTACTACTGGCTTCACTTGTGGATTCGGGGCTAACTCTGCTACTACCGGCGATATTAACACCTCTACGGCTTGGGGTTGAACTTCTCCAAGGCCTGGGGCTTAGCTGAATTTATGTAAAATTCTCCCCTACACCCCTCTACTGCCAGACCACCCAGATGGCTGGCACTTAAATTCGACACAGACTTTTAGACAGCATTATCCCTTAAAATTAAAGCAATTATTTCTCTTTTTAGACTTAGTGTCTTCAATACTTCGACCATTAATTTCTTCAAAAGAGATTTCCTCATAAAAATAGCCTTTTTGCTTTTAATACCTAGATGTCTAAAGATATTATCACTAAGTGGCTTAACTTCACGGTGGCCGTACAATTCTCTTAAACTTTACAGCCCAATCTTTTGTGTCCATAAAAAGGACAACCACCCACCCATTTACCTATGCCTGGGCTTTAACACATTCTATTTTTATTTATTTATTATTTATTTTTTTCTGACCATGTTCTTCCTCAATCATACTATCACAGTTACTGGAATTTCAGCTGAATGAGGAACTGGCCATACTGATACTCATTAATATTGAAGTCAGTTAGTCTACTGTTGGTTTTTAATAACAGCAGTTAAGTAGAACTCAAGCAGTGTCCAAGACAGCTGGTATAAATAAGAATCAAGAATGATCCATTCATGAATCTGGGTGATTTGGGTCATTCCATTCCTTGAGTTCTGATTGGTTGCTTGACTGCTTGATTTGAATGACATTGTGGAGTCTTATATATACTTTGTCATTTTGCAGTGGACTTTGTAGCATTTGAGTTTGTATTTAAGTTACAATTGCTTGCTGCCTTGTCTTCCCAGTTCGACGGTAATTGGAACTTATTCTTCAATTAATAGATTATACTCTTCAATTTTTAAAATAGTTTAGTTATTTTTTACAAGGTTGATTAGTGATCAATTTACTGTTTACTTAATAAGTTTAAATAAGGAATCCTAACTGTTGTTTAGAATTTTAACTCTTACAATTCAGAGAGTAGAGACTTATTTTTAAAAAGTCATTTAAGATGTAACTAATTCTTTTTAATTTAATGAATAATGTAGCATTTATTTTTTGTAATTTATTTATTAAATATCCTTGTTTAAAATACATGATTTTTTTTTTTGAAAAAGCATAGCTGGTATAGTTGACAGTATTTGTATTTATAATCTGCTTATGTTAAGAACTCATTTTTTTTTTAAATAACATTCTTGAGTGAAAAATTAAAAATAGGGTTAACTTGACAGAAAATACAAACTCAATATTTAAAAGTATTTGAGATGATGAAACCAAATGAAAACTATCAAATTAAGCCGGGTTTTTTTTTTCAGTAATCTGACAAAACTGTTGATTTATTTTCATTTTTTTTTTCAATTTGACATTTGTTTTTCTTGTTATATGGTGAGCTTTTTCATTAAACAAAAGTACTGTGCAATTATGTTTTGGCTCTTGTCAAATCATAGGTATACCAAATGCCAACTTATCACATATCCCCTTGATCCACACCCTTAAACTCTCAACACACTGCTTTCACATTTAGTGGGGGGTCCAAGACTTGTCTTAATTACCGAGTTTTAATTTAAAGTATGCAAAATAGACAAGCTTTACAAATGTACTTGTAACGATGGTTTAAAGTTCAACATGCTTTAAATACAAATAACTCCGACAAAGGTTAATAGACAAACATTTAATAACACAGCACATGGATAACAGTAGAATACAACGTTCATAAAAAGGTAAACAGAGTTACACAAATAAAGATACACATTCATGAAAGATACAAAGTATAACATAAAAGAGTACAGACATGAGACTAGCGATAGTCCATGCTGTAAAGAACTTACAGTAATGTAAGGGGGGTGGAGCCCCACGAGAGGGTTTAGATAGAATCTACCCCATGTGGCTCGTAGTTGCTGAAACTATAAAGAGAGAGCGAAGGTTTTGAAACCGGCGCTTTTATACTGGTGCCCTAGCGGGCATCATCAAACTAAAAGGGGCAGACAACTCCACCCGGCGAACACAAACTAACGCTACATACTGATGTTTGCTCTTTGACTTAAAATCAATCTAACTAGCAAGTAGATCTGAAAAAACTTCTTTTTTCAATAAAATAATCAATGCAATCAGTTGACCAGTCCTATTACTTACAGACAATCAATACAAATGTTCTCATTTGGAGAGTAAGGTGTAGAGAAAAAAACTTGAAGTGATAGAAGAAAACAGATTGTAATTTTGAAATCAGCCAATTTTAGTCTAAATCTAATGAAAAATCAAACTTAACAGAAATTATGTCCAAAATTCTTCTCCAGTGTAATCAAGATTAAATTATTATTATCTATTTATTAACATAGATCTATTTAATAATTCATATTAAAATTTATCTTTGAAATTGTTTTTTTTTTTTTTTTTTTTTTTTCATTATTATTTATCTGAATGCTTCTATCTATTGTTTAATTAAACAATTTTTTATTTAATAACTTATTTTTCATTTATAATCATTTCACTTGAGAATTTTCCACAATTCTTAAAGAATTTCTCTCATTACAGGGGTATATCTATTTAAGAACGAAAAGAAAAAAAAGAAAAAAATAATTATTTAAAAAATTTCAAATTTAGTTCAGACACATTAAAGGTAGATGCTAAAAAGTATCTTTTTCTTATTTGAAATCATCTTTTAATGCTTTTTTAGTTAGAATCATTCACTTTAAAATTGTTGGATTTTGTGTAAAGTATTCAACTCTGTTACAAGATGAATGCAAGACTAAAACTAGAGTTTGGTAAGTGGCTTATATGGAGCTTCAGATTGTTCCATTATGAACTCAGGCAAGTTCATTTCCTGAGTTCTAATTGGCTGTTGGATTTCAGGGTTAGTAAGAACAGGGATAAGTACCCACTCTTCAGCCACCACTTTGCATTATGCCAGCAGCATGTAAGGACTGTATTAAGTTACAGCTTGCCTGTTGTTCTCGTCTACTAACTCGACGGTAGTTAGAACCCCACTGCGATGGTGTGTATCGTATTGTTTCTATATCTGGAGGATAACTTCTACAAAAATGACCTTTTTTTTTGAGAACATGTTTTTTTTAAATACAGGAGTATATTTTTTTTAAGAATTAAAAGAAAAAAGATAACAAAAATTAATTACTAGAAAAATGACAATTTTTTTCTTCTATTTTGTAATTAAAATTTAATGTATTATCCATGAGCAGGATGTAACGCAAGGTAATTTTTATGAACTTTCCTAACAACAACAGCCAGTTTTGGTAAAAATTTAGCCAATAAAAGATGAGGACAGAAAGCATCTAAGATTGTTTGCAACTATCCTCAAATCAATTGCTGATTGAATTTTCTCCCATGAAGACCATATCTTTTGGATTAACACCAAAGGATTATGAACATACTATGGATTAACACTAAAGGATTATGAACAGACTATGGATTTGGATTTACATATTTACAAAACCAACAGACTAAGATTACACACTGGATTCTTATAATCTGCGTTATTCGGACTATTGTCCCCATCTTCATTGTTATTTGTACAATGTTTTGGCCAATATGCCCTCCGGCCTTCTTCAGGTATTTCTTGTCGAACTCGGGAATCTTCTCAGACTCGATTATGACAAGAAGGTTCCCAAGTCCGACAAGAAATACCTGAAGAAGGCCGGAGGGCATATTGGCTGAAACGTTGTACCAATAACAATGAAGATGGGGACAATAGTCCGAATAACGCAGATAATACTAATCATCAAGCCTCATCTCAAACATTCAGAGAAATAGTACAACTGGATTCTATGAACAACAGAACAACTGATCCCCTATAATGATGACAAGGAATCTAAGTACTTTTCCACGTACCCCCTTGATCTGAAGATCATCCTTACACCATGAAGTCACGTGACCAATAAGGTAGATGCACCTATATTCCTAACCTTCGAGCTGGAACAACTCTGTCACTATCGGCTTGTCTCACAGTAGCCTCACCATCATTTGGGGAGCCTGTCATCTGTTATCAAATCCAGGATGTCCTGTGGGGTTCCATTTTACAGAAATAGTGCTCGTTGCAGTACAGTCCTCTAGGCTTAGTCGATAGAACATGTTGTACCAGTTGACGGCCTCGGATGGGGATAAATGACTCCATTTGGCAATTGCCATTACGGTCTTGTGTCTCTCTACAATACCATTCCCAGAATTTAATACATATGATTTTAATGACAATTATTTCTACTAGTTTATTAATGGTCAATGGAAATTATTTATGAAAATAAAATTAATAATTAAAAATATTTATAAAATATGAAATTATATATAAAAGAATATTTGGCATTAAATAACTCACCAGGATTGATATACTATTAAAACAATCAACCCGCCCTGTCGGTGGGGCATTAGAATGCACTGACTGCACCTCTGCAGAGAGGTAAGACTCCTCCAATGGGGCCACCTGTTGGCCCTAGGTGGTGACCCATGATGCTTAAAGATAGAACCCAGGTGGATGAGCAGTTCATGACTTGCAATATTCCACTTTGGCCCTATCTTGGGCTAGATGGGCGGTTGGAGAGGCCTCCTCTGATCAATCCGCTGGACACGTCAAGCCCTAGCACCTATATGATTGCTCCAACCCTATTGCCCTTATGGCAATCCCCAACCCTTTTTATCATATGGATGCTAGAAGGCGGTGGCTGCGGGTCTACATGTTCTGGGAATGACGCTAAACTCTATCTGATGGTGAGGTTCCAGTTTTGGAGGTTTGGGGAATGTGGAGCACCCCTTCATCACCATTGCTCCCTGGTCCACTCTGACCCGGAGTGGTAGTACCTGTTAGGGTCCCATCTATGGGTTAAATAGAAAACATGAGTTTATAAACAAAATTGTATTATCCATTAAAAATGAAATTATTTCAAAACTTTGTCGGCATTAAACATTTTTGAATACCAAATTACCAAAAGAAGTATTCAGCATAAAACCCAACCAACCAAATCCTAAAACAATCAACCAACTAACGAAAATATTCCCTGTACACATGATTCACTGCAATTTTCGTTAATATTATACACAAGTATTCAAAGTAATCAGTTTGGTTTCTTTTTTTAATGGCATATCAAGCTTCTTTTTTTAATGGCATATCAAGCTTCATGTGTTATTTAATGTCATCTGGATTCTATGAACAACTGAACCCCCTATAATGATGACAAGGATTCTAACACCCTTTTTGATGGTTTGTAGTTGCCTTGGCTCATAGAGTGAGAATCTGCCTGTACGAATTCTCCCCCTTAGATCCGTTACTGTATCTTCGTACATAGTGTACGTTTTTGCTATTACACCGGCAACCTCCAGTCTTGTGAGTCAGTAGGATTTTTTATTCTTTTCTGAATTCTACATCGTCCAAGTAGACGTGTTTAGTTTCCTCTCCATTCCCTAAAAGTTTCTTCATGGCAACACGTTTTTTACCAATTCCTACATGAATAAAATACTTTTAACTCTACCCAAGGTTATTTGTACTTTTTTGTCAGAAGGGTTAATCTACACGTAACTAAGACAGTCTCATACACCTTGGATAGGACATCAGACAAGTCAACTAGGTGGCGTGATAGTAGTAGTAATCATAGTATCTTTAGTGCATCTTCTCTCGTTAAGCGTGAATAGCAGTTCTCCTCACTAGCCTCTAAAATGCCAGGTTATTAAATAGTCATTGAGATAGTAAGAATAAAGCTGGGTGCTCCCTGCAGATACTCACACAACTTAGTGGAACAGTCCACTTCTACTCTACATGCTCCCTCCCCCCTCTGACAACAGAATATATTGATGTGGTCAATTGTGGATTTGCCTCAGAATATGTGTGCGACTGGCCTCGCATTTGTGGAGACAGATTTTTTCGAGAGTCCCGCCTGGTACAGATGTCACTTTTAAACCAGATCCTGCCCGCAGCGCCATTTGTAGTAGTAGTCGTAGTATGTTTAGTAAACATCTTCTTGCGTTAAGTCTGAATAGCAGTTCTCCCCACTGGCCTCTAAAATTCCAGGTTATTAAATAGTCATTGAGTAGGTAAGTATAAAGTGGGGTGCCCCCTGCAGATACACACACTACTTAGTGGAACGGTCCACTTGTACTCTACAGATTGGAGTGATCTTATCCCTCTGAAGAGTTGGTATATTCTGGGCCCCACTAACAGGATGAAAGAGAATACTGGGTAATGCTGAACTATCTATGAGTTTTTCATGATAATAGCTTAAAAAATGTTTTAAATTTCACCCTTGAATGGATATTGGGTTAAAATGTATTTGATAACTATAAATTCATATATGAGTTTGTTTTTTTAATAATATTTCAAATGGACAATGTATCATTTACTGTGGATGAAATTTTGCACAATGGAAAGTTTGTTCTTAGAAGACTCTAAACTTAGTGAATACTAGCATTGACTGGGATTTAAAAAGTTAAAAATAAATATCTATACTTATACATCCATATTTACTGGTAATTTTCACCTTTAGTTGGCCAAATTCCTAGCATAAAATTGTGCGTACGCATTATCTGAAATGAACTTAATTGTTATTAAGAACACATTTTATGATATTTTTGTGTTAAAGCATGCAGTTGTATTGTTTTTGAAAAGGTTTCTAAGATTTATTTATTTCGCACGGAGACTTTCAAAAGGGCTACCGGCTTGTTTCAAAGTGAAAGTCAAGGGAGGTTACTCTAATTTCCTTATTTGCTAGGAATTTAGCCAACTAAAGGTAAAAATTACCTATTTACCAACCCTTCCTCATGAGTAGGATGTTACACAAGGTCAATTTCTTAAGTCGAGTTTAACAGGTTTGAATTCAGAGTTTTCCTGCTCCTAGACTGATTGCCTAATCAAGGTTAAAGAGCCCATTCTGCCATACTATTTACCCATACCTGAAGGAAGAATGGACGCTGTATCCATTAAGCACCCCAGTTGAGAGCTGTTTTGAAAGGAACACCTTTTGCTTTTCACCGTAAACTCCTGGTTGTTTGTTTACAAACAACAGCCAATTTTTTTTGCGTTAGAATTTCACTGTAAGATTTTTTAAAGTTTGTTCATGTATATTTAGAACCCAAATGAACAGTCTGATGTTGGGAGACTTGAAATCAACATTACCTTTGTTGCCGAATCTGACTGCAACACAATCAAGGAGGTGTTTGTGGTGTAATGGTTATCATCTAATGTAATGGACGCATCTACCCATGTTCAAATCCAGGATGAGTGTTTGTATTTCACATAGCCCTTATTCCTGTAGGAAAGGTATGCATCCAACTATTCTCCCACCAGCTATGGGTAAATAGTTGAGGAAATTGAGCCCTTTAAATTTAGATAAAAAATATATAATGCATAAGCAAAAAGTAAAGTCATCAGCTCCTCACTTCACCACACAGATCCCTCATATGCTAAAATAGTTTTCAATTATAATAAAAAAAGAACTCTGAAGTGCTTAATGGTTACATGGTCCGGGAGAATAGTTGGATGAACACCAATTATTATGAATCTTTAAAAATGTGGAAAGAAAAAAAAATCAAAATTGTGCTCATCACCGTTATTTAAGCTATGAATGGAATGATTTAACACACACACAAACACAAAGACACAGACACAAACCTCTTAAACTCTATTTAAGAAATTCACTTTGTGTCTCCTCCTACTCGTGGGGAAGGGTTGGTAATGCAGCGAAGGAAAGAAAGAGAGAATGATAAAAGTCAAAGAAATGAATGACTAACAATACGGATTATAAATAAGGGAAATGTTTATTCATAAATCTATAGAAAAAGGAATTCATACATAAAAAAACGTCTATTCGGCAAAAGGTTCTGTTTGGTTGTAGTGTAACATAATTTTTGACATGAAAAAATAATCAATTTCTAACATTTAGAGTTAAAATTCAAGCGATAAAAAAGATTGTTCTTTTTTTTGTTGGCAACCTGCCGTCTATTTTAGACAATGGTGTAGTGTCCATTTTTTTTTTTACCCACAGCTATGTGAGTGGCTGAACAGACCGATCCTTGAATGGCAGTCTCTGGTGCAGTGATTGCAAACAAAAGGTGATGCTTTCTGTAGGTGTTGGGGATGCTGTTGTCTCTCCTTCTTGTGGTGGCCTTCTTTCTCTCTTTTTCACTCCCTTTCGTTCCTTGTTTGACAAGGAGGTGCCAGGTCGCACGGTCTTCTGCACAAGCCTCCCATGTGTTTTTGTCAATGTGATATCTCTTCATGTCTCTCTTGCATACATCTTTGAAGCGTATGGAAAGATGATATAACATCGACAAAGTTTTTCAATGTTACAAGTCCATATACAGAGAATTAAAATAATATTTGCCCTTCTATATATACGTAAAATTATGACATTATGGTTTCAAACAGTCTCCACCTGTTCCCTATCCCTGTCAACACAGTTTTGCTTTTCTAATAGTCCTAATCTATTTGAGTGTATTTTTTTTTGTTTCTAACTA
Source organism: Doryteuthis pealeii (assembly GCA_023376005.1). Classification (NCBI taxonomy): domain Eukaryota; kingdom Metazoa; phylum Mollusca; class Cephalopoda; order Myopsida; family Loliginidae; genus Doryteuthis; species Doryteuthis pealeii. The sequence continues at coordinate 85,855,932 of CM042151.1, forward strand.
TTGTAGTGATACGAGGGGTGTAAACACCATAGTTAAGTAGCGTTAACTGGCTGACCCTTGTCAAGTGAACCTACATATGATTAAGAAGTCTCAAGCTACTAGGTCGAAGTTAAAGTTTGTGTATTGTGGTGATTTTTTTCCTTTTTTTATATATATATATATGCCTCGTGTGTATGCGGTTCGCACTTCCAGCTTAACTGATATCTTCTCTATTTAAGCATAGAACACTCAACTCATTTGTGCCTTTATTTCTTGAATATTTACATGGCTCTCTTCAGCATTAACTGGTCACCTTCTTCCAACAGTCTGCAAATCAGCAGTTCCATTATATTATAGTTCCATAATGTGTATATAAAATTATACGTAGGATAGCTTTTAATACACCTGCGAATAAAACCATTTTTTTTTTTTTACTTGAAGGCAATTACAATGCATGTATCGCATAAAATTCGATACTTTTTTATAGAAAATGAACTTGACAAGTGTAATCCTGGCAAAGGATCGCTCGGTGTGTAAAAGATCGTACAGACTGTTTTGACTTTATTAAGTCTCATCAGTGATGTATATGTATGAGACTTAATAGTCGAAACAGTCTGTACAATGTTCTACACACCGAGCGATCCTTTGCCGGGATTACACTTGTCAAGTTCATTTTCTATAAAAAAAGTATCGAATTTTATGTGATACATGCATTGTAATTGCCTTCAAGCAAAAATATAATATATATTTTATTCAACCTATTAATATTACAGATCAATAACCCCAAATAATGATTAATTAAACCCGGTTTTATTAAAACCAGTATGATAATTATCCACACCTTATACTATGTAAACCTTTGTTTCTTCATGATATATAACGCACTTTGCAGGATTCTAAACTTGTTAATAATATGGGCTGTTTCAAGCTAAACTTTAATAGAGACATTGTTAATAGATAAGATGTTAAGATTACATAATGACTATTTAATTGAGAATATAATGCAAATATCTAAAATAATTGTGATGTCAATGGTACCATAGTTTCAGTTACAGATACAGATACATAATCTCCATTATAATAAGATATGCATAATTTAGTTCATACTTAAATATTTCTGATTTATCATTACTTGCTGAAAACTCATCTCTGAGGACTTATATATATTTACCAACCCCTCCGCACAAGCAGGATGCGACACAAGGTCAATTTCTTAAGCGGAGTTTAACAGGTTTGAATAGACTGGTTGCCTAACCAAGGTTAAAGAGCCCAGTCAGCCCTGCTATTTACCCATAGCTGGAGGGAGAGTAGAATTCCTACCTTTCCCAAGGGTATTAGCACTAAGTGAAATGTAATTACCATGTCCAGGATTTGAACACGGGGCGACGAGTTCATTTCCCGTGACTTTAACCATTACACCACTGTGAGGACTTATAAGTTAATAAATGTCATTTTCTCCATTTCATTCTCCATGTTGGTTGTAGTGTAACAGAAATCTGAAGCTGAATACGGAGCTCTCTTGTCTATAATTTCCCATCTTAATCTGATTGACTTATGTTAATGTTATAATGGCCAGGGCAAGGTTACTCCCCCACCCCAAGTGTAATACCCCCTCTCCTTGCAGTAATTAATAACTCTGTGTGATTCTCAAAACATTTCACATAGAGTTGCTGGATAAATAATATGTGGATATAATGTTTTACTTGCTACTAAGTATTTTGCTTTAACCTGGCTATTAAGCAGCTTGTATCTTGCTTCCTAATCAACAGCTTTTATTTGATCTTTCATGCATTCAATTAGATGGTAGAATGGGCAATTATTTATATCCAGTTGTGTGTGTGTGTGTGTATATATATATATAAGAAATATAAGGCAGGGTAATAACTCAAGATTGACTTTCACATATCCAATTATTCTGCCAGAATAAAGCTTGTCTCCTGGGGATATTGATGGCATGTGGAAATTCGGAGATATTCACAAGGATAAGGTTTCTTTTTTGTGTCTTTTCATGTGTTTCCATAAACTTGAACTGTGTGAAAACGCTAATCTACACACTTTACAAGAATAAGGTCTTTCGCCAGTGTGCGTTCTCATGTGTTCCTTTAATTTAGATCTTTGTGTAAACTCTGTTCCACACACTTTACAATAAGGGTTTTCCCCAGTGTGTATTCTCATATGTTCTTTCAACACAAAACTGTCAGTAAAAGCTGATTCACACACTTCACAAGAATATGGCTTCTCTCCCGTGTGTGTCAGCACATGTCTTTTCAAATCAGAACCCCGTGAAAATGCTGACCCACACACTTCGCAAGAATATGGCTTCTCTCCAGTATGCGTCAGCAAATGTCTTTTCAAATCAGAATTCCGTGTAAATGTTGATCCACATACTTTGCATAGATTAGGTTCCTCTCCAGTGTGTGTTCGCATGTGTATTTCTAATTTTTCATTACGTGAAAATGCTAATCCACACACTCGGCAAGAATATGGTTTCTCTCCAGTGTGTATTCGTATGTGTTGTGTTAAGTGGTGCTTTAGTGAAAATGCCAATCCACACACTTCACAAGAATAAGGTTTCTCATTTTTATGTGTTGACATGTGTCTTCTTAAATTCCAATTCTGTGAAAATGCTGAGCCACACACTTCACAAGTATAAAGTTTCTCCTTTGTATGAGTTTGATCATGTGTATGTGTTTGCATGTGTCGTCTTAAAGTTGCAGTCAGAGAAAATGCTGATCCACACACTTCACAAGAAAAGGGCTTTTCCCCAGTGTGAATTCTCATGTGTTTTTTTAGATAAGAAGTAAGTGAAAATGTTGATCCGCATATTTCACAGCAATGAGGTTTCTCTTTAGTGTGTGTACGGATGTGTCTTTTTAAATAGGAACTTTTTGAGAATGCCGATCCACACTCTTCACAAGAATACGGCTTCTTCTCAGTGGGTGGTTGCATGTCTTTTTAAAACAAAATCTCCCTGAATATCTTAATCTGAATATTTCACAATGGTAGGTTTTCTTTCTGGTTGAGTTTCAATATCAATAGTTATTTGTACAGATCCTGAATCGGAAACCCAAAAATGTTTATCCTGCAGCTTTAAATCAAGTTTCAAATAAACAAGTTATATCATTGTTTTGATGAAAATTATAGTTTCGAAAATATTGTTCAAGTTTAATAAAATGTTATATGTACTCAAATGGATGAAGAGTCATTGTCAGGCCAAAGACACAATCAAGAGCTTTCCACTGGAGGTAGATTAATTGCCACCTGACAGGGTGGCTTTTAAATAAGTGTGATTTATCATTTCTGATCCGCGCTATTCTTCAATGTTGTAGATTCATATGTTCATCCTAAAGGGTGTAGGTATTTACCCAACCCATTTGTCACAAGTAGGATATCACACAAATGTGAACACTTTGAAAATACTAGTTTAATTTAGTGAATTTAAAAGAAAAACATATTGTCTTATCTATCATCATGAGTTCATTTGTCCTCCATTCCAATCAATATCTGCAAAGAAAGAAAAGTCATTATTAAAGAACAGAATAAACTTGTCATACATTATTTTCATTAATAGAATTAGAGTTCAATTTGAGTTTCAGTAAATTTAAAAGTTTCCCAAAATTCAGATTTAACCAAAGATAAGTCTGTATTCAATTGATCTTCAAACAAAATTAAATAAAATATTTAAATACTTGATATTCTTTTCTTATTTTCCCAAAATAAGTAAAAAAAAAAAAAAAAACAAAAACAAACATCTCCTATTGATTAAACTGATGAAAAATAGTTTTTAAAAAGTAACCACTACTATGTAATGATATTTTGTTTGAACAGTTATATGGTTTATTCAAGTATGCCTTCTCACTTGTGCAAAGGGACTAGGCAGCAGTCTAATAGTACGGTTTACTAAAAAAAAAAATGAAGCTGCTACGATAATCTTGTAAATTCACACCACTACCGAAAACCTTCAGTACACACAAGAAGTAAAGACTACAACAGGGTGTCAAGTCCTTAGATGTCAAGCATGGGAAGTCTGTAGGAGAACTGCCACCCCATGTCCACTTGCCTGTTTTTAAAATGTCTCGCTGCTATCTAATGCAAATAAGTCTGTAGTGTAAAAATGCCAGTTTTGTGAATGGCTCTCAGAGTAGATTGACATATGAGACAGCGAATGCATTTAGCTTCTGCTACGTCACTGTCACTTCTATAACAAGCAGTTCACCAAGCAGTCAGTAAAAGAACAAAAACAATTAAATAGAATAACAAAAAGGCAAAACTGAAGACAATAAATCTATCTATACATATATAAAGGGTAGTTGTGTGTATTTGTATTTCTGGAAGAAACTTAAAAAATAAAACAATTATCGACAAAGTAATATATATATACACATTAAATATCACCAGAGCTCGGTTTTTGAGCAAAATTAATGAAGATTTGATTTATATTTGTGAAGATAATTAAAAAAATAAAATTCAAATGATTTGTTTTTGCATTTAGTTTTTTTTAAATAAGAGACATTAATTTTTCTTTTCAGAGTGGTTGGATCAAGGCAAGGTCTTTTTTTACATTGTCATTTTAATGGGGCCTCCTGCGAGGATCCAACAATAATGGATCTGTAAGACTACCCTTTACCCTCCTCCTCTACCTAGGTGACGCCGGGTAGTTGCTTCTAGTCTAATATAAAGGTTATGTATTTTACACAAATACATCCCTTTAAGAATAATTGATAACAAATATCAATATATGATTGATTTTCAAAATTACAAGTCATTTTTGCAGAATTTATTTGCTTAAATATAGCAGATTGCATTAGGATTGCTTGATTAGAGGAATAATGTGAGGTAGATATGGGGGCAATTAGGATCTCCCGGTGCCAAGCAAATAATTTTGGATGAAAGATGAAAGCAACAGTTGAAAATTAAAACAACATATATTCAAAAGTACAAAAAGCAGGTTGCAAATTTAGTGGCATTTGTGGCCAGACTTATCTTGCTGAGGTAAAAGTGCTGCACTGAATGCATCACTCACTGTTTGATGGTGAAGGTGTAATAGAATACTATTCTACTCGCTGTTGATAGGGAGAACTTGGAAATCGCATCTCGCCAAGTGAAAGCTCATACAATAAGTGAAGGAGTTTAATTTTGATGCCAATATCATATATAGGCGATTCACCATCTATCGGCAGGGGGGAGATAATTCAACTATCATTTTTCTGATATTAATCAATTTGTAGTTAACTCATATTTTGATAAATAAAAGTTTCATATTAATAAGACCAAAAATAACAAATTTATTTTAAATTACAATGTTCCTCTAAGTGGCCTCTTAATTCTGACATTTATTTTATATGGTATAAACAATTCTTATTAATCTTTAGCATCCTCAGTTCATACCCTTAACATAAAATTTCAATCCAGACCCCCCCCCAAAAAAAAAATATGAATGAAAACAATGTCGAAGTAAATAAAAAGCTTTAGATTTTATCTATAAATCAGATTAACCTGTCTATTTTCTTTCCAATTTGCCCTGACTTGTCTAGACATCAGCAGTTTATCAAATAAGTTGTCCAGGTTCACAGACACCTTTTATATTTTTAAAACTGAATAGATTTAAAGCAACTGTCACGGTAGTTTTTGATCACACTTCGTTTATCAAATTAAAAGAAAATACATTCAATAATTGAATTAAATAAATGTAACCAGCTTGGCTTGACAGCAGAAGTTTGTTAAACGTAGTCCAATGAAATCATTTTAAATTACAATATTCCTCTAAGTGGCCTCTTAATTCTGATATTTACTAGAAAATATATATATAAAATATATATATATATATATATATTTATATATATATAAGTTAACAAAAAGCTTTTCAACCCAGTAGAATGCACCAATTATAGCATTGTTGAAAAATGCTAAACAAAATAGAAGTTAATAACAAATTTCTTACTTACATATCTTAAAATAAATCACGCGAAAATATAAAATATTTTTGTGTGCACAAATATGGCTTTTTGCTGACAATAACTGTATTCACTTAACATCTCTGCTATGAGGAAAATATGATACAAAGTCAATCTTTAGGAGAAGTACAACTGATTTGAATTCAGAGTTTTCATTGGCTACTATACCAATGTTAGAGCCCAGTCTGCCAGATTATATTAACCCAAAGCTGAATGTAAATAGTTGGATCCATAATTTTCCTAAGAGTATGCATCCCTTCCTGGTGAAATAAGAATATAAGAGTTCAATGTCTTTTATAACTGATCTAAGCTAAAAAAAAAAAAAAAAAAAAAAAAGATTAAGTGAATGAGGGTATTCAAAAAAGAGAGCCAGAAAGATGCGTGTAGTGTGTTTGACGGATTGGTAGAGAACTGGTGAATCCCAAAAAAGATGGGAAAAGTCCTGTTGGTGTCGAATGTTGGTATGTGTTATTTGTCACATAGGCATCTGTGGTCATCCTCAAGTTGAGTATAGTGGGTGCAAAGGAAAGAATGAAAAAAGGAATGGTTTTCAGAGAAGAGTCAGTCTATGTATGTATGGGTAATCCATGTCAAATCAGCCAGAAAAAAGTAAAATTGTAACCTACTAACCCTCCGTAGATTCATCCCCTTCCCTTTCTCCAGGCTACAGAGAATAATTTTTTTTTGTTTTGTTTTAATAAAACAAAAGTTCATTTACGCTCAACTAAAATTGAAATCAGGCTTTAAAATAGATTTTTTTAAATTACTTTAATTATTAATTTATAGTCAAATTTGGAATACATGTCTGATTTAACATGATTATTAAACTTACTTTAAAATATTTCATGTTGGGTAAAAAAAAAGTAGTTATATATTTAAATGTGATGGAATCTTATTCAAATGAGCAAACGTTGACTCCCCCCACCTTTTAAGTAAAAGTTTTCTCCGGGCTTTTAACTAAAACAAACTAAAAGAATACATTGCTGAATAACGTGCTAAAAACCTCATTCAAATTAGATAATTCCTTGATTTTTGGTAATTTATCTATCTTAAATCTAAAACGGTACAAGTTTTTCATTACTAAATTAGTGAATCAATCAACTTATTTGGTAAGTAGATAAATTGTCTTTGTTTCTCTTTTCCGAAAAATTAAAATAAATTTAAAGTAAAACAATACTCAAAACTTGAGTTATGTTAATTTTTAGCTCTCCAAATTTGGGGAGATCTGCAAAAAATATTTCTATTGCATTCTGACAGTTATTCTGCTTCATATAGATCAATGGCTGACATGAGTGACAATTTTCTTTTTTCTTGATGATTTGACATGAAATTATCCACTACTAAACTTGTCATTCTGTTTGTATAAATATAAGATGTGATCAATACACTATTTCAAAACTTTTCAAGCTCTGTAAATATCTTTAGTAGATAAACAAATGTTTTATTTGTTTATTGTTATCATTTCCAATTTTCAATTCCATATTGAAATGTGATGTTGATATTGAGCTTTGTCTATTGTCAGAATTTTGCAGGCAATATAGTTTTACAAGGCAAATGTATTGTTTCTATATTATTTCAAATATATCCAACAACTATGAGAAAATAAGTACGGAAAATTGGAAAATAAAATGTAAAAAAAAAACATAAATAAAAATTTGGGGGGAGATTTATTTTACTCATTTTGATAATTTTTTAATTGGCTATTATCTTATAAAAGAAAAAATTATACATCAATATTTTTTCTGATTAAAAGGTGGGGGGCTACATTTTCAATAGAGTTTTTCTTCAAAACTCATTACTTTTTGCACCTAAAATAAGGTTTGCATTAAATAGATATTTATTTTTAGAATCTAAAAATATAACATTTTAAACTTAACATCAGGCTTTTCATATTCTAAATGAATTTTATATATTCATTTTTCATCATTTTTGTGATGTCGATATTGAGCTTTGTCTATTGTCAGAATTTTGCAGGCAATATAGTTTTACAAGGGCAATGTATTGTTTCTATATTATTTCAAATATATCCAACCACAAACATAATCTGGATCATTTCTATTGCACTCAATCAGTTATCTTGCTCCATGTAGACCTTATTCAATGACTGAACAGAAACACTTAAAACATAAAAGTGCCAAATTTTAACTGATGTAGTAATTTCGGATCAAAGCAAAAACCAAACTTTTTGGTACAAATAAGGTTTGATATATATAAGATAATGATAGAAAAAAAATGGCTATTGATGCAGGGCCACACCATGATTTCCCACCTTACCTTGCTATGAAAAAATCAGAAATCATTAATAACTTAAAATTTGTTTAACTTTAAGACATTCTTATAGCATTTTTGGATTCCTTGGGGCAAAAAGCTTTTATAAAACAATTTTTAGAAGTAGAGAAGATCTAGAACTCATTTTACAGTCAAAAATAGATTACAATAAGTCACCATTTTTTGCAAAACTTTCTGATTTTTTTTTCAGGTCACTTAACTTTGACCCCTCCTTATTTTTGGGCTGCAATATATTAGTGGGGTTATATACTTTCGATACTAATTACAGTATAAATAAAAAGACAAAAAACTGATGGTGAGAATAGAAGAAAAAGATTACTGGAGCTATTCTGGTAGAATATATGTACATTTTTTATTTTTTAGATTATTTTTTCTTCTGTTGTCTTTGTAGGTATCAGTGAAAAAATTATACATTATAACACTGTGGTGGTGTTATGGAGTGAATGGCGATATCTCATTAGATAGTTGAAAAAAAAAACAATTTTGGATATAAAAATAACAATTGTTTTTAGAGTCATACAAGCAACTTAGATTAGAGTACAAGTCAGTGGTGGGGTAAAGTCAACACTAGATAAGAAAAATTTACCCGAATAATTTTGAACAAAAGAAATTCTAATGGCAGAAATAGGTTGATATAACACAAATGACTGATATAAAACATGTTTCCATATACATATATATTGTCATTCTTGTGGAGACTGCACAAGATAAGAAAATTTACTTAACTCAGCTTAAAGATTAAATCTTAAAAATGTTATTTTATATAGGAATAACAATTCGCGAGTAATCCGTAACCAATTTCTGGGAATTATCATAGCAACTGACAGATAAGTCTGGCACAAGACCATTTATACAATAACAAAAATAATATCAGATGCCTCACCAATCAGGAAGCTGGGGCAGAGACTTGTTGCCTCCCCCCTCCAAGATGTATAACCCAAGGCCATGATTTCGATTGGCCGTCCAATCAAATGCGACTGCGTGGGTGGGTTTTTGTACGCCCCCCCCTGATGTTTACATTGTAGGGCCATTGGTCCGACGTTTCTATTGGCTGGCCAATCGGAGCCCTGGATTCAGGGGTTTGGAACCCATAAAAGAGGTCCCAAAAGGGTTCCAGGCAGATTGGAGAGCTGGTTCTTGACCAGATCGGACAGCTGGTTCTTGACCAGATTGATAGCTCCGTCTCACAACCCTTGTCACCATCTTTGCTTTGTCATCTTGTTACTCAAAGTCCTGAATTTGAGTCAGAACTCAACATATATCGCCAGTCAGTCCACAAAAATTCCGACTCAACTTCAATTTCGACACCCCTTTGTGGTTGTACATGATTTTTATCACTGTATAATTAGTAAAGGTCGTTTTATTGTTGAAAACGCGTTCGTATTAATTGTGGAACAACATTGGTGAATTTGGTCACTTTCAGGTACAGCCCGGAACAAGCCCTTCAACTTTCCTGTGGGTCAAAGAACACCCATCGTGTTAGATTTGGCGCCGCGACAGCATAGTGTTACATTTGGTCCCGTGACCAGATCATAGTATTACATTTGGCACCCCGACCAACATCGGGTTACAACATCAATAGTTGTTCTGTCTAAAAGGGTGGAAGCCTAACTTTTCAATCCAGTTTTCTCCAAAGGTTATTAAATAACAATACTGAAGTAGATTCTTTATCATATAAAGATTTGTTTTTAGAATCTAAAAAAAAAAAAAAATAAAATTTGAAACTTAAAATTAGGCATTTCATATTTTAAAGGAATTCTATCTATTAATAAGGCTAGGGAGGCCCAAAATTGATGTATAATCCGTTTTTGACAAAATGAATTTAGCCCCCCCCCCAAAGAAAATAATTTACCAAAAATCAGGGAATTATCGGATTTTAATGAAATTTTCAGTGTTTATTTATCAAAGAATGATCTTTATAATGCATTATTTATTTTATTTCAAAACTTTCTCATTTTTTTCAGGTCACTTAATTTTGCTCCCCCCCGCCCTTATGTTGGGGGCGTAACATTTTTGTGAGTTGGTCATTTTCTGTACTAATTACAATATAAATAAAGAGATAAAAAACCAAAGTTATGAATAGAAAAAATAATTCTTTTTGTGGCTTTTCTATGAGAAAATAAGTACCGAAAATCGAAAAATAAAATGTAAAAAAAACATAAATAAAATTTTTTTGGAGGTTTTTTTTTTTATACTCATTTTGATAATTATTTAATTGGCTATTATCTTATAAAAGAAAAAAAATTATACATCGATATTTTTTCTGCTTAAAAAGGTGGGGGCCTACATTTTTAATCGAGTTTTTCTTCAAAATTTATTACTTTTGGCACCTAAAATAAGGTTTGCATTAAATAGATATTTATTTTTAGAATCTAAAAATATAACATTTTAAACTTAACATCAGGCTTTTCATATTTTAAATGAATTTTATATATTCATTTTTCATAGCAAAAATACTCAATTAAAGTTTTGAAATAAAATACCTGGTGCATTATAAAATTCATTAATTGATAAATCAATACTGAAAATTTCATTAAAATCGGATAATTACCTGATTTTTGGTATTTTTTTTTTTTTTTTTCAATCGCAAATGTTACATTAAATTTGTAAAAAAAAAGCCGTCTTAAGCCATTTTAAACCAGCGTCTCAGACCAAAAGCGATAGAAATTGATCGAAAAAATCTTTTTAAATATGTTTTTTTTTTTTTAAATTCTATATGTAATGATATTTTCTTTTTTTTTTTTAATGATGGTCATTATGTTACTACTTATCGTTTTAGACAAAAGTTTGACCTTAAATAATCGATTTAATTCATTTTAATTCGTTTTTAAAACAAAAAATCTGTCGCAAGCAGACGATCTTTGGGCCATCCTAAATTAGTCATATTTCTGCTAAGATAGGCAGCAATGGAAATATTTATTTTAAAGAATTTCGATTTATTTCCATTAAATCAGTAATAATAATAAAAGAATAATTCGTTGATTAATAAGTCATAGGTACCACCAGACCGTTTATGCCATCTTGAATAAAACGGAAATAGATATTTCCGAACTTTGTTCATCAAAAATCTCGTAAAAAAAAGATCGTACAAAGTTGTTACAAAGAAAAATAGTTAATTCAAAGATCAAATTATCCGATTGTGAAAAATTACATCGTTATCTTAAAAAATAAACAAACCTATCCATATTACATGCGAAAGGGTAATTTTCAGACCACAATTTAGACAGAAATACATATTATTACCCTCTTACGGTTATGCATCTAAGTACGGATGGGTGTAACGGAAAAACTTTTTTAGCCAATTTTTTCTATTAAAATGAATAAAATCTTTAAAAACTTTAATATTACAATTTACTATGAATAAAAACTTGAAAAAATTTAATCTTAAAATTTCGCAGTGAAATTGACGTTAAAAAATGTCTTCGGTTTTAGTATTAATTCTTAAAATCGAAAACAAAATGAAAATTTGAATATTTTTTCTAAGAGAAAAACTGATAAAACAATCATTCAATATATTATTTTTATTCTAATTGGTCGTAAAAAGTTAAATAAAATAATTTTTTACGCTCAGAAAAACAAACTTTAGTTACCGAGAAGCGTCTCGTCTCTTTGTATAAAAACAAAACAAATATGTCAGTTTTGCTCTTCCGTATATTCTAAGAATCACACATTACTATTCAACAATAAAAATTACAAATTATTTTAAAAATATTAATCGAGCACGGATCGGACCAACTTTTAGTTCACCTGAATTCTAAAATTCATATTTTTAAATATCCGTAAAAAATTCGATTTTTTTCCGCAGAAAAAAAAATTAATTTATTTCACGCAGAAAATAAAAATATTTAATCACACAAAATATTGAAAATCTCTTAAAAATTAATTTCTTAAAAAAAATGTTGTTTTTTTTTGACAATTTAATAGAATATCGTACATACCAATTACATAAGCAAAAAAAAATTTTCAAATATTAATATTATGACATTTTTTTGCTCTTTTTATTTTCGATTTCATTAATTTTTCCTGAAAAAAAACTATAGTTCGGTTCGTTATACAATTTCATTGATATAGTTATTCAGCCTCTTATCTTTATAGAAAAAAAAAGGATCAAATTTTTTTTCCACGTCATTTTTTTTTTATCTCATAAAATAAAATGGGGGTGGGTGGGTGATAGACCTCGTAAAAAAATTTCCCCTAATATATTTTAGAAAAAAAGCTATTTCAGATGTATTTACATCCCATGGTAAACATTTATGGAAATTTTCGTGAAAATCGGACCATTAATTGATTTTTCATAGAATTTTTTAAAAATCCTCTTATCGTAACTTGTTTTTAGCTACGTTAAATTTCAGTTGATTTAACAGTGCAAAAATGAAAACATTTTTTTTCAATCATAATTTTCATTATTTTCGTAAGCTGATAAAAAATTTAAAAAATCATCAGGAGTTTGTTTAATGTTTTTTCTTTAGAATGGAAAATTTTTTTCAAGAAAATATTAATTTTTTCTGCAAGTTTCATTGTGTTAATTATAGGTGGGGGGGGGGGGTAAATTGCACAGGGTCAAATTGGTGGTACCTAATAAGTCAACACTGAAAATTTTATTAATATCAGATATTTCCCTGATTTTTGGTAATTGTTTTAAAATTTTTAAAAAATCTATTGTTTTTATTATCTCCCCTTACGATCTTTGGCTATTATAACAACTAGAAAAGTTATGGCGAATCTAAGTATTTGTTACATTCCTAATATTTCGTACATTACTGCAGATATTTCCCCGATACTAATATTTATTTTACCTGATATTTAAAATTCTTAAAACGTATTAAATACAGTATATATCACAAGACCAAATTCAACCCGATAATAAGTAAAAAAAGAAAAGAAAAAAGAAAAAGAAAACGGCTATCATTGTCACACACAAAACATACTTGAACTTAACTGCTACGAACACGAGTATAAACAACTAAAAATGTAATAAAAACCAACAAAATACGTCTAAAATATTATAAAAGTCTACAGAAAACGAAATTTTCTTTTAATAGTTTACTGACATTAAGGAGGCAGAAATTAACTGACTTAATTCGTAATACAAGTCACAGAGTCGGTAAAGGTGAGAAAATAATTATTCGTGTTCGTAAGTGAATAAATTGTAATAATAGTGTATAATAATGGATACTAACCTCTTTCTGTTCCTATTAGGTTTGATTTGTCTTCATGAATTCTTTATCGAAATAATAGGATATAAACAACAAAATATCACGCATATCAAATATTTCTGACTAAAATTTGTTTGCCTTTAAAGTACCGAGTACATTTTTTTCTTGAAAAATTCCATGTACGAAAAATTAAAGGGAGATAATCAACAATTATTATTATTTTTAATAATCAAGATAATTTATTTATATTAGAATTTATTTTTTTAAATAATTTCTTCATTTTCATTTATTAAAATGCTTTTATTTATTGTTTGATTTAACAGTTATTTATCTAATAATTCATTTCTATTTCTAATCATTTCACTTGAAAATGCCCCCCCCACACATTTTTAAAGAATTTCTCTTATTATTCATTTAAGAATGAAAAAAAGAAAAAGAAAAAATTAATTCCTTCAAAAATTTCAAATTTAGTTCAGACACATTAAAGGTAGATGTTAAAAAATATATCCTTTTTTTTTTAGTGAAATTGTTTCATAATTAAATGCTTCTCTTTTAGACCATGTTTTGTTGTTGTTTTTTTTAAATAGATGAGTATATTTATTTAAGAATTAAAAAAAAAAAAGATTTAAAAAATTAATTATTATAAAAAGTACAAATTTTTCTTCTTTTCTGTAATCATAATTTAATGTATTATCCACAAGCAGGATGTAACACAAGGTCAATTTTAAAGTAGAATACAGTAGCTTTGTATTCAGTTTTCTTTCTCCGAGATGGGTTGCCTTACCAAGGATAAAGAACACAGTGTGTCCTATTAACCTATAAGGAGAATGGATTCATTCCTGGCTTCCCCAAGAGAATTAGTTCAAAATGAACAGATGAACAACAAAAAAAAAAAAAAAAAAAGAGAGAATAGAAGAGGAGAAATACAATTTTTTGAAACCTTCAACCTGTGTTTGTTTTTCGTTTGCTACCATACGCATTCTTCTTCCCGCTTAATATAACAACTATAACTACTTGACACTGGAGTCTATTAATCACTCTTAACTCTAACTATTCCTGATACCATAGTCCGTTTTTTTTTTTTTTTTTTTTTTTTCACCAAGTAAAAGAAAAGTTCATAAACTCTAGCAGTGTCACTAGTGATATTTACAGAGTGGGTGGAAGCTTCAGTCTAGGTAGTATGATAGTCGAAATTGGTGGTGGTTTGAGCCTCAGTGATATGATGGTTGATGCTAGCAGTGATGTGGGCTCAATGCATACTAGAGATGTGGGTAGAAGGTCTCGTAGTTGATGGTCGAAATTGGTTGTGGTTATATGGGAAGAGTTAGGAGCTGATGACAGGATAGAATTGCTAAGACAAGTTAATATACAGCAGTTCTGTGGTGGATAATAATGTAAGCTCTCTTGTGTGGCATGTGGGAAGAGTGGGTATGGCTGTATAAGTTTCTTGTACTGCATTTGTTTATGTAGGAAGAGTGGAGCTGGTGACAGGAGAGACCTGCTGGGTAGGGTCTGTTCAATGGATCTACTTGCAGTCAGTAAGAGTTCAGGTTTATTGTATGGAACTCTATCTGTAAACAAGCCACAAAATTTTAAAAAAAGGCTATGTGTAGGAATTTCTGTAGTGCATGGGGGCTTCCATCAGTGGTTTGTGTATCTCTTGGTCTATTAATGTGCTTAATTAACAGCTGCTAATGAGGAAAGGGTACACTATGTTTACTCTTTGGGCAAATGGTCCAACACATGTATTATGGCTGTCTAGCTGATACTGATGTAGTGTTAGTTTCATATTTGCCTGGGAGAGTTGTCTGCCTGATTTAGTTTGCTGGTGCCCGCTAGGGGATATAGTATTTAAGTGGCTGGTTCAAAACGCTTCTCTCTCTTTTCTGTTCCAGTAACCACGAGACACATGGGATAGATTTTGGTCTAACCCTTCTCATTGGGGCTTCACCCCCCTTACATTACTGTAAGTGAATTAACACAGCATGGACTATCCCTAGTCTCATGTCTGTGGCTTTTATATGTTATCTTGTACCATTCATGAATGTGTATTTATCGTTCTATATGTAACTTTGTTTTACCCTTGTATTATGTATCTCATCATATCCATGTGCTGTATTATATTAAATGTTTTGTCTGTTAACCTTCGTCGGAGTCATGTATCCAATATATGTAACATTGAACCGTTCTTACACTGACATTAGACCACCCCATCAATGATAGTATTAGTAAATGATGCTTCATGTAACTACTCTTAAAACTAATAATTTACAGTTATATGACATTAACTGTTCTTATCAAATACAAATACTTTCAAACAGTTTTATTTGACCCATAAATGGGACTGTAACAGGTACTATAACTCCAGTGTCAGAGTGGAGCTGGAAGTAATTACTATGAGTACTCAGTACACTCCATATCTCCAGAACTGGATCCTCACCATCAGATGCAGGTTAATGTCAGACCTTGGACACTCCCTTTTGGGGGGTCGGGGGGGTCGTCCTATTCTGCAGGGATACAGTCAGCATATTCTAAGCGAAAAATAACGAGTTGGTTGATTGGTTTTATGGTATGTCAAACCTTGTTGGGTTATTTAATGCTGAACTTCTTTAATTTTTGCAAGCAATTATATGGTTTCAAGTAACTGTTCCTATCTGATAATAATAATAATAATAATAATCTTATTATAATGGAGATTGTGTGTTTTTCTGTCTGTAACCGAAACTAAATCACTACTCAAGTCACAATTCCCTTAGTAATTGACGTCACATTCACCATGAATTTATCCTTATTTTAACCTTAATTATTAATAAAATTGTTTTACATTATTTATACTGTTAAGCATATCTACATACTTACAAAATGTAATTGTATTTATATATACAACAAAATAGCGTTTTACAGTGTGAACGGGAAGGCTAATTTGCATATTGATATTAAAAATGTAATTTTAATAAATATGTGCTTAGTATTATTGATTTCTAACTGTTTGGTTTTCTCTTAATGAATATAAGCAAAAATCTCTTCAATGAATCTTAAATGAAATCCATCAACAAGAAAAGATAATTGTCATTTTATTCTTTACTTCCTATTTTAACTAAATACTTAAATTAGAAAAAAATAACAATGAAAGACGAGAGTGATGAAAGAGTAAGTTTCAGTTGTTCTATTTTTCGATTATATCCCCCTCTGTTTCAACTCTTTTTATCTGCATTCTTATTTAGTTTCATTAGCATTTCCAATTTAATACGATATTTCATTACATTAAAACTTAAATACTTGCACCCGGAGGGTGCATATATTTGCTAGTGATAATAATAATAATAACAACAACCACTGTCATATTAATTCATGGTCATGCAGAGGATAAGAGAGAAAAGAAAAGGGGCAATTGATTATAACAGGTATATCTTACTGCCTTGCAAAATTGGGAAAATGCTAAAAAACAACAATACAATCAGCACATCTATATACAGAAATGAAAACAAGAAAAAAACTAAGTATTACAAAGGATGAGTTCCATAAAATATTTTGGTGCGGTTTTATGGTATGTAGATGAAACTGAAAAAAAATGTTTTTTTTTATTCAAACCACCCATATCTGACCATTGTTATATTCATGTATGGTCATGTAGAGGATGAGAGAGAATAGAAGAGGAGCAACTGACTAAACTATTGTAGTACAACAATAGAATCAACAAATGGTTTGAAATGTATATACAGAAATAAAAAAACAAAAAAAATAAGCATTCCAAAGTATGAATTTATCTATAGATGAAAATGTTAGTCAGTGTTAAAATTTTATTAAAATTTGAAGGTCTTTTTCAATTGTTTTCTTGGATATAGTCATTCAGTAGTAACAGCACAACACCGAATGGTTTCGGTTTCATAAAATACTTCAGTGTGGTTTTATGGTATGAAAATGAAACCAAAGAAAATTTTTTTTCATATAAACTACCCATCTCTAATCATTTATATATTCATGTATGGTCATGTAGAAGATAAGAGAGAATAGAAGAGGAGGAACTAACAATAATTGGTATATCATACAGTCTGTTGAATGTTATGGTTGGACAAAAAAAGGTGTGGTTTTATGGTATGAAAATGAAAAAAGGTGGGTTTATGGTATGAAAATGAAAAAAGGCGTGGTTTTACAAAAACAAAAATATTCAAATTTAAATATTTAAATTTATATTTATATATATTTATATATTTTATATAATAAATATGATATATATATATATATATATATATATATATATATATATATGATATATATATATATATATATATATATATATATATATATATATATATATATATATATATATATAATATATATATATATATATATATATATATATATATATATATATATATATATATATATATATATATATATATATATATATATATATTATATATTTATTATATATATATATTCAGGTATATATATATATATATATATATATATATATAGTAAAAGTTAAATTTATAAAAGTTCAGGTATATATATATATTATTATATATATACAACAATATATATATATTATATATATATTCTTAATATAATATTATATATAATAAAATATAATATATATATATAATATATATTTTGATATTTTATATATTTATATATTTTAAATAAATCTATATTTTTTCAAATATTTAAATTCAAAATTTAAATACAAAAACAAAAACAAAAACATATGTATCATATCATGTAATTTTTATATAACATGAAAACAAAACATATATATTAAATTTTCTGATACCCATCTCTAACCATTTTTATATTCATGTATGGTCATGTAGAAGATGAGAGAGAATAGAAGAGGAACAACTAACAATAATTAGTATATCATACTGCCTGCTGAATGTTATGGTTGGAGAAAAAGGTAAAAAAATAACAAGAGAATAAGTAAATGGATTAAAATGTACAAGTGTAAGTAATTATGAACTTTTGTTTAGTAAATTAGGGTGACCCAGAAAAAACAAAACCCACAAATTTTGTAATAAAACTCTTAATTTTCCCATTAAACAAATAAAATAGGGTTAAATAAATAATTTGGGTTCTGTTTTTTCAGGGTCACCCTGTACCGGCTGACCCAGAAAAAACAGAACCCAAATTATTTATTTATTTTCCCATTAAACTAACCCTAATCCCCAACCCTAACCCTAACCCCTAATTTATTTGTTTAATGGGAAAGTTAACAGTTTTATTACAAAATGTGTGGGTTCTGTTTTTTCTGGGACACCCTAATTTACTAAACAAAAGTTCATAATTACCCAAGAGTGTTTCTTTTCCTCATAGAAGGCTTATATAGAAGGTAAGTAGTTGAATATTCATTCTATAATAGTTTCAAGTATTCCTATTTAACATTGATAATTTTCAAACAGGTCTATTCGACCCATAGATGATACCCTAACTAGGTACTACTACTCTAAGTCAGATTTGACCTGGGGGTAATAGCGACAGGGGGAGGGGGTCTTAATCTACAGTACAAGATGTAGTCAGCATATTCTAGCTTTACCAAGAGAGTTGTTGATTTTATTAGTAAATCTTTTTGACCATCAGAGCTAAAAAAAAAAATGTCATTTATTCATAGTCTAACAGGTTTCAATTCAGAGGTTTCCTTCTCCTAGACTGGTTGCCATAATAAGGTTAAAGAACCCAGTGTGCTCTATTATTTACCCATAGCTGGAGGGAGAATAGTTTGATACATATATTTCCCAAGAGTATTAGTGCTATGTGAAATACAGTCTCGTCCAGGATTTGATCCCATGTCCTTATGTTCATATCCTATGATGATAACCATTACACTACAAGTACAAAGAGTATGACACTAAAGTGAATCTGAAGGTGAGACTCCAGTTCTAGACTGTGAAGTACCCAATCATGCCATTACTACCAGGTCCACTGTAATCCAAAATCACAGTACCTGGCAGAATAGATATTTTTAAAAATTGTTTGTATTTGATGGAACTGTGTGAAAAAAAAAAACACTCTCAAGAAACAACTGCACAAGAAATGTAAATGTGAATACACAATGAATTCAATTCCCTAACCTCTAGACAAAAAATAACTCGAGATTGGTCAATATGACATTAAAATCAATCAAAGAATCAATGAAATGGTTTCTACACATGGATGGAAACATGTCTATTCTCCATGTTATATTTGTGCAGTGAGGAAGGAAATTTGGACCATATGACCTTTAGGCACCACTTTTTAATCTTGATTAAGAAAGGACATGTTTTTCATTTACACCATCAATATCCGGTTATTTTAACAGACGATTTTTAGATTTTAATCCCTAACCCCTAATAAATAACCGGATATTGACGGAGTAAATGAAAAACATGTCCTTTCTTAATCGAGATTAAAAAGGGGTGCCTTAAGGTTATATGGTCTGGAAATTTTTAAAAGTCATAAGAAATGAATGACAAATAAAAAGGATTAAATGTAATCTTGAAATTTAAGTGACTAAATTCCTACCATAAAATTGTATTTGCACATTATTTAAAATGAACTTACTAAAAACACATTTCATGATATTTTCGTGTTAAAACATGCAGTCCTAGTGATTTGAACAATTTGGCAAAAAAGGGTATCACTTACTGCGATTCGATAATGGCAGATCATTTACTTCCTGTTTCTTCCCAAACAAAACAAAAAAGGGACATCAATCTCATTGAATTATTTTTTTTTTTTTTTCTTTTAAGATTTTTTGGCTGAATTTAATTGTTTAAAATGTATTAAAAATAAATTACATATGTAATATTAAAATTAGAATTTTATCTATAAATTAGATATTTCTGTATATAGTCTATTTTTTTGTTATTGATTTCTAAGACTTTTTTTTCTTTTTTGGTTGAATATAATTGTTTAAAATTTATCAAAAATAAATTACATATCTAATATATTTTGCATATTACATATGTAATTTATTTTTGAATATGCAAAAATTCACCTGAAATAAACTACAAATTCTATGTTAAAATGACATTTCAAAACTGAGCACTTCAATTGGCCATTATTTTTGTAACAACCTAATACATTGACCCTGAATTAGCATTTTCTTTCTGCTTTCTTTCTTTGCATAAATGTAAAAATGCACATAAATGGAATCTGTGGGATTTTCTCTGTGTTCTATGGGTTGGCAAGAGGTTTTGTGTTTTAGGTTTAAGGTAGCTGGATATTCTTGGTACATGTACTTAGGGTTTGGTTTTAGTCCCATCTTATTTCTTTTAAGGAACGAAAAGAAAGAGACAAAGACAGAAGGTGGGTTTATGATTTAGGCTTTATTCACGGGTCATAGCCACCTTATGACAAGGAAATTTCTCTCTGGCCAGAGGTGGTGTCTTGTCCCAGACAAGGCCTAAGTCTGAATGACCAAGAGATTCTCTTGGGGGTCAGAAGTGGTTCCTTTATCCCGCACATGAGAGTCCTTCCGGTGAAGGCTCATGGGAGTTTGTTATTTTTCAAAATTCTAATTTAATTTTAATCCCCACAGTTCCACTAGAAATAATATACTGTTACCTTTGGTTTTCAAGAAAAATATATTTTCATAAAAAAATGTTAAGAATGTCCTTATGAGAAATACAGTATATATATATTTACCAACCCCTCCGCACGAGCAGGATGCGACACAAGGTCAATTTCTTAAGCAGAGTTTTACAGGTTTGAATTCAGAGTTTTCCTTCTCCTAGACTGGTTGCCTAATCAAGGTTAAATGGCCCAGTCTGCCATACTATTTACCCATAGCTGGAGGGAGAATTGGATTCATACCTTTCCTAAGGGTATTAGCGTTATGTGAAATGCCAACAGCTTCGTCCAGGAATTGAACTCGCGTTGACAAGTCCATTTCCTACGACTCTAACCACTAGACCACGCGCCTCCATAAAGAAATACAGTATAATGCAGTATAATGTAGTAAATACTAAACATACTCAAGTTAATGTTGCCATTGTACTTTTATCATAGTCTATAGCGGATGTTTCAAACTGAGTAGCCCCTAGGGCCACATAGATTACATATGTATGTCATGAGGACAGCACTGATTACATATATATGTCATGAGGGCGGCACATGCCAACTTAGTATTTAAATCCTTCTTCTACATCAACAGAACAAAGTGATGATTTATTAATTTCTTTATTATTAACTAAAAGCCTTCAATTCTTTTTCTATTATTATTTCACATATATTGAACATTATTTGTACAAAAAGATAGTTTGATATTTGCTCAGAACTGAAGCTACAACATCAGTTAAAATTTTGCAGATCAAAAATTTTTGATAACTTAAAATTGGTTAACTTTAAGACTTTTTTGATAACATTTTTAGATTCCTTGGGCTAAAATGCCATTTAACCAATTTTTAGGTGTTGGGAAGCTCTAGAACTCATTTTACAGACAAAAATAGATTACACAAAGTCGCCATTTTTGTGACCCCGCCTCAAATTTGGAGAGCTAAAAATCAACATAATCCCGCCAATTTTTGGAATTGGAAGCTCAAATTTTGGCGATTGGCTAACTTTAACATAATCTACACTTGGACAACATTTCAGAAAAATTGAAGGGGTGAGTGACATGGCCTGGATGATTTGACATGGAATTACCCAAAAAATTTGCCTGGTGTGCAAAATGAGATTGGGGGGGGGGGTCTACAGCGGGCGATTCGTGAGATTGAACTCACATCCTCCTGATCGTGAGTCATGGCCTGTCAGGGTCGCATCTAAATAAGAAATAAAATTAGTTTTATACGTTTGATTTGCATTATTGACGACAAATAATTTTTTGCAATATTCACATGAATAACTGGGCGTTTTTACAGAAGGGACAAAATTATTCCAATCGCCGCTTTGTGATTTTTTAATTCAGTGATAACAAGAAACCTATTATTCTCTCGGTTGACCAGACATTTGTTTCAAGTTTTTTTTTTTTTTTTTTAATACCGCTTTCTTCGTTTCATTCTTTTCAACTTCAACATTATTGATTGAACAAACATTACATACACCTACTGAGAACAACAAGCCAACTATTTTTTAAAAGACATAACTGGAAAACAAACGAAATATTATCACCTATTTCTTTTCCGTATTTGAAAGGTAAGTTTTAAATGACACTACAAATTCACCTTTGGAAAAATGTAATTAGGAAAATACGATTGATATTAATTAGCCAAGGCATACCTGTTTTTTCTTCGCATCTTTATTTAAAGATAAACAGAATTCGTGTACACAATTTAATCTTCCGAAGACAAGCCATCCGTCGTTACTGTATTATTCATGGATTATTTTATTACATGTACCAAAAAGTGTAGTATCTTTGCCTCTAGCAATTTCTTTTTAAAATTATAAATATAATATACGTAAATGAAAACAATTATTGTTTCAATGTAAAATTGGTAGTGTAGTCCCTGTGGGAATTTAGTTCTGAAGTATTGTTTTCGCATTTATTAGTTTTTTCTTTTTTTTTAAACAGAAAACACAAAGTACAGAATTTTAAGTAGCAATTAAACACCAATTAATTCAAAATAAGAACAACATTTAGGTACCACCAAAATAGGTCACGTGATCAGTTTAGTCCATATTGAAGGAAGAAACGTAAATATTTTTGAACTTTTTTTTTTAAATCTCGAGAAAAGAAAAGAAGAAATAACGAACATACAGAGTTGTTACAAAGAAAAACAGTTAATTCAAAGATCAAATTATCCGACTGGGGAAAATTACTGTTATTTTGAAAAATAATTAAAACAGGCCATTTTTTTACAACAGGATCAGTTTCTTTATTGATATTTTTTAGCAGAATTCTGTATTCATGGTTCTTTTACTAAAAAAAACAAAAAACTCTCTGATAGAAACTTACAAAAGTCTTCTGATATAATTATTCAGCCTCTTGTCATTATAGAAAATAAGTAAAAATCGTTTTCCGTCGGTTCATTTTTTTCATATTTCATAAAATAAAATGGGGGGGGGGTAGACCTCGTAAAAGCAATATTTCCCCGAATATATTTTAGGAAATATATTTTTTAGGAATATATTTTCATCAAAAGGTAAGTAATTATGGAAATTTTCATGAGAATCGGACGATCAGTGGATTTTTCATAGAATTTTTTAAAAAGCCTCTAGTCACAACTTGTTTTTGGCTACGTTAAATTTCAATTGATTTAACGTGCAAAAATGTAACCATTGTTTTTTCTTTATAATTTTCATTATTTCCATAAGCTGAAATTTAAAAAATAAATCAACCTAAGGTTTTTTAATGTTTCGTCTTTCGAATTGACAAAAACTTTTCAAGATAATATTAACCTGTATGTAAGTTTAATTGTGTTAAATATAGGGGGAGTAAATTTCACAGGGAACATTGGTGGTAACTATTTTACATTTATTGAATTTTCTTTCGCTGAATGACTGTACTGAATGTGTGTGTATTGTTTAATTAAACAAACTACAAATTATGTCCTTGTCTCTAGGGTTTAGAATACGGTGAATGTATCCCCTGCAGAGGGGTAAGAGCTCATTATGAGCATCAATAAAAAAATTTAAAAAATTTAAAAAAACAAGCAAAGTAATATTACATATGTAATTAATTTTTAATACCTTTCAAGTATCAAATTAGCCCCCAAATTTACAAAATCCGACACTGTAAGTGAATTTAAAAAAACACATCAAAAGTTAAAAAAAGACTTCTAACAGTTTCTTCTTAGTAGTCAATAACAAAAACATTAAATACACTGTGTACAGAAAAATTAACTTGTTGGTATTCTATCTAAATACCTTTTATTATTTTTTAAAATTTTTTTGTTCCAAACATGTAGAAAAACTAAAGCATGCTAAAAGATTCTTGCATTTTTTTTTTTACAAAAATCAGTGAAAATATGTTAAAAACTATGAGTGGCACAGATTATTAAAGAAAAAATACTCTGTCACTAGGGCTTAGAATAATCTGAATGTATCCCCTGCTGAGGAGTAAGAATCCCCCCTCCAATGAAACTAAACTGAATCTGATGGTAAGGTTACACTTCTGGAGATCTAGGGAGTATGTAATACCCTTCATTGTGTTTACTCCCATGTATAAACTCTGGCCCTGAATATATACTCTGTCTACATATCACTGGTATTGAGCACTCTTTCTTTGTAGATATAGCAAAACATGTATATATAAATATTTGTTCCTTAAAAGTACAAAGATTATCATCTTGCAACACTCTCTGGTTAAAAATTAGACCATGCAAAAATGTAAATCCTGATTATTTGGTGTTGCTTGTACACCAAATTCTTATTTCTTATGAGTGTTGTCACCTTGGCTAGATAATGGACCATTTTCATTCTTATTATAAAGAAAGAAAAGGAAAAAAAAGGACATGCGTCACAGAAAAAATATAAGAAAGAAAAAGAGAGAGGGTGTGAGTGCAGAAGTGATAACGTTAATCTGTTTCATTCAAAGATAATGAAAAGAAGGAAAGGAAGAAAAAAAGAGTGAGAGATAATTAAATCAAGATTATTATACTTTTTACATATTGAACTATATTGTAATAGCTTTTAGTGAGTGTGCAGAAGTGATAACGCTAATCTGTTTCATTCAAAGATAATGAAAAGAAGGAAAGGAAAAAAAAAAAGAGTGTGAGATAATTAAATCAAGATTATTATACTTTTTACATATTGAACTATATTGTAATAGCTTTTAGTGAGTGCAGAAGTGATAACGCTAATCTGTTTCATTAAAATGAAAGAAGAAGGAAAGGAAAAAAAAAGAGTGTGAGATAATTAAATCAAGATTATTATACTTTTTACATATTGAACTATATTGTAATAGCTTTTTAGTGAGTGTGCAGAAGTGATAACGCTAATCTGTTTCATTAAAAGATAATGAAAAGAAGGAAAGGAAGAAAAAAAAAGAGTGTGAGATAATTAAATCAAAATTATTATACTTTTTACATATTGAACTATATTGTAATAGCTTTTTAGTGAACATGTCAAATGTTGTAATAATCAAATTATCATGCTAAATATGTATATATGGATTCATTTCTATTTTTATTTTTTACAGATGAACCTACCTTAAAGGATTATTTTACTCACTTGCACAATTCATTACTTAACACTGTGAATTTGCATGGAATAAAATTTTCAGAGAAAAAAAAAAACTTATACAAATCAATGATACTTGTCTAATAGTTCTTATTGAAAAGACAGTTGAAAGCTCTCACTTGAAAATAAAATCATAATTTTCTGGAGTGTGTAAAGTTTTCACTGAAGTCACTTTTCATGGAAAATATGCAAAAATACAGTGGAGAGAAACCACATACTTGTGAAGTGTGTGGTTCTTCCTTTTCTCAGAAGTCAGATTTAGTACGTCATATCCGAACACACACTGGGGAGAAACCATATCCTTGTGAACTGTGTACCTCCTCCTTTTCACGGAAGTCACATTTAGTCCAACATATGCGGACACACACAGGTGAGAAACCATATTCTTGTGAAAGGTGCAACTCTTCTTTTTCACGTAAGTCACATTTGCTGGAACATGTGCGAACACACACTGGAGAAAAGCCATATACTTGCGAAATGTGTGATTTTTCTTTTTCCGGAAGTCAGATTTGGTCCAACATATGCGAACCCATACTGGTGAGAAACCATATTCTTGTGGAGTGTGTGGATCTTCCTTTTCACGGAAGTCACATTTGCTGCAACATATGCAAACACACACTGGGGAGAAACCCCATTCTTGTGAAAAGTGTGGCTTTTCTTGTGCACGGAAGTCAGATTTGGTCCAACATGTGAGAACACACACAGGAGAGAAACC
Organism: Doryteuthis pealeii; assembly: GCA_023376005.1. NCBI lineage: Eukaryota > Metazoa > Mollusca > Cephalopoda > Myopsida > Loliginidae > Doryteuthis > Doryteuthis pealeii. The sequence goes on from CM042151.1 coordinate 85,882,121, forward strand.
TTACTCTTGTGAAGTGTGTGGAACTTCTTTTTTATTGAAATCAAACTTAGTGCAACATGTGCGAACACACACTGGAGAAAAACCATATTCTTGTGAAATGTGTGACTCTTCCTTTTCAATGAAGTCACGATTAGTAGAACATATGCGGACACACACAGGTGAGAAACCCTATACCTGCGAAGTATGTGAATTTTCCTTTTCACGGAAATCAGATTTGAGCCAACATATGCGAACACACACTGGAGAGAAACCTTATTATTGCAAGGTTTGTGAATCTTCCTTTTCGCGGAAGTCACATTTGGTAGATCATATGCGAACACACACTGGTGAGAAACCATTTTCTTGTGAAGTATGCGGCTCCTCTTTTTCACGTAAGACACATTTGCAGCAACATATGCTAACACATACAGAACAGAACCAATACCCTTGTGAAGTGTGCAACTCTTCCTTTTCTCGGAAGTCACATTTGGTGGATCATCTGCGATCCCACACTGGAGAAAAGCCCTATTCTTGTGAAGTGTGCAGATCTTCCTTTTCATGGAGGTCAAATTTAGTGCGACATTTGCAAACACACACTAGAAAAAAAACAAATTCATCTTTAATATGTACATAGACTCTTTTGTGAAAATTTATTTGTTTAAAAATTCTTTGGACCAAGTATCCAATAGGCACCCCAGCTGGGAGCTGTTTTGAAAGGAACACCTTTTGCTTTTCACTGTAAACTCCCGGTTTTTGTTTACAAACAGATGATTTTTTTTGCATTAGAATTTCACTATAAGATTTTTTAAAGTTCATGTATATATACAACAACTCAAAGGCATGTTTTTATACTAAAATAGTTTTCGATTTTAATTTTTTTTAAATAGTTATTTCATGTTTTTAATTCAATAGGAAATTTCTTTTAATTATAAAACTTTAAACGAAAGACACATTTTTATTTTAAAAACACATTTCTATATTAAAATATTTTTTTTAATCAGAAGAGAAAAGCAGATATGCTTATTTAAATGAAAATAGTTTTTATTTACAAAATATTTTTTTATGTTTATTTAAATAGAGGGATGTTGTTCAGAAATGATATCGCACAATTTATAAAGTTTATTTTCCATGCACCTCTCATACCACAACCAGATGTGTACAGTAAAAAGCAAAAGGTGTTCTTTCAAAACAGCTCCCAGCTGGGGTGCCTATTGGATACTTGGTCCAATTCTTTAATACAATATATATTTGAATGTATGTTGAATAAACATTATATTCTTGGACAGTATTTTGGAAATTTCCATTTTCAACAGAAGTCAGATTCAGTGCATCATATCAGAACATTCAATGGAAAGATAGCTGTGAAAGCAAAATTTAGATATACATTTGGAAAAAGATAAGGTTTTAAAACATATCGACAAACTGGTAATTTGAAATGATTAATTAATGATTAAAATCAAACCAAACAAAAATATTTACCAAAAAGCTATTTTCAAAGAATGAAAATTATTTCTACCAGTTTATTGATACACATGAAGTAAATGAAAAATCTAACATAACAACCAGTTTATTAATACAAATGAAGTTATTTCAGTTTCTTGATAAATATGAAGTTTAATATATATATATATATATATATATATATATATATATATATATATGAGTATAATGAAAAGAATACGAAAACACCACAAAATGCTGTTAAAGTGGAAACATTTTATAACATATTCAAAGCTGATATTGAATAATTTTTTTTTTCTGTTTTGCAACATCAAGGTTTTTGTTTTGAACTCATATGACTTTTATCTCCGATCTTAAAAACACGGAGTATAAACAAGTTCTGAAGATGATTTTTATAAAATCGAAATATTGTTCAATATCAGCTTTGAATATGTTATAAAATGTTGTCACTTTAACAGCATTTTGTGGTGTTTTCATATCCTTTTATCTATACTCATACTGTCAGATTCATTTCCTTTCTTTTAACTTATATATATATATATATATGTATATATATATATAAACTCAAGATTCAGCATGGTATTAAACACCTAACAACATTTTTAGGCATCATGATGACAACAAATTGTAATCTTGTGCTTAAATCAGTCATATGGCAATGAATTATTTTGTATTCTACATTACTCCCTGTCCCCTTAAACTTTGAACTTATCTCCCTTTAACCCTTTGGGGATAACTCCCTCCCCTTGTTACCATTCTCCTGGTAGAAGTCTTTTATTCTCCATTAAAGCCTTTTCAGCAGGTCTCCTGAGTTTATTCTCATACTTCAATTTAAAGACTACATAATGGTAACAAGGTGGGGGGGTATCCACAAAGGGTTAAAGGGAGATAAGTTCAAAGGGACAGGGAGTAATGGAGAATACAACATTCTCCACCACTATTATTATTAATAGGCAACAAAAGAAAAATCAAAATCCCGTTTTTAATTACTATTGCTCATGCATTAAAGTAATCAAGACAGCAATAATGGAACAGTATCCAATAAGTTTTCACTTTTGTCAAAATTAAAATAAAAAAATAATCCTAATTTATTAATTTCTGATCATTAAAAACCCATTTCTAAATTTCAATGAAGATTGGAAGCCAAAAATTGTAAAATCAGTTTCTTAATCCTATTGATAAATCCTTAAAGGAATTGGATGTTAAGAGTTAATTGAGATGAAAAAGGGGTGCCTACAGGTCATATGGTCTGAAATTTGTTTCAGAAATGAAGATGGATCTCTTATAAAATCACATTTTAAAATATTGCACTAATACAGAAAACTATTTAAGTCAAGCAGAATTATGGAGTAATGGTAAAGTCTAAGATTCAATTAAAAAAAAAACCCAAAAAACACTCATCTATGTAACCCGAGTTCAAATGTAACTGGCATTAAAATAGAACTGACCTTTTTTTTTTTAGGTTAAAAGTGCATTCTCTTACGGGTAGTCTCTGATGGTCAGTAAGGGTGTCTGGCACTGAAAGTACGGGATCGTTTGGTGATGAGTGTTCTGAGGAATCATCAGAAAGTACATTCTTACATTTTTGTAAAGTATGTTTAACTTAGAAAATCCACTCATAAGAGACTAAAAGAAAGAAAGAAAGTAACAAAAAATGACAAAATAATGAGGCAAGAAGAAATCTAGAACAATACAAAGGCTTGAAATGAAAAAAAATGTAATGACTCAAATAATAAATGACTGAAAGAAAGAATGAAATAATTAAGAAAGTAAGAAAGAAAAAAAAGAACAACCAAAAGAAGAAAAGAAAGAATCAGTGAACTAAAAGAGTTTGTTAAATGCTAAATAATAAGCAAGAAATATATATTTCGTTGTCCTGGCAAGAAGTGGCTTGTAAGCTGAGTTGAAACCAATGGTAACAATTGCCTTTTAAATGTATTGTACAATATAACAAATAAGTACAGTTCTTACACCAGGAATCTTTTTTTATACATATATTCATATCTTGTTATATACCCTTCATGTTTTGGGTATATAAATGGGAGAGGGTAGAGAGGAGATGGAATGGTTTCTTACTTTTCTGCATTTTCTTCACTAGTGGCGGTTTTCCTCTGGGCTGATTTCTTCTCTGGGCTGGGTGTCTGCTAATTTCTTGTTTGTAATAAATAAGCAAGACTTTTTTGTTTTCTAAGACGTCTATTCTTTATTACGAAAACCCCAGCCCAGTTTCTAACTGTGCCAGCATTTTGGGAACAAAGACAATAGTTTGGTTTGTTTTGTTTTACGGAATATCAACCTCAGTGGGTCATTTAAGGCCAATGACGTGTTGAAATAAATTCAATTCTTAATGGATAATACAATTTTTTTTATTAATACATTTTTCTATTTAATCCATAGATGGGACCCTAACAGGTACTAACACTCTGGGTCAGAGTGGACCAGGGAGCAATGGTGATAAAGGGGTGCTCCATATTCCCCAAACCTCCAAAACTGGAATCTCACTGTCAGATAGAGTTTAATGTCATTCCCAGGACATGTAGACCCTCAGCAACCGCCTTCTAGCACCCATATGATAAAAAGGGGTTGGGGCTTACCATAAGGGCAATAGGGTTGGGGCAATCATATAGGTGCTAGGGCTTGACATGACCAGCCGATTGATCGGAGGGGGTCTCTCCGCCCGTCCGTCTAGCCTAAGTATTAAGCATCGGGGGTCGCCACCCACGGCTAACAGGTGGCCCCATTGGGGGAGTCTTACCCCTCTGCAGTCAGTGCATTCTAATGCCCCAGCTGAAAGGGCGGACAAAGACCGTAACCCATTGAATAACTGCCAAAATCTGCTTACTCTGATTTCCTTTCACACACCTTTCCTACAGCCAATCAGAAGTCAGTGTACAGGTCAGCAAAATATTGACTGCTGTCAATAACTAATAATGGCTTATGTTAACTTTCCATTTAACCCTATTATTTGAATTTTTAACAAACTTCAATTCAAAATTTAGCTACTCTAAAATACATAATTCATAGTCTACCTACGATATTATGTAACAATCTATCAATATGATATTTGATAGAAATTTGGGACCATATTACCTTTAGGCACCCCTTTTTGATCTCGATTAAGAAAGGACATGTTTTTCATTTACACTGTCAATATCCGGTTGTTTGTTAGGGGTTAGGGTTAGGGGTTAGTTTTATAATTAAAAAAAAATCTAAAAAACGTCTGTTAAAACAACTGGATATTGACGGTGTGAATGAAAAACATGTTCTTTCTTAACTCTTAACATCCTATACTGCCTCATTCCACCCAGCTAGAAGTCCCATTCATTTTTCTAATCTACCCCAAGTGATAGCCTTTGTTTGAATGTAATATTAAACATATTTAGAAGTCTTTGATTTAAGGGAAATAACAGGTAACTTAAGATGCAAAGGCCATTTTTAGACATTTATTGATAAATCCTCATAGGAATTGGGCTCTCAAGAGGATGTTAAGAGTTAATTGAGATGAAAAAGGGGTGCCTACAGGTCATATGCTGAGTTGGTGAGAGCGGGTATCGAACTAGGAACCTTGTGGTTTCTAGCCGAACGCTCTACTGACTGAGCTAACGGTAGGTGTGGTGCTCCACCTCAGACGCTAAAATAATCTCCTTGGTCTAGCGCTAGTGAAAAGGGGATAGACTCCCTCGCTGCATGGCTGATACCGACATTAGGCCGCCCCGATGACTTTACTTTACTTACAGGTCATATGGTCTAAAATTTGTTTCAAAAATGAAGATAGATCTCTTATAAAATCACATCTTTTCATATGTAATTGCAGTTTGCATTCATAGAGATTACACTGTTAATTTTTATATTTCTAAATAGATTTCTTTGTAAATCATAAAATGAAAATGTGTTTTGAGTCATGAATTTTTATTATACAAAGTATTTTGCAGGCTGAATGATATCTTTTTTATTGCCAACAGTATACACAGAGACATTTTTGTCATTTGTAATAGCTCAATGAAAGTTATTTTCACTAGCAAATATATGCACCCTCCGGGTGCAAGTATTTAAGTTTTAATATAATAAAATATCATATTAAATTAGAAAGGCTAATGAAACTGAATAAGAATGTAGATAAAAAGATTTGGAACAGAGGGTTATGATTGAAAAATAGAACAACTTTGAAACTAACTCTTCCATCATTTTCCGTTACTCCTATCTTTCATTGGTAAATTTTCCTAATTTAACTGTTTAGTTAAAATAGGAAGTAAAGAATAATATTAGTTATTTCTTCTTGTTAAGGGATTTCTTTTAAGATTTATTGAAGAGATTTTTGCTCATATTCATTACGATAAAACCAAACAATTAGAAATCAATAATACTAAGCATATATTTATTAAAATCAAATTTTTAAGATCAATATGCAAATAAGCCTTCCCATTCATACTGTAAACCGCTATTTTGTTGTATATATAAATACAATTGCATGTTAATAGTATGTAGTTATGGTCAACATTATAAGTATTGTAATACAATTTTATTCATAATTGAGGTATAAATAAAAATAAAATCATGGTAAATGTGATGTAAATAACAAAGGGAATTGTGACTTGTATAGTAATATAGTTTCGGTTACAGACAAACAAACCCACAATCTCCATTATAATAAGATATCAACTGTTCATTGACCAATTCAGTGTTAATGTATAGAAACATTGTTAGGATGCACCTACTTTAGTGTGTAATGGTTGTTTTGTAAAATATCATGAATAAAAGTTAGTACTCTATTGTTTTTATGACCTACAACTTCTGATCAAATTATCATGTTTTATTTGTTTCTTTTTTATATATGATTAATTGACTGGTTTGAACACACCCTCTATTTTGCAGATTTCCTGAAAATGATTAATAAAAAGAAGAAAAAAAAATAGTTAAATAAATACGAAAGCAGTAAAGAAAGAAAGAAAGATTTGAATAAAAAGATAGAACGAAGAATCGAAATATAGAATGAAGGAAGACAATATGTAAATTATCAAATAAAATTAGATTAAGAAAGAAAGAAAGAAAGAAAGAGAGAAAAAGGTTTGGTTTGGTTTGTTTTGTTTTACGGCATATCAACCTCAGTGGGTCATTTAATGCCGATAAAGTTTTGAAATAAATCAATTCTTAATGGATAATACAATTTTTTTATAAATACATTTTTCTATTTAACCCATAGATGGGACCCTTACAAGTACTACCACTCCGGGTCAGAGTGGACCATGGAGCAATGGTGATGAAGGGGTGCTCCACATTCCCCAAACCTCCAAAACTGGAACCTCAGCATCAGGTAGAGTTTAACGTCATTCCCAGGACATGTAGACCCACAGCCACCGCCTTCTAGCACCCATATGATAAAAAGGGGTTGGGGCTTGCCATAAAGGCAATAGGGTTGGGAAAATCATATAGGTGCTAGGGCTTGACGTGACCAGCCGATTGATCGGAGGGGGCCTCTCCGACCGCCCGTCTAGCCCAAGATAGGGCCAAAGTGGAGTATTGCATGTCACGAACTGCTCATCCACCTGGGCTCTATCCTTAAGCATTACGGGTTGCCACCTACAGCCAACAGGTGGCCCCATTGGGGGAGTCTTACTCCTCTGCAGAGGTGCATTCTAACGCCCCAGCCGACAGGGCGAAGAGAAAAAGGATCCAAATAATTTAGATTAAAAGCTCAGAAAAAAGTCCATCTAAAACGTGTTAATTGAAATTTATCATAAGGAATGTAAAATAACGCTGCCAGGGTTAAAAAAAATTATCTGCCTGCGATGTCTGAAAAGTAATAAATAAATAAAAGTGAAAAATAAGATTTATGAGGATTATTTATTAATATTTTAAAATTATTGTTGATGTTTAAAATGTTTCAATTATTAAATACATATATACATTCACCCCCTTCATTAGCGCATTGAAATATCACCTGGTGATGTTAGTGTGTTTGTTTATAATGTGAAACGAGAAAAGAGATAAACAAACATGCCTACATCACCAGGTGATGTAACTGCCGCTAAACCAACCAGTTAATTATATCTTATTTCTATATAGTTATCTTTGTATATAAAAAACTACAAGCCACAGTATCCAATTTAGAGTAGTTTAATAGGTTTATTAATACCATTTTCTGCTGACTGCTAGTTTCTGCGGTTTATGAACCCTAACCAGAAAAGGGTAAGGGGAAGATTTACAAGCCTTTTTAGAGTTTATGTCACTGGTCAGGAATAGGCGACATGGTGAGCGCTTTCATACGCATCCCTTTCTACAAAGACCAGTAGGCAATAAAAGGCTAAATTTGAATGTTTGCCTTGAATACAAATCTTTAGAAAAAAATTATTCCTGCCCTCTCATGACAGTGCCATTATTACTACTGAATGATTAAGCATTTGTGTTGCTTATATAGTAAGCAGCATGTGTTCATACATTTGATCTAGGTAAGCTACAGATTGTTTGGTTTGGTTTGTTTTATGGTGTAAGGTTCAAGGTTATAATGATGTTATAGTTGGTTGAAACAAACAACTCCGACACAAGTGTTGAACATAACATAATGTTAAAATTCCTAGCATAAAATTGCGCATGCACATTATCTGAAATGAACTTAATTGTTATTAAGAACACATTTTATGATATTTTTGAGTTAAAGCATGCAGTTTTAACAACTGAAGGTGAAAATTACCATACTAAGTTCATTCTCTTCACTTGTTTAAAAACATGATTAATAAATGTAAACAACCAGATAAGTAACCAATATAATTTTCTTAATGAAAATGAATCTCTATTTCATTCACTTTTCTAAAAAAAAACAATTATACAGGCTTCCAACTGTGATATTCTGGACATAAAATACATGTACATTAAACAAGATACATAAGAAGAGTTACATAGAAGATATACACATACATAGCAATAATGACGGGTTATGGAGAGTCCATAAGTGAACTTACTAACATTGTGTTGGGGGCAGAAGCCCCCACCCGAGAAGGGTGTAGACATAAATGTCTAACCCATGTGTGTGAGTTCCTGGAGAAGAAAGAGGAGGAGAGTTTGAAATAGGTGCTTAAGTACAACAGATCACTGGTGGTCAGAAACGGAAACCCAGAGGGAAGATAAATCTTCCAGGCAAAGGGCAGACAACCCAACAACGGTATATCAACCTTAATGCCGATTAAGTTTTGAAATAAATGTGCCCTCTGGCCTTCTTCAGGTATTTCTTGTTGAACTCGGGAACATTCTCGGACTCTGGAACCTTCTTTTGGGACTTGGGAACCTTCTTTTCATAATCGGGATCCATCACAGAACTTTGAATCTAACCCTTTATTTAATCCATAGTTCAAAATATATTTATTTGAACAACAAGACTATTTTTTATTTCTATTATTTTTTAAAAAAAACAACATTATTTTATAAAGGAGTATTGCAAAAATCAACTTTTGCACTATTTTTTTTTTTTTTTTTGCTATTAAGACTAATATTTTAGGCTGCAGGTGAGAGCACTTTACATTGGAGATCCCTTGTTTACCTTAGTGTTAGGTAGAATCCCTGGTTGTTCTTTAGTGGATAATCCTTTGTTGTACCTTAGTGTTAAGCAGAATTTTTGGTTGTTGATACATTCGTCTGTGTTAACTACAAGCAACTGAATGCTTTTGAAGATCGGCGATTAAATAGTTAACTAACCACATATTCGAGCGTGTTGATTGGCTGGCTTTAATCCACACATCCAGGCACAGTCTATAAGTTAAAGTGGTGGGCTCCAGCACACATTATATTACAAAATTATTACAACTTAGATATCGTGTGTCATGAAATCAGGGACCCAAGTTCAAATCTTAGACAGAGCTGGATTGTTTGTATAATTTGGATTGTATGGACTATTGTCCTCATTATTATTGTTATATACACAACATTTCAGCCAATGTCCCCTCCATTGTGTATATAACAATAATGGTGTGGACAATAGTCCAAAAAATCCAAATAATGCAAATTATCAAACCTCACCTCAAAAATCCAGACTCTCACTTCGTACTAATGCTTTTAATAAGTAAGTAAAGTCGATGGGGCGGCCTAAAGTCGGTATCAGCTAGTCAGCAAGGGAGTCTATCCCCTTTTCAATAGCGCTAGACCAAGGAGATTGTTTTTTAGCATTTGAGGTGGAGCGCCACATCTACCATCAGCTCCTTACTTTACCGCACAGATCCCTGTGCTACTCATACGCTGAGTGGGCGAGGACCGGTATCGAACTAGGAACCTTGTGGTTTCTAGCCAAACGCTAAGCTAACTGAGCTAACCCGGCCCCTTTTAATAAGACTATGCAACAATTAGATTAATGCTTCATTGCTGGGCTTATGTATGAGAAAAATAATATTGAAATTATCTCCCCCTTCCGCCAGAGGGCGAATCACCAATGTATGATATTGGTGCCAAATTTAAACCCCATGACAAAAGCCACTTATCAAAAGGCTGTTAACCAGCACTTCCTTTACCTTCTACTTATCATATGAGCATTCGACCAGGCAAGACGTGAGATCCAAGCGCTCCCTATCAACAAGCGAGTAGAACAGTCTTCTAGTGCTTCGTCACCATCAAACAACAAGTGGTTCACCCAACGCAACCTTTAACTTCACCTAAACTCAGCATTTATGTCCGTTAAATAGGATTTAACCACAGCAGGTTATGAGATCAAAATGTCTTAAATCTCTTGAATGTCCAAATATAAAGATTCTATTAATGTTTTATGGACTGAATGTAGAATGAAATTGAAGGAAATATTGAAGGAAAGAGAAAGAAAAGGAGAAATACATGAAGAATTGGTTGGGTTTGGTTTGGTTTTACGGATATTGACGGTGTAAATGAAAAACATGTTCTTTCTTAACTCTTAACATCCTATACTGCCTCATTCCACCCAGCTAGAAGTCCCATTCATTTTCCTAATCTACCCCAAGTGATAGCCTTTGTTTAAATGTAATATTAAACATATTTAGAAGTCTTTGATTTAAGGGAAATAACAGGTAACTTAAGATGCAAAGGCCATTTTTAGACATTTATTGATAAATCCTCATAGGAATTGGGCTCTCAAGAGGATGTTAAGATGGTTTGGTTTGGTTTGTTTTGTTTTACGGCATATCAACCTCAGTGGGTCATTTAATGCCGATAAAGTTTTGAAATAAATCAATTCTTAATGGATAATACAATTTTTTTATAAATACATTTTTCTATTTAACCCATAGATGGGCCCCTAACTCCGGGTCAGAGTGGACCAGGGAGCAATGGTGATGAAGGGGTGCTCCACATTCCCCAAACCTCCAAAACTGGAACCTCACCATCAGATAGAGTTTAACGTCATTCCCAAGACATGTAGACCCGCAGCCACCGCCTTCTAGCACCCATATGATAAAAAGGGGTTGTGGGTTGCCATAAGGGCAATAGGGTTGGGAAAATCATATAGGTGCTAGGGCTTGACGACATGAAGAATTCTAAGCAAATAGATGTATGACAACATTAAATCCATAGCCACTTGAACAGACCCAATTATGACAGAAGAGAGAGAGAAAGAGAGAGAGAGAGAGAGAGAGAGGGAGAGAGGGGGGAATAATGTCAACAGCAGTAAACATCACTTAAAAAAGCAAACAACACACACACATGATAAATACACACTAAATCTATTCACACACACACATAGCTGTATCACAATATATATATATATATTTGTTGAACATCTGGGCTAGAACTTTTCTCTGTACAAACATATTCCTCTGGGCTTTGAGTTTGGCAGTTACACTGGCATTGGCACTGAGGTTGTTCTTGATTCTGACAGTGGATACATTGATGTTCAGGAGTATCAGATTGCTCCGGCTGACTGGACCCCTCTGCCTCATCCAAATGCATACACCTACACTGCTCATTGCCTGCATCACACACTTCAATTCATATTCGTCTGATAAGAATGTTTGCTCAGATAAGGCATCCCTAGGTTCTTCAAGCCACAGATGCTATTCAACATGTTGCAAGACCTACAATGAAACTGATATAGAAGAAAACAAAAATACAGCCACCAATGATGCGGTAGTTTGTACAAATTGTTGTCGGTTGACAAAGAATGTAGAATTCAATAGCAACAAAGTTGTACATTGTTGAAAAGCCAATCCAGATGAACATCACCATTGAAGGTTATCGTAAAAAAGATAGGGATTTTAACCAGCAGGTTAATTCATCATATATATATATATATATATATATATATATTGTGCACAAAATTTGCAACACTCTTTTGTACCTTTTTTTCAATATATGTTGTTTAAAAATTCCACCAGTTATCTTCTTTTATCCGAAATTATTGAACCATATGACCTTTAGACATCCCTTTTGCGATCTCGATTCATAAGGACATGTTTTTCATTTACACCGTCAAAATCCGGTTGTTTGTTAACAGACGATTTTTAGAGTTATTTTTTAAATTATAAAACTAACCCCTAACAAACAACCGGATTTTGACGGTGTAAATGAAAAAAAATGTCCTTATGAATCGAGATCGCAAAAGGGATGCCTAAAGGTCATATGGTCCAAATTATCTGCCTGCCACCAGGAGTTTTTAAGAGCTCCCTACTTCCCCGTAATTCCTTTTATGTGTACATTGACTGAAAAGCTGTGATTACAACAAATGTAGGAAATTTGCAGTCCCCATTTAAAAGACAAGGTTTATATATTTTAAAAGTGTTTTAATGGTGCAAAAGGGTTGCTAAAACTTATTGCTTTGTTGTTTTAACTGTCTCTGCTGCTGTCTTGTAGGCATATCTTATCTCTCCGACTACAGTTCTACTGTTTTTTAGGGTCTTCACCCTCTCCGCTAGTTCCTTACTTCCGGTTCCATGTCTGGGGGGGTTATTCATAAAACAAACTTTTTACAGAGCATTTTGTTTAACTTTTTTTATTGTCTTCATATTCTAAACATGCTTTTGCTATCAAAGCTGGAACTGCATGGATTATTAACACATTGGCCATGATAGCTAATACAATAATTATTCTCACCCAGCACCATGTTCCAACTATGACTTCAGTACCATATGAAAATTTCCTTTAACTCTTAATGTCCTATACCACCCAGCTAGAAGTCCCATTCATTTTCCTAATCTACCCCAAACAATAGCCTTTGTTTAAATGTAATATTAAACATATCTAGAAGTCTTTGATTTAAGGGAAATAACAGGTAACTTTAGATGCAAAGGTAATTTTTAACCATTTTTTAAAAATATCCTTATAAGAATCTCTGGACTTAGAAAATTCTCAACAGGATGTTAAGAGTTAAAAATCAAACCAAAAAGTGGATTAAAGATTGAGAGGACCATATGACCTTTACCTTTTGCGATCTCATTTCATAAGGACATTTTTTTAATTTACACCATCAAAATCCGGTTGTTGGTTAGGGTTAGGGTTTAGTTTTATAATTTTTTTAAAAATCTAAAAATCATCTGTTAACAAACACCCGGATTTTGACGGTGTAAATGAAAAAATATCCTTATGAAACAAGGATCTGATTGAGAAAGTATTTTTCTCTTTGTGTTTGTATCTTGTAAACATTCTTTATTTTATATGTATAGGGTATCTCTATTTGGATTGTACTTGTAGCCTAATATGTTTTCAAATTCACAACGGTGGTCTGCAATTCTATTATCCTTTATCATTGTTGGGTCAGTAAAATGGTAATTCCTATGTGTGGAGTGGACTCAGGCAGAGACTTTTTGTGATTGATCCTAAATTTTATTCTTAATTATGCTTGCACATTATTTGAAATGAACTTACTTGTTATTAAAAACACATTTTATAATGTTTTTCTGTTAAAACATGCAGTTGTATTAATTCGAACAAATTTGTATTTTCAGTGTAGATTTACCGTGAAATGAAAATGGCTGACCAAAACAAACAGCTTCCTCAAAGCGAAACACAAAGGGAAGGTTACTCTCATTTATGTAGCTAATGTTCAGATTACCAGGGATTATTCTAAACAGTGTTTTTAAAGCAGGGTATATAAATCATTCTAATTATAAAGTTTAATACAAGAAGGCATGTAGCAGAGAAAGAATTCACACACATCTGACCACCAAGGCACCTCCAAGAAAAGTGAAGATAAATAGCTCTGACATTGGGCATGTACAATAAGAAGTTATCTGTGATATTCATGGGCTAAAAAGCAGCATATTTGTACTGCAGGAAGATCTTGTTTCAGAGGAAGAAGGCACTGAAATATTGGTTGTTCCCACTTATAATCAAGAATTATACAGTAAAAATTTCAGATCAAAATTCAGCTCATAACAATGGACCATATTACTTTTGGGCACCCTTTTTTGATCACAATTAAGAAAGGACATGTTTTTCATTTACACTGTCAATATCTGGTTGTTGGTTAGGAGTTAGTTTTATAATCTTTTTAAAAAAATCTAAAAATCGTCTGTTAAAACAACCATGATATTGACGGTGTAAATGAAAAACATGTCCTTTCTTAATCGAGATCGAAAAGGGGTGTCTAAAGGTCATATGGTCCCATAACAATCTTAGGCTAAAGACTTATTGACCCATGCTTGTAGATGAAATTCAAATCCATAAAAACTACAATTTTTCTTTTCTATTTTTGTGTGTGTGTGCTATTGAAACAGATGGAAACACTTATAGAAAAATATGATAATTTTAGGACAAAAAAGTAAGTAGACAAATATAACTTGTTGATTTTTTTTTTATTGAAACACAACCTCTAAGTCTAATTGTGTAAATGTTATAAAATTTTTTCTATTTGAAATTTTAAATGTTTTTTAATTTTTTTTTTTTTTTTTTTTTTTTACATATCAAAATTGGATTTGGCAGAGTTTTTTCTTTAAAAAAAAAAAAATCTGCAAACAATATTTAGAAAGTACAGTACAATCATCTTTCTGCTAACTTTCAAGACCTCCAATTTTTCTGTGTCACAGGATCCTTTATTATTATATATTTTCATAAACAAAATACGTCTTTTCATCACAAATCTTTTTTTTATTATTTTCAAATAAGAGACTAAGCTTCACTATAGAGACATAAATTGACATATTTAAAAGTGTCAACTAGAAAATTAAGCTTTTACTTGTAATTCAGTCTCAGTAAATACAGAAAAAATCTTTTAACTGCAAATTGGTTTTTTTGTTTTGTTTTCAAATAGGAGACTCAGCTTTTGTATAGAGACAGGAACTGATGGGTTAAATCAAAATTAGCTGACCTAAATTCCACCGGAAAAAAAAAATACCAAAAATCTAGGAATTAACTGAATTTAACAAAATTTTCAGTGTTGATATATCAATGAATAAAGGATATAATTAATCAGTTATTTTATTTAAAAACTTTGACATTTTTCAGGTCAATTAACTTTGAACAACATATCATTGAGAATCTGTGTTATGTTTCAAAAATTAACTGAAAATTAGATTGACCTGAAAAAAATGTAAAAGTTTTTAAATAAAATAACTGGTTAATTATATCTTTTATTCATTAATATATCAACACTGAAAATTTTGTTAAATTTGGTTAATTCCCAGATTTTGGGTTTTTTTTTTCTCTTTTGGTGGGGTGACATACGATGATGGAATTTAAGACTGTTAAGTTCGATTTAATCAACTGATGAGCTTGATAATGTCAGCAATGACATTAATTTTTTTACTAGAACTTTGTCGAAAAAAAAAGTCACAGTAAAGAGTCATGAATAAACAAGTTGCCAATGTTAAAAGGTTGAGAAGCTAAGCATCGATATCTTCTTTTTGATGCCATCTTCATTTGATGTGTTGATTATCATAAATTACAGGCATGTTTTTTCAGGTGATTATTTAAGTAAGCTTTCCTTGAAAAAAAAGATTCACATACAACACATGAGTATGGTTTCTCTCCGGTGTGTACATTCATATGCCGTTTTAAATTGGACTTGGATGAAAATGCAAAATCACACGTATCACAAACATATGGTTTCTCTCCAGTGTGAGTCCGCATATGCTCATTTAGAATAGAGCTCTCCGAAAACACAGTCGCACAATAGATACATTCATATGGTTTCTCTCCAGTGTGTACCCGCACATGTCGTTTTAAGTCCGACTTTGATGAAAATGCAGCTTCACAAAGGTCGCAAGCATATGGTTTTTCACCTGTGTGTATTCGAACATGTTCTTTCAAATTCGAAGTGTTGAAAAATGCAGCTCCACAGACTTGACATGAATATGGTTTCACTCCAGTGTGAAGCCTCTCATGCTTCCTTAGGTTTGACTTTCTTGAAATTTTCAATCCACAAGTTTGACAGGAAAATTTCTTTTGTTTCACTTCTTGTTCTTTTTTAATACAATCATCCATAATGTCTCAATAATCAGATGTTGTATTTATGGAAGAAATGGATGTTGTGAATGTGTTCAGCAATATTACAATCTGCAAATGATAGAAAACAATTTAAAGGAAATTCATAAACACATTACATAGTATGAGTTGGAAATTATCAAACACAGCTATAACCCCCCCCCCAAAAAAAAACCGAGGAAATGAAAAGTAAATAAGAAAAATTAAAATTACCTATTTGAACAGAAATAAAGCTGCTTTTGTAATATTTCAACTAGTACAATAAATGTCCCCAATATTAAGTCTATAGGGCTAGTTTAGCTCAGTCAGTAGAGTGTTCGGCTAAGAATCATAAGGTTCTTGCTTTGATACAGGCCCTCAGCGTATGAGTAGCACAGAGATCTGTATGAGGAGCTGATGGTGGGTGTGGCGCTCCACCTCAGATGCTAAAATAATCTCCTTGATCTAGTGCGATTGAAAAGGGGATAGACTCCCTCACGGTGTGGCTGATACCGACATTAGGCCACCTCAACGACTTTACATACTTTACTTATTCTTCAAGTACATCAATTCCTGTAATCTAAAATTCAATAGTTACAAAAACAAGAAAACAACACATCACTCAATAAGTCCCTAGTCTAATAAAACAACAACCTTTAGGCAAAAGTCGACTTTATTCATCAACATAGTCTTCTTCCAGGATTCCTATATATATGCATGTTGAATTAAACAAAATACACATCTGTTTAACAATTTTATTTTTGATCTTTTCCAGTACTTTCAGCACTTTGAAGTGCCATCATCAGGGGTGATGTGTTCCAATTTTTCAAATTATATTAATGTGGAGGCTGGAAGGAGAAGAATTGATGGGAAAGGTGCTATAGGCATTTTAAAATGTGTGCACTGCATTGGAAATTAATTTTGTTTAAGAATTGTTTTTATTGTTTTATGTATAGAGGTTCTAGTATTTGGAGTTTTTGTTTATTTTTTTCTTTGTGCAGAATGTGTGTATTTATAATTTGAAAAAACTGGAACACATCATCCCTGATGATGGCACTTCGAAGTGCCGAAAGTACTCGGGACCTGAACTTTGGTGGACTAATCCACAAATTCCACCCAAATATTAAAAAGCTGGCCAGAAAACTGGAAAAGATCAAAAATAAAATTGTTAAACAGGAGATGTGTCTTTTGTTTAATTCAACATGTATAAATTAAAAAATGCTCCCCAAATACACACACATATATATATATATATATATATATATATATATATATATATATATATATATCTTATTATAATGGAGATTGTGTTTTTCTGTCTGTAACCGAAACTATATTACTATACAAATCTCAATTCCCTTAGTTATTTACATCACATTCTCCATGATATTATCTTTATTTAAACCTCGATTATTAATAAAATTGTCTACATCATTAAGACTGTTGACCATATCTACATACTAATAACATGCAATTGTATTTAAATATAAAACAAAAGAGCAGTTTACAGTATGAATGGGAAGGCTAATTTGCATATTGATTTTAAAAAATTGATTTTAATAAATATATGCTTAGTATTATTGATTTCAAATTGTTTGGGTTTTTTTTTTATTGAATATGAGCAAAATCTCGGGGATAAATCTTAAAAGAAATTCATTAACAAAAAGAAATAACTGTAATTTTATTCTTTACTTCCTATTTTAACCAAATAGTTAAATTAGGAAAATTTACCAATGAAAGACGGGAGTAATGGAAAATGATGGAAGAGTTAGTTTCAAAGTTGTTCTATTTTTCGATTATACCCCCTCTGTTCCAAATCTTTTTATCTGCATTCTTATTCAGTTTCATTAGCCTTTCTAATCTAATATGATATTTTATTATATTAAAACTGAAATACTTGCACCCGGAGGGTGCATATATTTGCTAGTATATATAAATTTGTGTAGGCTACGTAGTTAAAAAAAAAAAAAAATTTTTGATATTTCTCCATTGTCTCTCATAGACGGAAGGATGCTAACCAACCATAAATTTGTGTACTTTAATCATATCAAAATTTCTGGAAGAAGCACCCCCAAAAAACGCAGCTGTGCAGCCACTTACCTACTGTTACACAAACCATCGTAGGACGAACAAGACACTGCTGGACAAACTCATAAGTAACATGTGGACACCTACACATGGACACACAAGAATGAGCTGATCAGTAAAGACTTACATTGATCAATTCTGTGCAGATCCTGGATTTTGTGAAGTAGACTTGCTAGGAGCAATGACAGATAGAGACGGGTGTCAAGAGAGATATATGGAAATCTATGTCATCTGCACAACACGATGATGAAAAGGTATTTGTATTATATATTATATTAAAATTAACTACTAATTATTGTTTTTTTGGTACTCTTTGCGGAGAACCGTCCTGGCCTACTGCCTAAAAAAAAAAACGCTAAAAAAAACACCAGCTATGATTGAAGTCCATAGCCAAAGCGGTGTCACTTGCAAAAAAAAACAAAAAAAAACCCCCAAAAACAACCAGCTTAGGGCATTTTTACCGAAAACCCAACCCTAAACCCCCTAGTTAAAATTAACAGTTTTATTACAAAATACAGGGTGACCCAGAAAAAACAGAGTCCAAATTATTTATTTATTTTCCCATTAAACTAACCCTAAACCTCAACCCTAACTCTAACACTAGTATTTTTTTGCAAGTGACACTGTTTTGGCTACAGACTTCAATCGTAGCTGGTGTTTTATTCAGCAGCCACTGGCTAGCGTTTTTTGAGACAGGAGGCAAGGACGGTTCTACAGTATGAAGAGTACCATTTTTAAAATCTTAAAATGTACTTTTTATCACATAAAATTTGGCGAGGTGCACGCAATTTTCACAAGTAAAACCCCAGTCTGCCCTACTATTTACTCATAACTGAGAGAGAACATATGGTTTTATACCTTTTACAAGGGCATTAGTGAGAAGTAAAACTCAATCGGCCACATACAGGATTTGAAGTCAAGTTTGCAATTCTAATTTCTATGATGATAATTGCTACACAAATATAATACTTACATCCAGATAAGAATAGGTATGGCACAAGGTCACAAGTATGGTGCATCCAGAAAAGAATAAGCTATCTACCCAACCCCTCCGCACAAGAAGGATGCGACCCAACATCAGTTTTTAAGAGTTTAACAGGTATCTTAAGAGAGTTTTCCTCCTCATAGACCAGTTGTTATATCAAGGTCAAAGAGTCCAGTCCGCCCTACTATTTACTCATAGCTGGAAGGACAATAATTGGATTCATACATATGAAAAATTAATATATAAAATTCATTCAAAATAAAAAATAATCTGATGTTAAGTTTAAAATGTTATATTTTTAGATTCTAGAAATAAATATCTATTTAATGCAAACCTTATTTTAGTCAAACAAGGTATACGTTTTGAAGAAAAACTCTATTGAAAATGTACCCCCTCCGCTTTTTAAGCAGAAAAAATATTGATGTATAATTTTTCTTTTATAAGATAATAGCCAATTAAATAATTATCAAAATGAGTAAAAAAGAAATCTCCAAAAATTAATTATTTATTATTTTTTTTTACATTTTATTTTCCAATTTTCGGTACTTAGTTTCTTATTTAAATTTTTTTTTTCCTATTCACAACTTCGGGTTTTTATTTATTTTTTTTATTTATACTGTAATTAGTATCAAACAAGGACTAACTCGCCAATATTCTACACCTCTAAAGTAAGGGGGGAGGGCAAAATTAAGTGATCAAAAAAAAATGAGAAAGTTTTGAAATAAAATATATAATGCATTATAAAGAACATTTATAAATAAACACTGAAAATTTCATTAAAATCCGATAATTCCCTGATTTTTGGTAAATTATTTTCGGAGGGGGGGGCTAAAGTCATTTTGTCAAAAACGCATTTTAAGCCAATTTTGGGACTACGTAATATATGGTATCAACTATTCCTATCGAATATGAATAATTTTTAAACAGATCTATTTGACCGACAGATAAGAAACTAACTGGTTCTGGGTCAGAGTGGACCTGGAAGTAATAGCAATGAAAGGTTACTCCACAATCCCCATCTCCTGAACTGGGGTGTCGACATCAGATGCAGTTAGGTACTATACCCAGGACACCCACTTTTTGTGGGGAGTCTTACCCCTTTGCAGAGTACAAAATTATGGAAAAAAAACCAAAAAAACCAAAAAAAAACAACTCTAGTGACCTCCAATTTACCCTTTGAAATTTACCCCCCCCACACACACGCACACACTATATTTAACACAATGAAACTTGTATAAAGGTCAATATCTTGAAAATCTTTTGTCCATTCAAAAGAAGAAACATTAAAAAACATGGTCAGTTTCTTTATTGATGGTTTTAGTAGAATTTTGTATTCATGGTTCTTTTACAAAAAAAAAAACCCTCGGTATAGAAAAATCTTCTGATATAATTATCCAGACACTTATTTTTTATAGAAATAAAAAGTAAAAATCGTTTTTGTTGGTTCATTTTTATTTTTTTCTTCATATTTCATAAAATAAAATAAGGGGAGGGGTAGACGTCGTAAAAACCATATTTTCCCTAATATATTTTAGGGAAAACCTATCTAAAAACTATTTTCATCAAAAGGTAAGTAATTATGGAAATTTTCGTGAAAATCAGACCATTAATTGATTTTTCATAGATTTCTTTTAAAAAGCCACTAGTTGTAATTTATTTTTGGCTACGTTAAATTTCAGTTGATTTAACGGTGCGAAAATGTAAACATTGTTTTTCATTCATAATTTTCATAAGCTGAAAATTTTGTTTTAAATCATCAGGAGTTTTTTGTTTTTTTTAAAAATGTTTCTTCTTTTGAATGGAAATTTTTTTTCAAGATAATATTAATTTTTATGCAAGTTTCATTGTTAAATATAGGGGGGTAAATTTCACAGGGAAAATTGGTGGTACTTAATAAATGTATAGTAATTTTTTTAAGCAATGTGTAAATAAAAACAACCTTAATCCCCAAACCCCTAAACCGTAACCGAATTCGCAAAAAAAAGTTCATTCATACACTGTAGTTAACCTGTCCTGTGATGGATCACCACCAAATAAGTTGCCGTTTTAATTTTGACGACGATTTGCAGGTTTAACCACGAAATCTCGTGTATAATAAAAACTGAACGTTAGAATTTGTAGCAGCTCAACTTAAGCTAAATTTAATGTTTGCTCATTATTTTTTTATCATTTCGTAGTACTAACTAAAAATAAGAACTTATATATTTACAATATGTCTTAAAACACAAAATTTACACTGTATTCAGAACAAACACATGGACACGTTCACATAAAAAATGCAACAAGCTCGCAGCGAAAATAAACTTACACTGGGAGGAATAAAATTATAATAAAACACGCATTTTGGTGGCTAATTCTCGATAACGACATAAAACATATTAGTTTTGACTAAAGATATATATGGAGAAGATATAGCTGTGGGAAAAAAGTTAATTATAAAGTACTCGTGTATCATACGCCGCGCTAATTTTGGGGTTGAAAAATCTGAAGAAAAAAAAAAGTGCTTCTTATACACAAATAATTACGGTAAACAATCGATAAAGATCAAAATTAAATTAATTTTAAGCTAGTTATCCTTAATCGAAAATTTGTCAATAACCAAGCATAAGGAGTTAAATAAAATTTACTTACTTTCGTTGGTTATTTTTGTTGCGTGATTTGTCTTCAATCCAAAATGTAATGCATTTAATAAAAAAAGACACATAATTTTAAAATGACTAAATATTTAAGTTGTCTGTTTTTTCTTTTCTTTTCTTATTTTTATCCCTTAAAATCACACAATTGTTGTAGGAATTCCAACTACAGTAAAAAAACAAAACAAAAAAATGTCGTTCACTCAATGAAAGTCAAGGGAGATAGTTGGTATGAAACTCTTAAAGTGTCGTTTTGTATAGTTGTAGTTTTTTTCAAAGTGGGAGGACGTTGAATATTCTTTCAACCGACATTAACAAAATACATTCCAAATAAACTATACAAAGTGGAAGGTCGTTGATTTTTAAAGTTTCTAAAAAAAAGAGGGGGGCGGCTCTGACATAACCGTTATCGTCGTAGGAAATGGTTCCGGATATCCGGGTTCAAATCCTGAACGTGTTTGTATTTCACATAACTCTAATGAATTTAGGTATTAATGGTACAGTTAAAAATGACACAAGTTAGAAAAATAAGAAAGAAAAATTGAATAAAAATAGAATAGTACAGATATAATAAGTTTATTAAAATACATATCAACTTAAAAAACATTTTCAAACATGAGAACACCTGCTAAAACACCGTTGTTTTTTTTTGGGGGGGGGGTGACTTCTGATTTAGGTCGGAAATTAAAATGGAAAGTTTTTTGGTGGTACACAATGACAGTTTAACTACAGTCTAAGAATTAACATTTTGCGAATTGAGTTACGGTTTTAGGGGATTAAGGTTGTTTTTAATTACGTATCATATATACATGCTTAAAAAAAAACAACAACAAGATACCCAAATTACTATACATTTAATTAACTAGGGACTGACAAAAAAAAATCGGATACTACGAGTTTTAAAAGCGAATTAAGAATAATTAAATCTATTATTTAAGGTTAAACTTTGTCTAAATCAATAATTAGTAGCATAATAACCATCATTTAAAAAAAAGAAAAATATAATTACATATGCAGTTTATTTTTAAAAGATTTAAAACTATTTGTTTTGGTCAATTTCGACGCGATCCGCCATTTTGGCTGTTTTTCAATGGTTTCAGGCGCTTGTTTACAATTTTAACGTAACATTTGGGATGGAAATTTTTTTTACCAAAAATCAGGTAATTATCCGATTTTAATGAAATTTTCAGTATTGATTTAACAATTAATGAATTTTATAATGCATCAGTTATTTTATTTCAAAACTTTAATTTAATATTTTTGCTATGAAAAATTAATATATAAAATTCATTTAAAATATGAAAATCCGGATGTTAAGTTTAAAATGTTATATTTTTAGATTCGAAAAATAAATATCTACTTAATGCAAACCTTATTTTAGGTTCCAAAAGTAATAAGTTTTGAAGAAAAACTCGATTGAAAATGTACCCTCTCCCCTTTTTAAGCAGAAAAATAGGTACCACCAGACCGTTTAGGTCATCTTGAATAAAACGGAAATAAATATTTCCCAATTTTGTTTATCAAAAATCTCGTAAAAAAAGATCGTACAGGGTTGTTACAAAGAAAAATAGTTAATTCAAAGATCAAATTATCCGATTGGGAAAAATTACATCGTTATCTTAAAAAATAAACAAACCTATCCATATTACGTGCGAAAGGGTAATTTTCAGGCCGCGATTTAGAGAGAAAGAAATACATATTATTACCCTCTTACAGTTATGCATCTAAGTACGGATGGGTGTAACGGACAAACTTTTTTAGCCAAATTTTTTCTATTAAAATGAATAAAATCTTTAAAAACTTTAATATTACAATTTCAAATGAATAAAATCTTTAAAAACTTTAATATTACAATTTACTATGAATAAAAACTTGAAAAACTTTAATCTTAAAATTTCGCAGTGAAATTGACGTTAAAAAATGTCTTCGGTTTTAGTATTAATTCTTAAAATCGAAAATAAAATGAAAATTTGAATATTTTTTCTAAGAGAAAAACTGATAAAACAATCATTCAATATATTATTTTTTTTCTAATTGGTCGTAAAAGTTAAATAAAATATTTTTTTACGCTCAGAAAAACAAACCTTAGTTACCGAGAAACGTCTCGTCATATGTCAGTTTTGCTCTTCCGTACATTCTAAGAATCACACATTACTATTCAACAATAAAAATTACAAATTCTTTTAAAAATATTAATCGAGCACGGATCGGACCAACTTTTAGTTCACCTGAATTCTAAAATTCATGTTTTTAAATATCCGTGAAAATTTTGATTTTTTTCCACAGGAAAAAAAAAAAATTTAATTTATTTCACGCAGAAAATAAAAATATTTAATCACACAAAAGATTGAAAATCTCTTAAAAATTAATTTCTTAAAAAAAAATTTTTTTTTTGACAATTTAATAGAATATAGTACATACCAATTACATAAGAAAAAAAAGTTTTTAAATATTAATATTATGACATTTTTTTTGCACTTTTTATTTCCGATTTCATTATTTTTTCCTAAAAAAACTATAATTCGGTACGTTATACAATTTCATTGATATAGTTATTCAGACTCTTATCTTTATAGAAAAAAAGTACCAAATTTTTTTTCCACATCATTTTTTTTTATCTCATAAAATAAAATAGGGGGGGTGATAGATATCGTAAAAAATATTTCCCCTAATATATTTTAGAAAAAAACTATTTCAGATGTATTTACATCCAATGGTAAACATTTATGGAAATTTTCGTGAAAATCGGACCATTAATTGATTTTTCATAGAATTTTTTAAAAATCCTCTTATCGTAACTTGTTTTTAGCTACGTTAAATTTCAATTGATTTAACAGTGCAAAAATGAAAACATTGTTTTTCAATCCTAATTTTCATTATTTTCGTATGCTGATAAAAAATTTAAAAAGTCATCAGGAGTTTATTTAATGTTTTTTCTTTCGAATGGAAAAAAATTTTCAAGAAAATATTAATTTTTCTGCAAGTTTCATTGTGTTAAATGTAGGGGGGGGGGGTAAATTGCACAGGGTCAAATTGGTGGTACCTACAGAAAAAACATCGATAATAATTTTTTTTTTATAAAATATAATAGCCAATTAAATAATTATCGAAATGAGTAAAAAAGAAATCTCCAAAAAATTAATTATTTATTATCTTTTTACATTTTATTTTTCGATTTTCGGTACTTATTTTCTCATAGAAGCACAACCGTAAATTTTTTTTTGTTTCTATTCATAACTTCGGTCTTTTATCTCTTTATTTATACTGTAATTAGTATCGAAAATGATCAACTTGCAAAACATTTTACGTCCCCAACATAAGGGGGGGGGGGGGCAAAATTAAGTGACCTGAAAAAAAATGAGAAAGTTTTGAAATAAAAATACATAATGCATTATAAAGATCATTCATTAATACATAAACACTGAAAATTTCATTAAAATCCGATAATTTCCTGATTTTTGGTAAATTATTTTCTGTAGGGGGGCTAAAATCATTTTGTCAAAAATGCATTTTAGGCTAAGTTTGCCAGTCCCTATAATTAACCATTGAAACTAATTATTGAATCTATTATTGAGACAGTTGTTTGTGTTAGTATTGCAATGTATAATTTCAATTAAACTTAGTTTAAAAAAATATTTTTCCATATTAAATGTATAGTAATTTCAATTTGGGTGTTTTGTTGTTATTATTTCAGAAGATTATTCCAGGTTAAATCTTATCAGAGAAGTAAAGAAAAAAATGAGAATTTATTTGAAATACTCAAAAGTATTGCAATATTTTGGTAACATGAGACCCAAATCAGTAGCTCTACTCTAGACTATGAGATGCTAGACTCGCCTGATACTCTCCAAGTGATAATGCCTAACATTGGTTATTTCAGAAGATTATTCCAGGTTAAATTTTATCAGGGAAGTAAAGAAAAAACGCCCTAAGTTGGTTGGGGTTTTTTTTTGTTGTTTTTTTTCAAGTGACACCGCTTCGGCTACAGACTTCAATCATAGCTGGGTTTTTTTTTCAGCAGCCACCGGCTAGCGGTTTTTGAGGCAGGAGCCTTGGATGGAACTCCGCGAACAGTACCTATTAATTTAATTTAATTTCCGACAAATTGGCTATTGGATTTTAATAACATTTTTGGCATTTATGTTTTTTGATCTTTCTTTTGTTTGTTTGTTTTTTTGTTGTCATGATGAGCTTTCCACCCATTTCAATCAATTCAAAATGAGCTACAATGGTTATTGAAATTTTATTATATTATTATCTTCGGTCTTCACCGGGACTTGTCTCCTTAAGGGACAAGGGTCGAGTGTCACCGACACATATCAGCAGCAGCCATCCCTAACATTTTTAAGTCATATGGTGTACTTTATAAAAGGCATGTCAGTGGCTACTTCTTCCTCTTTTTAGTTGTACCCCTTCTGAGGGTGACTGCTTCTTCGGCCACCCCACTACAACATAAGTGCGCTTTGCACTCTCTTTTCCTACGAATTAGACATACGGACAGAATAACACTCTAGACGGATTTCTTCCATGCCCTGCTTCTCAAGAGAGATTACTATCTTTTGACCCATGAAGACTGATAGTAATTGCCTTTAATCACCAGGATAACAACTAAGGGAGCCGATGAGATAAATGCAACCTCAGACAAGCTTCACCCCTTGATACCATTAAAGCCAAAGGAAAAAAGATGGGTTTATGGTTAGGGTTAATTTAATGGGAAAATAAATAAAAAATTTATCAGTCAAGAGTGGTTCCCCTTTATTTATATTAGACTTATGGGAAATAACCCAGAAATGTTTACTATTGACTATATAGTCCAATTTAGCGTAATAAAAAATAAGAGGTAGGTACCATCAATTTTCCCTGTGAAATTTACTTCCCGCCATCTTGAAACTTGCATAAAGATTAATATCATCTAGGTACCACCAAAATAGGTCACGTGATCAGTTTAGGTCATAGAAGAAACGTAAATATTTTTCAACTATTTTTTAAAAATCTCGCAAAAAGAAAAAAAGAAATAACAAACTTAATGAGTTGTTAAAAAGAAAAATAGTTAATTCAAAGATCAAATTATCCGATTGGGGAAAAATTACACACCTTTATCTTGAAAAATAAGTAAAACAGTCATTTTTTTACGACACGGTCAGTTTTTTATTGATATTTTTTTGGTGAATTCTGTATTCATGGTGCTTTTACTAAAAAAACTCTGACATTTAAACTTATAAAAATCTTCTGATATAATTATTCAGACTCTTATCTTTATAAATTTCTGATTTCAATGCATTAACTTCCAGCTCGCTTCTTATCATATCACTACAAGACATTTATGTGATAAATTGATTTGAAAAATGCTTTATTATAACTACTAGCAAATACATGCACCCTCCGGGTGCAAGTATTTAAGTTTTAATATAATAAAATATCATATTAAATTAGAAAGGCTAATGAAACTGAATAAGAATGCAGATAAAAAATATTTGGAACAGAGGGGGTATAATCGAAAAATAGAACTTTGAAACTAACTCTTCCATCATTTTCCATTACTCCCGTCTTTCATTGGTAAATTTTCCTAATTTAACTATTTAGTTAAAATAGGATGTAAAGAATAAAATTACAGTTATAGTTATAATTATAATTATAGGTATATTTATGAATTTCTTTTAAGATTTATTGAAGAGATTGTTGCTCATATTCAATAAGAAAAAAAACCCAAACAATTTGAAATCAATAATACTAAGCATATATTTATTAAAATCAATTTTTAAAAAATCAATATGCAAATTAGCCTTCCCATTCACACTGTAAACCGCTCTTTTGTTGTATATTTAAATACAATTGCGTGTTATTAGCATGTAGATATGGTCAACAGTATTAATGATGTAAAACAATTTTATTAATAATCGAAGTTTAAATAAAAATAAAATCATGGAGAATATGATGTAAATAATGAAAGGAATTGTGACTTGTATAGTAAAATAGTTTTGGTTACAGACAGAAAAACACACAATCTCCATTATAATAAGATATCATTTAGAATTTGATTGAAAGTGTAACCTTCTTTGCTGTTCTCTCACAAGAATTCACAAAGATATGAATCTAGTATATCTACTAGATGTATTGTAGGGTTTTCTTATGATATATCTCAAAATGCATATGGTTTGCAAAAGAAAAAAATAGACGTGATGGTTTGGATCAATTTCGTTTATTTAAAATAAACAAATGCTGGAATTGTTGAGATGGTAATTCCCTTTCGCTGCTTGATGAAATGCGGGCAGGTGTGGGGTTGAAAGTCAGTTCTGGCTCTGTGTGACGTGAGGTGTGTTGTGGGTATAGTATGGCATTAGGTGGGGTGCGGTGTGGGTATAGTATGGTGTGATGCGGGCTGCGGTATGCGTAAAGTATGGCGGTTCTTTGATTTTGCCTGTCGGGTGATGTTCTTGGCATGGAGGCCCTTGGTCAACTGCTTATCGACTTTAAGTCAGCTTTTTTATAGCAAGGAATCGGCTTGAGTTCACTTTGGAGGGTTTTGGGGGAAGATTTTTTATTGGTTGAAAAACATTAAATAGAGGATATTTTTATTGTTTATGAATTTTGTTTTTCGACCGGAAGTTTTGCTGGAGCCTATGTGTAAAACATTTGTTTTTTTTCATTTCATATTTCGCCGTCACAGGGTTAACATCCGTTGAAAGGGAATTTAGGAAAAGAAGTGAAAGGAACAAAGATAAGGATAACTTTAGGGTAAGACTTTTATTAGTTGATTCACATGATTTTCTTTGAGGGGAAATATTTTCCCGGGCAAGTCTTCTTCAAAGTCCTGTGGTAAAAGGGATGAGAGTCCTTTTTGGCACAAAGCATTTTGGGGGTTTCTACTCATGCCCCCAAGGGCCCTTCTGGGAGATTGTTATTTTTTTTGTGTCTTTTTATTTATCTTTTATATATAATTTAATTATGTTTTATTTTTGTTTTATCTATTTTTATTTGGTTTAATTTTATTTTTGTTAATCACCACAGTATAAATTATTAGTTTTATAGAAATTCTTAATACCATATAACTGTATGTAAATAGGAATGAGGAGCCGGGTTAACTCAGTCAGTAGAGCGTTCGGCTAGAAACTGTAAGGTTTTTTAGTTCGATATCGGCCCTCGCCACCTCAGCGTATAAGTAGTGCATGGTAAAGTAAGGAGCTGATGGTAGGTGTGGTGATCCACCTCAGATGCAAAAACAATCTCCTTGGTCTAGCACTAGTGAAAAGGGGATAGACTCCCTTGCTGATTGGCTGATACCGACTTTAGGCCAGCCCAACGATGACTTACTTCAAAACCTATTAATCAGTGGTTGTCAAATTTTGTGAAAGCTAAGGACCCATTTTCCTTTTAATTTTTTATGGACCCCCATAGCTATTTCACAGATAAAAAATCTTCTCATATTTTTCTCTAATAAAAATAAAACCGTGGATGGTGAGCCATCAGTATCACATGCAATTATACTTTTGAGTGCAGATTAGTAGGAAAATTAAGATTACAGCAAATGCAACTTTTTGGTTCTGAGCCCCATCAATGCCTATAGCAAATCAAATAAATTTTAATATCTCTTTTACCTTTGTCAGTGTGAGAGATAAATAGGTGGATATTCATCATGTGCCACAATGGTTAAGTGAGAATATGGTCTGAGAAATAAGGGGTAAAATAGAAGGTGTTAAGCCCAGGCATATATATATATGGGTGAGTGGTTGTCCTTTAGGGAGACAAAGAATTAGGCAGTAAAGTTCAAGAGAATTGAATGGCCACCATCAAGTTAAGCTAGTTAGAGATAATATCTTTAAGTAGCTATGTTTTTAGAGAAAATGCTGTTTTTATGAGAAAATATGTCTTGAAAAAGTTAATGGTCTAAAAAGTGGAGACATTGAGACAGATAAAAAAAATGAATGGCTATTGCTTTAAGAGAAATTGCAGATAAAATATCTGAGAAGAAAAATAAGTACCAAAGTTCTGGGTGGTTGAATCCATGGGGGTGTATAGGGATGGAATTTACATATATTCAGCTGGCTCAAGCCCTTAGGCAGTGTTCCAGAACAGAAGTCGGGGTGATAGTGTAGCCTCAGTAGCAGTAGATAGAAAATAGGCAGATCCACATCAATTGAAAATTTGGGTTATCTGCCCCTCAACTGGAAGTCAGGACAAATAGGGGGCAGAGACAGAGCCCTGAATCAGCAGAACAGACAAGCACCCGTGAGAGGTAACACAGAGAACTCAACAGGCAGAGAACACAGTAGCAGCGGCCATCAAAAACAATTAATGAAACATTATGCCAAGAGCTAAGTAACCTTGTCTCATACATTATTTAATACAATTAATGAAAACATTATGCCAAGAGCTAAGTAACACCTTGTCTCATACATTATCTAATACAATTAATGAAACATTATGCCAAGAGCTAAGTAACACCTTGTCTCATACATTATTTAATACAATTAATGAACATTATGCAAGAGCTAAGTAACCTTGTCTCATACATTATCTAATACAATTAATGAAACATTATGCCAAGAGCTAAGTAACCTTGTCTCATACATTATCTAATACAATTAATGAAACATTATGCCAAGAGCTAAGTAACCTTGTCTCATACATTATCTAATACAATTAATGAAACATTATGCAAGAGCTAATAACCTTGTCTCATACATTATTTAATACAATTAATGAAACATTATGCAAGAGCTAAGTAACCTTGTCTCATACATTATCTAATACAATTAATGAAACATTATGCCAAGAGCTAAGTAACCTTGTCTCATACATTAATTGTATTAGATAATGTATGAGACAAGGTTACTTAGCTGCTTGGCATAATGTTTCATTAATTGGTATTGAAATAATGTATGAGACAAGGTTACTTAGCTCTTGGCATAAATGTTTCATTATTGTATTAGATAATGTAATGAGACAAGGTTACTTAGCTTTGGCATAATGTTTTCATTAATTGTATTAGATAATGTATGAGACAAGTTCTTAGCTCTTGGCATAATGTTTATTAATTGTTTAGTATGTAATGAGACAAGGTTACTTAGCTCTTGCATAATGTTTCATTAATTGTATTAAATAATGTATGAGACAAGGTGTTACTTAGCTCTTGGCATAATGTTTCCAATTAATTGTATTAGATAATGTATGAGACAAGGTGTTCTTAGCTCTTGGCATAATGTTTTCATTTTGTATTAAAATAATGTTGAGACAAGGTTACTTAGCTCTTGCATAATGTTTCATTATTGTTTTTTGATGGCCCGCTGCTAACTGTGTTCTTCTGCCCTGTTTGAGTTCTCTGTGTTACCTCTCACGGGTGCTTGTCTGTTCTGCTGTAGGGCTCTGTCCTGCCCCCTATTTGTCCTGAGCTTCCAGTTGAGGGGCAAGATAACCCAAATTTTCAATTGATGTGGATCTGCCTATTTTCTATCTACTGCTACTGAGGCTACACTATCACCCCGACTTCTGTTTTCTGGAACACTGCTAAGGCTTGAGCCAGCTGAATATATGTAAATTCCCATCCCTATACACCCCATGGATTCAACCACCCAGAACTTTGTACTTATTTTTCTTCTCAGATATTTATCTGCATTTCTCCTTAAGCAATAGCATTCATTTTTTTTATTGTTCAATGTCTACCATTAACTTTTTCAAGACATTATTTTCTCATAAAAACAGCATTTTCTCTAAAAACATATACTTAGATATTAATCTCTAACTAGCTTAACTTGATGGTGGCCATTCAATTCTCTTGAACTTTACTGCCTAATTCTTTGGTCTCCCTAAAGGACAACACTCACCCATATATATATATATGCCTGGGCTTAACACCTTCTATTTTACCCCTTATTTCTCAGACCATATTCTCACTTAACCATTGTGGCACATGATGAATATCCACCTATTTTTCTCACACTGACAAAGGTAAAAGAGATATTAAAAATTTATTTGATTTGCTATAGGCATTGATGGGGCTCAGAACCAAAAAGTTGCATTTGCTGTAATCTTAATTTTCCTACTTAATCTGCACTCAAAAGTATAATTGCATGTGATACTGATGGCTCACCATCCACGTTTTATTTTTATTAGAGAAAATATGAGAAGATTTTTTATCTGTGAAATGCTATGGGGTCCATAAAAACTTAAAAGGAAAATGGGTCCTTAGCTTTCACAAAATTTGACAACCACTGATTAATAGGTTTTGAAGTAAGTCATCTTGGCTGGCCTAAAGTCGGTACAGCCAATCAGCAAGGGAGTCTATCCTTTTCAACTAGTGCTAGACCAAGGAGATTGTTTTTGCATCTGAGGTGGATCACCACACCTACCATCAGCTCCTTACTTTACCATGCACTACTTATCGCTGAGGTGGCGAGGGCCGATATCGAACTAAAAAACCTTACAGTTTCTAGGCCGAACGCTCTACTGAACTGAGTTAACCCGGCTCCTCATTCCTATTTACATACAGTTTATATGGTATTAAGAATTTCTATAAACTAATAATTTATACTGTGGTGATTACAAAAAATAAAATTAAACAATAAATAGATAAAACAAAAATAAACATAATTAAATTATATATAAAAGATAAATAAAAAGACACAAAAAAATAACAATGCTCCCAGAAGGGCCCTTGGGGCATGAGTAGAAACCCCCCAAAATGCTTTGTGCCAAAAGGACTCTCATCCTTTTACCACAGGACTTTGAAGAAGAACTTGCCGGGAAATATTTCCCCTCAAAGAAAATCATGTGAATCAACTAATAAAAGTCTTACCTAAAGTTATCCTTATCTTTGTTCCTTTCACTTCTTTTCCTAAATTCCCTTTCAACGGATGTTAACCCTGCGACGGCGAATATGAAATGAAAAAAAACAAGTTTTACACATAGGCTCCAGCAAAACTTTCGGTCGAAAAACAAAAATTCATAAACAATAAAAATATCCTCTAATTTAATGTTTTTCAACCAATAAAAAATCTTCCCCCTAAAACCCTCCAAGTGAACTCAAGCCGATTCCTTGCTATAAAAAAGCTGACTTAAAGTCGATAAGCAGTTGACCAAGGGCCTCCATGCCAAGAACATCACCCGACAGGCAATATCAAAGAACCCCATACTTTACGCATACCGCAGCCCGCATCACACCATACTACTAACCCACACGCCCCCATAATGCCCATACTATACCCACACCGCACACACCTCACGTCACACAGAGCCAGAACTGACTTTCAACCCCACACCTGCCCGCATTTCATCAAGCAGCGAAAGGGAATTACCATCTCAACAATTCCAGCATTTTTATTTTAAATAAACGAAATGATCCAAATATACGTCTATTTTTTTCTTTTGCAAACCATACGCATTTTGAGATATATATAAGAAAACCCTACAATACATCTAGTAGATATACTAGATTCATATCTTTGTGAATTCTTGTGAGAGAACAGCAAAGAAAGGTTACACTTTTCAATCAATTCTAAATGATATCTTATTCATATGGAGATTGTTGTGGTTTTTCTGTCTGTCAACCAAAACTATTTTACTATACAAGTCACAATTCCTTTCATTATTTACATGCATGATTTCTCCATGATTTTATTTTTTATTTAAACTTCGATTCATTATAAAAATTTGTTTTAACATCAGTAATACTGTTGAACCATATCTACATGCTAATACACGCAATTGCTATTTTAAATATACACAAAGAAGCGGTTTACCAGTGTGAATGGGAAGGCTAATTTGCATATTGATTTTATTTAAAAATTGATTTTTAGTTATATGCTAGTAATTGATTTCAATTGTTGGTTTTTTCTTATTGAATATGAGCAACAATTCTTCAATAAATCTTAAAGAAATCGTCATAATATACCTATATTTATATTATACTATAACTGTAATTTTTATTCTTTACATCCTATTTTAACAAATACGTTAAATTAGGAAAATTTACCAATGAAAGACGGGAGTAATGGAAAATGAATGGAAGAGTTAGTTTCACAGTTCTATTTTTCGATTATACCCCCTCTGTTTCCAAATATTTTTTTATCTGCATTCTTATCAGTTTCATTAGCCTTTCTAATTTAATTATGATATTTATTTTATTAAAACTTAATATACTGCACCCGGAGGGTGGGCATGGTATTTGCTAGTAGTTATAATAAAGCATTTTTCAAAATCAATTTTATCACATAAATGTCTTGTAGTGATATGATAAGAAGCGAGCCTGAAGTTAATGCATTGA
>CM042151.1:85915875-86007140 GCA_023376005.1 Doryteuthis pealeii
GTATTTGGGTGGTAATTTGATGTTTATGTTGGTACACTAGGTACCGACCACTTGACCATATGCAATTAACCCCCGCCCCCTACATTTAACACAATGAAATTGCAGAAAAATTAATATTTCTTGAAAATTTATTTTTCCATTCGAAAGAAAAACCATTAAACAAACTCCTGATGATTTTTTTAATTTTTATCAGCTTACAAAAATAATGAAAATTATGATTGAAAAAACTATGTTTTCATTTTTGCACTGTTAAATCATATGAATATTTAACGTAGCTAAAAACAAGTTACGATAAGAGGATTTTTTAAAAATTCTATGAAAAATCAATTAATGGTCCGATTTTCACGAAAATTTCCATAAATGTTTATCATTGGATGTAAATACATCTGAAATAGTTTTTTTCTAAAATATATTAGGGGAATATTTTTTACGAGGTCTATCACCACCCCCTCATTTTTTTTATGAGATAAAAAAAAATGACGTGGAAAAAAAATTTGGTACTTTTTTTTCTATAAAGATAAGAGGCCTGAATGACTATATCAATGAAATTGTATAACGTACCGAACTATAGTTTTATTAGGAAAAATTAATGAAATCGGAAATGAAAAGTGCAAAAAAAATGTCATAATATTAATATTTGAAAACTTTTTTTTGCTTATGTAATTGGTATGTACTATATTCTATTAAATTGTAAAAAAAAAAAAAAATTTTTAAGAAATTAATTTTTTACGAGATTTTCAATCTTTTTGTGTGATTAAATATTTTTATTTTCTGCGTGAAATAAATTTAAATTTTTTTTTTTTCTGTGGAAAAAAATCGAATTTTTCACGGATATTTTAAAAATATGAATTTTAGAATTCAGGTGAACTAAAAGTTGGTCCGATCAGTGCTCGATTAATATTTTTAAAAGAATTTGTAATTTTTATTGTTGAATAGTAATGTGTGATTCTTAGAATATACGGAAGAAGCAAAACTGACATGACGAGACGCTTCTCGTTAACTAAAGTTTGTTTTTCTGAGCGTAAAAAAATATTTTATTTTAACTTTTACGACAGTTAGAATAAGAATTATATTGAATGATTGTTTTATCAGTTTTTCTCTTTAGAAAATATTCAAATTTTCATTTTATTTTCGATTTTAAGAATTAATACTAAACCGAAGACATTTTTTAACGTGCATTTCACTGCGAAATTTAAGAATTAAAGTTTTTCAAGTTTTTATTCATAGTAAATTGTAATATTAAAGTTTTAAAGATTTTATTCATTTTAAATTGTAATATTAAAGTTTTAAAGATTTTATTCATTTTAATAGAAAAAATTTGGCTAAAAATGTTTGTCCGTTACACCCATCCGTACTTAGATGCATAACTGTAAGAAGGTAATAATATGTATTTCTTTCTCTCTAAATCGCGGCCTGAAAATTACCCTTTCGCACGTATAATGGATAGGTTTGTTTATTTTTAGATAACGATGTAATTTTTCCCAATCGGATAATTTATCTTTGAATTAACTATTTTCTTTGTAACAACCCTGTACGATCTTTTTTTTAACGAGATTTTTAAAACAAGTTCGGAAATATCTATTTCCGTTTTATTCAAGATGACCTAAACGGTCTGGTGGTACCTACTATACACAAAATGGTCCTAAAATGCGTTTTTGACAAAATGACTTTAGTCCTCACCCTTGCAGAAAATAATTTACCAAAAATCAGGGAATTATCAGATTTTAATGAAATTGTCAGTGTTTATCTATCAATGAATGATCTTTATAATGCATTCTTTTTTTAATTTCACAACTTACTCATTTTTTTTCAGGGTCACTTTAGGAGTGTAAAATATTGGCGAGTTGGTCCTTGAAAATGTCATAATATTAAGGACTGGCAAAACATTCAGTCTCTTACGAGTTTTAAAAGCGAATTAAAAAATAATTAAATCTATATTTAAGGTCAAACTTTGTTAAAGTGATAAGTAGTAACATAATGACCATCATAAAAAGAAAAATATTATTAACAATATGCAATTTATTTTTAATACATTTTATACATTAAAAATCGTTCCGAATTTCAACAAAAGTTACGTTGAATTTATTTTGATTTATCGTGTTCAATAATGGCTTTAAAATATTTTTTGTACTCTATGAGGAAGTTCGTCCCCGGTCCCCTGCCTCCAAATTTGCTGTTCGGTGACGTATCAAATACCACCCCAACTAGCGGTGTTACTTGAAAGAAAACAACCAACTCAAATAACAACCCAACTATCGTATCGGCGCCTATTTGAGGGGGGGGGGCTTTTTTGTCTTAATTCTTGTTTATTTATTTTTTCCATTCGAAGAAAAAAACATTAAACCGTTTTTTGTCGTAATTCTAATTTTCTCTTATATCGTAATTTGTCGTAATTCTTATTATCGTAATTTGTCGTAATTCTTGTTTATTTATAGAAATTTGTCATATTTCTTGTTTAGATTAGTTTTGAACAGACTGAGATAGATAGAATATTTTCGACAGTAAATAGATAGATAGATTAACAAAACGAATAGATAGATAGATAGATAGATAGGTAAACACGCAACGATATAGATAGATAAGGTAAACAACGCAACAATATAGATAGATAGGTAAATACGCAACGATATAGATAGATAGGTAAACACGCAACGATATAGATATGATAGATAGATAGATAAACACGCAACGATATAGATAGATAGATAGATAATACACGCAACGATATAGATGATGAGATAAGATAGATAGATAGAAACACGCAACGATTAGATGGATAGATAGATAGATAAACACGCACGATATAGATGGATAGATAGATATAGAAAAACACAGGAGATAGATGGATAGATAAACACAACGAGATGATAGATAGATAACACAGAGATAGATAGATAGATAAGATAGATGATAGATTCTACTGAAAGAAAAACAAATGTCACTTCGATGAATTACAAGTAAAGTAGTTTAAACAACAACACAAAAAACGGACTGTTTTACCATAAAAAAGTTTTTAAAGGATTTATCTAAATACTCAGATTTTCTTTTATTCATGTTTGTTTAATGTCTTTGTTTTTAGTTTAAACAACAACAAAAAAACGGACAGTTTTACCATAAAAAAATTTTTTTTTAAATTAAAATGACCTGACATTTTTTTTTATATAAAAGATTATCTAAATACTCAGATTTTCTTTTATTCATGTTTGTTTAATGTCTTTGTTTTTAGTTTAAATAAACAAGAATATCTAAATATTTTGAATTTTTTAAAACATTTTTTCTTTTACTTGTAATTCATCGAAGTGACATTTGTTTTTCTTTCAGTAGATCTATTATTTCTTTGTTCATATCATCTATTTGTTTATCTATCTATATCGTTTGTGTTTACCTATCTATCTATCTATCTATCTATCTATTCTATCTATCTATATCATTGTGTTTACTATCTATCTATCTATCTATATCATTGGTGTTTATCTATCTATCTATCTATCTATATCGTTGTGTTTATCTATTACTAATCTATATATCTATCTATATCGTTGTGTTTATCTATTCTATCTATATCTATCTATATCGTTGTGTTATCTATCTATCTATCTATTATCTAACGTTGTGTTTTATACTATCTATCTATCTATCTATATCGTTGTGTTTATCTATGCTATCTATCTATATCGTTGTGTTTATCTATCTATCTATCTATATCGTTGTGTTTATCTATCTATTATCTATCTATCTATATCGTTGTGTTTATCTTCTATCTATCTATTATCTAATATCGTTGTGTTTAATCTATCTATCTATCTATCTATCATATCGTTGTGTTTATCTATCTATCTATCTATCTATCTATATCGTTGTGTTTATCTATCTATCTATCTATCTTATCTATATCGTTGTGTTTATCTATCTATCTATCTATCTATATCGTTGTGTTTTATCTATCTATCTATCTATCTATATCGTTGTGTTATCTATCTATCTATCTATATCGTTGTGTTTATCTATCTAATCTATCTATCTATTATTCGTGTGTTTTATCGTATCTATCTATCTATATCTTACTATCTATCTATCTATCATTGTTGTGTTTATCTATCTATCTATCTATATCCGTTGTGTTTATCTATCTATCTATCTATCTATCTATTATCTTATCGTTGTGTTTATCTATCTATCTATCTATCTATATCGTTTGTTATCTATATATATCTATTCGTTGCTGTTTACTATCTATCATCTATCTATCTGTTTACCTATTGATCCGTGATAATAAGAATTACGAAAAAAAGAAAAATTAGAATTGCAAACAAAAACGGTTTAAGTTTTTTTCTTTCGAATGGAAAAAATAATAAACAAGAATTAAGACAACCCCTCCCCTCAAATAGGCGCCGATAACGATAGTTGGGGTTGTTATTTGAGTTGGTTGTTTTTCTTTCAAGTAACACGCTCTAGCGGTACTAGTTGGGTTTGGTATTTGATACGTCACCGAACAGCAAATTTGGAGGCAGGGGACCGGGACGAACTTCTCATAGAGTACCGATATTGAATCTTTCGGTTAAATTATGACACAAACAATAACTCTCCTGAATGAGAGGAATAGATATTTTATGTTTTATGTAATTGGTCTTCCATACAATTATTGTTCTAACACATTAATGGTTTTATGATGAAATCATTCAATTGTTTAAAATATGTGACTCTTGATATTAAGTTTAAATGTTATATTTTTAGTTTCTAGAAATAAATATCTATTTAATGCAAGTTTTGAAGAAAAATTCTATTTTCGCAGAAAAAATATCGATGTATATTTTTTTTAATAAGATAATGTCAATTAAATAATTATGGAAATGAGTAAAAAAGAAATCTCTAAAAAATTATTTTAATATTTTTTTTTTTACATTTTATTTTCGATTTTCGGTACTTATTTTCTCATAGAAGCTCCACGCGTAAAAATTTTTTTTTGTTTCTATTCGAAATCATTCAGTCTTTTATCTCTTTATTTATACTGTAATTAGTATCAAGTTAGGACCAACTTGAAGCAATGTTACGCCCAACAATAGGGGGGTCAAAATTAAGTGACCTGAAAAAAAGAAGAAAGTTTTAAAATAAAATAAATAATGCATAAAAAAGAAATCATTCTTGATACATAACACTGAAAATTTCATTAAAATCCCGATAAATTCTCCTGTTTTTGGTAAATTATTTTCTGTAGGGGTCTAAGTCATTTTTGTCAAAAACAGATTTTAGCCTCTGTTTGCTAGTCTACATAAATATAATGTTTTGAAAAACTTTTTTTTGCTTTTGTAATTGGTATGTACTTATAATTCTATTAAAGTGTAAGAAATTAATTTTTAAGAGATTTCAAGTCTTTTGTGTGCTTAAATATTTTTATTTTTTGCGTGAAATAAAATTAAATATTTCTTTTTTTCTGCGTCAAAAGAATCGAATTTTTTCACGATATTTAAAAATATGAATTTTATGAGAATTCCAGGTGAACTAAAAGTTGTCCGATCCAAGCTCGATTAATATTTTTAAAAGAATTTGTAATTTCTATTGTTGATAGTAATGTGTGATTCTTAGAATAACGGAAGAGCAAAACTGACATATTTGTTTTGTTTTTTATACAAAGAGACAGACGCTTCTTCGTAAACAAAGTTTATTTTTCTTACTGTAAAAATATTTTATTTAACTTTTTCGACCAAATTAGAATAAAAAGTAATATATATTGATTATTTTATCAGTTTTTCTCTAGAAAAAATATTCAAATTTTCATTCATTTTTTGATTTTAAAAATTAATACCAAAACCAGAAGACATCTTTTTTTAACTTCAATTTCAACTGTTAAGTTTTAATATTAAATTTTTTTCAAGTTTTTATCATTTTGATAGTAATTTAATATTAATTTTAAAGGATTTTAATTCATTTTTAATTAGTAAATTTTGGCTAAAAAAGTATGTCCGTTAACCCAACCGTTATTTAGAGGCATAACGTAAGAGGGTAATAATATGTATTGTTTCTGTCTAAATCGCGGCCTGAAAATTACCCTTTGCATGTAATACGGATAGGTTTGGTTTAATTTTTAAGAATACGATGTAATTTTTCCCAATCGGATATTATATCTTTGAATTAACTATTTTCTTTGTAACAACCCTGTAACAATCTTTTAATTGTTTTTTACGAGATTTTTGATAAACAAAGTTGGGAAATAATTTATTTCCGTTTTTATTCAAGATGGCCTAAACTGATCAATTGGTGGTCCTAATGGTAGGAATTTACGAGAACAAGTTAAGGATTACCATTTTGTTTTTAAAGATAAACAGGTTTCAGTTTTTCAAAAGTATTTTTATTGACAAAGATATAAAGTTATATCTTTGTCAATAAGCTTGATTCGTTTACGCAAATGATGGAATGGACTAATTAAATACAAGATAAATAACAATAATAATACCAACTCAATTGGCACAGGAAGAAAACGCAAACTTTTTTCTTTTATTTTCTTTACTTTTTGTATATGGAATTGTAATGAGAAAAAAGGAAAGAAAAGGAAAAGAAAAAGAAAAGAAAAACATGGGACCATGACTTACTTTCCTTGATTTAAAAACTAAAATTTTACCATTCGAATTTGTTTGGTTGGTGTTTTTTAATTTATTCATTATTATTTTTTAGGATTTCTTAGTGAACAGAGAAATAGTCTGGATATTGTTATTCCTAATAATGTTGAATTTGCTAAGAATAGTACTATAAATAAAACAAAATAAGATAAAATGCACAATTCACACAATCTTGAATACAAACCTCTTTCATCTGTGAATATGTGGCTGAAAAGACGGTGTCAAAGAAGATACTGTTCCTCGAGTAAAAGATAATCTACCGAATTTTCAAATACGGCAACAACAAAATACGTATGATATGATCACACAAACTTGGATAATGTCTGAAAATGTTCAAAATATTCGAGGAAACCATAAAAATTAATCTCTAAAGCAATGGGAAAGTAGAATTAGCAGCAGGAGGACAAAACACTTACAAAGGTTTATCCAAAAATGCAAATTTCTCATTATCTCTCAATTATTTGCTATAGGTACCACCTGATTTTCCATGTGAAATTCACCACCCCTATATTTAACACTATGAAATTTGCATAAAGGTTAATATTATCTTGAAAAATTTTGATCCATTCAAAAGAAGAAACATTAAAAAAAAAAAAAAATAGAAATAGAAATCATTAAGAAAAAAAAAAAAAAAATTCAGCTTATGGAAATAATGAAAATTATGAACGAAATCAATGTTTACAATTTCGCACTGTTAAATCAATTGAAATTTAATGTAGCTGAAAACAAGTTACGATGAGAGGCTTTTTAAAAAATTCTATGAAAAATTAATTAATGGTCCGATTTTCACGAAAATTTCAGCTTACGGAAACAATGAAAATTATGAACGAAAATCAACTAAAATTTAACGCAACCAAAAACAATTTATGACAAGAGGCTTTTTTAAAAAAATCGTACTATGACACCTTTAAGCACCCCAGCTGCGATCTAGATTCAGAAGGACATGTTTTTCGTGTACACCGTCAAAATCCGGTTGTTTGTTACCAGACGATTTTTAGACGCATTTTTTTAGTAGCAAAGACATTTTCTATTTTTACTTATTTCATGTTGTTGTTGTTAATTTAGGGAGTAGCAAAAAAAAAAATCGGATACTACGAGTTTTAAAAGCGAATTAAGAATAATTAAATCTATTATTTAAGGTTAAACATTGTCTAAATCGATAAGTAGTAGCATAATAACCAACATTAAAAAAAGAAAAATATAATTACATATGCAGTTTATTTTAAAAAGATTTAAAACTATTTGTTTTGGTCAATTTCGACGCTATCCGCCATTCAGCCTTCTTTTTCGATGGTTTTAAGTGCTTGTTTACAATTTTACTGTAACATTCGCGATTGCAAAAAAATTACCAAAAATCAGGTAATTATCCGATTTTAATGACATTTTCAGTATTGATTTAACAATTAATGAATTTTATAATGCATCAGTTATTTTATTTCAAAACTTTAATTTAGTATTTTTGCTATGAAAAATTAATATATAAAATTCATTTAAGATATGAAAATCCCGATGTTAAGTTTAAAATGTTATATTTTTAGATTCTAAAAATAAATATCTACTTAATGCAAACCTTATTTTAGGTGCCAAAAGTAATAAGTTTTGAAGAAAAACTCGATTGAAAATGTACCCCCTCCCCCTTTTAAGCAGAAAAAACATCGATGTATAATTTTGTTTATATAAAATAATAGCCAATTGAATAATTATCGAAATGAGTAAAAAAGAAATCTCCAAAATATAAATTATTTATTATTTGTTTACATTTTATTTTTCGATTTTCGGTACTTATTTTCTCATAGAAGCGCAACCGTAAAATTTTTTTTGTTTCTATTTATAACTTCGGTCTTTTATCTCATTATTTATACTGTAATTAATGTCGAAAATGACCAACTCGCAAAACATTTTACGCCCCCAACATAAGGGGGGTCAAAATTAAGTGACCTGAAAAAAAATGAGAAAGTTTTGAAATAAAATAAATAATGCATTATAAAGATCATTTATTGATACATAAACCCTGAAAATTTCATTAAAATCCGATAATTTTCTGATATTTGGTAAATTATTTTCTGTAGGGGGGCTAAAAGTCATTTTGTCTTTTGTGATCATTAAGCTAAAATATTCCTCAAATATCAGGTGATTTGCAATGATGCAATATCGAATGATTTTGGTATCTGTGGAATTCTGGTGACATAAATTATCGGATGAATTTAAACCATTGTTTCTATTGTTTCTAAAATATTTCTAAACTAATATTCATTCGATTCTCTTTTGTTTACCTAATTCTAAACTCATGACATACCATTGTAAAACTAGTTATTTAAGAAAACTTAATTATTTTAATTTGGTCAATTCCACATGCCGTAAAAATATAGGGGCCGATCCCTATAGTGTCAATACATATTTTGTTTGTTATATTCATGAGTTCTTTGTCTTTTCTACTATTTACTAATGTATTATCATTGTGAGATGAGTACTTTGTCGAAATACTTATTAATAACTGCCTCTCACCCACTATAAATTGGTGAATACCCTACGTGTTTTGAATACCATCTCACTATACTTTTAATAAATCAGAAGTTTTCCTTATTAATCAGAAGTTGATGAATATTTTTCAACACTATATTTTTTTAAATTAGGAAAAGATATTAATTTTTAA
Source organism: Doryteuthis pealeii (assembly GCA_023376005.1). Classification (NCBI taxonomy): domain Eukaryota; kingdom Metazoa; phylum Mollusca; class Cephalopoda; order Myopsida; family Loliginidae; genus Doryteuthis; species Doryteuthis pealeii. The sequence continues at coordinate 85,925,143 of CM042151.1, forward strand.
TTCTTAATCTGATGAAATAGTTTTTGATTTTACTAAAAAAAAAAAAAAACTATGAAAAAATTAATTTTTCACTAAAGATAAACTAATATTGTTATCTTTTTTAAAATAAAACTTAAAACAATAGACATGTTTATTTATTTTCCATGTTCCTCTAATTAAAAAAAAAAGCGTCTAAACATCGTCTGGTAACAAACCACCGGATTTTGACGGTGTAAATGAAAAACATGTCCCTCTGAATCTAGGTCGCAGCTGGAGTGCTTAAAGGTATCATGGTCCAAAAAGTCTATGAAAAATAAATTAATGGTCCGCTTTTCACGAAAATTTCCATAATTACTGACCTTAATAAAAAAGTAATTTTTCTCAATATACAAAATTTTCTTCTTCTCAAGTAATTTGCTCCACCTCATCAAAAACAATTGCCCGGGTCTAGCACTAGCGAAAAAGGAATTGACTTCCTTGCATATATATATATATATATATATATATATATATATATATATATATATATATACATTGGCATTTCAGTCTCGGAAGACTATGATAAAGTTTTTATGTGCCCCTGAAGTTACAGCGCCTTCTGTGACAGTGAAGTCCGATGTTTGAAAAACATTCACGACTACAGATTTTGCATTTGAAGGCTGTCCCTGAAGATGATGTTCCGATGCTTTGTTGCCGCTGCTTTCTTCTGGCCCCCTTAGCTTTATGGTGTTGTGTCGGGGTGACTTCTGACAGTCCTCTACGGTGATTCTGCCACCACTGAGGGCGGTCCTGAGCCAAATTTTTCCAACTGAAAGGGGCAATGCCAAAGCACCTGAGATCATTCTTGCGGACATCCTTGAATCGCAGCTGGGGGCGACCAATCTATCTTTTACCAGACGTAAACTCTCCATAGAGGATGTCTTTCGGGATTCGTCCATCATCCATCCGACGTACATGACCCAACCATCGGAGACGACGTTATCTCAGCAGAGAGTACAAGCTGGGGAGTTGAGCGCTCTCTAGGACTGCTGTGTTAGTGATCCTGTCCCTCCAGGTGATGCCCAGTATACGTCTAAGGCAGCGAAGGTAGAAGTTATTTAGCCGCCGCTTTTGGTGGGAATATAAGGTCCATGTTTCACTTTCATACATGAGGGTGCTGATAACACATGCCCTATACACTTGTATCTTTGTATGGAAAATGAGTTTGCTGTTGTCCCACACTCTTGCTGTGAGCTTTCTGTTGCATAAGCAAATGTAGATATTTCCCGATTCACTAATTCAACAATTCAATTTACACACACGCCGCAATATAAAAAAAGATACACACACTCACCAACAAAACAAACACAACAAGACGATAAATCGGAAGTTTACTCTATCGTAGCCCAAAACAGAATGACCAATTTAACACATATCTGCGCATGGGCTCCGATTTGGAGTTCCGCTTTGATAATCAATTCCAAACATTAAAGAAAAGAAAATTCGTTAATAAAATTCGCATTTTCATCCAATGAAAGCGATTCCTGGGTGAAATGAAAATGTCTTCAATTGATCCGATTTTGGGTCGCGGCTTTATATAAATAAACAGCTTTGAAAAGCCGCCGACACTCTGATATCCAGGCGTCTACATCGAACACACAGCGTCGAACATATCAAAACGGCTTACAACGAACATTCTTCACGAAGCAGCGAACATACATCACAAGTGAGTAAACTTACCTCTACCTCCCAACTCCCGCTCTCTTCGATTGTCAACTTAAAGGGGCAAACATCAGTCAGCGCCTACCACCCCACTACTACAGTCAAGCTGGACATTTTACGGACTTAATATTCACCTACAAATATCACCAAAAAAATCAGACTTTTTTTTTTCTCTCAAATTCATTTCAGTTTTTCGTGCGATACACATCCTGGACATTTTACGGACTTGCTATTCATCTATAAATATTCACCAATTTTCAGACTTTTTTCTCTCTTGAATTCATTTCAACTTTTCGTTGTTTTTCATATTACTTTTCGATACAATTTTGAAATTTAAATCTGTGTTTGTTTTTCCTTGCCACCATACGCTTGCTACTAATCCTGTTTATCACATCTGGTGTCAGAAGTGGGATGGCAGGGAAAATGGATTACTCAATGATATATCTTAGGTATCCTTAAAAGCGTATGGTTTGCAAGGCAGAATAATGGACAAGATGAATTAGATAAAAATCGTTTATTAAATAACGAGTGTGAAAACGTTGTTGTTGTCGCCGTAGATAATCGTAGTAGTTCTCTGGAGTGGCCGAGGGGTCGTAAGTCAGGAATGGCCGTGGGGTCGGTAAGGTGTGGGTATCGTATGATACGCCAGGAATCTCTCTTGGCCTGGTGCGAGGCGTGAGGTAGTAGAAGTTGAGTTGATACGGTCACTTGGTGTAGGGACCAAGTCAGGAACCCTCAGTGAGTTGTAGTGGGTAGCGCCGTAGTGGTCAAGGGGGTAAGGATGTCGCCCGGCTACGGTGAGGTGTTGAAGTAAGGCTGAGTGTCCGGGTGGGCGAGAGCGCGACGTGGTAGTGGGAAAATAGCGGCCTTTTGATCCTGCCCGCCTGGTGAAGTTCTCGGCGTCCAGGCCGTCCGTCCACTGCCGATTCTCAAAATACCCGAGCTTATATGCTACGAGATCGGCTCCAGAATGCCTTTGAGGTGTTTTAGCGGGAGAGTTTTTTATTGGCTGAAAATCCGGATTCCTTACAATATTATTTTTTTTTTGTTGTTTTGGAATTCCTTTCAAGCGTAACTCAATCCGAGCCTATGCGCAGAACTGCGTCGAATTGGTCACTTCGTGATAGGGTACCATTGAGTTCACATCCGCTTGTTGCCACCGACTTGAGATTTGATGTTTTGCTAGCGAGGTGTATTTTGTGAGTAAGAATTGTGAATCATAAGAGATATCTTCTCTCTGATATAACATCAAGATACACACGTGCCGAATTATTCGACCTCATAAGAAAGCATAAAATCGCTCTACTACAGTTCAAGTGCAACCCGGTACGCCCCGACGAGGCGACGATTGCTGAGACGCAAATGGAGATCGAGGATATGGTAGTTGCTCTTAGCATGGCCCCACAACAACAACCATCATCAGTTACCTACCAACCACCACAGCCGATCCGACACCCCTTACCTCTTCTTACCCGAACACTCCGGGCGAAACCTGAATGAATAGTATCATCATCAGCCTTACCAACGAGCCCCGTCAACTCAAGTCACTCCGTATCCACTTACAACGGTACCCGACCGACACGAACTCAACTCCCTCGGACACTACAACCTTCCCTAACCACCACGAGGCACTGGGTCATTCCTGACGTATTATCATACGATACCCACACCTCACGACCCACGGCCATTCCAGAGAATTACTACTATTATCTACGACGACAACAACAACGTTTTCACACTTGTTTATTTTAATGAACGATTTTTATCCAATTCATCGTCCATTATTCTTCTTTGCAAACCATACGCTTTTACGGATATCTTAAGATATATCATTTCCAAAAGTTGAGGTAGCTTTTCTGATCCGGCAACTGAGTTCAGTATCAAGTGACAGGTTGTCGGTGATGGTGGACCCAAGGTAGGTAAAGGTGTTTACGGCTTCCAGGGCGTAGCTGTTGATGGTGATGGAGGGAGGATTTACAGTTCCCTGACCCATCGTTTTGGTTTTCTTTATATTTATGGTCAGGCTGAAGTCCTGGCAGGCGTGGGTGAACATGTTCATGAGTGTTTGCAGGTGCTCCTTGGAGTGTGCTACCACTGCTGCGTCATCAGCAAATAGTATGTCCCGAATGACAAATTGCTTGACCTTTGTTTTGGCTTTTAGACGAGCTAGATATGGAACCTACAACTGAAGGACTTTGCATTTCACCTGGCAGCGATGAAATCTGAGCTGAAATTATGGAAGCCCGTTCTCCTAGAAAAACTCCACAAGCTCCACTGCCTATACTAGAGTGAAGGGATTATCCCACAAGACATGTGTGTGTGTGTGTGTGTGTGTATTTGTATATGTGTGTGTATATATGAGTTTAACTTGTCTTTTCTTTCTGTTCGTTCAATGTTAGTGTATCAATGGATACATTAATGTTAATATTGGAACTTCGTGTATAGGGGAAAAAATATCACCCCTAACATCATGTAGCTTATATCACTCTGATACTGGTAAAACAAATCCCAATAACCGTCACAATTAATTCTAATAACTTTATGTTCCCCAGCTTTTTCAGCTTTCTGGCAAGATCCAATAACAATAAAGCTGAGAACAACAATTCTAAAAATTTGAATAATACAACTTATCAAGCCTCATCTAAAAAATTTAGACTAATAAAAGAAGAAAAGTAATTTTTTTTAATATACAGAAAACTTTCTTCTTCTCGAGCAATTTGTCAAATATGCAAAAGTATTGGTTTTAGACACCAGGGGTCTGTTGTATTTAAGCGCCTGTTTCAAACTCTCTTGCTTTTTTCTTCTCCGGGAACTCACACACATGGGTTAGACTTTTATGTCTACACCTTTTCGTAATAAGTTATTTTAGTCCATAACTCCATATTTTTTCTTTATTTGAGTAATTCACAAATTGTAATGTAAGTTTAACTATTGCATTTTATATTCCACTCTGTTGGTAGGAGCTGTAGAATACATCGATTGCATCTTTGCAAAAGAGTACCAATTGGACCACCTGTTGGGCATTTGTGGCAACCTGTGATGCTTAAGGAAGTGTTGGGATTGTCTGCCCTTTGTCTGAAAGAGTTATCTTCCCTCTGGGTTTCCGTTTCTGACCATCAGGGGTTTGTTGTATTTAAGCGCCTGTTTCAAACTCTCTGCCTCTTTTCTTCTTCGGGAACTCACACACATGGGTTAGACATTTATGTCTACACCTTCTCGTGTGGGGGCTTCGCCCCCCCATTACAGCTACTAGTAAGTGATTTTAGTCTATGGACTCTCCATAAACCCTCATTACTTCTCATGTACACTTAGTTATACCTTGTATATCTCCTTATTGTATTTCCATTCATGAACGTGTCCTTTTTTGTATCTTGTTTCATGTACATGTATTTTATGTATCATTTCCATGTGCTGTCCAATTCATTAAAGTTTATGTTATGTTCAACACTGTGTTGGAGTTGTTTGTTTCAACCAATTATAAACTTATTATAACCTTGAACCTTACAGGGGGTATATAGCATTTCTCTCTTTTCCTTAATTTCTCTCTCTCTCCATTCATTTACTCCTTCCCCCTCCTTCTAACCTTTACCTCTTTCTCTCTTTTCCTTTCTTTCATTTCTTTCTCTCTTTTCCTTCACCTTTCTTTCCTTTTCTTTATCTCTTTCTCTCCCTTCTTTTCCTTTCCCTCGCCTCTTCCTCTACTTTCTGGGGCGTAATTATTGTTGTCTACGGGGAATTTGGGTATTGAAAGGAAAACCGAATGTGGAGCACCTCTTCATCACCATTGCTCCCTGGTCCACTCTGACCCGGAGTGGTAGTACCGGTTAGGGTCCCATCTATGGGTTAAAGAGAAAAATGTGTTCATAAAAAAATGAGTATCCATTAAGAATGAATTTATTTCAAAACTTTGTCGGCATTGAATGACCCACTGAGGTTGATATGCCGTAAGCCAAAACAAACCAAACCAAACTTTTCTTTCTTTCTTTTCTTCCATCTTTCCTTTGCTTTCATTTACCTCTTTATCTCCTTTTCTTTACCTCTTTCATTCTGTTCCTTTTCTTCAGCTCTTTCCTTTAATGTCCTTCACCTTTTCTTTATTTCACTCTCTATTTTCATTTCCTTTCATTACCCTCTCTCCTCCCCTTTCATTTCTTTCACTTCTTTTCATTTCCTTAACCTTTTCTTTATTTCACTTCTCTCTATTTTCATTTCCTTTCATCACCTTCTCACCCCCTTTCATTTCTTTCACTTCTTTCTCTCTTTTCATTTCCTTCACCTTTTCTTTATTTCACTTCTCTCTATTTTCATTTCCTTTCCATCACCTTCTCTCCCACTTTCATTCTTTCACTTCTTTCTCTCTTTTCATTTCCTTTCATTACCTTCTCTCCCCCCTTTCATTTCTTTCACTTCTTTCTCTCTTTTCATTTCCTTTCATTACCTACTCTTCTCTCCTGTCATTTCTTTCATTTCTTTCTGTTGAGGTTGAGTAGTCGGTTTGCATAGTGGAAACAATGCGTGAAAAAAAAAGAAGAATTTACAATAGGTAAAAGAGAATGTGAGGAGGGTGAACACACGAGGTAAATTCAACAAAGATTTATTACAAACTGATTAGTTTTTACAAGAAAGTTAAAAACAAGCGGAAGTGGGGGAAGTCTGAGCTCTTGCTGATGTCACATCAAATATATTTATTAATAGAAATATGAGCTTATAAAAGATATTTTAACACTTTCACTTCTAAGTTTTGCTTATTAATCAGAAGTTGATGAATATTTTTCATCACTAACAATATATATATTTTTTAAATTAGGAAAAAATATTGATTTTTAATTCTTAATCTGATAAAATAGTTTTTGATCAAAAAAAAATAGCTATTTCATTTTGTTGTTAGCCTATGCAAAAAAATAATTTTGCTCTAAAGATAAACTAATATTATTATTTTTTTTTTAATCTTAAAACGAAAGATACGTTTATTTATTTTCCATGTGCCTCGACAGATAGTTAATATTAAAAAGTATTTATTAAAAAAAATATTTTGCTAGGGTTAGGGTTTAGGGGTAGGGGTAACAGTTAGTTTTATAATTTTAAAAAATGCGTCTAAAAATCGTCTGGTAGCAAACAACCGGATTTTGACGGTGTAAATGAAAAACATGTCATTCTGAATCCAGGTCGCCTAAACATGACTTGGTCCGAATCTTTAAAAGGCCTCTGTTGTAGTTTTGATTGGGACGAATGCAAAAATACAGTCGGTCCAAATAAAACACCCAACTCTTAACACTTTGATTTTGTTTGTTTTTCTTCTTTTTTCAGAGGACCGGATCATAGGTGATCTACATTTATTCTTTCTCCAAAAACCAGACCCTCCTTCTTTTTTTCTCTTTTTTTTTTTTTTTTCATTTAAAAATAAATTGGAGATAATCTTTACACAAGGGACATAATGTTCCTTAACACCGGGTATTTAAAGAATTATCTATTTTAATTTCTACGATATTAACGTTTGCATTGTGTTTTTCTATTTCTTATTACTGCTTACTTTGTATCATTATTTCCAAATTTGATATTATTGTTATGATTTAAATGAACAATGCAGAAATTGCGTAGACTGACTGATAAATCCTAACGAACAAACGAAATTCGACAGGACAGAACTTGAAAAGAAAAAAAAAGACGTTTCTTACAATTTTACGTATAAAAAGTAAGTAAAATAGAAATTTGGATTTTTATATAGTCTTTCGTCTGTCCTTTTGTTTTTGTTTTTAGCTTTTTTCTTCTGAGTATGTAACCCAAATTTTTTTCACTTATATTATCTGGTAATCTAAAACGAAAAACATTCCTATCATACCAAACCATCGGTTGTCTTCCCATTTTGCAAAAACCAAACTGAGAAAAAAAATGTAAGTAAACAAAATTTTAAAACTAATTGACATCCATATGAAAATAAGAAAATGACCCAAAAAACCAAATTGATTAAAAATGTTTTATTTAAAAATAATAATGATAATAATAATAATAATAAACAGTTAAAAAAAATCTATATTTTAGCAAAAATAAATATACTTATGCTGGTATGGAAACTGGCCGACGAATTTAGTTGAGTATAAATTTAAGATTAGTAGAGATTGGTTTAAATTTCTTATGCCATAATCAAGTTATAGCCATTAGCATTTTTGTCGTCTGCTAGGAATTTTAAAAGCGAATTAAAAATAATTAAATCTCTTATTTAAGGTTAAACTTTGTCTAAATCGATAAGTAGTAACATAATAACCATCATTAAAAAAAAGAAAAATATCATTACATATGCAGTTTATTTTTAAAAAGATTTAAAACCATTTGTTTTGGTCAATTTCGACGCTATCCGCCATTCAGCCTCTTTTTCGATGGTTTTAAGTGCTTGTTTACAATTTTACTGTAACATTCGCGATTGCAAAAGAATTTACCAAAAATCAGGTAATTATCCGATTTTAATGAAATTTTCAGTATTGATTTAACAATTAATGAATTTTATAATGCATCAGTTATTTTATTTCAAAACTTTAATTTAGTATTTTTGCTATGAAAAATTAATATATAAAATTCATTTAAAATATGAAAATCCCGATGTTAAGTTTAAAATATTTTTAGATTCTAAAAATAGATATCTACTTAATGAAAACCTTATTTTAGGTGCCAAAAGTAATAAGTTTTGAAGAAAAACTCGATTGAAAATGTACCCCCTCCCCTTTTTAAGCAGAAAAAACATCGATGTATATTTTCTTTTATAAAATAATAGCCAATTAAATAATTATCGAAATGAATAAAAAAGAAATCTCCAAAATATTAATTATTTATCATTTGTTTATATTTTATTTTTCGATTTTCGGTACTTATTTTCTCATAAAACAACAACCATAAAAATTTTTTTTTTGTTTCTATTTATAACTTCGGTCTTTTATCTTTTTATTTATACTGTATTAGTATCGAAAATGACCAACTCGTAAAACATTTTACGCCCCCCAACATAAGGGGGGTTAAAATTAAGTGACCTGAAAAAATGAGAAAGTTTTGAAATAAAATAAATAATGCATTATAAAGATCGTTCATTGATAAATAAACAGTGAAAATTTCATTAAAATCCGATAATTTTCTGATTTTTGTTAAATTATTTTCTGTAGGGGGGCTAAAGTAATTTTGTCAAAAACGCATTTTAGGCTCCGTTTGCTCGTAGATAAGTTAATAACTTGCGCAAAATATCAGTGGAAAAGAAAAAGTTCCGAATAGGCTATTTTAGCTGGTTCTACTAAAGGCTAGCATCCGGACATTTCAATTTCAACGTCTTTCCATTTAAAAAGTAATGTAAACAACCTTTTACACGTTTCGTGTTTGGAATGAAAAAAAAAAATATTACGTCTTCATGAATATCTACAAGAATTAATTTTTATGGTTGTGTTGGGTTTGGGTTGGGTTTGGGTCCCTTTACGGTTACAATTGATCGTGGAAAATGTCATTTTTTTCACTCAAGAAAAAATTAATGATAATGAAATTTACCTTCATCATTTCTTTTGATTTTTTTTTGTAATATTTCACATAATAATTTTTTTAATCTTTATCCTTCACAAAATATAAATATAAAAAAGAATATAGATCTCCATGTTGCTATTTTTAACATTACTTGCATTCATAAATTTTAAATATTTACAGCGACAGTAAAATAAGCATACGATGACCGGCTAAATAAGCATGAAAACAGGTTTGTCTATTTTACCGGATCCGGCTAAGTAGCCGCTTCTAAAATGAATAACGCAAGTTAGGACTTGTTTCGTTGCTATATGAATTAGTCATGCTTCTTATGTGAGGTGATTTTACATTAAAAATCAGTTGTAAATTTTTTGTTTAAGTTTTAGATTTCTTTAAAAATTGGATAAAGCATTATTTTCACGTTATTTTATCTAATTTATTTTTATGTAATCTTTTTCATTTTAATATCAATTTTCTCTTTATTTCGTTTCGTTCCTTCGTAAATTCGGGGTTTAGATAAGGGAGATAAGCCAGTGTTTGGTATGCGAGAAAATTTTCTATTAACGATTTGCTTTTGATATTAATATCATTTAGATTTTAAATAATTTGGATTTAAAAAAAAAAAATCATTATGTAGCTATTTTTAAAAAAAATTGTGCTTTTCTATAGCGGAAGATGAAGACCCACTAAATTTGCGGTTATTCTAACTAAATTGATTTCATTTGTGTCTGTGTCTGACTAATCGATCTAAAAAAAAAAAAAAGAAAATTAATTTAAACACCCATCTCAATTGTTTAAAATTTTTTTACGCCTGTTTTAACAGTAAAAAAAGAAAAAAAAAAGTAAAGCTATATTTAGTGATGTCCCAAATATCAGGGAGATAGTCCTCTTTTTTCGTGTTTTTCATATGGAAAACAATCCTATGCTGAGACAAATTCTACAATAGCCTACATGTGCAAAATTTCATATAGGAAAATTGGTTAAATCGAATTTAATTGACCTAAATTCCAGCACCGTATGTCACTTGCCGAAAGAAAAAAGAAAAATCAGAGAATTAATCGAATTTAATTAAATTGTCAGTGTTGATATATTAATGAATAAAAAATATAATGCACTAGTTACTGAAAAAATATTCGTCAGTTAACTTTGAACCACGTATGTTTAAGAATCTGTGTTATGCCTCAAAGATATGTGGTTCAAAGTTACCTGACCCGAAAAAATGTAAAAGTTTTTAAATAAAATAACTGGTGCTTTATATCTTTTATTCATTAATATATCAACACTGAAAATTTAATGAAATTCGGTTAATTCCCTGATTTTGGGGATTTTTTTTTCTCCGGCAGGGTGACATGCGATGATGTAATTTAGGTCTGTTAAGTTCAATTTAACCAAAAAATTAGACTGCTTGGCCAACAAATGTAAGAAAAATAACAACACAAGGACATGGGAACTGAAACAGTTGTTGCTGTCTCTGGGTGAAAATCAGAATATTTTGAGGTAAACCCCGGATTAACTTGTAACACTGTAAGTCATCTGTAAATAAAAAAAAAACAATAGTTCATAATAATTTTTAGATTAAATCATTTTGTAGATGAATTGAATAAATCTTAATTTATGATAAAAAATATTTTGAACATCTAAAATTCAGTCTCTCAGAATTTTTGAGATGAGGCTTGATAATTAGTTTTATTTGGATTATTCAGACTATTGTCCTCATCTTCATTGTTATCTGTACAATGTTTTGGCCTATGTGCCCTCCAGCCTTTTCCAGGTATTTCTTCTCCAATTGTTCACATAGCCTAGTGGATAAAGGAGTTAGTTTAAGACAGTTCTAAGTGATAGTTATCTCTAGACTGCAGTTATCTCTGGACTGGTCGGAGGCAGCAGTAACATAGAATAATAATTAACACAGCTTAACACCTGTATCTGAGCTATAGTTAGCGGAATGAGAACAGGATACTCCCATGGACCGAATAAAGGGTTAGGTTCAAAGTTCCGTGATGGCTCCCGATTATGACTAGAAGGTTCCCGAGTCTGACAAGAAATACCTGAAGAAGGCCAGAGGGTACATCGGGCCGAAATGTTGTACAGATAACAATAAAGATGAGGACAATAGTCTGAATAATACTGACTAGTAAATTTTGAAGTGAATAAAAACAAGTCAACTGAACCAAAGAAAATACTTTTTCTTTTCTTTTTTGATTAATCCAAAGAAAAATATTGTTTTTAAAACTATGAAAAGAGGAAAACATGTTACAAGAATTATTTTTTGAGTTTTAAGAAAATAACTTTTAAATTTTCAAATAACATTTTTTAGGTGTTGAAATTTTTTCATTCTTTATCTTTGGTGGTTAGTTTTGAAGTCTATCAGAATGCAAGTGTAAGAAAAATAAGGCAATTATGATGTTGCTTGTTAACCTTTGGCTAATTCTTAATATTTTGAGATAAAGATCTCCTTGTCAGAAGATTTCTGAAGCTCTAGAGAGATCTGCTAGGTATTGTCCATTTAATTTTGTGTTGTATATCTTCCAAATTCTCTGCGTGTCTGTATGTGTGAGTCTTTGTGTGTGTTCATGTGTGTGTCTGTCCAATAATGTCTAATTATCATTCCAGGTTTGGCCTAACTTAATTATTAAGTGGTAGTTTATTTGTATGTGTGGCACATCTGATTCTTCTTCTTTTGTTTTTTTTCCTTCCCTTTCTCTCTCATTCCCTTTTTTCATTACTTTCACCTATTAGCTTCTGTGGTTTCTTCAGATACAGCTGATTTTTTTCTTCTCCCTTTCTTTTAAATATATTGTACACACACACACACACACACATATATATATATATATATATATATATATATATATATATATATATATGAAAAGGTGGAATGAAAACATCACACAATGCTGTTAAAGAGAAAACAATTTATAATATAAACAGCATTGTGTGATGTTTTAACAGCATTGTGTGATGTTTTTAATGTGATGGTTTTAACAGTAATGTGTAATGTGTAATGTAATGTGTGATGTTTTTAACAGCATTGTGTGATGTTTTCATTCCACCTTTTCATACACATATTGTCGGATTCATTTCCTTTCTTTTAACTTATATATATATATATATATGTATATTTGTGAATAAAAAGGCCTTAAATACCATGGGTATTGTGGTTATGGACCATTTCCACTCGTGGGTATCTAGGGCCCACAACCTTCTTCAGAGCACATATGTCTTTTATTTATCCATTGTTCTGTTTAGAATAATTAAACATTGAGCTCTCATACAGAACCTGAACTCTACAACAAACTACTGGTAGAGAATAGAACAAGTCTAGAATCACCTTGTACCAAGAAACTTGGTACCACACCAAAGTATATATATATATATATATATATATTGCTTTAACTTGTTTGCTATGTGTATGCATGCTTGTGAGTATGTGTGTGTTTTATTTGTGTGTGTGTGCCATGCCCATATGCGTTTGTGTGTTGGATTGAAAAAAAGGTTAGAATGAAACTAATATTTATCAAAAATTATAATTATCTCAACTTGGTCTGTAAGAGTTTAAGATAAAGGTAGTGTAAATACTGTAACTTCTATGATTTAAAAAAAAATTATATTAATGTTTATATATATATTATCCATAGCTTGATTACAGGAATTATTAGGAAAATAGCAAGGCAAATCCATATATTTTTTATGTAAGTAATTACTTAATTAAAAGTATCCTGTTATAATGGAGATTCGCTGTTTGTAACCAAAATTAAGTCAGGATTTTATCAAAGAGTATTTACTTTATTAATATTTAGAGTGAACCTTATTTATTAAGGAGATCTTTATTTTTATTTTTTAATGTGGCCTTTTGGATTTGATCTTTCTAGAAATATAAAAATCCTGGACTGAAAATTTCACTGAATACAAATGAAAAAATACACATGCGAATACATATTGGAGAGAGAGCCCATATTTTCATGAAGTTTGTGGTTCATCATTTTCACAGAGTTCAAATTTAAAAATGCACATGCTAACATACTGGAGAAAAACCTTTTTCTTGTGAAGTGTGCAGTTCTAGATTTTACTTTATTAATATTTAGAGTGAATCTTGTTTATTAAGGGGATCTTCTTTGTTTTTATTTTTTGATGTGGCCTAGAAATATAAAAATCATGGACTCAAATTTTTTTTTTACTGAAATGACCAAAGGTTGAAACACCTCTGCAATCATAATTGATAGAAAACATTTTTTTTTCATAATATAACCTATTCATTATGAAATTAAGTCATTAATGAATAAAGTATTGAAAATTTAATTAAAATTGAACTGTCAACTGATTTTTGTTAACTGTTTCAAAATTTAAAAAAGTTTATTACCTCTCTTTAATTTTTTTGAACATCGTCATCAGGTCACTCAATTAGCACAGATATCCATGACAATCTCTCACCATATTCTATCATTCATTGCCCCAGGGAGGTCATCCATGCAGCATCCAGCATCAGTGCAGATTTGGTCAATGTAGCTCCTTGCTGGACAGTCCACATTAGCATGTCCATGTGTTGGATTCCACAGGAGAACCTACCTAATTATATTCTTTTCAAATTAATTTTTCTGCCCTGCTGGATGGGGTGTTAGAATGCACCGAATGCACTTATGCATAGGGTTAAGACTCCTCCAAATGGGGCCACCTGTTGGCCATGGGTGGCAACCAGTGATGCTTAAAGATGGAGTCATGGTGGATGAGCAGTCAGTGACATGCAACACTCCACTTAGAACCCTACTTAGGTTAGACGGGCAGTCAGAGAGGCCACATCCGATCAATCAGCTGGTCACGTCAAGCACTAGCATCTATATGATTGCCCCAACCCCTTTTTATTATATAGGTGCTAGAAGTGGTGGCTGCGGGTCTACATGTCCTGGGAATGACGTTAGATTCTATCTGATGGTGAGGTTCCAGTTTTGGAGGTTTGGGGAATGTGGAGCACCCCTTCATCACCATTGCTCCCTGGTTCACTCTGACCTGGAGTGGTAGTACCTGTTAGGGTCCCATTTATGGTTAAATAGAAAACATGAGTTTATAAACAAAATTACATTATCCATTAAAAATGAAATTATTTCAAAACTTTGTTGGCATTAAACATTTTTTTTACCAATAGAAGTATTTGGCATAAAATAACCCAAGGGATTGACATGCCATAAAACCCAACCAATCAACCAAATTAATTTTTCCTCAAACTCAGTTAAGTTACTTCCTTTGATTATCAACTGTTTTTTTTTCATATCGCATGACTATCAGTTTAAGCATCCTATACCACCTCATTCCACCTGGCCACAAGTCACATTTGTTTTCCTTATGTACCCCAAATGATAGCCTTTGTTTAAATGTAATATCAAACATATTTAGAAGTCTTTGATTTATGAAAAACTAGCAGCATCTGCCCAATCCCTGGGTAGAGGGGATTTTTTAAGTTAGTTCCACAGATCCATTATTACTGGATCATGAGTTGAATCTTCATAGGATGCCCCATTTAAATCCGTATATAAAAAGAATAGACCTTGCATTGATCCAGTTACTCCGAAAAGAAATGCTAATGTCTAATATCTAAAAATATTAAATGAAAAAAAATACATGCTGTTTTATCATTTAAATTCTATCTTTTAATTATCTTCATTAATATAAATCAAATCTCTATTATATTTGCTCAAAAACCAAGCGCTAGTGATATTTAATGTGTATATATATTTATTTTGTTGTTGTTTTTTTTATTTCAAAATTTCCACCGGACATACAGATTCACACAAACTGTACTCATATATGTATAGATAGATACCAGGTAACTTTAAATGAAAAGGCCATTTTTTTGCCAATCATTGATACATCCTTAGAGGAATGGGACTCGGACTTAGAAAATTCTTAACAGGATGTTAAGAGTTAATGTAATTCCATATTCTGTCTTTAAAGAAAAAGAGAGGTACTGTCATACAAGAATCTTGCCCATACCTATTGTGGATATGGTATTATTTGATTTGGATTAATTTTTCTTCAATAGTGTTAGAAATTCTTGTCTTTTTCCACCTCCTACCTGTGTTATATATATATTTACCAACTCCTCCGCACGAGCAGGATATGACACAAGGTCAATTTCTTTAGCAGAGTTCAACAGGTTTGAATTCAGAGTTTTCTTTCTCCTAGACTGGTTACCTAGCCATGGTTAAAGAACCCAGTCTGCCCTGGTATTTACCCATAGCTGGAGGAAGAGTAGGATTCATACCTTTCCCAAAGGTATTAGCGCTAAGTGAAATGCAATTACCACGTCCAGGATTTGAACTCGGGCGACGAGTCCATTTCCCTTGACTTTAACCATTACACCACATGCTTCCTGTGTTATATAGGCATCTGAGCAGTCCATGAAATGCAACACTCCACTTTGGCCTTTACTTAGGCTAAATGGGCAATCAAAGAGTCAATCAGCTTGTCAAATATTAAGACTTAAAACACCATTGTTACCTTATTTTTTCTTTACACCTGCATTGTGATAGCCTTCAAAATCAACCTCCAAACCAATATATACACAATGCTTCAAGCAAATTATAAAACTTTCTCTGGAACTGAAAAAAAAAAAAAAAACATTTAAAAAAAAAAATTTTCATTTACCTAAAAAATGCCATAGCAAGACAACAACTACTTCAGTTCTGAAGAAGCGATTTTATCTTGAAATATTAAGAATAAATCACAGGTTAACAAACAACACCAATGTTACTTATATTTCTTTACGCTTGCATTGTGATAGCCTTCAAAACCAACCCCAAACCATATATATATATATATATATATATATATATATATATTAGAAAGGGTAATTTTCAGCTACTGGCATCTAACTATGATGATAAAAAAAGTTATGTCAAGCCCAACCCCCTAGATGATTGTCCCAACCCTATTACCCTTATGGCAATACCCAAACCTTCTTATCATATATATGCTAGAAAGGTCTTGATGCCATAGGTATGACCTTAAACTCTATCTGATGGTGTAGTTCAAATTCTGGATCTTTGGAGAATGTGGAGTACTCCTTCATCACCACCACTCCTGGGTCCACGCTGCTTGAAGTGGTAGTACCTGTTAGGGTGGGTTAAATAGAACGAAATGAATTAAAAAATGTGTTAAAAAAAAATTAGTTTAAAAAGAACTGAGTACCATCAAGAATGAATAAAACAAAACATCTTTGGTAGGAAATAACCCAACAAGGGTTGACATGCGTAAAATCCAACCGAACAACACTACAGGTTTAAATTGTTTGTGAGATTACACAAATCTTTGTATGTGACAATAAGTTGAAAGACATTTTTTTTTTTGGGGGGGGGGTTCAAAGTTTATGACTTTCCAGTGTGTTTGTGAAGCATTACAATTTTCATATGCTTCCTTGAAGTAAAGTCCATTGCAGATAATGTCTGTAGGACAACTAATGAACAGTGGAGATAATAGTGTCTGTGCCTGATAAAAATATGCTGCAATCACAGTTGATGAAATATTTTTCAAAGTCAAACAAATTTTTTCATCCTGCCTTTTACTGCAATGATAAACATAGACTATAATATCAAAAATAATGATTTTGTTCACTTGATTTTTATCACACTGAAAACAGGAAAATATCTTTATATAAAGTAAAATTACCTTTAAAATGTGATATCAAACAAAACAAATTTTTTCATCCTGCCTTTTACTGCAATGATAAACATAGACTATAATATAAAAATAATGATTTTGTTCACTTGATTTTTATCACACTGAAAACAGGAAAATATCTTTATATAAAGTAAAATTACCTTTAAAATGTGATATCAAACAAAACAAATTTTTTCATCCTGCCTTTTACTGCAATGATAAACATAGACTATAATATCAAAAATAATGATTTTGTTCACTTGATTTTTATCACACTGAAAACAGGAAAATATCTTTATATAAAGTAAAATTACCTTTAAAATGTGATATCAAACAAAACAAATTTTTTCATCCTGCCTTTTACTGCAATGATAAACATAGACTATAATATCAAAAATAATGATTTTGTTCACTTGATTTTTATCACACTGAAAACAGGAAAATATCTTTATATAAAGTAAAATTACCTTTAAAATGTGATATCAAACAAAACAAATTTTTTCATCCTGCCTTTTACTGCAATGATAAACATAGACTATAATATAAAAATAATGATTTTGTTCACTTGATTTTTATCACACTGAAAACAGGAAAATATCTTTATATAAAGTAAAATTACCTTTAAAATGTGATATCAAACAAAACAATTTTTTTCATCCTGCCTTTTACTGCAATGATAAACATAGACTATAATATAAAAAATAATGATTTTGTTCACTTGATTTTTATCACACTGAAAACAGGAAAATATCTTTATATAAAGTAAAATTACCTTTAAAATGTGATGTCATTTTCCAGGTGAAATATGTCACATAACCTTGCCTCATTGAACATTAATTCAAAAATGAATACTCATACCTACTTCAATTTATTGAAACCTAAGACTATATATTTCAAAAACATAAGACTATATATTTCAAAAACATAAGACTATATATTTCATCTAATCTTTTTTTTCACAGATTTTACCACCAAGAAATTTATTGAATATATGAAAAACACAGTGGAGAGAAAACCCTTTCTTGTGAAATGTACGGAAGAGCCTTTTCTATTTGAGAAAGCACATGTACAACAGTGAGAAACAATGTTTTTGTTGGATTCATGAATAACCACTTTTGATCAGTTCATTTTTAAACACAAAGAAAAACTATATACTTGTAAAATCAGTGGATCTGCTTCTTCTGTCAATAATTGGATTAACAACATATATACAAACTCTTCTCAATAAAACCCTTTATAGGAGAATGGAAACCAGGCTTCAAAAAGTCCAGAAAGGAACAAGTTACTATATACCGATTACATATACGTCACACAAAACCTACACACTCTTTTTTACTCAAGCAAGAAAACCAGTCAGAATGCACAGCATATCAAACACCCTTTATTGTTGAACATGTTCTAAAAGAATGTGGTGATTCTGCTGTTATTAGACGTTTTTACAACACATACAACATGAGAGGTACATTTGAAAATGTCAGTATAGATGACATTTTGTCCTTCCTGAAAGAAATAAACTTATACCAAAAAATATAACAAACTTGAATTTTACCTTATAAACTTATCCTTTAAAGGGGTTTCAAATCCATTTAGCAACGAACAAGTGGAAACAACCTACTGTCAAAATCAATAAAAAAAATACTTGTAAAATACATAATAATGGATTTGACCAACCCTCACAACCTTCCGCTTGGCATAAGATAACCCTGGATTGGTTGACATGCAGTTAAGATCAATCAATCAATTTGACAATTCTCATCTAAAAAAAACAAAAAAAAAAAAACATCCACACACAAGAGAAAAATCATATTTTTCTAGAAAAAAAATCTACCATTGGAAATCAATATTCAATCTGCACTTGAAAAGAAATGAATTTATTAGTGAAGTACTTTCCACTACATTTGCTGCATATTCCTTTAAAATACAGGATCAGACCAAATCCTAGTGAGAAGCAATATTCTAATTTTTAAGTTTCCAGTTTTGAAGAATTCTTACTTCAGACAATATGCAAACACCCACACAGGAAAAATCATCTCAAGAATGTGAACCTGTATTTTCCCAGAATTCCCCTTTAAAAATCTGTACAGGAACAGCCACTGATGGCAAACCATATTTTTGTTCAGTATGTGGAACTTCCTTTTCACAGAAGTCACATGTGAATATTCACATGCGAATACACACTGGTGAACGACCATATTCTTGTGAAGTATGTGGATCTTCATTTTCCCAGACTGCATCTTTAAAAAGACATATACAGATACATACTGGAGAAAAACCATATTGTTGTGATGTGTGTGACTGTAAATTTTCAAGGTCTTCAACTTTAAAAACTCACATGCTAATACATACTGGAGAAAAACCTTTCTCCTGTGAAGTCTGTGGATTGAAACTTTCTACAAAATCACATGTCAAAGTTCATATGCGAACACATACTGGAGAGAAACCATATTCCTGTGAAATCTGTAGAGCTGTGTTTTCACTGAATACAAATTTAAAAATACACATGCGAATACATACTGGAGAGAGCCCATATTCTTGTGAAGTTTGTGGTTCATCATTTTCACAGAGTTCAAATTTAAAAATGCACATGCTAACACATACTGGAGAAAAACCTTTTTCATGTGAAGTGTGTAGTTCTAGATTTTACACTAGCTCAGATTTGAAAGTGCACATGCGAATACACACTGGAGAAAAGCCATATACTTGTGAAGTGTGTGGATCTGCATTTTCACAAAATGCCTCTTTGAAAAGACATATGCAGATGCACACTACAGAGAAACCGTATTCTTGTGAAGTGTGTGATCTGAAGTTCTCCAGGATTTCAACTTTAAAAATTCACATGCAAAATCATACTGGTAAAAAACCTTTCACTTGTGACATTTGTGATTCGCAATTTTCCTCTAGATCTGATTTGCAAGTTCATATGCGGACACACACTGGAGAGAGGCCATATCCTTGTGAGGTGTGTGGATTTGCATTTTCACAGAATGCATCTTTAAAAAGACATTTGCAGACACATACAGGAGAAAAACCATTTTCTTGTGAAGTGTGTGGTTTAAGATTTTCTAGAGTTTATACTTTGAAAACTCACATGCAAACACATACCGGAGAAAAACCTTTCTCGTGTAAAGTGTGTGAATCTAAATTTTCTACAAGATATAATTTGAAAGTTCACATGCGAACACACTTCAAATAAAGCCATATTCTTGTAAAGTATGTGATCTTTATTTTCATATATAATTCACAATTAAAAACGTACATATAGATACATTATAAAGAAACCATATTCTTTTGATGTATGTTATTAAATTTTCAAGGATTTTTACTTTGAACATTTACAAAAAACTCGAGAAAAATGTTTCCTCAATGGAGGTGTCTATAAAATACACTTTGATGTAAATGAATGGAAACTATATTTTTGTGAAATATGTATTTTTAAGAAAGTTTAAACATGGACATTATTGTGCTTCTTTAACTATTTCTATATCATTCACATCTTAAGTCTTATGTTGCAAAATTCCATTCAACCACAAATAAATTTACTTATATTTTGTATTATTTTGTCTTATTCGGACTATTGTCCTCACTTTATTGTTTTCTACACAACGTTTTTGCCAATGTGCCCTCCAGCCTTCTTCCAGTATTTATTGTCTGACTCATGAACCTTCTCAAACTCAGAAAACTTCTCTTCGAATTTGGGAACCTTTTTGTCATAATTTGGAGCCTACACGGAATTTTGTACTGAACCCTTTATTCAATCCATGGGGATAGACTGTTCTCATTCCATTAACCATGATCAGGTACATGTTAAGCTGTATTATTCTATGTTACTATTGCCCTTGGCCAGGATTGAATATGTGGCCCAGAGATGACTGTTACTTAGTACTGTATTAACTCAACACTTGAATCCATTGCACCATGTTACCAATTGGACAAAAATTCAGAGGAATTTACTTATATTTTCAATAAAAATAGTCATACTAACTTTATTATAATGGAGATTCGGTGTTTGTCTGTATATAAGCGGAACTACTTCACTGATCACATCACAATACCCTCAGGGATTGAATATGTTTATCAATGAGTATTTGATTTATAACCAAAATCATTAATACATAGAATAAATCTTATTTGTTAATAATGTTTCTATGAACATTTGAATTAGATTTGACTCAAAACAGCTCATGTTATTAAATCCTGCAATACGTGTTATATATCATTGAGAAATAACGTTTTACATAATGTATGGTGTGGTTAATTTGCATACTGGTTTCAACAACATCGGGTTTAATAAATGATTAATCTCAGTATATAATCATATCTTATATCATGAGGTCTCTGTTAAAAGTTATATTAGATTTGTGAAATTTTCTGCAACTTTGAAATTAGAAAACTATTGAATTTGGGTGATAATGTTTGTTTTTTTCATAGCTTGCTATAACTGTTCTGGGAAGAGAGGGGAAAGCGATTTTTTTTTTGCCTTTTCCACTGTTTGAATTCAGCTTTGTCCTTATAGACTGGTATGGGAATTAAAACTGTAAAAGGATTAATTCTCACTTGTGGGGGAAATTACCGCAACTTTCAAGTTCGGACACTGAATGAAAAGACAAGACAAGATAAATATATTTAACAACAAATTTAATATGTATAAACAGAAAAAAAGGAAAGATAGATTTAAGGATAGTTTTTGCAAATTTTGGTGTGATTTGCGGAGAACTTAACTCAGAGTCTGGTTAACAAAGTTCTTTGAAGTGTGAACCACCAACCTATTGGCAGAGGCGGGTTGAAATTTTGTATGTTTTGCTGGTGACGAATTTTAGAGGTTGACTTTAGGGAAGCTGTCTTTGAGTTGCAAACCCTAATTAAGTTGAGAAGATTTCTGTATAATTCTTTCAAAGTTGAATTGGTTCAATTTCAAGGTTTGTTCCTGGAAGAAAGTGGCAACTTATTTACCAATTCTGTCTGAGGGAGTTGAACTCTTTCAGGTCCTTACAGGTTTAAGCCGAACCAACCACTGACTGTTTTCTCATTAACAGTGGAGATCGATGACATAGCAAAAGGGTACTGGAATCTGGTGCCTTAGAGTCCCAAGGCTTTCAGGTCAAGAAATGGGACATATCTTTAATTGACACATCATCTTTAATCAACTTTTTGTTTTGATTTTTAAAGGAAATTTTCATACTGGTTGTTCACGACTATGTTTTTAAGTAAGGTGACTTCAATTCATGCCTTTGTTTAAAATCAATATGAGTGAACTAAACAATTTACTTGTTTTTTTTCATTGAATTGTGTCAATTCACTGTTGAATTAAACAGCAACAACTAAGCATAACTTGTCCATAAGCAGCTGTTATTTACAGTACTCAGGAATATTCCATATTTATATTGGGTGATTCCATTCCCTTAGTCCTGATTAGCTACTGGTCTTAGTATGATTATTATGCTACATTCTGCTGGTGGCAATGCAGGTTCTGTATTGAGTTACAACTTGGTTACTGCTTTGTCTGCCAATTTTATGGTAATTGGAATCTTCATATTTCTTACAGGCTACATTCTCCTTTTTAATGTAAAGTATTGTTGACCTTAGTTTTAATATCTACTTCAGTTTTTCAACCTTTTTCACTGATGCAAAAATAAAGATAGATCTTTTCCAGTGTTCATGAACACACATTTGAAAGCACACACATTGAAGATGCTGTCCTCTGCACCAGACCATATGCAAAGAGAATAGCTGTGGCTCAGAGCCGTGAACTTATTGTTGTACTAAGCCCTAGCACCTATATGATTGCCTCAACCCTATTGCCTATATGGCAACTACAAGCCCTTTTTATCATATGGGTGCTAGAAGGCAGTGTCTGAGTCTTCATATCCTGGGTATGATGTTAAAATCTGATGGTGAGGTTCCAGTTCTGGAGGTCTGGGGAATGTGGAGCATCCCTTCATCACCATTTCTCCCTGGTCCACTCTGACTAAGAGTGGTAGTACTTTTTAGGGTCCCCTCTATGGGTTAAATAGAAAAACATGAGTTTATTAAAAAAATTGAGTATCCATTAAGAATTAATTTTATTTCAAAAGTTTGTCGTCATTAAATGACCCACTGAGGTTGATATGCCATAAAACAAAAAACTAAACGAAACCAAAACAAGCCACATGTAACACTGATGATATACACTATCTTTCTGAATATATGTGTTTGTATATGTGTGTATATATATATATGTATGTGTGTGTGTGTATATGTATGAGTATATATATATGTGTGTGTATATGTATGAGTATATATTTATGTGTGTGTATTTGTATGTATATATGTATGTGTGTGTATATGTATGAGTATATATATATGTGTGTGTATATGTATGAGTATATATATGTGTGTGTATTTGTATGTATATATATATGTGTGTGTATATGTATGAGTATATATTTATGTGTGTGTATTTGTATGTATATATGTGTGTGTGTATTTGTATGTATATATATGTGTGTATGTGTGTGAGTAAATATATATGTGTGTATTTGAATATATATATATATATATATATATATATATATATTTGTATGTATATATATGTGTGTGTATTTGTATGTATATATATATGTGTGTGTATTTGTATGTATATATATATGTGTGTGTATTTGTATGTATATATATGTGTGTGTGTGTATTTGTATGTATATATATATGTATATATATATATATATGTGTATGTGTATTTGTATGTATATATATGTGTGTGTATATGTATGAGTAAATATATATATGTGTGTATTTGAATATATATATATATATATGTGTGTGTGTGGGTATATATTTATATATGTCTGCTAGACTAGATCTTTTTATAATAAGTGCTTTATAGGCTCACCCATTAAGCAGAGGTAACTACTTTAAAATGTCTTAAAATTTAATTTCAACCAAAATTTTCAGCCAGGCATCGTGGGAGGCAGACAGTGCTTTCCCGGTTCCCCCATATGGATTTTGCATTATGATCAAGATTTGGAAAGATTAATTCTAATTTTGTGTGTAATATCTTGCCTAGGAACCATGTGCTGCATACAGGAAATGAGTGGATGTTAAACATGGACTTGCAAACAAAAACCGGATATGGCCGAGAATGCATTGAACTGACCTTTGGTGCCTGGAAAATGCAGGTGTATATTGACACTGGGTAGGCATGGAAAATGTGTAGGTGTAGCCTATAACCAACAAAAATGGGCTGTGTGAGTGATGAGGTGTGTCTACAGAAAAACTGCATGGGTGTTACAAAGAGGCGTGACCCTGTGTGTTAAACAATTATTAAAAAAGCCCTTAGAATCTAGTTTGGAAAGATCAAGATCGCTGGTAGCCAGAACTTGTGAGGGCTCTGGTGTATGTGCATCCTCTGCCGATGACTCTCAGTCAACACACAAATATAATTTCATATTTTTATATGTACAAATGTTATGTGTTCTTTGTTGGATCCAATGTCTGTATATAACATGTGTAACTACCAATTGTGCATAGTTTAAACTAGCTACCAATTCAATTATTGATTTTCAATTGCTTGTATCTTAAAAGTATATCTACTAATTCAAATGACAATTCTTCCAAGTCTTAGCTGTATCAGTGCTACCATACGGTTACACCAGTTGAACCCTAACAAAGTACCTGGAGAATAAGCTAGATGCTGTGTGTGATATTAAAGAAATAGTGGAAACCACTGCAGAAGAAAGCAACTAAAAGGTTACTTTCCCCCTATCATACAAACCAACCAAGTGGGACCAATCAAGTGGAACAAGCCAGACACTGCTGGAGAAGCAGAAAGAAACTCATAAGTGATGATTTCCTGTGGAATCCAATTTGGGCTGTCCAGTAAAGACAGCCACTGACCAGCTTTGCATGGATACTGGATGCTGTGCAGAAGACCTACCAGGGGCGATAGGGATGGTTGGTGAGAAATTGTCATAGATATTCATGTTGCTAGTGTGACATAATGATGATCAATTCAAAGGTTAATCTTTAATTGTTTGTAGCCAATATATATATATATATATATATATATATATATATATATATATATATATATATCAACCCCTCTGCACAAGCAAGTGAAAATGGACGACCAAAACATCCAGCTTCCTCAAAGTGAAACAAACAAAACTGGTTCAATACCGGTCCCCACCAACTCAAAGCATGAGTAGCATAGATTTGGCAATCTGATCTGTGCAGTAATACAGGGAGTTTACGGTAGGTGTAGTGCTCTACCTTAGTAAAAACAATCTCCTTGGTCTAGTGCTAGTGAAAAGTCCAGCTGATACCGACAATAAACAACTCTGCTGATAATAACTAAGTACGTAATAATAATAAACCTCAGTAAACCCTTCGAGATTCAAGTAACTATTAATACAAATAATTTGGATAGATATAGTTTCACATATTCCCATACAATACTAATGATTATTAAACAGATCTATTTGATCTATAGAGAAAACTAAGTGAGTATTTCCACTGTTATTCAAGAAAAATCTTTTGTTTGTTTAGGAGCATAACAGGAGATATTTAGTAAAAAGGAGGATATGTTGCTTCATTAAGTTTAGATCTACATAAGCATTTAACAGGTGATTAATTTTCAAAATAGATTCAAAAGCTCCAGAAAAGAACATCTCTGGGGTATCACTGTGGCGTAATGGCTAATGTGCTGGACTGCAAATTCGTTTTAAGTGAGTTCAAACTCCATTCGTGCTATCATATTTTGCTTTCAGACTAATACCCCCCAGAAAGGTATGAAAACTTTCACCCCCCCCAACTATGAATTAAATAGTACCACTACTATTCTTCTACAAGGATGGCATTGGCATTAAATAATCCATGAAGGTTGATATGCCATTTGTTGAAATATTTTTGGTATAATGTATGCAAAAGGCCACAACTTATATTTATAGACTGTTCCAACAACAGGAACTGAATTAACCAATTAAAAACACAGAATCATGTATTTAATTAACTATTTAATGGCATTGACAAATTGTCCTAAAATTAATTGCTTGATGGATTGCTTCAAGGAGAGACCATAGGGTCAACTGACAAGGATTATATCTGATACATCTTTCTACTTTGAGGATAGATCAACAGACAAGGATTAAATCAGATACTACATCTTTCTACTAAAAAGACTACTCTAGATCAACAGACAAGGATTAAATCTGATACTACATCTTTATACTGCAAGGAGTACTGACAAATAGCAACACGTATTGTAACACCAATGCAGATATGAGAGCATCCGTGGTCATTCTCCCACATCCAAATCTCTCTACTTACTTGAGTCACTTGGCTAATAGCTTATTTCTGTTTCTTGCATAGCTGGAATATCCTCCTGTTTAACAACTGGTCTTCAACGTGGAAACTACAAATAAAAATACAAAGGACTATGTAGTTTCTCTAATACAACAATGAGTAATGACAGAGTCAACTGGTGAAGACACTTTTATTTTGTAAAAATACGGGAGTTGTCACTTGTCCTCCTGTTTAACAACTGGTCTTCAACATGAAACTACAATAAAATACAAAGGACTATGTAGTTTCTCTAATACACAATGAGTAATGACAGAGTCAACTGGTGAAGACACTTTTATTTGTAAAAATACGGGAGTTGTCACTTGTCCTCCTGTTTAACAACTGGTCTTCAACATGAAACTACATAAAAATACAAAGGACTATGTAGTTCTCTAATACACAATGAGTAATGACAGAGTCAACTGGTGAAGACACTTTTATTTGTAAAAATATTGTCACTTGTCCTCCGCTGTTTAACAATTGGTCTTCAACATGAAACTACAATAAAAATACAAAGCATATGTAGTTTCTCTAATAAATCGCAGAAGGAGGAAAGTTTGCACGTTGACACTAATCTTCTGTCTCCTCGGTTGCTGCTGCTAAAGAAAGAAATCTAGTGCCACACGCACATGTGACTTTTACACAGTGGGCCCAGAGTGGCAAATATTGGAATAGTTTAATCTCATGTTTAAAATAATCCCCTGAAAATGGTTGAGGGCTCGTTGGAAGCGTATTACTAAGCCAATTTCAGTGAATTAAAAAATGTTCAAATTTTGGGGTGTCTGGGCCCAAATTTCCATATTTGGGCATTTTGGGCTAAAGGCGGCCAAAACACATTTTCGGACATATCTTCCTGAAAATAATCCCTTGATATGGTTGAGGGATCGTTGGAAGCGTATTGCTAAACCAATTGCTAATTTTTTTTAAATTTCAATTCTGGGGGATTGGGGCCAAATTACCATACTGTATTTGGCCAAAAACAAATTTGCAGGTATATCTTCCGAGGTCAGCTGAATTGTTCATATTGAAAAGAAAATTGAATTACGATAAATGAACCTCTTGAAACAATGAATTAAAAAAAATCACTTCATTTAACAACAACAAATCCTCAACAGAGCTCATTATTATACAGAGGACAAATTTGGGTTGGGCTTTCCTGCAGTATCTGGTCAAATGTCCATACTCAGTGCAATGTTTGCAGTACGGTTGCGCTTTCAGCCGGATAAAGAGTGGTACAAAGGTTTTGTACTCTTGGACGTTGATGTTCATATCAGACGAGACCAATCGTAAAATGACTAAAAGATACTGTCCAATCTGTGTCATACACTTTGAAATCGATCGGGTAACATCTGGATGACGATTTCTCTTCCACCATGATGCAAGATACGTCTGGCAGTGTTTCCGGTTGTGGAGGTTCCTCCTTTGCCTGTTCCATCAGGGAAATCCCATCTTCCCCTATCACCTCATCGCTTTGCTTCTGTATCCACCTTTTTTGGCATCTTTGAGGAATTGGTGAAGCCTCCGATTCCGTCCGTCCGAACACTTCGGCTTTCAGGTGGACAGCAATCTTCATGTAATGGTCAATGTTCGTATCAATGTCATGGAGAACTTGTACCGAGATCATTCATGATTTGGAATTGGCTTGTTTGTCAATCATTTACGTGTTTCATAATCATTGCAACGTTTTACAATGTTCATATCATCATCTCCAAACAAGTCAGCAACTGTTCTGGTGATTTCGAACCCTACTTGTACGATGGCTGGAACATGACAGTCAGCTCTGGAGTGGTCGCACAAGTCACAGTATGCTCCACCGAGGCCCAGGTACAAGTTGGCAGCCTTATATCATGAAAAGGGTTGGCATATTTGGATTCCTCGGGTCAAAAAACTTACCTGTGTGAATTTTTAGCCCCAAACTTGAACGAAACTCGAAATATGTGAGAATATGTTAATATATAGATGTCGCCGGGATTACGACTTTTTGTGTAAAGTTCATTTTTTCTAATTGCCACAAGTCAGATTTAATAAGTTTGGATTTTCTAAGGCATTGAGACCTATATTTTCAGAAAATATACTCTGGAACAAATCTGGCTAGTGGCATTTTTGAAATTTCACGGTTTTCCGCGAATTTTCGCAGGAAAAAACGTTGAATTTCTGGTTAAATTTTCATAAATCGGCAAAAATTTTGACCGAAAATCTTTTTTTTTTTTTTTGCACTTGAAGGGTCTGAAGTCTAATAAATGATTAAATTCAGTAAGTAATATATAATATGGGTTGCCGAGAAGAAATTTGGTTAATTGGGCAG
This sequence comes from Doryteuthis pealeii, assembly GCA_023376005.1. Classification (NCBI taxonomy): domain Eukaryota; kingdom Metazoa; phylum Mollusca; class Cephalopoda; order Myopsida; family Loliginidae; genus Doryteuthis; species Doryteuthis pealeii. Next base: position 85,953,584 of record CM042151.1, read on the forward strand.
AGTTTTGTCATTTTAAAGCTCTTAATTTGTATATTGGTAAAATGCAACATCTATGAAATAGTAAGGTAATCTTGAAAACGATGTATCGACAATCTTCAAAAATTCGCCATTATTCATGGAGTTGAGCTCTTAACAGTGGATTTCTTTTGTTAAAGTGGAAAATTTTTTCTAGTTTCAGAAAAACAAAGATCCATAAATGTTTGATAGGTGTCTAATTTTGGGCAATTTCCATGCTCCAGCCCACTGTGTTTTACTGGTGTCGAACGGTGCTTGTAACCACGCAATAGAATGGCCGAACAAAACAAGGGAGATAATTATCTTGCATTTACAAGAAGGAACCAGACTTTCTATAACACCGCATTTTATTTTGCTTTCATCTTCACCCTGTGATATATTATTATTATTATTATTATTATTATTATTATTATTATTATTAATGAATAAATAAATGAATTAATATTTTTATTAAATAAATAATTCATTTTCCTTTTTTATTAATAAAGACAATAACGTAAGAGATCATCTTTACAGAAGGAACAGGACTTTCTATAACACCGCATTTTAACATTAATCGTTATTGTTCACTTATAGATTAGAAGAATGATTTGTTTTAATTTTAACGTTTGTAGTTTGTGTGTATGTGTTTTGTTTTTGTTCTCTTGGTAGTGCTTTTTTCCTTCTTTGAATATTCTAATCAATTTCAAAATTTTTAGAAACTGAAATAACAAAATCCAGAAAGTTTGTTGATTCACCGTGAAATCTTTTTTTAAAAAGATCTAAATTCGAGCTGACAAAACTTTTAAAAAACTCAACGGAGAAGCCATCATCTCACAGAGTTTTTTGTCTTTCTTATTACAATTCCATATGAAAAAGGTAAGTTAAAAAGAAAAGAATATTTGTAGATTTATTTTGATTCCTCTTCCTGAATTACCTGAGTTAGTATTGACTTTTTTTTTTCATAATTTTTTTTATTTTCTAGTTAAAAGTATTTTTTAATTTTTAGTAAATAACATGATTGATCGATTGATTTTAACAGTATGTCAACCTGTCATGGGTTATTTTATGTCATTAAGTTAAGAAATTTGTTTCAATGTTCATTATACATTACATTTACATTTTTGTGTAGTTCAAGTTTTGTTTTCAACATGTTTCTATGAATACTAAATATTTAGATACTGAGCCTAAAATGCGTTTTTGACAAAATGACTTAACATAAAATAATTTACCAAAAATCAGGAAAATATCGGATTTTAATGAAATTTTCAGTGTTTTTTTTATCAATGAATGATCTTTATAATATTATTTATTTTATTTCAAAACTTTTTCATTTTTTTCAGGTCACTTATTTTTTTACCCCTTATGTTGGGGGCGTAATTTTTTTTCAAGTTGGTCTTATAGTTTTCTCATTACAGTATAAATAAAGAGATAAAAGACCGAAGTTATGAATAGAAACAAAAAAATTACGGTGACTTTTCTATGAGAAAATAAGTACCGAAAATTGAAAAATAAAATGTAAAAAAATAATAAATACATAATTCTTTGGATATTTCTTTTTTACTCATTTCGATAATTATTTAATTGGCTATTATCTTATAAAAGAAAAAATTATACATTGATATTTTTTCTGCTTAAAAAGGAGGGGGCGAAATTTTCAATAGAGTTTTTCTTCAAAACTTATTACTTTATGTGTCTAAAATAAGGTTGGCATTAAATAGATATTTATTTCTAGAATCTAAAAATATGACAATAATTTTTCATAGCAAAAATACTAAATTAAAGTTTTGAAATAAAATAACTGATGCATTATAAAATTCATTAATTGATAAATCAATACTGAAAATTTCATTAAAATCGGATAATTACCTGATTTTTGGTAAATTTTTTTGCAATCGCGAATGTTACATAAAAATTTAAACAAGCGCATAAAACCATTGAAAAAGAGACAGAATGGCGGATTGCGTCGAAATGGATCCAAAAAAAATAGTTTTAAATCTATTAAAAATAAACTGCATATGTAATGATATTTTTCTTTTTTTAATGATGATTATTATGTTACTACTTATCGATTTAGACCAAGTTTCTCCTTAAATGATAGATTTAATTATTTTTAATTCACTTTTAAAATTTGTTGCAGACGACAAAAATACCAGACCCTATAAATATTTCTATCTAATAAAATAATTTGCACACAGTTGTATGTTTTCAAGTATTCCTATCAAAATCTAATAATTATATATGAGGTATGTCTAATTTTTGTCAAGGAAGGTAATAAGACATTTTTTTAATTTGCAAATAAATCCTTCAATGAACAACAGATTTGCTGTCATAATTTTCTTCCAGAAATTTAGAACTTTTTTAAAAGCAAGTATATTTTAGGATTTTATGATATCGATATAATTTTATGATATTAATATAATTGTTTGAACAGTTATAATATTCTTATTTTCGGTTACTCCTCTGTCTTGGTGGGACTTAAAAAATATTAACTGTATCCCCTGCAGAGGGGTAACCATGCAAAGTAAACATGATCTTATGTGGCTTAGGTATGAGCCTATGTCCACTACAATGAACAATTTAGATGGGAACTACACAAGGATGCTTGGTGTTGTTTTGAACAAATCCTGGAAGCACCACTCTACAATAGGGCAGGTTGATTTGTCACTTTTTTTGGAAATTCAATACAGCTTTGATAGCGAAAGCTGGGGTTTGGTGTTATAAGAACTGACAGCAAAAATTAGATTCCTAACTTTAAAACTCATTTGAGCATTTCATACCTCATTTCCTCAGGATTTTGATGACAAACTGGCTTCAAAATTTCATTATTTCAATTATAAATCCAAATAAAATTGATATTTTTAATTACATAGAATGAATGGAAAATATATACAATGTTTTAAATTTGCATGTTTTATTGAAAATTGTGTTAAAAGCTCCTACACTATATAAATTATGTAACAACAGAACTGAATTGTTCTGTGTATTTTCCTTTTGAGGAAAATGCAGATCTGATCTGGTGGCACAATGATTTGGTTATAATATGCTTGTGCCTTGCTTTTTGTCCATACACAATCTGTGAAGCTTCTGAAAAAAAATGAAAATTTATCCAAACTTGATTATATTTTTGCAATCTAATTTGAATAAAACTTATAATTATTCTTGAAAATTGACGTAACTAATTAGGTATGAATAATTTTTCACTTATCGAATGGACAAAATCTTTTTTATGGCCTCTTCCCTCACCTCCAATTCATTGGACTTCAACATTGACAACAAAATGTATTCCGGAAGCAAAGCAAAAGCATTGTGTTGTAATATTTTTACACCATTTTCTTCAATCTCATTGTATAGCAAAGTGTCTTTATCCACTCTGCAATCAACTCCAATGCATATGGGATTGTCATAATCTTGAACATGCTTCTGATAGCTAGCTACCTTTACTTTGCTTTTTCCCTATCTATTTTAGATTTTTCTAAAATAATGTCTTTTAAGGGAATACTTGGATTAAGAAATCCCATATACTGTAGATCTAACAGAAAGGCATTAGCAAGACAAACCCCAAGATTTGATGATACATCACCCCTAATAAGTTCCACAGAATATCTTGGGACTTTTAAAAGACTGTAATGACCCTTCAACATTCGCCCTGGCTCAAAACTGTCATCCACGGTTTCTTCACTAGAGGACGTCTGTGGAAAAATATCAGATATCAAGGATTCAACACATGAAGAATCTTGTTGCTGTCTAACCTTTCTGCATCCTCTGAAATTTTGTCTTTGTATTTTTTGACAGCATCCTTGTCAATAGGTCCTAGCTGGAAACTGCCTTTTGGACCTGTTTTCTCTCTCTGATCTTTTAATATTCCCTCTCTTCAATGAGAACCTGGAATTTCAAAATTTGCATGTGTTTGATAACAGGTCATGGACCCCCCTATGGTGACTGATGAACAAAAATGTACATTCAGTTCCATGCAGACACTGGATTCTAACTAGAGAAATTACCAAGAGTGGTGGCTGATAGGGATAGGTGGTGTGAGAGTGTCAAGAGAATCCGTACTGTTAGCATGCCTTGATAATGATGTTTATGAAGGACAGATATATACTTTTGCTTTTCTGATTTCACCAACACTTTTTGGATTATAATAATTAGGTTTTCAAATAAAATTTAACTATACAACTCTAGAATTCTTATTTTATGCAACAATTTATGAGATATGATTTCCAAGGTTTTATAATTATATAAGACTTGTATTAATAATACTTTTCTACATTTTCAGGTAATGCTTACTATGGAAAGCAAAGAAACTTATCAGATGACAATATATATAAAAATAAAGGAACTATGATGACTAATGCTTTTGAATGTGAGAAACAATTGAAGAAAAGAAATAAAGAGAAAAACATACTGGTAAAGTAAGTGGATCAATATTTGCAGGGTTTTCATCTTTAAAAGTACACATGCGAACATACCTTGTAGGGGAAAAAAATACACTTGTAAAATTTGTGGATTGGCCTTTTCAGAGAATCTAAATAAAAAAAGTAACACATGGAAACACACACTGGAGAGAAACATTCTTGTGAGGTATGTGGGTCATCATTTGTGACTAGATCCTCTTTAAAATTACATATGCAAACACACACTGAAAAGGAATCCTTTTTTGTCTGAAGTATGTGGGTCAGCATTTGCAAAGACAACTGAGCTAAAAAAACAAATGTTTACACATACTAGAGAGAAAAGGTATACTTGTCAAATTTGTGGTGTAACATTTGCAAGTAATTTTATTTTACAAAGACATACAAGAACACATACTGGGGAAAAACCATATTCTTGTGAAGTATGTGGAACAGCATTTGCATGCAAATCATATGTAATAAGACACATGAAAACACACACTGGAGAGAAACCATACACTTGTCAAATTTGTGGATCAGCATTTTCACAAAATTCAAGCTTAAAAGTACACATGCGAGTGCATACTGGAGAAAAGCCTTATTCGTGTGAGTTGTGTGAATCAGCATTTTCACAAAAATCATTTTTACAAATACATATGCGAACACACACTGGTGAAAAACCATATTCTTGTGAAGTGTGTGGATTAGCATTTTCACAGAGTTCTGCTTTAAAACAACACATGCAAAGACACACTGGAGAGAAACCATATTCTTGCGAAGTATGTGGATCAACATTTGCAGTCCTTGGAGCTTTAAGACAACACAAGCGGGTGCACACTGGAGAAAAACCATATTCTTGTGAAGAGTGTGGATTAGCATTTTCACATCATGGCAGTTTAAAACAACACAAACAAAAACACACTGGAAAAAGAGAGAAACCATATTCTTGCGAAGTATGTGGATCATCCTTTAGAGAGAGGGCACTTTAAAAACACACATACGAACACACACAGGAGAGAAACCATATTCGTGTGAGGTATGTGGATCATCATTTGGAAATTCAACTGATTTAAAAAGACATATGTTTACGCACACTGGAGAGAAACCCTACTCTTGCCAAATTTGTGGTAAAGCATTTTCAAAGAATTCAAATCTAAAAAGACATGTCCGCCTACATACTGGAGAGAAACCCTATTCTTGTGATGTATGTGGATCAGCATTTCCAGACAGTTCACATTGAAAAACCACATGAAAAAGCACCAGGATGATAAAGATTTAGTCATGTGAAGTATGTGAAAGAATATTTCTAGTAAATTTTCAATCAAAAATGAATGCAAAAAGGTTTCCAATATATCTTTAACACCTTTTAATCAGATTTCAAACTTACAAAGTTGAATATCAGCCTTAAAATAGTTTTTTAAAATAGGTTGTGGATTAGCATTTTTATATAAATTATGCTTAAAAACTTATTAGTGACATTCAGAATGAGCTTTAGATAACTGTTCTTTTTTTCATTGAAATTTTTGTTGAAAATACTAATGACAAGTTAATATAAAGTATGTTAATTCTATAGACTCAAGAGAAAAATTGTGCCTACAAATTCAAGTAGAAATATATAATTTCCTATAAATTATTTACATTGGCAATAATAATTTTCAATGTATTATAATTTTCATACAATGTTAAAATAAAATCTATATATTGTCTGAACAGGTAAATATGAATTTTCATTTATTTTCTGTGAACAAAATATTTTCTCTACATCTTTCCTTTTTCAGGATTGTAATAATGTTTAACACATCTAAGATATTTTGAAAGAAATTCCCTCAATTTGAATTGTTGGGTTTAATTTAGAAAATTGAAGGCTAAAAAGTTTTAGTTTGTTTTCTTAGTTTAATGGCATATCAATTCCTAATGGGTTATCTAAGGCCAAAACTTGATTTGTAAATGTTTAACACTTTTTATTAAATCACACTTTAATTGGACTATTATAATGATCATTTATTTGGGCAGTTATATGGTAACAATTGTATCAAGTACTTTATTCTTGGACTAACAATCTGCATCCATTTATATATCAAGTGTCCTTATCTAATAGTTGAGAAGACCTGTTCTGCACTCTGCTCTTTCGATGTACGTGTATGGACCCCAAGTGTTGTGAATTATGTGCTGGCCGAATTTAAGGCACGAGTTAGAAAAACAGGCTCACAAGGATTAAAACAAAACAACAACAACAACCACAAATGTGTGTAAACAAGACGCGGATGGAAGAAGAGTGTGTGTGATGCTTTCGCTGTCTATCCAGCTGGCTATTACTGCTATCCCTACTGGCGAACTTAACCCTTCGATCCCTGGCTTCTAACTGCCTTAGGGCTCGAGTTTAGTTGTATTTATGTCAAATTCCCCTTCCCCAAACATCTTCTCCGGACCACACAAATGGCCAGCACTTAAATAAATCGCAGACTTTTAGTCGCCATTAACCCTTAAAATTAAAGTACTTAAATATTTTTTCAGACAATACGTCTTCAATACGTTGATCATTAATTTTTTTTAAAAGAGAATTTCTCCTAAAAATCCTTTTTGCTTTTAATACCTGGGTGCCTAAGATATTATCACCAAGTGGTCCCATTTCATGGTGGGCATACAGGTCTCTTTAAACTTTACGACCTAATCTTTGGATTCGTAAAAAGGTCAGCCACCCACCCCTTTTACTTATGCCTGACTTTAACCTACTCTCTTTCTTATTTATTTATTTATTCTGACCATGTTCGTCTTCAACCACAGTATCACAATAGTAATCATTCCTATTTAATAAGTTATTCATTTGCACACAGTTATATAGTCTCTATTATAATGATCATTGAATCGGCTGAGGAGACAACTTTTTGATGTGACCAGACGGACGGTGCAGAGGAAGATAATTGGGAAGTCGGTTGACCATGATTATCTTGGGCCCTTGAAGAAAATCTTTTTATTGTTTTCCTTTTCCGCTTGAGAAAAGATAAAACTCTTTTTGAAAATCTTATAGAAACGAATTAAAACTATATGTATTTAAGACCACACCTTTTGTTGGAAAACACTTGAGAACTCCGGAAGTGAATTCAATTGGCTGGTTAGAACTAAAGGAGGGCGGCACCCTTGATAAAGTGCGAGGTCTAGGGAAAATTTCTGATATCTCCAGAAATCAGAATGTCCGGTTGATCTATTATTTAACTGAGGCGTTTTTGACAAAAAATCAGATGCAGCTGAGAAGCTAGATGAAGCCAAAGCAGGCCTGAGGAGACAAAGCCAAGGTGACTGGTCTAGTAGAGTAGATTAACACAAATACCGAGAGCCGAGAGAAACTGACTTCAGCTAAGACTATCGAAAAACTTAGTCACCTTTATGAACCGTTTTGCACAATATTTTTATCGTATTCCGAACAGAAGTTATTCATTAGAGGTCCATCGCTACCACAGCCTTGAGAAATAATTGTTTGTATTCTTTTGTTTGAATATAAATGTTGTTGATTTTTTAAAAAGAAAAAGAGTCGTTTTTTATGTGAACACTAGGCCGCCGTTAACCTTGGAAATCAGTTTCTATAGCAGATTTCTAGTCGTTTCAGATCTGAACACAACGTGGGCATTCAACTAGACTTTCAGCAAATATAGAGACCCTGCAATCCATGGTTGATGCAGAAAATCCGATCTTGACGGCCAATTTCCGAAATCTCGTGAGCCCTTTAGCTCAGTAGTGACCGACGGGTTATACTATAATTGCGCTGGGCAATAAACCCAACTGTGCCCCTCTGAATCAAGGGGGCAGGTATTGCCTGGGAGGATAGCCCCCTGGGATAAAGTTTTGCTTTCATCATGTAGCCATATTTTGATTTATTTCACGCAACACTGAATATAAATAAGACTAGAATTTGTCAGACTAGAGACTAAAAGATAATGAAGTATTCATTAAAGAAAGGTTAAAAGATAAATTCCGCTTTACAAAACTACCCCCCCTCAAAATTTAGAATATTTAAAAAGAATTTTCAGTACTTGTAGAGAATAGTACACATGCAAAATTTTGACATGGGGTGGAGTGGGGGAACAACATACCTTCCTAGTAAGGGTTTAAGTATGCGGTGCTTGAACAAAATCTTTTTCATTTTTCAGTGAATGTCAATTTCACCTCGGTTATAGTAAGTATTCCCCATTCGTGCTATCATATTTTGCTTTCAGACTAATACCCTTGAGAAAGGTATGAAAAGTTTTACCACCACCCCAACTATGAATTAAATAGTACCACCAATATTCTTCTACAAGGATGGCATTGGCATTAAATAATCCATGAAGGTTGATATGCCATTTGTTGGAATATTTTTAGTATAATGTATGCAAAAGGCCACAACTTATATTTATAGACTGTTTCAAACAACACGAGCTGAATGAACCAATTAAAAACACAGAATCATGTATTTAATTAACTATTTAATGGCATTGACAAATTGTCATAAAATTAATTGCTTGATGGATTGCTTCAAGGAGAGACCAACAGGGTCAACTGACAAGGATTATATCTGATACATCTTTCTACTTTGAGGATAGATCAACAGACAAGGATTAAATCAGATACTACATCTTTCTACTACAAAGAATACTCTAGATCAACAGACAAGGATTAAATCTGATACTACATCTTTCTACTACAAAGACTACACTAGATCAACAGACAAGGATTAAATCTGATACTACATCTTTATACTGCAAGGAGTACTGACAAATAGCAACACGTATTGTAACACCAATGCAGATATGAGAGCATCCGTGGTCATTCTCCCACATCCAAATCTCTCTACTTACTTGAGTCACTTGGCTAATAGCTTATTTCTGTTTCTTGCGTAGCTGGAATATCCTCCTGTTTAACAACTGGTCTTCAACGTGAAACAACAATAAAAATACAAAGGACTATGTAGTTTCTCTAATAAATCGCAAATTGTGGGCGTTTGTATTTTTTGTTTTCATAAAAATCTGTGGGCGGGGCTAATTGGCTGGACTCGAGCGTCAGGCAGTTGATCGTACCAAAAAAGTATTACCGGTCAAATGTCCATACTCAGTGCAATGTTTGCAGTACGGTTGCATTTGGAGCCGGATGTTTTAACTTTGGAATATGATCCCAACCACAATCTGTTGATGAATCCTCCAAGTTGTCAGACTGAGAAGTCTTTTGAGACAACTTTATGCGGCTTGATCAAATCGCTTTGTTGTTGGCTTCCAAACCGGATTCGTCAAAACATTTCAACCCATTCATCTGTTGTTCATCTCAATGAGTTCCCACGAGTGGGTGAGGAGTTTGTGTACGGTTGGTGGGACACTTATCAACGTTTCATGTTCTGGTTTTGCTGATTTCTTCTTCTGTGGGGTGGGGAAGCTTTCGAGGTAGAGCAGGTAAAGAGTGGTACAAAGGTTTTTGTACTCTTGGACGTTGATGTTCATATCAGACGAGAACAATCGTAAAATGACTAAAAGATACTGTCCAATCTGTGTCATTACACTTTGAAATCGATCGGGTAACATCTGGATGACGATTTCTCTTCCACCATGATGCAAGATACGTCTGGCAGTGTTTCCGGTTGTGGAGGTTCCTCCTTTGCCTGTTCCATCAGGGAAATCCCATCTCTCCCCTATCACCTCATCGCTTTGCTTCTGTATCACCTTTTTTGGCATCTTTGAGGAATTGGTGATAACGAGAAGCCTCCGATTCCGTCCGTCCGAACACTTCGGCTTTCAGGTGGACAGCAATCTTCATGTAATGGTCGAATGTTCGTATCAATGCATGGAGAACTTGTACCGAGATCACTTCATGATTTGGAATTGGCTTGTTTGTCAATCATTTATGTATTTCATAATCATTGCAACGTTTTACAATGTTCCTATCATCATCTCCAAACAAGGAGTGTAAGTCAGCAACTGTTCTGGTGATTTCGAACCCTGCTTGTACGATGGCTAGATCATGACAGTCAGCTCTGGAGTGGTCGCACAAGTCACAGTATGCTCCACCGAGGCCCAGGTACAAGTTGGCAGCCTTATATCATGAAAAGGGTTGGTTTTATGGTAATTCTGGTTTCATATTTCGATTCCTCAGGTCAAAAAACTTACCTGTGTGAATTTTTAGCCTCAAAACTTGAACGAAACTCGAAATATGTGAGAATATGTTAATATATAGATGTCGCCGGGATTACGACTCGCGTCTGTTTTTTGAAATTATGACTTTTGTGTAAAGTTCATTTTTTCTAATTGCCACAAGTCATATTTAATAAGTTTTGGATTTTCTACGGCATTGAGACCTTTATTTCAGAAAATATACTCTGGAGCAAATCTGGCTAGTGGCATTTTTAAATTTTTACGGTTTTCCGTCGAATTTTCGCAGAAAAAACGTTAAATTTCTGGTTAAATTTTAATAAATCAGCAAAAATTTTGACCGAAAATCTTCTTTTTTTTTTTTTTTTTTGCACTTGAAGGGTTTGAAGTCTAATAAATGATTAAATTCAGTAAGTTAATATATAATTATGGGTTGCCGAGAAGAAATTTGGTTAATTGGGCAGAGTTTTGTCATTTTATAGCTCTTAATTTGTATATTGGTAAAATGCAACATCTATGAAATAGTAAGGTAATCTTGAAAACGATGTATCGACAATCTTCAAAATTTGCCATTATTCATGGAGTTGAGCTTTTAACGTGATTTTTTTTTTGTTGAAGTGGAAATTTTTTTAGTTTCAGAAAAACAAAGATCCATAAATGTTTGATGGGTGTCTAATTTTGGCAATTTCCATGCTCCAAGCCCACTGTGTTTTACTGGTGTCGAACGGTGCTTGTAACCACGCAATAGAATGGCCGAACAAAACAAGGGAGATAATTATCTTGCATTTACAAGAAGGAACCAGACTTTCTATAACACCGCATTTTATTTTGCTTTCAACTTCACCCTGTGATATATTATTATTATTATTATTATTATTATTATTATTATTATTATTATTATTATTATTAATGAATAAATAAATGAATGAATATTTTTATTAAATAAATAATTCATTTTCCTTTGTTATTAATAAAGACAATAACGTAAGAGATCATCTTTACAGAAGGAACAGGACTTTCTATAACACCGCATTTTAACATTAATCGTTATTGTTCACTTATAGATTAGAAGAATGATTTGTTTTAATTTTAACGTTTGTAGTTTGTGTGTATGTGTTTTGTTTTTGTTCTCTTGGTAGTGCTTTTTTCCTTCTTTGAATATTCTAATCAATTTCAAAATTTTTAGAAACTGAAATAACAAAATCCAGAAAGTTTGTTGATTCACCGTGAAATCTTTTTTAAAAAAAGATCTAAATTCGAGCTGACAAAACTTTTAAAAAACTCAACGGAGAAGCCATCATCTCACAGAGTTTTTTTGTCTTTCTTATTACAATTCCATATGAAAAAGGTAAGTTAAAAAGAAAAGAATATTTGTAGATTTATTTTGATTCCTCTTCCTGAATTACCTGAGTTAGTATTGACTTTTTTTTTTTATAATTTTTTTTTATTTTTCTAGGTTAAATGTATTCTTTTTTTTTTAGTAAATAACATGATTAATCTATTGATTTTAACAGTATGTCAACCTGTCATGGCTTATTTTATGTCATTAAGTTAGGAAATTGTGTTCATTATATATTATATTTACATTTTTGTGTAGTTCAAGTTTTGTTTTCAACATGTTTCTATGAATATGAAATATTTAGATACTGGAAAAAATGAGCCTAAAATGCGTTTTTGACAAAATGATTTTATGGAAAATAATTTACCAAAAGTCAGGAAATTATCGGATTTTAATGAAATTTTCAGTGTTTATGTATCAATGAATGATTTATAATGCATTATTTATTTTATTTCAAAACTTCTAATTTTTTTCAGGTCACTTAATTTTGACCCCCCTTATGTTGGGGGCGTAAAATGTTTTGCGAGTTGATCATTTTCGATACTAATTACAGTATAAATAATGAGATAAAAGACCGAAGTTATGAATAGAACAAAAAAAAAAATTTTACGGTGGCTTTTCTATGAGAAAATAAGTACCGAAAATCGAAAAATAAAATGTAAAAAATAATAAATAATTAATTTTTTGAAGATTTCTTTTTTACTCATTTCGATAATTATTTAATTGGCTATTATTTTATAAAAGAAAAAATTATACATCGATGTTTTTTTTCTGCTTAAAAAGGGGAGGGGGTACATTTTCAATCGACTTTTTCTTCAAAACTTATTACTTTTGACGCCTAAAATAAGGTTTGCATTAAGTAGATATTTATTTTTAGAATCTAAAAATATAACATTTTAAACTTAACATCGGGATTTTCATATTTTAAATGAATTTTATATATTAATTTTTCATAGCAAAAATTCTAAATTAAAGTTTTGAAATAAAATAACTGATGCATTATAAAATTCATTAATTGTTAGGAAAATTGTAAACAAGCACTTAAAAACATCGAAAACGAGGCTAAATGGCGGATCGAGTCGAAATTTACCAAAACAAATGGTTTTAAATCTTTTAAAAATAAACTGCATACTTAATTATATTTTTCTTTTTTTAATGATGGTTATTATGTTACTTCTTATCGATTTAGACAAAGTTTGACCTTAAATAATAGATTTAATTATTTTTAATTCGCTTTTAAAATTCCTAGCAGCCGACAAAGATGCTAATGGCTATAGTATTGACATTTTTTTTTTCATAATTTTTTAAATTTTTCTAGGTTAAATGTATTTTTTAATTTTTAGTAAATAACATTATTGATCGATTGATTTTAACAATATGTCAACCTGTCATGCGTTATTTTATGTCATTAAGTTAGGAAATTGTGTTCATTATACATTATATTTACATTTTTGTGTAGTTCAAGTTTTTTTTTTCAACATGTTTCTATGAATATAGGGACCGGCAAAAATTGCCAAGGGAGGTAATTTTTTTTTTTAATTTCTTAATTTTAAAACAATTACCAAAAATCAGGGAATTGTCCAATTTCAATGAAATTTTCACCAAATTATTTTCCCACGACTTAATTTTATAAGGATTAGTTTATTTTATGGAAGAAACTTGAATAAATACTTTTTTTATCAATTCAGAATGTGTGTGTGGTGGGGGGGTGACCTTTGACCATTTGAAGAAAAAAAAATCCCGGTCCATAATTTTTACATTTCTTGAAAGATCATATCCTGAAGAATATATAAAATAATATAAAAAATAAATTCAATAACCTAAAAAAGTGATTTTAAAATTTAAATTCATTTTCTTAAAACTCAAAAAATAAATAATGTAGCAAGTTTTTTTTTTCGTAGTATTATAAAATATAGTTTTCTTTAAATTGATGTAAAAAAAAAAATTCTATCTTAAGTTAAACTGAGTTTTGGACTACCTTAAAAATTTCAAGGTCAATTTTATATGTCAAGGAACAGTACGGACTAACTAGCAATTTTAACCAAATAGATAGCCCAGAATTTTATCTTTGAAAAAATCTAAGTTAAAAAATTCCGAATCCCTGGGAGGATATTTTAAAAGAATTAAAACGATTTTTTTTAAATCGTCAATTTAAAGTATGGAAGCCTAAAAGAGCAAAATTATCTCCCCTTCTGACCACGGTTTTACAGTGTGATTTATGAACGAATTCAACTCATTTCCCAAGTTATTATGATTCATTCATTAAAGGATCACTTTATTTCCAAAAGTACATTGTTCTTTTATTTATTTTTTAAATTTTTTACACTCCTTTCAAAAATAGTAAACTTGAAATTAATACCTAATCTAATTAAAAGAAGAAAAAAATTATTGAACACTGAAATCAAACTGAATGTTCTTAAAAATATATTTTACACGAGTATTTTTATTGTAGATATTGTTATACTAACACTAAGTAGTAAACATTAAAAAAAAGCAACCACAAACAAATAACATAGTTTTGTTAGACATGTGAAATTTTGGTAGTTTTCATGTAAATTTTAATTCGCATTAACAGGAATTATTGGCAAATGAATTCTCTTTTTGTTTATGAAATTATTCGCTATTGAAATTTTTTAATTTAAATAAGTTTATAGTAAAATTTACACACGATGATGGAATGTAAATTGTTTACAAGTCGCGTGTTTAAGTTTTCACTTTCCCTTCGCGTGGCTGGATATTTTTTGAAAAATATTTTTAAGAAAAGATTTCTCCTTGCAAATGAAGACATTTAATTTTGGTTAAAATTTATATTTTTATGAAAAATTAAAATTAAAAGAACTTGTGAAAATTGTCATGTGGTAAAAAGTGGTAAAAAAAAATTTTGGCGGACCTGAACACCTCCATCTAAAATTTTTGTTTTTAATTTTTTTTTCCTTTTCTTCGATGGATTATTATTGATTACACACCAATCTATCAGATTGTAAAAAAAATATTCTTAAATGTTCTTTATTTTCAGCGGTGCTCAGTTCCCGGTAAAAGTTCATCGTAAACCGATCCCCCATATCAGAACCCCTGAAAAAATTTTTTCTTTGTAATTTCTTTACTTTTTCTTCTATGGATTATTATCGTTTACACGCTAATCTATCAGACTGTAAAAAAAAATTCTAAAAATTTCTTCATTTTTCGAGTTTTCAGGGGTGCTCATTTCCCGGTATAAGTTTATAGTAAATTGATCCCCCATATCGAAACCGCTCTAACTTAACAGTTGGGCTACAGAAAATAATTTACCAAAAATCAGGAAAAATATCGGATTTTAATGAAATTTTCAGTGTTTATTTATCAATGAATGATCTTTATAATGTATTATTTATTTTATTTCAAAACTTTCTCATTTTTTTCAGGTCACTTATTTTTGACTCCCCTTATGTTGGGGGCGTAACTTTTTTTTTTCAAGTTGGTCTTTTTTTGTGCATTATAAAATTCATTAACTGATAAATCAATGCTGAAAATTTCATTAAAATCGGATAATTACCTGATTTTTGGTAAATTTGTTTGCAATCGTGAATGTTACATAAAAATTTAAACAAGCGCATAAAACCATTGAAAAATAGACAGAATGGCAGATCGAGTCAAAATTGACCTAAACAAATAGTTTTAAATCTATTAAAAATAAACTGCATATGTAATGATATTTTTCTTTTTTTAATGATGGTTATTATGTTACTTTATTTGATTTAGACAAAGTTTGACTTTAAATAATAGATTTAATTAGTTTTAATTCGCCTTTAAATTTCGTAGCAGACGACAAAACTGCCAGTCCCTATAAATATTCCTATCTAATAAAATAATTTGCACACAGTTGTATGTTTTCAAGTATTCCTATCAAAATCTAATAATTATATATGAGGTATGTCTAATTTTTGTCAAGGAAGGTAATAAGACATTTTTTTAATTTGCAAATAAATCCTTCAATGAACAGATTTGCCGTCATAGTTTTCTTCCAGAAATTTAGAACTTTTTTAAAAGCAAGTATATTTTAGGATTTTATGATATCGATATAATTTTCTGATATTAATATAATTGTTTGAACAGTTATAATATTCTTATTTCCGGTTACTCCTCTGTGTTGGTGGGACTTAGAAAATATTAACTGTATCCCCTGTAGAGGGGTGAGACCACCATCAAAGAAAGTGTTATCTTGGGTATGATTTCATCTGATAGTGAGGTTCCTGTTCTAGAGGTTTTGGCTGTGTTGAGTACCCTTTCATTGCCATTACTTCCAGGTCTTTTTATAGTGATAGACAGATTCATTATGCAAATAATCTATCTTGCAGGAATTGCATAGATTGTGACAATCAACTCACCCATGCAAAGTAAACATGATCTTATGTGGCTTAGGTATGAGCCTATGTCTACTACAATGAACAATTTACATGGGAACTACACAAGGATGCTGGGTGTTGTTTTGAACAAATCCTGGAAGCACCACTCTACAAAACCACAGAAGTATGGCTATTTACATTCCATCACACAAACCATTCAAGACAAACAAGTCATGGTGAACTTTGATAGACATGCGAGGATGGACTCGTAATTTCCCCTATGGTCTCCTATTCATGGACCCCCCCCCTATGGTGACTGATGAACAAAAATGTACATACAGTTCCATGCAGACACTGGATGCTAACTAGAGAAATTACCAAGAGTGGTGGCTAATAGGGATAGGTGGTGTGAGAGTGTCAAGAGAATCCGTACTGTTAGCATGCCTTGATAATGATGTTTACGAAGGACAGATATATCCTTTTGCTTTTCTGATTTCACCAACACATTTTGGATTATAATAATTAGGTTTTCAAATAAAATTTAACTGTACAACTCTAGAATTCTTATTTTATGCAACAATTTATGAGATATGATTTCCAAGGTTTTATAATTATATAAGACTTGTATTAATAATACTTTTCTACATTTTCAGGTAATGCTTACTATGGAAAGCAAAGAAATTTATCGGATGACAATATATATAAAAAATAAAGGAACTATGATGACTAATGCTTTTGAATGTGAGAAACTATTGAAGAAAAGAAATAAAGAGAAAAACATACTGGTAAAGTAAGTGGATTTGCAGGGTTTTCATCTTTAAAAGTACACATGCGAACACATCTTGAAGGGGAAAAAATACACTTGTAAAATGTGTGGATTGGCCTTTTCAGAGAATCTAAATAAAAAAAATAACACATGGAAACACACACTGGAGAGAAACATTCTTGTGAGGTATGTGGGTCATCATTTGTGACTAGATCCTCTTTAAAATTACATATGCAAACACACACTGAAAAGGAATCCTTTTCATCTGAAGTATGTGGGTCAGCATTTGCAAAGACAACTGAGTTAAAAAACCAAATGTTTACACATACTGGGAAAAAACCCTATTCTTGTGAAGTATGTGGAACAGCATTTGCACGCAAATCATATGTAATAAGACACATGAAAACACACACTGGAGAGAAACCATACATTTGTCAAATTTGTGGATCAGCATTTTCACTAAATTCAAGCTTAAAAGTACACATGCGAGTGCATACTGGAGAAAAGCCTTATTCCTGCCACTTGTGTGGATCAGCATTTTCACAAAATTCAAGCTTAAAAGTACACATGCGAGTGCATACTGGAGAAAAGCCTTATTCATGTGAGTTGTGTGAATCAGCATTTTCACAAAAATCATTTTTACAAATACATATGCGAACACACACTGGGGAAAAACCATATTCTTGTGAAGAGTGTGGATTAGCATTTTCACAGAGTTCTACTTTAAAACAACACATGCAAAGACACACTGGAGAGAAACTATATTCTTGCGAAGTATGTGGATCAACATTTGCAGTCCTTGGAGCTTTAAGACAACACAAGCGGGTGCACACTGGAGAAAAACCATATTCTTGTGAAGTGTGTGGATTAGCATTTTCACAGTATGGCCGTTTAAAACAACACAAGCAAAAACACACTGGAAAAAGAGAGAAACCATATTCTTGCAAAGTATGTGGATCATCCTTTAGAAAGAGGGAGACTTTAAAAACACACATACGAACACACACAGGAGAGAAACCATATTCTTGTGAGGTATGTGGATCATCATTTGGAACATCAACTGTTTTAAAAAGTCATATGTTTACACACACTGGAGAAAAACCCTACTCTTGCCAAATTTGTGGTAAAGCATTTTCAAGGAATACACATCTAAAAATACATGTCCGCCTACATACTGGAGAGAAACCCTATTCTTGTAATGTATGTGGATCTGCATTTCCAGAAAGTTCATCATTAAAACGACACATACAAACACACACTGGAGACAAAACATATTTTTGTGAAGTATGTGGATCATCCTTTGGAGAGAAGTCCACTTTAATAACACACATACGAACACACACTGGAGAGAAACCGTATTCTTGTGAGGTATGTGGATCATCATTTGGAAATTCAACTGATTTAAAAAGACATATGTTTACACACACTGGAGAGAAACCATACTCTTGCCAAATTTGTGGTAAAGCATTTTCAAAGAATTCAAATTTAACAAGACATGTCCGCCTACATACTGGAGAGAAACCCTATTCTTGTGATGTATGTGGATCTGCATTTCCAGAAAGATCGTCATTGAAAAACCACATGAAAAAGCACCAGGATGATAAAGATTTAGTCATGTGAACTATGTGAAAGAATATTTCTAGTAAATTTTCAATTTAGAATTAATGCAAAAACGTTTTCAATATATCTTTAACACCTTTTAATCAGATTTCAAACTTACAAAGTTGAATATTAGCCTTAAAATAGTTTTTGAGAGAAGCTATATTGTCAAGGTTGTGGATTAGCATTTTATATAAATTATGCTTAAAAACTTATTAGTGACATTCAGAATGAACTTTAGATAACTGTTCTTTTTTTCATTGAAATCTTTGTTGAAAATACTAATGACAAGTTAATATAAAGTATGTTAACTTTATAGACTCAACAGAAAAATTGTGCCTACAAATTCAAGTATAAATATGTAATTTTCTATAAACTATTTACTTTGACTAATAATTTTCAATGTATTATATTTTTCATGCAATGTTAAAATAAAATTTTTAAATGTTTAACACTTTTTATTAAATCACACTTTAATTGGACTATTATAATTGATCATTTGTTAGCACAGTTATATGGTAAGAATTGTATCAAGTACTCCTATCTCCTATTGTGACCTGATTCAGTGTTTGAAATTAGAAAAAGAAAGAAAGAAGAAAAAACAGAAATGTAAATATCCGAATGGCTTGAGTCGGAGTAGGGTCAAAACAGATGGTAGCAATGATAAGGCTACACAAAGCGAAAGTAAGATCTCAAATGGGTCAGAAGACCCCCCAGAAGCAAGCCCACTTGAATCGGCTGAGGAGACAGCTTTTTGATGTGACCAGACGGACGGTGCAGAGGAAGATAATTGGGAAGTCGGTTGACCATGATTATCTTGGGCCCTTGAAGAAAATCTTTTTATTGTTTTCCTTTTCCGCTTGAGAAAATTTGAAAATCTTATAGAAACGAATTAAAACTATATGTATTTAAGACCTCACATTTTGTTGGAAAACACTTGAGAACTCCGGAAGTGAATTCAATTGGCTGGTTAGAACTAAAGGAGGGCGGCACCCTTGATAAAGTGGGAGGTCTAGGGAAAATTTCTGATATCTCCAGAAATCAGAATGCCCGGTTGATCTATTATTTAACTGAGGCGTTTTTGACAAAAAATCAGATGCAGCTGAGAAGCTAGATGAAGCCAAAGCAGGCCTGAGGAGACAAAGCTAAGCTGACTGGGCTAGTAGAGTAGATTAACGCAAATACCGAGAGCCGAGAGAAACTGACTTCAGCTAAGACTATCGAAAAACTTAGTCACCTTTATGAACCATTTTGCACAATATTTTTACCGTATTCCGAACAGAAGTTATTCATTAGAGGTCCATTGCTCCCACAGCCTTGAGAAATAATTGTTTGTATTCTTTTGTTTGAATATAAATGTTGTTGAGTTTTTTAAAAAGAAAAAGAGTCGTTTTTTATGTGATTACTAGGCCGCCGTTAACCTTGGAAATCAGTTTCTATAGCAGATTTATAGTCGTTTCAGATCTGAACACAATGTGGGCATTCGGCTAGACTTCCAGCAAATATAGAGACCCTGCAATCCATGGTTGATGCAGAAAATCCGATCTTGACTGCCAATTTCGGAAATTCCGTGAGCCCTTTATCTCAGTAGCGACCGACGGGTTATACTATAATTGCGCTGGGCAATAAACCCAGCCGTGCCCCTCTAAATCAAGGGGGCAGGTATTGCCTGGGAGGATAGCCCCATGGGATCGACACTATTAATTTACTATACCTGATCCAGCGGCTGAAGCTCACTGGACCCCCGATGAGGTCCTAGCTAATATTCATTAATTAGTTAAAATATTTCTGACTGGCTATTTGTTGATTTCATCAGATAAAGTTTCGCTTTCATCATGTAGCCATATTTTTATTTATTTTCACACAACACTGAATATAAATAAGACTAGAATTTGTCAGACTAGAGACTAAAAGATAATGAAGTATTCATTAAAGAAAGGTTAAAAGATAAATTCTGCTTTACAAAACTGCCCCCCCTCTCAAAATTTAGAATATTTAAAAAGAATTTTCAGTACTTGTAGAGAATAGTACACATGCAAAATTTTGACATGGGGTGGGGTGGGGGAACATACCTTCCTAATAAGGGTTTAAGTATGCGGTGCTTGAACAAAATCTTTTTCATTTTTCATTGAATATCAATTTCACCTCGGTTATTGTAAGTATTCCCCACCAACTTCTAGAAATATTGGTAATTTTAACATTTCGTCATCCAGAACTCCTGCCCTAATTTACTATGGCAAGAAAAATATGCACGTGGTAGCTCAAAGTGAGCACGAACATGTCTGGCATGAAAAATGAGATCGGGGGGAGTATAGCAGCAATTAGGAAAATTCAGATTACATCCTCTTTACATTGTAAGTCATGGCTTGATGTTGGACTACCTCATTAGCATGCATGAACATTACTGCACAATTGACCTGGATGTGGGATTTTAGTCAGGGCAGTGAAATATATGTAGATACTATACAATACATCAATTTATATATTTTACAACCTGCTGGTGCTTTAGAATGCACAGCCTGAACCTTTGAAGAGGGGTGAGAGCCCCTCCCCCTCCTCTGAGTGGTGCCATCTGTTTGTTATGGGTGGCAACCCTTGAGGCTTAAGAATGGAATCCTAGTGGATGAGCAGTCCATAATATGCAACACTCAGCTTAGGCCCTTAGTCTAAATGGGTAGTCAGAGGGGCCCTTCTGATCAATCAGCTGGTCACATCAAACCCAAGCACCTATATGATTGCCCCAACCCTATTGCCCCTATGGTATTTCCACTGTTATTCAAGAAAAATCTTTTGTTTGTTTAGGAGCATAACAGGAGATATTTAGTAAAAAGGAGGATATGTTGCTTCATTAAGTTTAGATCTACATAAGCATTTAACAGGTGATTAATTTTCAAAATAGATTCAAAAGCTCCAGAAAAGAACATCTCTGGGGTATCACTGTGGCGTAATGGCTAACGTGCTGGACTGCAAATTCGTTTTAAGTGAGTTCAAACTCCATTCGTGCTATCATATTTTGCTTTCAGACTAATACCCTCCAGAAAGGTATGAAAACTTTCACCCCCCAACTATGAATTAAATAGTACCACTACTATTCTTCTACAAGGATGGCATTGGCATTAAATAATCCATGAAGGTTGATATGCCATTTGTTGGAATATTTTTAGTATAATGTATGCAAAAGGCCACAACTTATATTTATAGACTGTTTCAAACAACACGAGCTGAATGAACCAATTAAAAACACAGAATCATGTATTTAATTAACTATTTAATGGCATTGACAAATTGTCCTAAAATTAATTGCTTGATGGATTGCTTCAAGGAGAGACCAACAGGGTCAACTGACAAGGATTATATCTGATACATCTTTCTACTTTGAGGATAGATCAACAGACAAGGATTAAATCAGATACTACATCTTTCTACTACAAAGACTACTCTACATCAACAGACAAGGATTAAATCTGATACTACATCTTTATACTGCAAGGAGTACTGACAAATAGCAACACGTATTGTAACACCAATGCAAATATGAGAGCATCCATGGTCATTCTCCCACATCCAAATCTCTCTACTTACTTGAGTCACTTGGCTAATAGCTTATTTCTGTTTCTTGCATAGCTGGAATATCCTCCTGTTTAACAACTGGTCTTCAACGTGAAACTACAATAAAAATACAAAGGACTATGTAGTTTCTCTAATAAATCGCTGAAGGAGGAAAAGTTTGCACGTTGACACTAATCTTCTTGTCTCCTCGGTTGCTGCCTGCTAAAAGAAATGAAATCTAGTGCCACACGCACATGTGACTTTTACACAGTGGGCCCAGAGTGGCAAATATTGGAAATAGTTTAATATCTATGTTTAAAATAATCCCCTGAAAATGGTTGAGGGCTCGTTGGAAGCGTATTACTAAGCCAATTTCAGTGAATTAAAAAATGTTCAAATTTTGGGGGATCTGGGCCCAAATTTCCTTATTTGGGCATTTTGGGCTAAAGGCGGGCCAAAACACATTTTCGGACATATCTTCCTTTAAAATAATCCCCTGATATTGGTTGAGGGCTCGTTGGAAGCGTATTGTTAAGCCAATTTCTATGCAACAAATTTGCAGGTATATCTTTCCGGGGATCATCTGGGTTGGCTTTCCTGCAGTATCTGGTCAAATGTCCATACTCAGTGCAATGTTTGTAGTACGGATGCGCTTGGAGCCGGATGTTGTTAACTTTGGAATATGATCCCAAGCACAATCTGTTGATGAAATCCTCCAAGTTGTCAGACTGAGAAGTCTTTCGAGACAACTTAATGCGATTGATCAAATCGCTTTGTTGTTGGCTTCCAAACCGGATTCGTCAAAACATTTCAACCCATTCATCTGTCGTTCATCTCAATGGGTGAGAAGTTTGTGTACGGTTGGTGGGACACTTATCAACGTTTCATGTTCTGGTTTTGCTGATTTCTTCTTCTGTGTGGTGGGGAAGTTTTCGAGGTAGAGCAGGTAAAGAGTGGTACAAAGGTTTTTGTACTCTTGGACGTTGATGTTCATATCAGACGAGAACAATCGTAAAATGACTAAAAGATACTGTCCAATCTGTGTCACCACACTTTGAAATCGATCGGGTAACATCTGGATGACGATTTCTCTTCCACCATGATGCAAGATACGTCTGGCAGTGTTTCCGGTTGTGGAGGTTCCTCCTTTGCCTGTTCCATCAGGGAAATCCCATATCTCCCCTATCACCTCATCGCTTTGCTTCTGTATCACCCTTTTTTGGCATCTTTGAGGAATTGGTGATAAGGAGAAGCCTCCGATTCCGTCCGTCCGAACACTTCAGCTTTCAGGTGGACAGCAATCTTCATGTAATGGTCGAATGTTTGTATCAATGTATGGAGAACTTGTACCGAGATCACTTCATGATTTGGAATTGGCTTGTTTGTCAATCCTTTACGTGTTTCATAATCATTGCAACGTTTTACAATGTTCATATCATCATCTCCAAACAAGTCAGCAACTGTTCTGGTGATTTCGAACCCTACTTGTACGATGGCTAGATCATGACAGTCAGCTCTGGAGTGGTCGCACAAGTCACAGTATGCTCCACCGAGGCCCAGGTACAAGTTGGCAACCTTATATCATGAAAAGGATTGATTTTATGGTAATTCCAGTGCCATTTTTGGATTCCTCAGGTCGAAAAACTTACCTGTGTGAATTTTTAGCCCCAAAACTTGAACGAAACTCGAAATATGTGAGAATATGTTAATATATAGATGTCGCCGTGATTACGACTCGCGTCTGTTTTTTGAAATTATGACTTTTGTGTAAAGTTCATTTTTTCTAATTGCCACAAGTCAGATTTAATAAGTTTTGGATTTTCTAAGGCATTGAGACCTATATTTTCAGAAAATATACTCTGGAACAAATCTGGCTAGTGGCATTTTGAAATTTTCACGGTTTTCCGTCGAATTTTCGCAGGAAAAAACATTGAATTTCTGGTTAAATTTTCATAAATCGGCAAAAATTTTGACCGAAAATCGTTTTTTTTTTTGTACTTGAAGGGTCTGAAGTCTAATAAATGATTAAATTCAGTAAGTTAATATATAATTATGGGTTGCCGAGAAGAAATTTGGTTAATTGGGCAGAGTTTTGTCATTTTATAGCTCTTAATTTGTATATTGGTAAAATGCAACATCTATGAAATAGTAAGGTAATCTTGAAAACGATGTATCGACAATCTTCAAAATTTCGCCATTATTCATGGAGTTTTCTTTTGTTGAAGTGGAAATTTTTTCTAGTTTCAGAAAAACAAAGATCCATAAATGTTTGATGGGTGTCTAATTTTGGCAATTTCCATGCTCCAAGCCCACTGTGTTTTACTGGTGTCGAACGGTGCTTGTAACCACACGCAATAGAATGGCCGAACAAAACAAGGGGAACCAGACTTTCTATAACACCGCATTTTATTTTGCTCTCATCTTCACCCTGTGATATATTATTATTATTATTATTATTATTATTATTATTATTATTAATGAATGAATATTTTTATTAAATAAATACTTCATTTTCCTTTTTTATCAATAAAGACAATAACGTAAGAGATCATCTTTACACAAGGAACAGGACTTCCTATAACACCGCATTTTAACATTAATCGTTATTGTTCACTTATAGATTAGAAGAATGATTTGTTTTAATTTTAACGTTTGTAGTTTTTGTGTATGTGTTTTTTTTTTGTTTTCTTAGTAGTGCTTTTTTTTTCTTCTTTGAATATTCTAATCAATTTCAAAATTTTTAGAAACTGTAATAACAAAATACAGAAAGTTTGTTGATTCACCGTGAAATCTTTTTAAAAAAAGGTCTAAATTCGAGCTGACAAAACTTTTAAAAAACCCAACGGAGAAGCCATCATCTCACAGAGTTTTTTTGTCTTTCTTATTACAATTCCATATGAAAAAGGTAAGTTAAAAAGAAAAGAATATTTGTAGATTTATTTTGATTCCTCTTCCTGAATTACCTGAGTTAGTATTGACTTATTTTTTTCATAATTTTTTTTATTTTCTAGGTTAAATGTATTTTTAATTTTTAGTAAATAACATGATTGATCGATTGATTTTAACAGTATGTCAACCTGTCATGGGTTATTTTATGTCATTAAGTTAGGAAATTATGTTCATTATACATTATATTTACATTTTTGTGTAGTTCAAGTTTTTTTTTTCAACATGTTTCTATTATAATATATTAAATATTTAGATACTGGAAAAATGAGCCTAAAATGCGTTTTTGACCCAATGACTTATTTTCGGGGGGGGGGGGGGGCTACAGAAAATAATTTACCAAAAATCAGGAAAATATCGGATTTTAATGAAATTTTCAGTGTTTATTATTTTATTTCAAAACTTTCTCATTTTTTTCAGGTCAAATTTGAAAATAAAATGTAAAAAAATAATAAATACATAATTCTTTGGATATTTCTTTTTTACTCATTTCGATAATTATTTAATTGGCTATTATCTTATAAAAGAAAAAATTATACATTGATGTTTTTTCTGCTTAAAAAGGAGGGGGGGACATTTTCAATAGAGTTTTTCTTCAAAACTTATTACTTTATGTGTCTAAAATAAGGTTGGCATTAAATAGATATTTATTTCTAGAATCTAAAAATATAACATTTTAAACTGAACATCAGGCTCTTCACATTTTAAATGAATTTTATATAATAATTTTTCATAGCAAAAATACTAAATTAAAGTTTTGAAATAAAATAACTGATGCATTATAAAATTCATTAATTCATAAATCAATACTGAAAATTTCATTAAAATCGGATAATTACCTGATTTTTGGTAAAATTTTTTTACAATCACGAATGTTACATAAAAATTTAAACAAGCGTGTAAAACCATTGAAAAATAGACAGAATGGTGGATTGCGTCGAAATTGATCAAAACAAATAGTTTTAAATCTATTAAAAATAAACTGCATATGTAATGATATATATATTTTTTTAATGATGGTTATTATGTTACTACTTATCGATTTAGATTAGTTTTAATTCGCCTTTAAACTTCGTAGCAGACGACAAAAATGCTAGTCCCTATAAATATTCCTATCTAATAAAATAATTTGCACACAGTTGTATGTTTTCAAGTATTCCTATCAAAATCTAATAATTATATATGAGGTATGTCTAATTTTTGTCAAGGAAGGTAATAAGACATTTTTTTTAATTTGCAAATAAATCCTTCAATGAACAACAGATTTGCCGTCATAGTTTTCTTCCAGAAATTTAGAACTTTTTTAAAAGCAAGTATATTTTAGGATTTTATGATATCGATATAATTTTATGATATTAATATAATTGTTTGAACAGTTATAATATTCTTATTTTCGGTTACTCCTCTGTGTTGGTGGGACTTAAAAAATATTAACTGTATTCCCTGCAGAGGGGTAACCCATGCAAAGTAAACATGATCTTATGTGGCTTAGGTATGAGCCTATGTCCACTACAATGAACAATTTAGATGGGAACTACACAAGGATGCTGGGTGTTGTTTTGAACAAATCCTGGAAGCACCACTCTACAAAACCACAGAAGTATGGCTATTTACGTTCCATCAAACAACCATTCAAGACAAACAAGTCATGGTGAACACTAATAGACATGCGAGGATGGACTCGTAATTTCCCCTATGGTCCCCTATTCATGGACCCCCCTATGGTAACTGATGAACAAAAATTGTATATTCAGTTCCATGCAGACACTGGATGCTAACTAAAGAAATTACCAAGAGTGGTGGCTGATAGGGATAGTTGGTGTGAGAGTGTCAAGAGAGTCCGTACTGTTAGCATGCCTTGATAATGATGATTATGAAGGACAGATATATCCTTTTGCTTTTCTGATTTCACTAACACTTTTTGAATTATAATAATTAGGTTTTCAAATAAAATTTAACTGTACAACTCTAGAATTCTTATTTTATGTAACAATTTATGAGATATGATTTCCAAGGTTTTATAATTATATAAAACTTGTATTAATAATACTTTTCTACATTTTCAGGTAATACTTACTATGGAAAGCAAAGAAACTTATCAGATGACAATATATATAAAAAATAAAGGAACTATGATGACTAATGCTTTTGAATGTGAGAAAATATTGAAGAAAAGAAATAAAGAGAAAAAGATACTGGTAAAGTAAGTGGATTAATATTTGCAGGGTTTTCATCTTTAAAAGTACACATGCGAACACACCTTGAAGGGGAAAAAATACACTTGTAAAATTTGTGGATTGGCCTTTTCAGAGAATCTAAATAAAAAAATAACACATGGAAACGCACACTGGAGAGAAACATTCTTGTGAAGTATGTGGGTCATCATTTGTAACTAGATCCGCTTTAAAATCACATGTGAAAACACACACTGAAAAGGAATCCTTTTTGTCTGAAGTATGTGGGTCAGCATCTGCAAAGACATCTGAGTTAAAAAAGGAAATGTTTACACATACTAGAGAGAAAAGGTACACCTGTCAGATTTGTGGTGCTGTATTTGCACGTAATTCTCGTTTTAAAATACATACAAGAACACATACTGGGGAAAAACCCTATTCTTGTGAAGTATGTGGAGCAGCATTTGCATGCAAATCATATGTAATAAGACACATGAAAACACACACTGGAGAGAAACCATACACTTGTCAAATTTGTGGATCAGCATTTTCACAAAATTTTAACTTAAAAGTACACATGCGAGTGCATACTGGAGAAAAGCCTTATTCCTGCCACTGGTGTGAATCAGCATTTTCAAATTATTCAGTTTTAGAAATACATATGCGAACACATACTGGTGAAAAACCATATTCTTGTGAAGAGTGTGGTTTAGCATTTTCACAGGGTTCTGCTTTAAAACGACACATGCAAACACATACTGGAGAGAAACCATATTCTTGCGAAGTATGTGGATCAACATTTGCAGTCCTTGGATCTTTAAGACAACACAAGCGGGTGCACACTGGAGAAAAGCCATATTCTTGTGACGAGTGTGGATTAGCATTTTCACATCATGGCAGTTTAAAACAACACAAGCATAAACACACTAGACAAAGAGAGAAACCATATTCTTGCAAAGTATGTGAATCATCCTTTGGAGAGAAGTCCACTTTACTAGCACACATACGAACACACAGAGGAGAGAAACCATATTCTTGTGAGGTATGTGGATCATCATATCGTAGCAAGTCTACTTTAATAACACATATACGAACACACACTGGAGAGAAACCATATTCTTGTGAGGTATGTGGATCATCATTTGGAAATTCAACTGATTTAAAAAGACATATGTTTACACACACTGGAGAGAAACCCTACTCTTGCCAAATTTGTGGTAAAGCATTTTCAAAGAATTCAAATTTAAACAGACATGTGCGCCTACATACTGGAGAGAAACCCTATTCTTGTGATATATGTGGATCTGCATTTTTACGGAATTCACAATTGAAAAACCACATGAAAAAGCACCGGGATGATAAAGATTTAGTCATGTGAAGTATATGAATGAATATTTCAATTTAAAATGAATGCAAAAACGTTTTCAATATATCTTTAACAGCTTTTAATCAGATTTCAAACTTACAAAATTGAATATCAGCCTTAAAATAGTTTTTGAGAGAAGCTATATTGTCAAGGTTGTAGATTAGCATTTTTATATGTTATGCTTAAAAACTTATTTGTGAGATTCAGAGCGAAGTTTAGATATGTTTTGTTTTTTTCACTGAAATTCGTGTTGAAAATACTAATGACAAATTAATATAAAGTATGTTAATTTTATAGACTCAACAGAAAAATTGTGCCTACAAATTCAAGTAGAAATATGTAATTTTCTATAAACTATTTACTTTGACTAATAATTTTCAATGTATTATATTTTTCATACAATGTTAAAATAAAATCTATATATTGTCTGAACAGGTAAATATGAATTTTCATTTATTTTCTGTGAACAAAATATTTTCTTTACACCCTGCTTTTTCAGGATTGTAATAATGTTTTAACACATCCAAGATGTTTTTGATAGAAATTCCCTCTATTTGAATTGTTGGGTTTAATTTAGAAAATTGAAGGCTAAAAAGTTTTCGTTTGTTCTCTTAGTTTAATGGAATATCAAAACCTAATGGGTTATCTAAGGCCAAAACTTGATTTGTAAATGTTTAACACTTTTTATTAAATCACACTTTAATTGGACTATTATAATGATCATTTGTTAGCACAGTTATATTGGTAAGAATTGTATCAAGTATTCCTATCTCCTATAATTGCGCTGGGCAATAAACCCAGCCCTGCCCCTCTAAATCAAGGGAGCAGGTATTGCCTGGGCGGATAGCCCCCTGGAATCGACACTATTAATTTACTATACCTGATCCCGCGGCCGAAGCTCACTGGACACCCGATGAGATCCTATCAAAGACAAACAATTTGCATGTAGTTATATGATAACAAGTATTCTTATCTAGTACTAATTATTTATAGAGTTTAAAGTAATCATTCCTATTTAATAACTAATTATATGTTTTTAAATTGCAAGGGGATGGTTTAGCCCAGTCAGTAAAGTTCCTGATTCAATACCAATCCCTGTCAAACCCTATTTGCGAGTAATTATATGGGAATTTTGCTTTTGTTTCCTCTGTTTTAATAATATTCATAGCACAATTTTTTGTAATTTATCCATTAAATACGAGGGAGGTTAAAAATCATCCTCACTCTTGTTTTATGGAACCTTATGGTGAATGATTTGATAAACAGTACCAGGATTAATTTGCAGAGAATAAGCTACCTCATTGATGATAACTCTCTGGTTTGACTTTAGCATCTCTTGAGCTTGCTGAATCTTCAAATCAATGGTGGATGTTGACAGGCATCCTGCTTCCTTTTCATGTGTCATCCTTGTCCAGCAACTTTTAAACATCTTTATCCACTCACACTTCTATGTGGTAATGCATGGTCCCCAATATTGTGCTAAAAGCCTCCGATGAAATTCAGACCCTAATCCTCCATCCAACTGCAGTAATCAGGTCACTTCCTTAGTGCATACTGCTAGTGGAGCAGCCATGTTTATACTGTAAAGACAGCAAGCAAAATGGTGTGATCAGGCTGAAACTTCGATCTGGCGCGAATTTGATAACTTATCCACAAGTGCCAGAATGCAGTATGACAATTATAAAGATATGAAATATAACACTAGGGCTTATTTTCAGGGAATGTTTTATTCTTCATATTTTAAAAAAAAAAAAAAAACATAACTTTGTTGAAAAAAAAAAAAATTCTGTGTTTAGGGGGAATCCACAATCAAGTCCGCCGCAAACTGGTTAAGTTCATCACTTTTATTTTCTGTCTTTTCCCACTAGTTTTAACTGAAGTCTCACGTTGGTTAGTCTCTGCAGGTGCACGTGTCGCTCTGTTTTTCATTCTCTTTAGATTCTACTTATCAAAGTAGCCTCCCAACATCCTTGCGTCCACACAATGCACAAGTCTCATTTTCTTGAATTTGGGAGGATGCGGGTTCAACTCCAGCAGGCAAGACAATGTATTGTTCTTTTTCTCACTGAACACGGCAGATGCTGTGCATTGCCACTGCATTCTCCAAAGTAGAAAATTATGATAGTACATTTGTCTCCTAAATCATTTTGTTCTCTCTTCACCAAGAGTGATGTGTCTGTAGTGATATAGAACAATGGTTGTATATAATTTGCATATGAGGGAATGAGATAGATATATAATGCTACAAGGAAAAATGGAGAACATACAAAAAAAAAAGGACAGGCACCTCATGTGGCGTAATGGTTATCAAGATAGATTAGCAAACCATTGTTAGTGATTCAGATTCTCAATGGGTAAGCACATACTTCTGACCTTGTGTCACAACTAATGTAAACTTAGTAAATAACTATACAAAAATAGGACATTGTACTATAGAGTTTTAACAGAATAACTTATTTGGTAACATAACAGGGTCTTAAAAAAAAAAGAAGAAAAGTAATGCATCATGTATCAAATGCATTTCAGAGCTAAAAGCTTTTGTAGCTGTCGCCTTTGAGTGCGCCTAATAGTTAGATATATTTATTTTTTACCCTAAAAAATATACCCTTAAATTTGGACAGTGTAAGGGAAACAACTCTGTTAGGGTCTGATAATCAGGGATCAACAGGGCCTGAATTGCATTGTGGGAATATCAACAGGTTTCCTTAGGGCAAAATAGGGACTTCTGCCTGGCTGATGCAGCAAAAAGGTTGTGTGGAAAATATCGTCCTAAAATTAGAACTTTAGTCTTTTAGTTAGTTCTCGGTACTGGTACGGCGCACAGGTATGTTTCTTTCCAATTTTCCCATGAAGTTGCTGGCATTTGTTAAAGACCCCTTTTGTAAATTAGTAATTGTTTTATATCCCATTTTATTTCAGTATTTCATGGTGTTTGGAAGTAAATAAAATATTCTACGTTCAACATCAGTCGTCTTCGTGTCATCAATACATCACCAGAAAATATTACCAGGGAATTGCTACACTAAATATCTCCTGTTATACTCCTAAACAAACAAAAGATTTTTCTTGAATAAGAGTGGAAATACTCACTTAGTTTTCCTCTATAGATCAAATAGATCTGTTTAAAAATCATTAGTATTGTATAGGAATATGTGAAACTATATATCTGTCAAAATTATTTGTATTAATAGTTACTTGAATCTAGAAGGATTTACTGAGGATTATTATTATTATGTCCTTAATTATTGTTGTCAGAGTTGCCTATTATCAGTATCAGCTGGGCGGTAAGGGAGACTATCCTCTTTTCACTAGTGCTAGACCATGGAGATTGTTTTTACTGCAGGGTTCCCACTCGATTTAGGAAATCATTTTCCAGGACATTTTTTTAAATAAAGTTAATTACTTCAAAAAAATTGCTACAGCTTTCTTATGCTAATACCATTATATGTGTGCAAAATGTTTCCTGCATTTTTATTTTTTACCGAAAACTGAAAACAAAACAACTGGTTTTCTATTATATACTCAATATTTAGTTAAAAAACAAAAATGGTTTCAACTCTTCCTAATCAAACCGACTTTGGGAGGCTGCAGACCAACTTTAAGGAAGTCTAGAAAGGAACAAGTCATTATGTCCCGATTATGCATTGGTCATACAAAACTAACACACTCTTATATGCTCAAACAAGAACAACAACCACAATGTGAAACATGTCAAACACCCCTGACAGTCAAACACTTATTGATGGAATGCAGATTTTTTGTTCACATCAGAAAACATTATTTTAAAGCAAACAATATGAAGGACCTATTTGAAAATGTTAACATAGGGGATATTTTCTCCTTTTTGAGGGAAATAAAATTATACCATAGAATATAGACATGAAACAAATCAATGGCATACCGTATGATTCCCAATAATGCTAACACATTGTTAAAACCAATTACTAAATGTATATATATGAATACACAATATGTATAACAACCCAACCGCTAGGCATGATATAACCCTGGATGGGTTGATATGCCGTTAAAATTAATAAACCAACCAACCAACCAACCAAGAGATTTTGTACACGGCTAATAGCAATGAGAATTTTAAAATTAAAACAGCACTTGCCAGTGACAAATGGTTGATGAATACAAGGAATAAACAGAAACTAAAATTCTAAATAAACAGAAACTCTCAACTAGGGCTTATCTTAAGAGGATGGCATGAATTAAAATTATCGAAAAAAAATTATGCTTGGTTTTATTTTACAGGTAGGTTTTATTTTCGAGGAAACCCAGTAAGTATGTGGCTTTTACAGTTCTCTAGAAGAATCCAAGGCGTGACGTGCCTGTTGAAAAAAGATATGTGAAAGAGGTCAAAAATATTCTATGAACTGGGCTAAACTTGTAAATCGGTCGGAAAATTAGGGTGACCCAGAAAAAACAGAACCCACAAATTTTGTAATAAAACTGTTTAAAAATTTTAACTAGGGGGGTTTAGGGTTAGTTTAATGGGAAAATAAATAAGTAATTTGGGCTCTGTTTTTTCTGGGTCCCCCTGTAATATGTTTTAATTTTCCGACCGC
This sequence comes from Doryteuthis pealeii, assembly GCA_023376005.1. NCBI lineage: Eukaryota > Metazoa > Mollusca > Cephalopoda > Myopsida > Loliginidae > Doryteuthis > Doryteuthis pealeii. Next base: position 85,986,717 of record CM042151.1, read on the forward strand.
TTTGCAAGTTTAGGTCTGAACTGTCATGTGACACCCCAGGAGGCACTTAACAGACAATCTTATTCACTATGAGAGATAATTATCTATTGAACCCTGAATAAATGACTGATATTTTCCTAAAACTTGCTAATTTTTCCAATGTTTCTCTCTGTACAATCATAGAATATACTTTATGTTTCAGTTGCTTTCACTTAAAAAAAGATTCAGATCAAGTAACCAATAGCCAAGATCAGTTTTGAAATTTTGAATTTTGCTTTTCACCGGTTGTTAGTAAACAAAATCAACAGACAATACAAACCAAAGATATGTTTTTATACTAAAATAGTTTTTGATTTTAATTTAAAAAATAGTTATTAAATGCTGTTGTTGTTAGCATATGTGAAAAAATGAATTTTGCACTAAAGATAAACTAATATTGTAATTTTTTTTAATAAAACTTAAAATGAAAGACATGTCTATTTTCCATGTGCCTCTATGGATAGTTAATAAAAAATGAGTTATTTCATGTTGTTCTTAGTATATGTTAAAAAATAATTTTCCTCCAACAACAAACTAGTATTGTTATTGACATTATCACAATATCATTTCAGATAGTAATTCACTTAGAGACACATGAGAAATGAATTTTATAAATTGTGTAATACCATTTCTGAAGAACATCCTTAAAATTACAAAGTATTTATCTAAAAAAAAGATTTCACTACCAAATTTTAATTTGATTACGTGTATGTGATCAAATTAACAATTAATATTTTATCATAATTAAAAAAAAAATTATTGTAAGTGTTGAAAAATATTTGTCAACTTCTGATTATTAGGCAAAACTTCTGATTTAAATAAAAACTATTTTAATATAAAAATGAGTCTTCTGTCTAAAGTTTTTTTTTGTTTTTTTTTAATAATATTAGTTTATCTTTAGAGCAAAATGAATTCTTTCTCATAATTTCTTTAATTAAAATCAAAAACTACTTTAGTATAAAAATGTGTCTTAGGTTTGTATCATCTGTTGATTTTCTTTACTAAACAACCGGTGAAAAGCAAAATTCAGTTCCTTTCAAAACTGATCTTGGCTAGGGTGCCTATTGGTTACTTGGTCCAAAGATTCTTAATAAGAATACATGCACAACAGAACATTAAAAAAATTTGCATGTGCAGAATGCAGTGTGACAATAATAAAGATATGTCATGGTGAAAGTGTTGGTAAATTTTTACTTTCCCTCATACAATAAAATGAAAAAAGCCGACATCATTGGATGTTACTGAAGCTGCGGGTTACAAGCTAGGTCTCCATCACTCTTAGTTGTTGAATGATCAGATCTAGATTCAATTCTAGGGATGTCCTTCTTTCACTTCCCAGAATGAGCTGTTGACCCTACAACTGGTTGTATCTACCATTTGACAGGTTTTATCAGATCTAGATTCAATTTTAGGGATGTCCTTCTTTCACTTCCCAGAATGAGCTGTTGACTGGTTGTATCTACCATTTGACAGGTTTTATTTTTCAACAAGCTGGGTATTTAGCCACCAGGTAAGATAAGTGGGGTAACTGGTTTAGTCAACCATGCTTCAGATAGTACTGGATTACATCGTACTGGTGTATGAAACATCATAGTTAATAGAACTGAGAATAGAATGAAAGAACTGATTTCAAACCCTAGCTGTTACAGTTTGTGGTTACTGTCAACTAATAGTGTGCTCACTGCCCTTTTGTATGCCTGTGAGACTTGGGTTGTTTATAAATGACATCCCAGGAAACTCAAGAGATTCCATCAGAATTGCCTATGCCGGATTTTAGGGATAGAATGGTTGTCATTTACACCAGACATCACAATACTTGAAAGATGTCATCTGCCTAGTATTGAGAGTTTAATCCTTAGATCATGTCTTCGCTGGTCTGGTCATCTAGTTCGCATGAATGATTGCCAAATCCCAAAACAACTATTTTACGGCGAAATCTCAACTAGCAAACTTCGTCAGTGCAAACCCAAATTGATGTTTAAGGACTACCTTAAGGACACTTTGAAGAATACTGCTATTGCTGTTGAGGACTGGGAGAAGCTAGCTTGAAATAAACCTGTCTGGAGAGCCACCATCTACCTGTCTGTGGAAGAATTTGAGTCCAACCGAATTAAACACCAAAAATTGAAGCAGGCTATTAGAAAGGGTAATTTTCAGCCCAGAAACATTCAAAGTGGAGAAGTTCCAACATTTACTTTATGTGGAAGGGTATGTCTCTCCAGGGCTGGTGTGGTGAGTCATCTGAGAAAACACAAGGATAGTGTGTCAAATGCTACTGGCACCTAACTATGATGATACCCACCCACCCCAAAAAAACAGGAAATGGTCTTGCTCGAACACGAGTTGACAGCCTTCATTATACAGATGTAGTATCAGATTTAATCCTTGTCAGTTGATCTATCCCCGAAGTAGAAAGATGTATCAAATATAATCCTTGTCAGTTGATCCTGTTGGTCTCTCCTTGAAGTAATCCATTGAGCAATTAATTTTAGGATAATTTGTCAATGTCATTAAATAGTTAATTAAATACATGATTCTGTGTTTTTAATTGGTTCATTCAGCTCGTGTTGTTTGAAACAGTCTATAAATATAAGTTGTGGCCTTTTGCATACATTATAGTAAAAATATTCCAACAAATGGCATATCAACCTTCATGGATTATTTAATGCCAATGCCATCCTTGTAGAAGAATAGTAGTGGTACTATTTAATTCATAGTTGGGGGGTGTGTGAAAGTTTTCATACCTTTCTGGAGGGTATTAGTCTGAAAGCAAAATATGATAGCACGAATGGAGTTTGAACTCACTTAAAACAAATTTGCAGTCCAGCACGTTAGCCATTACGCCACAGTGATACCCCAGAGATGGTCTTTTCTGGAGCTTTTGAATCTATTTTGAAAATTAATCACCTGTTAAATGCTTATGTAGATCTAAACTTAATGAAGCAACATATCCTCCTTTTTACTAAATGTAGCTGTCGCCTTTGAGTGCGCCTAATAGTTAGATATATTTATTTTTTACCCTAAAAATATACCCTTAAATTTGGACAGTGTAAGGGAAACAACTCTGTTAGGGTCTCATAAGCGAAGGACCAAGAGAGCCTGAATTGCATTGTGGGAATATCAACAGGTTTCCTTAGGGCAAAATAGGGACTTCCGCCTGGCTGATGCAGCAAAAAGGTTGTGTAAAAAATATCGTCCTAAAATTAGAACTTGTCAATTGTGCAGTATAGTAATTTTCATGCGTGCCAATGAGGTAGTCCAACATCAAGCCATGACTTACAATGTAAGGAGGATGTGATCTGAATCTCCCTAATTGCTGCTATACTCCCCCGATCTAATTTTTCATGCCAGACATGTTCGTGCTCGCTTTGAGCTACCACGTGCATGATTTTTCTTGCCATAGTAAATTAGGGCAGGAGTTCTGGATGACAAAATGTTAAAATTACCAATATTTCTAGAAGTTGGTGGGGAATACTTACTATAACCGAGGTGAAATTGACATTCAATGAAAAATGAAAAAAATTTTGTTCAAGCACCGCATACTTAAACCCTTACTAGGAAGGTATGTTCCCCCACCCCATCCAATGAATATAACTAAAAACAGTAACACTCCCAATCCCTATATTGTCACTTGATCCCAACCCACATCCGACCCACCACCGAGATTAAAATGGAACTAACTTTTGTCTTAGGAAAATGTTTACTTTTCAGTGCTTCCAAAAATGTTTAATAAACTTTTTTGAATGAACATCAATTTTATGTAATACTTAAATGTAATTTTTTAAAAAATATTATTAATTTTCAGTCAAAATTTTGCGTGTCTACTATTCTCTACAAGTACTGAAAATTCTTTTTAAATATTCTAAATTTTGAGAGGGAGAGGGGGCAGTTTTGTAAAGCAGAATTTAGTTTTTAACTTTTTTTTAAATGAATACTTTATTATCTTTTAGTCTGTAGTCAGACTGACAAATTCTTGTCTTATTCATATTCAGTGTCACATAAAAATAAATCAAAATTTGGCTAAATGATGAAAGCGAAACTTCATCTGATGAAATCAACAAATAGCCAGTCAGAAACATTTTAACTACTTAATGAATATTCATGACCAATTTGGGAAATGTTAGGTAGATTCATTGAGCATTAAAACAAAAATAAATTAAATAAATAAATAAGAAACACAACCCTTGTTATTTTACTAGTTATATTTGTTATCATTAACAATAACATTAATTTGGTTTCAGATAATTAAAATCTTCCAAACCTTTATTTTCCAGGATGCATGAGAACCATGTACTGAGGTGAAGCACCATACCTAACATCAACTCCACACTTTACTGCACAGATTAGGTTGCCCAATCTATGCTACTCATGCACTGAGTAGGCAGGGACCGGTATCGAACAAGGAACTTGCAAATAATTGGTGTTATATAGAAATACTTGAGACTATATAAAAAAGTCGTCGGGGCAGCCTAATGTTGGTATCAGCCAGACAGCGAGGGAGTCTATCCCCTTTTCAGTAGCAAATAATCGGTGTTATATAGGAATACTTGAAACTATATAACAGTATGCAAAGGAATGACTTATTAAATAAAAACGATTACTTTAAACCTTATAAATAATTAATACTAGATAAGAATACTTGTTTTCATATAACTGCATGCAAATTGTTTGACTTTAAACCTTATAAATAATTAGTACTAGATAAGAATACTTGTTATCATATAACTTCATGCAAATTGTTTGTCTTTGATAGGATCTCGTCGGGGGTCCAGTGAGCTTCGGCCGCTGGATCAGGTATAGTAAATTAATAGTGTCGATCCCAGGGGGCTATCCCCCCTGGCAATACCTGCCACCTTGATTTAGAGGGGCAGTGCTGGGTTTATTGCCCAGCGCAATTATAGGAGATAGGAATACTTGATACAATTCTTACCATATAACTGTGCTAACAAATGATCATTATAATAGTCTAATTAAAGAGTGATTTAATAAAAAGTATTAAACATTTACAAATCAAGTTTTGGCCTTAGATAACCTATTAGGTATTGATATGCCATTAAACTAAGAAAACAAACTAAAACTTTTTAGCCTTCAATTTTCTAAATTAAACCCAACAATTCAAATTGAGGGAATTTCTTTCAAAAACATCTTGGATGTGTTAAAACATTATTACAATCCTGAAAAAGGAAAGGTGTAAATAAAATATTTTGTTCACAGAAAATAAATGAAAATTCATATTTACCTGTTCAGACAATATATAGATTTTATTTTAACATTGCATGAAAAATATAATACATTGAAAATTATTAGTCAAAGTAAATAATTATAGAAAATTACATATTTACATATTTATACATATTTACACATCATATTCAGATATACATATTAGATATTACATATATTCAATATTCAGATATAACATATTTAAAATGTAGATCAATAATGATGTGTAAATATGTATAATATTATAAATATGTAATTTTCTATAAATTATTTACTTTGACTAAAATTTCAATGTATTATTTTCATGCAGTTAAATAAAATCTATATATTGTCTGAACAGGTAAATATGATTTTCATATTTTCTGTGAACAAAATATTTTATTTACACCTTCCTTTTCAGGATGAATAATGTTTTAACCACATCCAAAGTTTGAAAGAAATTCCTCAATTTAGAATTGATTGGTTTAATTTAGAAAAGTGAAGTCTATAAAAATTTAGTTTGGTTCTTAGATTTATGGCATATCAATACCTAATAGTTATCAAGGCCAAATTGATTTGTTAAATGTTTAATACTTTTTATTAAACACTCTTAATTAGACTATTTATAAGATCATTGTTAGCCCACAGTATATGCTAAAATTTGTATCAATATTCCTATCTCCTATATTGCGCTGGGCCAATAAACCCAGCACTGCCCTCTAAATCAATGGCATAATTGCCAGGGGATACCCCCTGGATCGACACTATTAATGTACTATACCTTGATCCCAACGGCGAAGCTCACTGACCCCCGACGAATCCTATCAAAAAACAACAATTTGCATAAGTTATATGATAACAAAGTATCTTATCTATACTAATTATTTATAAGGTTAAGTCAAACAATTTGCATCATTAATGAAAACAAGTATTCTGATCTAGTATTAATATTATAAGTTTAAAGTAATCGTTTTAATTAATAAGCATTCCTTGCATACTGTTAATAGTTTCAAGTATTCCTATTAACACCGATTATTTGCTAACTGAAAAGGGGGATAGACTCCCACGCTGTCTGGCTGATACCAACATTAGGCTGACCCCGACGACTTTTTTATATGTCTAGTTATTTCTAAATAACACCAATTATGTGCAAGTTCCTTTTGATACCGTCCTGCCTTACTCAGTGCATAGTAGCATAGATGGGGCAAACCGAAAATCTGTGCAGTAAAGTTGGAGTTGATGTTAGTATGTTGCATTCACCTCAGTACATGTCTCATGCATCCTGGAAAATAAAGTTTGAAGATTTTAATTATCTGAAAACCAAACTAATCGTTATGTTAATATAAAACAAATATAACTAGTAAAATAACAAAGGGTTGTGTTCTATTTATTTATTTAAATTTATTTTTCTTTAATCTCAATGAATCTACCTACATTTCCCAAATTGGCATGAATATCATTAAGTAGTTAAAAAGTTTCTGACTGGCTATTTTTATTTCATCAGATGACAGTTTCGCTTTCATCATTATAGCCAAATTTTGATTTATTTTATGTTGAACACTGAATATGAATAAGACAAGAATTTGTCAGTCTACTACAGACTAAAAATAATAAAGTATTCATAAAAAAATTAAAAACTAAATTCTGCTTTACAAAACTGCCCCCTCTCCCTCTCAAAATTTAGAATATTAAAAAGAATCAGTACTTGTAGAAATAGTTAGACACGCAAATTTTGACTGAAATTAAATATTTTAAAAATACATTTAAATTAACATAAAATTTGAAATGTTCATTCAAAAAAGTTTATTAAACATTTGGAAGCACTGAAAAGTAAACATTTTCCTAAGACAAAAGTTAGTTCCATTTAATCTCAGGTGTGGGTCGGATTGGTGGATCAAGTACAATATAGGATTGGGAGTGTTACTGTTTTAGTTATATTCATTGATGGTGGGGAACATACCTTCCTAGTAAGTTTAATATCGGACTGAACAAAATTTTTTCATTTTCATTGAATGTCAATTCACTCGTTAAGTAAGTATTCCCCACAACTTCTAGAAATATTCTAATTAACTTTGTCATCCAGAAACTTCCGCCCTAAATTTACTATGCGCAAGAAAAATCATGCACGTTGATAGCTCAAAGCGAGCACAACCATGTCTGGCATGAAAAATTAGATCGGAGTTATAGCCAGAATTAGGAAGATCAGATCACATCCTCCTACATTGTAAGTCATGCTCTGATGTTGGAACTACCTCATGCACGCATGAAAATTACTATACTCCCACAATTGACAATTCAATTTTAGGACGTATTTTTTCACAACCTTTGCTGCACAGCCAGGCGGAAGCCCCTATTTAGCCCTAAGAAACCTGTGAATTCCCACAATGCAATTCAGCTCTCTGTCCTTCGCTTATGAGACCCTAACAGAGTTGTTTCCCTTACACTGTCCAAAATTAAGGTATATGTTAGGTAAAAAATAAAATAATCTAACTATTAGGCGCCACTCAAAGGCACAGCTACATTAGTAAAAGAGGATATTGCTTCATTAAGTTTAATCTACATAAGCATTTTAACAGGTGATTAATTTCAAAATAGAATTCAAAAGCCTCCAGAAAAGACATCTCTGGGATAACACTGTGCGCGTTAATGGCTAAACCTGACTGGACTGCAAAATTTGTTTAAGTGGATTCCAACCATTCTGCATCATGCTTTCAGACTAACCCTCCAGAAAGGTATGAAAACTTTCACACACCCCCCAACTATGAATTAAATATACCACTCTATTCTTCCTACAAGGATGCATTGGCATAAATAACCATGAAGTTGATATAGCCATTTGTTGGAATATGTTTACTTATAATGTATGCAAAAGCCCCACAACTATATTTATAGACTGTTTCAAACAAACGAGTGAATGAACAATTAAAAACACAGAATCAGATTTAATTAACTATTAAATGACATTGACAAATTATTCCTAAAATAATTGCTCAATGGATTTACTTCAAGGAAGAGACCAACAGGATCAACTGACCAAATTATATTTGATAAGCATCTTTCTACTTCGGATAGATCAACTGAACAAGGATTAAATCTGATACTACATCTGATAATGTAAGGCTGTCAACTCGTGTTCGAGCAAAGACCTTTCGTTTTTGGGGTGGGGTAGGTATCATCTAGTAGGTGCCAGTAGCATTTGACACCCACTATCCTTGTGTTCTCAGATGCGACTCACCACACCAGCCCGAAACAACCCTCCAGCATAAAGTAAATTGAACTGCTCCACTTTGAATGTTTCTGGCTGAAAATTACCCTTCTAATAGCCTGCTTCAAATTTTTGGTGTTAATTCGTCACTCAATTCTTCCACAGACAGGTAGATGATGGCTCTCCACAGTTTATTCAAGCTAGCTTCTCCCAGTCCTCAACAGCAATAGCAGATTCTCAAAGCTGTCCTTTAAGTAGTCCTGTAAACACCAATTGGGTTTGCACTGACGAAAGTTTGCTATGAGATTTCGCCGGCAAGGTTACTGCACCACTCTAAACCTAAAGCAGAAAATAGTTGTTTGGATTGGCAAATCATTCATGCGAACTAGATGACCAACCAGCGAAAACATATCTAAGGATTAAAACTCTCAATATAGGCAGATACATCGTTCAAGTATTGTGATGTCTGGTGTAAATACAACCATTCTATCCCTAAAACCGCATAGGAATTCTGATGAATCTCTTGAGTTTCCTGATTGTCATTATAAACAACCCAAAGCTCTCACAGCAGACAACAAGGGCAGTGAGCACACTATTAGTTGACAGATAACCACAAAACTGTAACAGCTAGGGTTGAATCATTCTTTCAGTCTATTCTCATTCTATTAACTATATGTTTCATACACCAGTACGATGTAATCCAGTCTATCTGAAGCAGTTGACTAACCAGTACCCCACTTATCTTACTGTGAGCTAATACCCAGCTGTGTGAAAAATAAAACCTGTTCAAATGTAGATACAACCATCAACAGCTCATTCGGAAGTGAAAGAAGGACATCCCTAAAATTGAATCTAGATCTGAAAAACCTGTCAAATGTAGCATACAACCAGTTGTCAGGGTCAACACGCTCATCTGGGAAGTGAAAGAAGCGACATCCCTAGAATTGAATCTATCTGATCATTCAAACAAACTAAGAGTGATGAGACCTAGCTTGAACCGCAGCGTTCAATAACATCCAATGATGTCGGCTTTTTTCATTTTATTGTATGAGAAAGTAAAATTTACCCAACACTTCACCATTACATATTATTTCATTGCACACTGCATCTGCACATGCAAATTTTTTTATGTCTGTTGTGCATTATCTATAAGAATCTTTGACCAATTAACCAATAGCACCCTACCAAGATCAGTTTGAAAGGAAACGAATTTGCTTGTTCACCGTTGTTAGTTAAGAAAATCAACAGATGATACAAACCTAGACACATTTTATACTAAAGTATTTTTGATTTTAATTAAAGAAATTATGAAAAGAATTCATTTGCTCTAAAGAAACTAATATATTAAAAAAAACAAAAAAGAACTTTAGACAGACAGACTCATTTTTTATATATAAAATAGTTTTTATTTAAATCAGAAGTTGTTGCCTAATAATCAGAAGTGAAACAAAATTTTTTCAACACGTACAATAATTTTTTTTTAATTATGATAAAATATTAATTGTTAATTTATCACATACACGTAATCAAATTTAAAAAATTCGGTAGCTGAAAATCTTTTTTTAGTAAATACTTTTGTAATTTAAGCGAGTTCTTCAGAATGATTAACCAATTATAAAATCATTTCTCATGTGTCTCTAAGTGAATTACTATCTGAAATGATATTGTATAACTGTCAATAACCAATACTAGTTTGTTGTTGAGGAAATTAATTTTAAACATATACTAAGAACAACATGAAATAACTCATTTTTTTATAACTATCCATAGGGCACATGGAAAATAACATTGTCTTTCATTTTAAGTTATTAAAGAAAATTACAAATTAGTTTATCTTTAGTGCAAATTCATTTTCACATATGCTTAACAACCAACAGCATTTAATAAACTATTTTTTAAATTAAAATCAAAAACTATTTTAGTATAAAAACATATCTTGTTTGTATTGTCTGTTGATTTGTTTACTAACAACGGTGAAAGGCAAATTCAAAATTTCAAAACCGATCTGGCTATTGGTTACTTATCTGATCTTTTGTAAGTGAAAGCAACTAAACATTAAAGATTATCTATGATTTACCAGAAGAAACATTGAAAATTAAGCAAGTAGGAAAATCAGTCATTTATTCAGGGTTCAATAGATAATTATCCTCATAGTGAAAAGATTGTCTGTTAAGTGCCTCCTGCACATGACAATTCAGACCTAACTTGCAAAGCGGTCAGAAAATGTAAAACAGATTACAGTGGGACCCAGAAAAAAAACAGAGCCCAAATACTGATTATCTTTCCCATTAAACTAACCCTCTAAACCCCCCTAGTTAAAATTTTTAAACAGTTTATTACAAAATTTGTGGTTCTGTTTTCTGTCACCCTAATTTCGACACGATTACAAGTTTAGCCAGTTCATAGAATATTTCTTGACCTCTATTTCACATATCTTTTTCACAGCACGTCACGCCTTGGATTCTTCTAGAGAACTGTAAAAGCCACATACTTTACTGTTTTCCTCGAAAATAAAACCTACCTGTTAAAAATAAAACCAAGCATAATTTTTTTCAATAATTTTAATTCATTGCCCATCCTCTTAATATAAGCCCTAGTTGAGAGTTCTGTTTATTAGAATTTAGTTTCGTATATTCCCTTTATTCATCAACATTTGTCACTCAAGTGCTGTTTTAATTTTAAAATTCTCATTGCTATTAGCCGGTTACAAAATCCTCTTGGTTGGTTGGTTGTTGTTATTAATTTTTAACGCATATCAACCCATCCAGGGTTATATCATGCCCTAGCTTGAGTTATACAATGTGTATTTCATTATAATAACATTTAGGTAATTGTTTTACAATGGTTAGCATCTATTGAATCATACGGTATGCCATTGATTTTTCATGTCATATTCTATCGGTATAATTTTTTATTTCCCTCAAAAAGGAGAAAATATCCCTATGTTAACATTTCAATAGGTCCTCATATTGTGCTTATAAAAATTTTTCTATTGTGAACAAAAAAATCGCATTCCTCAATAAATTGTTGACTGTCAGGGGTGTTTGACATGTTCACACTGTTGTGTTTCTTTTTGAGCATATAGAGTGTTTATTTTGTATGACATGCATAACGGGACATAATGACTTGTTCCTTTCTGAGACTCCTTAAAGTTCGTCTGCAGCCTCCAAAGTCGGTTTGATAGGAAGAGTTAAACCATTTTGTTTTTTTAACTAAATTCTGAGTAATAATAGAAAACCAGTTGTTTTGTTTTCAGTTTCGGTAAAAAATAAAAATGCAGAAAACATTTTGCACACATATAATGGGATTGCATAAGAAAGCTGCTAAGCAATTTTTTGAAGTAATTAACTTTATTTAAAAAAAATGTCCTGGGAAAATGCGATTTCCCTAAAGCGCAGTGGTACCCTGCATAAAAACAATCTCCATGTCTAGCACAATAGTGAAAAGAGAGTCTCCTTACCGCCCAGCCTGGATACTGATAATAGCAACTCTACAACAATAATTAAGACATAATAATAATAATCCTCATAAATCCTCTAGATTCAAGTAACTATTAATACAAATAATTTGGAAGATATAAGTTCACATATCCTATACAATACTAATATTTTAAACAATCTATTTGATCAATAAGGAAACTAAGTGGAAGAGTATTTTCCACTCTTATCAAGAAAATCTTTTGTTTGTTTAGGAGTATAACAGGAAGATAGTATGTAGCAATCCCTGTAATATTTCTGGTGATGTATTGATGACACGAGACACTATTGAACGCTAAATATTTTATTTACTTCCAAACACCATGAAATACTGAAATAAAATGGGATATAAAACAGATTACTAATTTACAAAACGGTCTTTAACAAATGCCAGCAACTTCATGGGAAAAATTGGAAAGAAACATACCGTGTGCCGCCTACAGTACCGAGAACTAACTAAAAGACTAAAGTTCTAATTTTAGGACGATATTGTCCACACAACCTTTTTGTCGCATCACCAGGCAAAGTCCTATTTGCCCTAAGAAACCTGTTATATCCCACAATCAATCAGCCCTGTGGATCCCTGATATCAGACCCTAACAGATTGTTCCCTTTACACTGTCCAAATGTTAAGCGTATATTTTTAGGGTAAAAAATAAATATATCTAACTATTAGGCGCACTCAAAGGCGACAGCTACAAAAGCTCTTAGCTCTGAAATGCATTTGATACATGATGCATATACTTTTCTTCTTTTTTTTAAGACCCTGTTATGTTACCAAATAAGTTATTCTGTTAAAACTCTATAGTACAATGTCCTATTTTGTTATAGTTATTTACTAAGTTTACATTATGTGACACAAGGTCAGAAGTATGTGCTTACCCATGAGAATCTGAATCACTAACAAGGTTTGCTAATCTATCTTGATAACCATTACGCCACAGAGGTGCCTGTCCTTTTTTTTTGTATGTTCTCCATTTTCTTGTAGCATTATAATCTATCTCATTCCCTCATATGCAAATTATATACAACCATTGTTCTAATCACTACAACACATCACTCTTGGTGAAGAGAGAACAAAATGATTAGGAACAAATGTACTATCATAATTTTCTACTTTGGAGAATGCATGGCAATGCACAGCATCTGCCTGTTCAGTGAGAAAAGAAACAATACATCTGCCTGCTGGAGTTGAACCGCATCCTCCCAAATTCAAGAAAATGAGACTTGGCATTTGTGGACTTCGATAAGTAGAATCTAAAGAGAATGAAAAACAGAGCGACACGTGCACCTGCAGAGACTAACCAACGTGAGACTTCAGTAAAACTAGTGGGAAAGACAGAAAATAAAATGATGAACTTAACCAGTTTGCGGCGGACTTGATTGTGATTCCCCCTAAACACAGAATTTTTTTTTTTTTCAACAAAGTTATGTTTTTTTTTTTTTTAAATATGAAGAATAAAACATTCCCCGAAAATAAGCCCTATGTATAGTTCATACTTTATAATTGTCAACTGCATTTCGCACTGTGATAAGTTATCAAATTCACGCCAGATCAAAGTTTCAGCCTGATCACACCATTTTGCGCTGTTCTTTACAGTATTAAACATGGCTGCTCCACTAGCATATGCACTAAGGAAGTGACCTGATTACTGCAGTTGATTGGAGAGGATTAGTCTGAATTTCATCGGAGCTTTTAGCACAATATTGAGGACAATGCATACCACATAAGTTGAGTGGATAAAAGATGTTTAAAAGTTGCTGGGCAAGGTGACACATGAAAGGAAGCAGGGCCTGCAACATCCACCATTGATTGAAGATTCAGCAAGCTCAAGAGATGCTAAAGTCAAACCAGCGAGTTATCATCAATGAGTAGCTAATCTCTGCAAATAAACCTGTACTGTTATCAAATCATTCACCATAAGCTTCCATAAAACAAGATGTGAGGATGATTTTAACCTCCCTCGTATTTGAATTGGATAAATTACAAAAAAATGTGCTATGAATATATTAAAACAGAGGAAACAAAAGCAAAATTCCCAATATAATTACTTGCAAATAGGATTTGACAGGATTGGTATTGAATCAGAACTTTGCGATTCCAAGACAGGTGCTTACCGACTGGCTAAACCATCCCCTAGCAATTTAAAAACATATATTAGTTATAAATAGGAATGATTACTTTAAAACTCTAAAAATAATTAGTACTAGATAAGAATACTTTTATCATATAACTACATGCAAATGTTTGTCTTTATAGGATCTCATCGGGTGTCCATGAGTTCGGCCGTGGGATCAGTATAGTAAATTAATAGTGTCGATTCCAGGGCTATCCGCCCAGGCAATACCTGCTCCCTTGATTAGAGGCAGGGCTGGGTTATGCCAGCGCAATATAGAGATAGGAATACTATACAATTCTTACAATATAACTGTGCTAACAAAATGATCATTATAATAGTCCAATTAAAGTGTGATTTAATAAAAAGTTAAACATTACAAAATCAAGTTTTGGCCTAGATAACCCATTAGTTTTGATATTCCATTAAACTAAGAGAACAAACGAAAACTTTTAGCCTCAATTTCTAAATTAAACCCAACAATTCAAATTGAGGAATTTCTTTCAAAAACATCTTATGTGTTAAAACATTATTACAATCCTGAAAAAGCAAAGGTGTAAAGAAAAATATTTGTTCACAGAAAATAAATGAAAATTCATATTTACCTTTCAGACAATATATAGATTTTATTTAACATTGTATAAAAATATTAATACATGAAAATTATTAGTCAAAGTAAATAGTTTATAGAAAATTACATATTTCTACTTGAATTTGTACGGCCCACAATTTTTCTGTGAGTCTATAAAATTAACATACTATTTTAACTTGTCATTAGTATTTTCAACACGAATTTCAGTGAAAAAAAAACATATCTAAACTTCGCTCTGAATCTCACAAATAAGTTTTTAAGCATACATATAAAAATGCTAATCTACAACCTTGACAATATAGCTCTCTCAAAAAAAATTTAAGGCTGATATTCAATTTTGTAAGTTTGAAATCTGATAAAAGCTGTTAAGATATATTAAAACGTTTTTGCATCATTTTAAATTGAAATATTCATTCATATACTTCACATGACTAAATCTTTATCATCCCGGTGCTCATTGGTTTTTCAATTGCGAATTCCGTAAAAATGCTGATCCACATATATCACAAGAATAGGTTTCTCTCCAGTATGTAGGCGCACATGTCTGTTTAAATTTGTTCTTTGAAAGCTTTACCACAAATTGCAGAGTTGTTTCTCTCCAGTAGTCCTCGTGTACTTCTCTATAACACATGCCTCCTTACTTAGCCAAATCAGTTGAATTTCCAAATGATGATCCACATACCTCACAAGAATATGGTTTCTCTCCAGTGTTGTTCGTATGTTGTTTTAAAGTAAACTTGCTACATATGATGATCACATACCTCAACAAGAATATGGTTCTCTGCCTCGTTGTAGTTCGTATGTGGCTAGTAAAGTGGACTTCTCTCAAAGCATGATCACATACTTTGCAAGAATATGGTTTCTCTCTTGTCTAGTGGTTTTATCTTTGTTTTTTTAAAACTGTCCATGATGCTGAAAAATGCCTAACCACACTCTTCAACAAAATATGCTTTCTCCAGTCACCCGCTGTGTTGCTCTTAAAGATCCAAGGACTGCAAATGTTGATCCACATACTTCGCAAAAATTATGGTTTCTCTTCCAGTAGTGCATGGGTTTCTAAAGCAGAACCCTGGAAAATCTAAACCACACTCTTCACCAAGAATATGGTTTTCACCAGTATGTGTTCCCATATGTATTTTAAAACTGAATAATTTGAAAATGCTGATCACACACTGGCAGAATAAGGCTTTTCTCCGAGTATGCACACGCATCGGTGTACTTTTAATTAAAATTTTGTGAAAAATGTGATCCACAAATTTGACAGGTATGTTCTCTCCAGTGTTCACGTGTCTGATTACATATGATTTGCATGCAAAAATCTGCTCCATCTCTCTGATCTTTTGTTGGGGATCAATCGCGCGAAACAAAACTAAGGAAAAAATATTAGCCTTTTTAATTTAGTAAAATTTATTTACAATAAAATTTCGGTTTTTATTAGCTTCATAAACCGAAAGTTTTATTAGAATCGGATCGTTAGTTATATTTTATATGATTTTAGAAGAATTTCCTGTGATGCACCCTTTTATATAGTAGGCGATATATTTGCAACATAGCTACATATAATCGATATCATTAAAATCCTAAAATGACTACGAACAATTAAAACGGAAACTTTTTTGATGGTCTCCATGACAGTTTAACTACAGTGTATAAATTAAATTTTTGCTAAATTGGGATACGGTTTAGGGGTTTGGGAGAAGGTTGTTTTTAATTGCGTATTGCTTAAAGAAAAGAAAAAAATTACTATAATATTTGTTGAAAATATTTTTAATTGAAATTATACATTGCAATACTAGGAGGACACATTCGGTCACGTGATCAGTTTAGGCCATCTTGATAAACGAAAATAATATATTTTCCGAACTATGTTTATCAAATCTTATAAAAACGAATTAAAGATCATACAGAGTTGTTACAAAGAAAAACAGTATTCAAAAGAATCAATAACCGATTGGGAAAAATTACATCGTTATCTTAAAAATTTTCAAACTATCCGATTAATAATGCCCTCTGTATATCTTAGAGGGCTTGTTACATGCGAAAGGGTAATTTTCAGGTCGCAATTTAGACAGAAAGGTTACATTTTATTTCCCTTTTACGATTATACCACTAAAGTATGGCTAGGTCTAAGGACATATTTTTTTAATGTGTAATAAAATAATTTTGTAATAAAACTGTTAGTTTTAACTAGGGGGGTGTAGGGTTGGGGGTTAGGTTTAGGGTTAGTTTAATGGGACTAAATAAATAATTTGGCTTCTGTTTTTCTGGGTCACCCTATTTATGTTTTATATTTCAACGATTTCGAAAATTTAGAAAATTTACTATTAAATATGAATAAAACTTGAAAAGAATTTAATATTAAATTCACATTGAAATTGACGTTAAAAAAAATGTTTTCGGTTTTGGCATTAATTTTAAAAATCGAAATAAAATGAAAATTTGAATATTTTTTCTAAGACAAAAACTGATAAAATAATCAATATATACTTATTTATTTAATATATGATAGTAAGTTAGATAAAATATTTTTTACGCTAGAAGAAACAAACTTTGGTTACTGAGAGAGTCTGGTCTCTTTGTATAAAACAAAACAATACGTCAGTTTTGCACTTCCGTATATTAAAGAATCACACATTCTATTCAACAATAAAATTACAAATTCTTTTAAAATATTAATCTATAGAGATCGGACCAATTTTATAGTTCACCTGAATTCTAAAATTCATATTTCAAATATCCGTGAAAAATTTGATTTTTTTTCAGAGAAGAAAATAATATTTAATTTATTTCACGCAGAAAATAAAAATACTTTAGCACACAAAAGATTGAAAATCTCTTTAAAATTAATTTTTTTTTATTTTTTTTTTTTACAATTTAAATAGAATATAGTACATACCATTACAAAAGCAAAAAAAGTTTTCAAATAATAATATTATGACATTTTTTTGCATTTTTATTTCAATTTATTATTTATTTAAAAAACTACTGCGTGTGTACGCTTATAAAATTTCATTGATATAATTATTCAGACTCTTATCTTTATAGAAAAAAGTACAATTTTTTTCTGACGCGTCATTTTTTTATCTCATAAAAAATATGTGGGGGATAGACCTCGTAAAAAATATTTCCCTAATATATTTTTAGAAAAAAACTATATTTACATCCAGAGGCAAACATTTATGGAAATTTTCGTGAAAATCAGACTAATTTAAAAAAAAAAAAAAACTCTTACCGTAACTTGTTTTAAGCTACGTTAAATTTCAGTTGATTTAACGGTGCAAAAATGAAAACATTTTTTTCAATCATAATTTTCATTATTTCCGTAAGCTGAAAAAAATTAAATGAAATCATCAGGAGTTTGTTTAATGTTTTTCTTTCGAATGGAAAAAAATTCAAGAAATATTAATTTTTCTGCAAGTTTCATTGTGTTAAATATAGGGGTAAATTTCACATGGTAAAATAAGTATTAGGTACTCTACAATACTAACACAAACAACTGAGACTAATGTGTCTACCGTTGGGTTCAATAATTAATTTGTTAATTAATGTATTAATATTTTTTAAGCAATACGTAATTAAGAACCACCTTATCCTCAACCAGTTTGCAAGTTAAGCCCCTAAAATATACTTCCATTGAAAAACTGGACAATATGACTTTAGGCACCCCTTTTGTTTTGTTGATTTATGAGTACATTTTTTTCATTTATACCGTAAACATCCGGTTGTTTGTTAAGGGTTAGGTGTTAGGTTTTTTTTTTTGTTTTTACCCTAAAAACGTCTGTTAATAAACAACCGGATGTTACTTATGAATCAGCAAAGCAAAAGGGGTGCCTAAAGGTCATATGGTCCAAAAATTGCTTTTAAAAAAGTTCTAAATTTCTGAAAGAAAATTATGACGGCAATCTGTTCATTTAAGGTTTTATTTGCTAATTTTAAAAAAAATTTCATGTATTACATTAAAAACAAAAATTACATTTAACCTAGGAAAATAAAAATTAATGAAGAAAAAATGTCAATACTAACTGGGAGAATTCAGAAAGAAATCAAAATAAATCTACAAATATTTCTTTTCTTTCAACTTACCTTTTCATATGTAATTTTTAGTAATAAAGACAAAACTCCGTGAGATGATGGCTTCTCTTCTGTTGTTGTTGTTTTTTTTGGGGGGGGGTAAGTTTTGTCAGCTCGAATTTAGATCTTTTTTAAAAAATTTCACGGTGAATCAACAAACTTTCTGTATTTTGTTATTTCAGTTTCTAAAAATTTTGAAATTCATTCGAATATTAAAGAAGAAAAAAAGCACTACTAGAAACAAAAACAAAACAACATGCACAAAACTACAAACGTTAAAATTAAAACAAATCATTCTTCTAATCTATAAGTGAACAATAAAGATTATGTTAAATACGGTGTTATAGAAAATCCTGTTCCTTCTGTAAAGATGATCTCTTACGTTATTGTCTTTATTAAAGAAAGGAAGAATTATTTATTTAATAAAATATTCATTATTTATTTATTCATTAAATAATAATAATAATAATATAATAATAATAATATAATAATAATAATTATTAAAAAAATAATAGATCAACAGAGTGAAGATGAAGGAAAAATACACAAATATTGGACCTTGGCAAGAATTGAAAAAGCTTGGAAAATGAGGGTGAGAAATTTGTAGTTGGTGCATTTATAAGGACCTCCAATTTGCCATTTCAAATTTACTATATTTACACAATGAAACTTGAATAAAGGTTAATATTATTTTTTAATTGTTGGAACATTAAAAAAAAAAACATTAAAATCTCCTGAGGATTTAAAAAAAGTTTTTCAGCTTACAGAAATAATGAAAAAATATGATGAAAATAATGTTTAGTTTACCATTTTTGTACCGTTAAATCAATTGAAATTTAACGTAGTCAAAAAAAGTTATGACTCACCACCTTTAAAAAGATTATTTAGAATATAGACATAAAGAACTCATAAAAATCTTCTGATATGATTATTCAGACTGTTATCTTTATAGAAAAAGATTAAAAATGTTTTTATCGGTTCATTTTTTAAGATTTCATAAAATAAAATGGAGGAAGGCTCGTAAAACGAAAAAAAAATATTTCTCCCAATATATTTTGGAAAAACCTATTTCAAACATAATTTATCAAAAGGTAAGTAATTACGGACATTTCCCTGAAATTTACTGTTGATTTTTCATTGAATTAAAAAAAAAAGGTAGTTATAACTTGTTTTTTGGCTACGTAAAATTTCAATATGATTTATTTAACCGTGCGAAAATATAAACATTGTTTTTCGTTCATAATTTTCCCTATTTCGTAAGCTGAATTTTTTTTTTAATCATCAGGGATGATATAGGGATTGGTAAATTGACACAGAGATTGTGAGGTCGTAAGTGCTGTAGGAATGATCCAAAAGCTTGTAAAAATTTTTTTTTTTTTAAAACTGGAAACAGAATAATAATTGAGA
Source organism: Doryteuthis pealeii (assembly GCA_023376005.1). Lineage (NCBI taxonomy): Eukaryota > Metazoa > Mollusca > Cephalopoda > Myopsida > Loliginidae > Doryteuthis > Doryteuthis pealeii. The sequence goes on from CM042151.1 coordinate 86,006,802, forward strand.
CCATCCAGACAACAGCATTGCTGTAATCATCTCGAATATCAGAATAGTCCTGCTTAAATAATTTGGGTGTTGTTTTTTTTAAATATTAAAAATCTTTTTTTGTGTGTACAAATCGAATTTTTCACAAATATTTAATTATAATATAACACTGAATTTTAGAATTCAAGTGAACTAAAAATTGTAGATTCACGATATATCAATATTTTTAAGAGAATTTAAGAATTTTTATATTGTTTAATGTAATGTTTGAATCTTATAATATACGGAGAGCGGCAAAACTGAAACATTTGTAATACTTACAATAACTGGAGACCTGAGGAGACTTATTGTCTCTAAGTG